>JARFIW010001151.1:1643333-2252500 GCA_036346225.1 Platerodrilus igneus | reverse complement strand
ATCTGTGGGACTAGAATTTTTGTTGAAAGGACCCAGTTCTCGCATTCAAAGGAGTATATCACAGCAAATTTTGGCGACCACAACGTGAGGGCTCGAGTTCCAAATAAAATTTTTGTTATTTTATTCCAGGAAACTGGCGATCTGAGAAAGAGAGTTTCTGTTTGTGTATAAATTTAAGAGTATTTTAGAGTGTGTGAGTGATTTGAACGTATGCAGAGAAAGGAGTGGTTAAGGAGTCAAGGAGTGGAAATTGGAAGTGACGATAGTGCATTGTGTGAGAAAATTTCGAAAATGGAAGAAGCTGGAGGCAGTAGAGATCAGTCGAGGACGGAATCAGGGGATCAAGGAAACGAGATGATAATGAGAATGCTAGAGAGGATGAACGAAGAAGCCAATAGAGCTAGGGAAGAATCGAATAGAGCGAGGGAGGAGTCCAACAGAAAATTAGAGCAGATAAGCGGGAAAATTGAACAAAATACTAAAGAATTTACAGAATTTAAAGATAGTCTTACCGTGAAACTGGGGGAAGTAGAAAATAGGGTTGAAAAAAATGAGCGTGATATTACAGGTCTTCGACAGGAAATGGGACATTTAAGGTCCGAAGTACGCATTTTTTGTGAAGAAGAAATTAATGTAAAATGACTGAAGTAACGGACTCATGTAGGGATCAGTTAGGCAGGGTAGAACGCGAAGTTAGTAGTATCAAATACAACATGTCAAATTTAACGGGGGATGGTCCCAGATTTTCTACAGGTGGAGTATCATTGGACCAACACATGAAGTTTTATGGCGATAACAGGGTAAATCCACAAATTTTTATTAATAGTGTAAGAAATCTAGTGGGAAATTTATTTGACGAACAGACTAAACTAAATACGATAAAGGCTTTATTAAAGGACAATGCGGAGGCATGGTACAATTTAGTAGGACAGGACATAGACACGTATCAGGACTTTGAAAACAAATTTTTAAAGCACTACTGGAGTGACCACAGACAAGACCAGGTACGAGACGACTTAATCACAGGAAAATTTAAGGGAGAGTTTGCAGGTTCTAGGGAGCAATATGCCATCCGCAAATACAGTGTGGCCAAACAACTGAATCCACCATTGACGGACAGACAGATAATCAAGTACCTATCACGACATTTTGAACTGGAAATTAGACAACACGTGGCCTTACAAAACATCACAGAACGGGAGACGTTTTTGGAATACTTACAGAGATATGACGATGTATGTGTTGGACGGACAAGAGAGATACGAGAACGAAACGTTAACACAGTTAGGTTTGACAACAGGACACCGAATTATCCGAGACGGCCTGACTACAACAGAAATTTTCGACCGAATTGGGAACGACGAGGACAGGAATACAGGAGCAATAGTGCGACTAGGGGACCGACGCCAAGACCTAGTTACACGGACAGAACAGTTTACCGGAGGTAAACAGGACTGTGACCAGCACGCCGAATAGAGACAGGGACACGGATATTAACACGAGGAGGACGTACGCACAGGTTGTAGAAGGACAACCAGGACCAAGCACGGAAAACAGGATTGACAGGATTTTTAGAACGCGACAGACCACTAGATTTCTGTGTAAATGTATATGAACATCCACGTGAATTTTTCAAAATTGAGGAGGAAGTAGAGCCAGAAACTGTAGAAAATTATGTTTGCCAATTATTAATTTAGAAATTTTTGAAAATAATGTAGAAGTATTACTTGATACAGGGCAGAGGCGAGTTTAATATCGGAGGAATTCGTCAGCAAAATTAGGGATAAGGTTTGTGATAGAATTATGCCTATAAAGCGTAGCCATTTAGTAGCTCCAAATAAAAGAAGTTTGCTGTAGTAAATAGTGTTGTGGTGCTTAGGATAGATATAGGAGGTTAAGCTGTGAACAGGAGTTTGTAATTGTACCTGGACTGAAGTTTCAGAGCATTTTAGGTGTTGACTGTATGATGAAGTTAGGGTTTTGATAGATATGGAGAGGAAGGTAGTAAGGATTAATGATAGGGTAGTGCCATGGAAGGGCAGTTATGAAGTCACAGAGGATGACACGGGGTTTAGTATTAATGTAGTAGAGGTAGAGGATGATGAAGTAAACAGATCAACACAATAAGATGTCCAGAGGATAGGAAAGTAGAGGTTCAAGCTAATACAAAACATGCAGAAGTAGTGGGGTAGAAGCAGCATATCAGGAGCAGGTGAAGGCGAAATTAAGTAAAGATGGCAAGTTTGTTTTTAATAAAGTAGATTTAAGGGATTCATTCTGGCGGATTCCATTACACAAAAATTCTAGAAGGTACGTAGGGTTTTCCATAGAGGGAAAAATCGATAATTGTAAAGTAGTATCGTTTGGTTTGTCGGCAGAAAGGGAAACAAGAATAAATGAGAAACAGACAAGTGTAGGGACTGAAGAAGAAGTAATATTTAAGAGTCAGGATAATAGGGATGATAAGTTTATTGTATGTGAGATAACAGGGATGATAAGTATAGATATAGAAGGGGAGAGATAGGGATGAAGAGTTTAGGATGGTGAGAAGAAAGACTTGGAGGGTCAAGAAGAGAGTTAGATTTAAATAGGATAGGGATAGAATAGGTGTAGATAGAAGAGTAGAAGTAAGTGTTTATAGAAAATAAAGCTAGGTATAGGATAAATATGGGAGATAATTAGGAATAGGTTTAGGATGAGAATAAAGAGTAAATGTAGGAAGAAAATAAATAGGTTAAGTGTAGATATTTCATAGAAGATTAGTGGAGAGTTAGGAATAGAGTAAGAGTAGGATAGGCATATAGGATTAGGTAGGATGAAGTAAAGTATAGTGAAGATTAGTTAAAAGTTAGGAATAGGATAGGTATATAGGATGTATATAGGATTAGATGGATAAGTAGGATGAAGTTAGGTATAATTTCAGTTTATAGAATTAGGTGAAAGTTAGGAATAGGATAGGGATATAGGATAGGTGTAAATATTTTTTTTCGATTGGAGACAAAGTAGGTGTTAGATAGATAAGGGTAAGAGAGATAGGCAGTTTTTTTGTAATTTTTTTGTCTAAATGTTTTATATTTGAATTCAAATAAGTGGGATTATTTGTATTCAAATAGGGGGAAAATACTCATATTTAGACCAGGGTAGAAAATTATATAATCACATCAAATAATTTTAATCACCGTGTATAATGAATATTATTAGATAATACGCGTTATTAAAACCGTGAAGCATAAAAATTTATTAGTTTTATTAAAAATAAGAGATTAAAATTATTTACAAGACGCTTTATATAAAAATAAGCAGTTTTAAAATGCTCAACGTGTAATTTAATTATTCCAAAGTAAAGAATCAAATGGAAATTACGTGCAAGATTTATATTAATTGATTCAAGTTTGGGCAACGAGTATTAAACGAAATGTACAAATAATAATTGAATATTTAATTAGGATTCACTAAAAATTAAAGAGTATTAATTTTAATTGAAGTTAATTGAACCGTTAGTAACAGATAATATCTATAGAAACTTGTAAAAACCCAAGATTATAATACCAGAAAATAAAGCTCTTAGAATTAATATTATGTTGAACACCTGCGTAGTTTAAATGTCACATACGGCGAAAAGTTTGCAGATAACAAATAGTTTCAGAGAATCTTGGGGAAAACGTCGCATAATAGTTACGAGAAATGCTAAAGGTGGGGTATTTCACACTCCATGTGGACTAAAATAATCGATAATAAAGAATATCAATTTGCACCAATACGAACAGGTTAGAAAAGGAAAGAGAAAGTGCGTCAAGCAAAGACACATATAGTAAAAGGCGGGATTTAAGCAACGTCACGAGGGTCACAATTGGTTGAAAATAGGATGCAAATATCAGAGGTAGAAACAACAATTTCTGTACAAAATTAATTAGTTTTTCTCGGACATGCTTGCGTGCCGGTGTTGAAATTTCTGAGATTTAAATGGGACGAGTGAAAATTGTAAAAATCGATGCGCGAGCGACAGACTGGGAACATAGAATGAGGAATTCTTTAGAATTACCTGTTTTGAGGACAAAAGCGACGTGCCGGCTTTTTGCTATATATACCGAGATGAATATAAACAAGCTCTCTTAGACTTTTGACTATTCGATGCGTTAAAAGCTCTTACATCCGCGACTTGATTGAAGATGTTAAACAGTGCATTTTAGTTTGATAAAATAATTTAAAATTTTGCTCGTATATTTTAGTGATTCAAAATAGTTGGTTATTTACGTGCTAACATGAATGTACTTCAGTGCACTTAGATACAAGGTAATAAAATTTAGTTTCACTGTACCAATTAGCAAAATTTACAACGACAAATGTATACACAAAAGTAGGCAGTTTTGGCGTATATTGGTGAAAGAAGTATGAAGTTATTTGCTATTTTTCGGGGTGTTAATAATTAAATGGTTCAAATACGTGTCTGGATCCACGAAACAAGGGTCAGATATACATAGATGAGTTCCGGAAAAGCCCAGAAACAACTTTAAATAAATGGTGATGGAGAAAATTTTAAAAGCGTTGAGAATTAGAAGCCGTAAATATAATCCTGTTGGAATGGTGTGATTAACTAAAGGGACGATGTACTTTGAAGCTACGAGGACAGTAACCTTCAGGTAAATTATACTATTTTGTTTGACATTTTTGTGTGTGTTGAATAACTTTATAATTGATTTACTTTAAATGGACATTAGTGAAATTGTGTTGAAGTAGAAAGGGGTATTTAGTTTTGATGTTCGGTAATATGATGAAAATTTGGGTATGTCTTTGAGCTCAATTAGACGAACCTGGTTAATTAACGTAAAGGGGTGGTAGATGCTCCCTTTATACTCAGACTCCGGTCTGCTTATATTGTTATATTAATTAGTAGGCATCCAACAAGGACTTTAATTTTGGATGCACATTAAAATGATAATAAAATTAATCTTGAAATTTTTTTTAAAACTGAAATTTATGCTGAGTTTTAATTGTGAAATTTTAATGTATTCTGAATATTGATGTAAATAGAGTTAACGTTGATGTTTTTGGTAGGAATGTGTTTTTTTTTATGAATGAGGAGGTTTATAACATTAGGTGAGCAGCCGAGGCGAAAAGAGGATCACAGCCGTTTATGACGCCCAATCTGTGGAACTAGAATTTTTTTGTTGAAAGGACCCAGTTCTCGCATTCAAAGGAGTATATCACAGCAATATATATATATTGCTATGATACCGCCGCCCGGCGAATTTTTGTATTGTTAATGTTCTTCGCCTCCACTCTGCGTCTCTAAATATTTCTCAATTTTGAATATACCTTTTTTTATATATGCTTTGGCTAGCTCAGTCTAATACACACAGAGTGCACGACGATACGATAACAAAGAATGTGTAACCCCTTTTTTTCTCTAGCTCTATCTAGCTCTATCTATTTGAATATTGTAAACGAAACAAACTAAAATTTGTATAATAATCAAAAATATGTACACTTTATATTTCAATAACTTTGATACTTTGATTTTATATTCAAAAGTTAACTCTTGAATCAAAATATTAACATCTATCTGATTATACCCAAAATCATACTTTCCTAAAGCCAGCAAAAATACCACTGTATGTTACTTGAAGCACTTTTGAACGTTCAACTGACTTTCTTTCTATCTGCATAAATTTTCATAAGATTTTTGATGACCCCTTACAAATACTTCAATATAAATAATAGAAAAAAATGAAATCAAACCTTATGCTAATAAAGAATAATTTATCTCTGGCCTGCGTTTTTCCTGCTTATTTCTTAGAATTGCCTCTGCATGTGATTGTCGGCCCTTATTATTATCAAAATAAGGCGGTTGTTCACTTTCATCATCACCAGATTCATCTTCAAAACTTTGTAAATCTATATCCAAATCCTTGCCCCAATCGTCATTATCAAAAGCTTCTACAAGTTTACGTTCACTCAAACTCTTTCTGTTCATTGTATTTCAATAATTCCAAAACTCATGCACATTGACATAGTACCAGCAATAATAGAACACTTCTTTGATAAGGAATACCGAAAGAAGACTGATTAGACAATTCACATCACTATCACAACGGTGTTCGGATTGTACTATTCACGTTTCAAGCAATTCACAGCATTGAAACCTTACGCTGCAAGAACAAAGATTTTTATTCTGATACCATTTATTTATTTATTTTAACAACTTATATACTTAAATGTCGATGGAAGATTAGGGATAAAAGTCACAAAAGAACGATACATAATATTTGCAATTAAAACATATATGGTAGAAATTTTAGAGTGAGGTCAGTAGTTAACCCCCCTGTTCCCATGGCGACTGTTAAATGTAGTGGAATTTACTGTTTGGTTTATTGCGGTTTACAACGAGGAACAACTTTCAATAATT
This sequence comes from Platerodrilus igneus, assembly GCA_036346225.1. NCBI lineage: Eukaryota > Metazoa > Arthropoda > Insecta > Coleoptera > Lycidae > Platerodrilus > Platerodrilus igneus. Next base: position 2,246,094 of record JARFIW010001151.1, on the reverse strand, counting down.
AAAAAATAAAAAAAAATTGTTTTTCTTTCAGTCTCTTTTACATGTTCTTATCGATGTCATGCCATACCACACTATCCCTCTATTATTCTCTTGAGTCTTTTTAACATATTTATGTGGATTATTCAGCCCTCAGGAATGACAATTGTGTCTATTTGTAAACCCCCCCAATATGATACACAAGCTATACACTTTAAATTGTATTTTCAAACTGTTTATGCTAATCTTCCTGTCGAGAGTGTATGATCTCCTCTATCATAGTCTTCAGGGATAATTGTATGAACATAATATAGTTTCCATAATGTGGTTAACGAGGAATCTTTTCTCAAAATTGTTTGAACTGCATAATGCGGCACACGCGGTTTTGTTGGATTTTTGGTAAACACTTCAATGACCGCTGGAAACAGGGATGTTGAAGGAAGTTTTAGTTTACGAAGCTGGTGGTTATTAATTTATAATGACAATTTTAAATCGTCTTGGGATCATTTGCCACACGAATGTATCTTCCGTTCACGACCAAGACAGCCGAACAGCATACCTCTTACGAAGCAACTATCCGAGCTTTATCTTCCACACTCGAAACTGGAAACATCGTCCACTTGAAAAAAGAAAAGAATTAAATAAAGCTCATAGACTTACTATCCCGTTGCCATTAGAATAATTTACTTACAACAATAAACAAAAACTTATTTGAATTTTAAATTACGGAGTTATTTATCAATCACCTTGTAAATATGCAATTGCTTTATAAAGTTTTTTGTCATCGTATAATCTGTTTGATTCCACGTGATGCGCTAAAAGTGTCAAACATGATATATTTGATATGCTATTTATAGAAAGCGCCTTCCTTAATTATTCATAATCTTCATCTAATAAAATGTGATAGGTCGGTAGGTGTAACCAGAACTTTTTCAGGGGCGCATGTGTTAACTTACACCGCTTAGTCACATGTCGTTTTAATAAACAAAACATTCCCGAAAACCTTTATAAAACACATCATCTTATCAAATTATCTTTAACGTATCTTGTAAGGTAGTTCGATTTTAATTTTGTGAATTAATTCCAGACGGCAAAATTATGCAGTAAACGAATTTTAAATTATTTTTGTAATTTTTTTTCTTATTGACGGTTTTTGCCTGCTCCGTACAGCTTTAATCTCTGTTCAATAAGTAAAATGTCTAAATTTGTAATTTCGATACTTATTCTCGTGTGAAAATTCAATATATAATTAAACAGGGATTTTTATTAACGTAAAATAAACGTTCTAAGGAAAATATAAATTTAATTTAATTTTAATTTAATATTATTTATGGTATACTCCAGAGAATACCCATAAGCCATAAAAGCCTATATATTAAAATAAGGTTCCGTAGTGTAGCGGTTATCACGTCTGCTTTACACGCAGAAGGTCCCCGGTTCGATCCCGGGCGGAACCATTTTTCTTTTTGGTGTTTGGTTGTGTATAATATGCAAGTAGAATTAGAATGCGTGCTTGTTGTTTCCAATATTATTTTTCTTAGGTGTTATGGATGTGTTATGCAATTACGATGCTCCAGTTGTTATAGGCTTTAAAACATTTTCTTCAAAGTGTTATAAAAGCAATATCCGAAGTAGTAAAAATTTCATGGTCAAAACCCGACTTTTTATAATGCTTTTAGGTATAGCAAGGTATTTTTCTAATTTTTATAAACGTGGAATAGTAGTTGCACACACACATTGTAGGTTTCAGTCATTTTTTTAAAATTATGATATATAAATAGGAGACTTTTTAATTTTGAAGTTATAGAAATCGCAGTGAGTTCCTCGACTTTTTATTATTAAAAAAAATAAGGGTTTACTTTAATAACGTATTTCCTTATTAGAGAGATTTTATATCCTTATTTAATTTTTACCCTATTCTGTATAGGTTATTGAGGTGTAAAAAATCATAACCACACTCTCTACACTGCCGCCCCTAGTAAAAAGGCGGCAACTACATTTTTGGGAAGTTATACGTTTATGGTTGGTATAATTTGGTAATGCACTACGCAACTGTTTTCTGAATTTAAAAACGGTAACTGCGCTTTAATCCTGATTTAAACATAAAAATAAAAAGCAGTAAGTACATAGTACAATATACCAACGTGTTCCCTAGTTAAAAAGCAATAACTACATAATACATAGAAAAAAAGGCGACATGTATAGAAACACCTGTGTATGCCCCTTTTTTCGTATGTATTATATCATGTGCTTTATCAGGTGATGCAGCAGCGACGCACTTAACATTGTTAGATGCATAGTCGGTGGAAGTTGGAACGAATTATACGAACACGTTGTATACAAAATATTTGCTTTTAAATGATTTATGACTATTATAGTTTGTCTTTAGTGTAAAGAATAAATTTGCCGGTGCGTTATTTAAATTAGTAGATATTATACTCTAGGCTGTTCTATTCTAAGGTATACTCCTTAAAGTCCCGGCGTAATTGATAAGAGCCACTCCGAAAGTTGACAACATAATAAACCCGTACGTAATATTGCGCAATAAGGGGTTACGTCATTATGGCGTCTCGAATTTGTATCACATATAAAAGAAAAAGATAGAATGTACTCACGTAAAATGTGGAGCCCTTCACGACATTGCAGCTATTCTGGCGGCAGGACCACGGCGTTGGTTGGGCGTTGTTGGGCGTGCATAGGGCTTCGCCCCCTCGTCGAAGTCAAATTGGTTTGTCTTCCCTCTTCTTGTGTAGCGGTACGGTAAAGGATCAACCAGGTAGGAGGAACGATAATAGGTACAAGACAGGAAACCTACATATCTGATAGAGAAGACAAAAAAGGCACACTGATCAACCTGTTCGACGTTTCGTTGACTAGTCCATGACGTGACGGAAACCAATACTTACTTCCCCACTGCGCGTCTCCGCATTCTCGGGCGCCAAACGCAACTATCTAAAGTGACGGAAATGCACGCACAAGTCTTTTAAAATATTGGCGCGAATTTTCTCGCAAATTAAACTAAAAACAGAAATATTGACATAGCCGATGTTGGCATGTAGCAATCGCGACAAAGCCATAAAAGAAAAAATCTTAAAAAGAAAATGACTGTTAGCACGGTAAAAGCTTAAAATCTAAATCTTAACTAACCTACATATACCCTAACTTAAATTCTAGAAAATGTTTATTTTAGGCGCCACCTGGTTTTTCCAACCGATAACACGTCTTCCGGATTACCAGGAAACGGAATGTGTAGCCCCATTGTTTTTGAACTACATTTAAAGTGCACACACGAGTCTTTGGTGTGGCGCAGTTATAATCGACAGCACAATTTGTCGGGGAGCATGAAACACTACTAAAACTAGAATAAATGCGACAAGTCGCCTAACATATATACTAAAACTAAAGCTAACATTACAGTTTTCTAAGTGCAGACGCACATAAGCATTGCATCTCAACTGATCTTTGGCAAGAAAATGCCCAAATTTCAAAATGTTCAAAAGAGCAAGTTACTATGCACTTTAGCAAATTTTTAGGTACTGGTACTCTAGTTTAATAAACAATACACATCAAAACTTGTTTATGACATGGTTGAGAATTAACAAATTTACCAACAGTATTACTAATTTCTTACATTACTAACCTAACAAATTACATTGCTATGATCAAGTTAGCTTCTTCACACAACATTCAAAAAATAATTCCTACGTCTGATCGTAAATACCAAACGTTAGGAAGATAAAAAAGATAAAGCAAAATCTCAAGTTATTATCAAAGATAATAGGTAAGATAACGATATTAAGATAAAGTTATTATTAAAGATATTAGGTAAGATAACGATATTAAGATAAAACTAGATAACAATAGATGGATTCAAAACGTTCCAGCACGCTAAGGCACGCTACGACTACATACACTAAAGATATAGCACAGAATTTCCCAGCTCACCAAGCCGTTTCGTCATCCATCCCAAAGATACACGATAGAGTGGCTCCTTGGAGCCGTTATATAGGGAAAAATACTCGTACCCCCTAAAAAGAGCGAACTGTGACGCAGGCCCGTTTATAAAAACGGTACGAGGGACCGGAAAAGGCATTTGGGTGCATTCCTGCACCCGACGTTAAATGATATCGATACGATATCCGTACATATTTCTACATACACTCACACATTCACACACTCATACATACATGCACTGTTAGCGGCCATGTGCGCTGACAGCGGCACCGCATGACCTCACGAAAGATTTCCAGACACGTGGTCCGGGTGTCTGTGAAAACCCCCCGCGCAACCACACGGTGACTAACGGAAATGAAAAGGCAATAGAGATATAGGAAAGGTAAAAAGAGGGAGGTGGGCATTTTGGAATGCATAAGAGGCACTTTCAGGTAGAAGAGAATAGAGGAAGGGCTCGCATTGAGCTAAAGAGACAGAAAAGGTGGATAGCAAAGCACTGCTCAACCAGCCAATGTAGTCAGTAGCCCGGAGTGAGAGACAAATCACTCTTATGTGATAGACGGGTGTTCCGGGACAAGAACAGGTCTACCGAATAAAAGATAAGGCAGAAACGAAGACAGCAGGATAAGAAAAAGTAGAGTTTTTGGACAAGCGTCCGAGAGAAGGTAGAGAGTTGTCCCTATTAAACACGGGTCGGTCTGAAGGACCACCTGCTATATTAATCAGACAAGTTAAGGTACATCATAAGTTAAAAAATTACTAGGCTCTTAGTGAGAACTAGTACAATCATTTTCCTAACGAGTGCATCCACTACGATAAGAAAATCAGGCAAAAGTTGAAACAACAACTTAAAAGTATCCCTGCAGATACCTTCACACAAAAAACCAACTGTTTCAAGGTAATTTTTTTTAAAAACGGTAGTGCCGTAAACACACAAGAACGGCTAATTATAAGCAGTTAAATACAACCATACTGTCCAAATATGCTAAAAACAACCGAGAATTCGATAAGGTATCAATAAAAAGCGATAGCACCTCACCACGAAGTTCAATAAAAACCAACGAAAAAAATGTTTATATATTATGATGACAGAGTAGAAGGAGAAACAAGTAATGATATAGGATAATGTGGGCGACTGTAATAATTTAGAGGAAAACGCATGGAATAGAAAGTCCTAGTTTTTGGCAACTGCGAATATGGACTATTTCTTACAATGGCATAGACCGCGTCTCCTATGTGAGCCCAAGTTAATTAAATAAAGCGACAGAATTATATTAGGGAACCTAGACAATAAACCGATATATGACTAGCAATAAACTCAAGGAAAAGTCAACAAGTAGCAAAAAGATAACTAGTTTAAGGTAAATAAGTTAAACGTGTAGACGGTAGGTGCCGTATAAGAGAAGGAATGAGTAAGTAAAATTAATTAATTCATAGTAGGGGCAGAAACATTACGTAAAACGTTAAGGAAATGGAACGTAAAAAATTTTCTATGTACGTAAAGCTTAAGCGATTTTAAAGATAATTTTATGCAATCTAGTGTGGTTTGAATCGATATGTGAAGAGATAACAGTAATCAAAACTCGATTTACTGATAGAATTGTTGAAAAACAGAAAGATATCTTGTAACGCATATACTTACTAGGATGACGAGCCCTCCTTTGAACGTTGCCTATACTAATAAAGAAAAACTCCAACATCATTCTTAAAAAATGATTCACAAATTGCTAGAACGACAAACTTACCCCGAGTCTCGTCTAGACTTATGTAATGCTGAGCGACCAAATCTTGATGAGCTTCGTCTAGACTTATATACAGCTGAGCGACCAACTTGGAAAAAAAATCTCGCCTAGACCAAATAGATCTTAAAATGCTGGATTGGAATATCGATATATCTAAAAAATATGCAATCAAAACAAAATCATACTCGCTACACAAAAGCAATATTCTACGATACATGTATAGAAAAAGCAGTATTCCAAATTATTAAAATATTCTTTCGATAACGCGGTATTTATCAACAACCATCGTAAATGAGCGTAAATACAAAACGTTATGAACAACTTCATTATTATAGTGTTTAAAGAAGAAGATATAACGAAATCAAGTTTATTATAGCGTTTTAGAAGGTAAAAGATATACTAAGAACTCGGTTAGTTGCGTTAGCTGTATTTGAAAGCAAAATTTTCTTTAAAAGGAATTCGTAAGTTATAGTTGATTATTTAAATGTACTAAGAGAACATTTTAGAATAATAATAAGGTAAGATAGTATATAAGTTATCTAAACGACGACTTTGGAAAGTTAACCCAAAAAAGAGGTTAAAATAAAGTAAGAAAAATTTCAGGGTTAAAGTAATTATACTTGGTGTCATTTTAAGAGATTTTTCCTTTTTTTTTAATCATAATGAATGAAAAATAAAGCTATTTATTTATAATTAGAATACTTACAGGAAAAAATTATGTAATCCAAAAAGCAGCTGCTGAAGTTAGGTTATGGTGATTTGGTAGATAGTTTTAAAAGGTATATGTTCCAGCTTCATGCTAAATTAGATTAGGTAATTATCTAAAAGAACCCAGAATACAAGCATACTATTATTTATAAGGTAAAATGTGCATTAATTGAATTAGCAACACAATATGGCTGTCTATATTAGATTGACATATCAGCTGTTTGCATGTCATTTCACTTAAGATGGTTGTCATGGCAACTTGCAATGTTACCAACTTATATTTTTTCTATTTGAAAGTTATTGAAAATTTAAATAATTATTATTTTTGAGTGAAAAACCAAATTGCTACAGATATATTTAAGACTAAAACGTTATAAGGTATACAAAAAGTGAAAACAAATTTCAACACACGTTAGGTGCGCCACTATTATATTTTAGGATGTTCTATTCTAAGGTATACTCGTTAAAGTCCCGGCGTAATTGATAAGAGCCACTACGAAAGTTGACAACATAATAAACCCGTACGTAATATTGCGCAATAAGGGGTTACGTCATTATGGCGTCTCAAATTTGTATCACATATAAAAGAAAAAGATAGAATGTACTCACGTAAAATGTGGAGCCCTTCACGACATTGCAGCTATTCTGGAGGCAGGACCACGGCGTTGGTTGGGCGTTGTTGCGCGTGGGTAGGGCTTCGCCCCCTCGTCAAAGTCAAATTGGTTTGTCTTCCCTCTTCTTGTGTAGCGGTACGGTAAAGGATCAACCAGGTAGGAGTAACGATAATAGGTACAAGACAGGAAACCTACATATCTGAAAGAGAAGACAAAAAAGACACACAGATCAACCTAACTGTTCGACGTTTCGTTGACTAGTCCATGACGTGACGGAAACCACCACTTACTTCCCCACTGCGCGTCTCCGCATTCTCGGACGCCAACGCAACTATCTAAAGTGACGGAAATGCACGCACAAGTCTTTTAAAATATTGGTGCGAATTCCCTCGCAAATTAAACTAAAAACAGAAATATTTACATAGCCGATTTTGGCATGTAATATAGATTAGAACTGAGCGATTTTAGTGTACATTCAACGATTTTGCAGACATGTCTGCGAGAAGTCGCAATTTAGTTGCTCTTGCTGTAAAACAGCAAATCGAGGCTATTACACTAGGTGATATAATCAATTCAACTAACAGTGATAACATTGATATTGAAAATATAAATGAATTCATTTATTTACCTGATAAAGAAGATGATATTATCCATAAGAATATTAATGTGAATATGAATATGCTAGAAGATGGTAAGCAACAACACAGAGCAGAGTCTAGTGATTCCATGGTACTTCTTTTAGCAGATAATTCTTTTCAAATAACCAACCAAAAACCGGCTATTAACATCATACAAAATATTGTCATACCAGCAACTACAACTGACAATTTTCATCAACGTGAAGAACTTGTTGCTTCTAATGACGACGTAAGTATTAAATTACTTACAAAAAAAAGGAGAAAAAAGAAAATCTTTTAATGCGCCAGTTAAAGATAGGTTGCAGTTGAAAACAAAATTAAAAAGACTAGAGTACTACGTGAAAGAGGCTTGCGACAGTGAATGCCGAAAAAAGTGTAAAGATGCTATATCAGAAGACAGAAGAATTGAAATTTGGGAATCAAACTGGTTGGAACAAAGACAATTTATTTTAAACAACACACAACGACAAAATATTAAAAGAAAAACCAGGGATTCGTAACAGAGGTCGAGTTCGTACATATATTCTTTATAAATTATAAAGGAACTGCCATTAGTATCTGTAAAACTTTTTCCGTTACTACTCTTAGATTCAAGCCATCAAATGGCAAAGTTGTACAAAATGTACTCAATTGAGCTGCTGCACTGAATCAACTGACTCCAAAGTCTGACATGAGAGGTATGTGTTTAATATTGACTAAGTTTTACGAAAAAATATATTTTTTATATTTTTAGGCAAAAAACCGTGTACCAACAAGTGCGTTAAAACTAAAATAAGAATTCATATTGAATTATTTCGTTCAACTGTATCTCAGTATAGGAGAGAACATGCTTCTTTAAAAAAGTATTTATCTAGTGACATTTCTATAACGTTTATGCACAAAGTTATAACATTAAAAATCGTTGTGCTCCATGTTTCTACGAAGTATACAGAAGAGCAGTGAAAGAGATGAATATATCATTCGCTAAACTAGGGCACGAGGAGTGTGAAATATGCACAGTTTTTTCAAAACATGGCGACCATGATGAAAATAATCTACATCTTGAGTGTCAACATTGCATAGTATATAATATTCACATAAATAAAGCAAAACTATCTCGATCAGAATACCGCAAGGATGCAGATACGGTACAACAGGAAAGAAATATCTGCGTGTCAGGAGATTTAAAGAAAGTTGTAATGTTGCCTCGAATGGATCAATTTAAAATAGTGTTATTCCCACCAAGGATAATTCTGTTTAATGAAAGCTTTAAACCAATTGGAAAGAAACAAGATTAACTGCTTAAAACCTTTAGCTGTTATATGGAACGAAGCTGTTTGTGGAAGAAAAAGAGAAGATATTATTAGTAGCTTTTATGCATTTTTCCTACAAAACAGGAACGCTGACAAAATAACATTATGGTTACACAATTGCTCAGCTCAAAATAACAACTGGTGTTTTTACAGTTTTCTCGTATATGCTGTCAATTCTATAGAGATCAGTGCTTCTAAAATTGTAGTCAAGTATTTTGAAAAAGGGCACACATTTTTGAGCACTGATGCGTTTCATCATCAGATGGAATAATCTATGAAGTACAAAGACAAAATTTCTGACCATAGTGATTTTGTTGATGCCGTTCAAGCTTCTAATTCAGGAAAAGTTATTGTCAAAGATATGACGCCGTTTAATTTTTTCAAGTGGGTTGATTATTCTTCACAAAATAAACTTAAGAAAAATATACTACGAGTATATCTTCATGACATAGTAAAAGCCATCGCGACATGAGATAAGCGAACCATAAATTACGGCACAGATTTTACTGACGAAACAATCGAATTACATTCCCTTAAGGCAGCCCAAGTGAAGGCTAATATTTTTAAACCTTTAGCCAACGGGAGGTACAGAGGGGTATCGCAAGGAAAAAAAGGCGACATTATTAAAAGTTTGTGCTCACTTATGCCACCAAGTCGAAGACAGTTTTAGGAAAGTTTACCGGTCAATAACGAAGTGTTAGATTTAATAGATATTCAAGAGTAGGTTTAAGGAAGTATAATATTAATTACTTTTTGCACTCATTGTTGAATTTAACAGATTAAAATAAACTGATTGTATCGATTTATTTTGCGTTATTGCTTTATAAAATATTCTTGTCACCTTTTTGCGGTATAATACTTAGTCAATAACATAGCCGTCATCCCTAGGATAAAGGCCGTAACTCAATAAATAAGTGAAGTTGCCGCCTTTATCTTAAGTATGACATCAATTTTGAAGCGATAAGTGCTGAATGACATTGAATTTTATTGATATTTTAGTTATTTTCGAAAAATATTTAGATATAATTAGGTGGTAACTTTGCAAAAATACTGTAAATATTAATTAGTTTTCCTTTAATCTCTTCAAGTTGTATTTTAATACCGGCGCAGAACCTAAATGTTTTCAGTTTTTTCTTGACATATACATTTCGGTAGATACGTCTTTCTACTAGGGGCGACAGTACATGTCCTGGCTCTTAGGATTAAGCAATAAATAAATTTACTTGTGCTGCAAATGGATAACAATATTGATATTGTAATTACACAAAATCTCGGCGAAATTGACCATAATTTAATTAGAAGGGTAATTCTACCACGACGCAGCACAAGCAGTGTCCAAAGAATGTGCTTGTTTTTAATTTAGATTATTTCAATGACGAAGAATCTCACGAAACTTCAGATTTTCAAAAAATGATATCCGACGATTAGTTGCAGCACTGAGAACTCCCGATCAAATTAGAACAAGAACAGGACATACTACTAATGGTATACTTGTTTAAAATCATTCCTAGTTTTATACATATTTTAAACTTGTAGGTCTTGGAGAAATCTGCATGTAGCTAAGATGATTGGCATATCTCAATCGTTTAACCGATTTGAGATATATTTTTCATAAATCTGCAGCTTTCGTAAATATGTACATTAATACTACCTTTAGGCATTTAATAGATGATATAATACTTTAAATTGACTAAATCGAAACCGATTAGAATTGCATGCTAGGGTAAGAAAGTTGTGATAGTTTTACCAGTTAATTAATTCTAGCGTCTCACATAAACTCAACAAAACATCGCAAACTTCAATGATACAAAAATACTAGACCATGAAAACGACCATAATAAACGACTATTTCTAAAATCCTTCCACATTCATCATCCTCTCAACACCAAGCAAGATATTAACAACTTTAATGTGGTTTATTCCACTCTTTACACTTTCAAGTGACAACAATACTCACCTTCGCATATTGTATAAACAAACACTTTTATAACAACAATTACTTATCGCAGTTTAATCTTCCATTGCTTTTTTCCATTTTAATTATAGCTTAGTTTAGTTTATGTTTATCTTAAGGTTTACGTTTTAACTTTCATATTTTCCAATATTAATACATCTAGTTTACTTTTGTTACCTACTGCATTTCTGTTGTCATCATATTTTCAATCACACAAAACTGTATGTCATGGCTAAGTGTTTTTGTTATTAGCATTTTTAAAGTCATAGTGATTATGTAAGTTGTATATCTATACTGTTTTATATCTTGTTAACTAATATTATCCAATTTTAGTCTATAAGGTATAAATTTCATGCCGAAACGTTAGAAATTAAATTACAATTGACGGATTAGTTTTATGCTTTACGAACGAGTGCTTCGAAAATAACATCATAATTCGTTCGAGAAAATATAATATTATTATATATATATATATATATATATATATATATATATATATAATATATTATATATATAATATTGCTATGACAATACGGTTATTTAAGGGTATATAAGGTCATAAAGGAGATACGCTTCATGTAAACAACACAAAAATCAAAAAAACTAAACATTTAAACTATAAAAAGTACACAATTCGTTCATTATGCAAAAAGCAAATACCAGACACCTTGTATAAAATCAACAACTAACTACAGTTAATGAAAGGAAGCTCATCCTTTCACAATTTAACCACATTTAGTAAAATAGATAACTCTGGACGCAACGCAATTCATTTTAGAAACATTAATACATTCATATACTTGAAACAAATGCAAATTAGGCGTATCCAAAATAAAACAAACACGAAATAAATCTTTTTCAAACTCGACGTATTAGCGTAAGAAAATAATCAATGCATGCTTATAATAAACAGGCCTTTCAAAACAAGCATATTTCATAACGCAAGAAGTCAATAAAGGTATCTAATTTATGTTATCTGTTAAAGAATTCCATTATAAAATTTAGCCTATGTAATGTTTTAAATGTAGGAATCGCCACACTTTCGAATAAAACCCAGCATATTGGGTAAACAAAATATGGAACAATAACTTTGTACACGTGCGGAATTGAAAGGAAAGTTTGATAAATTCGTGTACAAAATTACAATTAGGTGATGTTAAAAGGTACAAAGTACCTTTGGCGAACGAAATCCATAATATAAAGCTTTTGTCTACGTAATTTTTGAAGCGTCTGAAGAATGCATATATTAAGCAAATCCAAGGAAAACCCAACCGGCTGCATAATAGCGTAGGACAACGCCTCGAACGTGGTCGAAGTATAAGATAGGAAGCGGTCAACCAATGACAGCACGTGGAAGGTCTCGTCTATATATTATTTACCTAAATTGATAACATTTATTGATTTCTTAACCGAAACACAAACTGTACTAATCGAAATAAAAGTATTACGCAAAGTTCAATTGTGAAGTTAAACAAAAATGTATAAGTGAAAGTCACAGTAATTAAAATTTCAAGTGAAGAATACAGTCCGGCGCGTATTCAAACATACGAGTGTATAAGAAATCCGCCGTTGGTATAAAACGTAACTCTAAATTTGATTTAGTAATAAACAAATCTTTACAATTTATTAATTAGGGCACTAAATAATTCAATAAAAAATCTAACTAAGCAATTCAACAAGAAATCTAACTAAGTACGGACGTAAAACTACAATACTCTAAGTACTGAATACAATAAATGGGAAAAGTTTAAATCAAGACGTTAAGAGTACAACTAAAAGTTAAAGCAACACGAAGTCATTGGTCAGTAACACGCTGCAGAGAGGCAGTTAGAAGCATTAGGGTGTACGCAGAGCTACGGGTCACAACTTGGAATCCACGAAACTAGCAACTGATTCGAACCAGGAAATCAATCGGAAAAATACCAGGTTAGCATTTATGTTTCAACTAATAGCATAAATCTTGTTTTTGAGTATTTGAAACTTACATGTACTTAAATATTTTGTGTAAAGGGTCATCAAGAAGATTTTATTAACACGTAGAAAATACGTTAAAAGGGAAAAGTTCATTCAACGTTCAACGAAGCATTCGATAATACATCATTATTTATGCTGGCTTTAATTAATTAAAAAGGGGTTATAATTTTGTAAAGAGCAAATTTAATATTTATTTTTACTTTGATTCAAAGGTTTTAAATAGCAAATGACATTACGAAGGTTGTAGAGGTGCAAATTGTACATATTTCTTAGTTTATTATACAAATTTTGGTAAATTGCGTTTATCTTATTCAGGTATGAAACTCAAAGAGGGAAGGGTGTAAATATTCTTTGTTATCATATCGTCATGAAGTAAGTTGAACATTCAATGACCTTCTTTCCCTTTTACGTAATTTTCGTATCAATAAAATTTTTGATGACCCTTTACATAAATATTTCAGTACATGCAAAAATTAAAATGTTGAAAACGAAAATAATGCTTTATGCTATTAAAGAATATTTTTATCTCTGACCTGTTGCTTTTCCTTGCGTGTCTCTGCGTACCCCAATTCTTAGAACTGCCACTGCGTGCTGTTGACCAGTGTCCTTGGATTGTTTTTAGTTTCTTATTGATTTTGTTTGGTAGTTGTTTGTTGAATCGCGTAGCACAGCTTGGTTAAACGCCCAGTTTAACCTTTAATCGTTTTTTTAGTTGAATTTAGTTCAACCCTTAGTTCAATGCTCAGTTCAATAATTAATTCAATACTTGGTTCAGTACTCGGTCTAATACCTGGCCTAATACATGTTCTAATACCTGGTGTCGTTTTTAACTATTAAACGGCGAATTTCTTTGTATATTTGCACTTGTACTATTATTGAAATTTTTTAATCATCAACTTTCATTTAAATTATTATTTAATTTGATATTTTAACTTCGTGTGTTATCTTGATTCAAAACAGTACGGAGCGTGCCTTAGTTGTTGAAAGACTGATTGTTTATCAACTCGTGCGCTATTTATAGGCCCGCCTATTCACCTGTACAATTGGTTTACCAAGTTTATTTTGTTGATTGAGGCGTTGTAGTTTGATTTATCGCGCCAGCCTTTGGATTTACATGTAGTTACCATCCCAATTTCTCGTTGTAATGCTTTAGTACATCACGTAGACATCTAGTTTTATATGCGGATTTTGGTACATTGAACCTTCTCAAGTCACGTATTTCTATTTTGTAAAGAAATTTATAACTTTAAATCGTACGTAGCCAACCGTATGTTTTCTTATTTTGTTCTCCTAATCTGTTTGGTTTTTGTGTTAATTTTACATAAAGATCACGTAGGCAAATTTTGTAATGACGTAAATTGAATGCGTTTGTTTACTTCCTGCGTTTATGAAACAAGTTTGTTTTGAAAGATCTGTTTATTGAGAGCATTGTTGTTTATTTTCCCTACACTAATGCGTGTTTGTCTTACTTTTAGATGTTCTTCATGCGTATTTATTTAAAGTTTATGCATGCATTGCTGCTTTAAAATAAATTGGATGGCGCACAAAATTATTTATATTACTGAATGTGATTGAATCTTTGAAAAATGAGCGTCCTTTCATTGATTAAAGTTAATTATAAATTTTATACAGTGCGTTTAATATTTGATTTTTGCACAATTGGCGATTTTCCTACTTTTTATGTACAATCCTTGCGACCCCATATACCCCTAAATAACCCTATTATCATAGTAATATATATATATATATATATATATATATATATATATATATATTCTACTGGCTATTACTCCACCCCTCCGCCCTTAATTTTTATTTTATTTATTTATAAATTCTGATACACGACTTTTGTCGTCGCCCCTATTTTTTAGTATTCAATAATATGACTTCTATATGATGTGCTTTATCAAAGTTTGGTTGGTTATCTATTTACTGTTCACTATATTTTATGCCTCGACTATATGAAACCTTTATCTCAGGGTGTTCACCTACTCACCGTGAGTTCAATCGTGAGTAGATGTGCACTGTCCAACCAAACTGCACACTCGTTTGTTTTACTACCTTTTTAATATGGAATTATTTACTGTATATGCCAAATTTTACTGATCAATGTTGCTTGGTGCCAAATTAATTTATGTATACTATTTCTGACTTTAATTTTGACGTTTTAAGATATTACACGGTACTTACCTGAATTATACTGCGCTGAATGCCTTCTGTAAATGTTTCTGGCTCTAGATCTTAGTCACCGTACGCACCTTCACAAAGATTCACAATCGCTGTTCACTTGCGTATCGCCTCCAGGTGTTCTTAACAATTTTGCTGACCCCAAATCTGAAATAATTTACCCTAATTTTAGAATTTTGAATAAACCGTTGTATCTACTTCCCCTGCGTTAATTCTTCCTTGTAATATGCTGCTCTCCTATTTTTCCTCTTTGTGCTCCAATCAATCCTTTCGCCTTTCCGTATTCAATCCAAATCTATCCTGCCGTACTGTTCCAAATCAACCTATTCCCTGCTATTCCTTCAATATCCACTCTATGTCCTACTGCCTTTAATCTATCCAAATCACTCCAAAATTATTAATATCGTCGTTGCTTTGTATATCCACTCGAATCTCCTGCTGCCGTTTAACCAATCGTCCCAAATCCAATACCAATCTCGTTCAAACCTATCTAAATCGTCGCTTTCCCGTCGCACTATTAACCACTCTAAATATTCTTCTATAATCGCCGCTTTTATACTACCGATGCTTCTTATACTTTCACTTGACTAAATCAGACTATTTAACTCAAAAAACATTTATTTCATCAACTATTTATACAACTTTTAACGCAGGTTTGCAAAACACGTCTTTATACTGAATATAATCGTAAAGAATCTCTTTATTTACTTCGCTAAGCAATAAGCATAACAACCTTAGCTCACTTAATTACATTTTTAAACGCATACAATATCCAATAACAATTCGTCTTTACTCTAGTGTCCAAAATACCTTCACTATAGTCTTTATATACATTCATAATTTCTACCATTGGTCCTAAACACTTCACAATTCTCCAATAATATTTTATATTTCTATTCACTTATAATTTTGATTTTACAATTCGTCCAAAAGTTGATTCTATTTAAATGAAAAGCCAAAATATTTACACAAGACCTGGACGCTTGGTTGATTGTAGATATCCATAGATGCGTCCGGTTTTCAGACGGCAAATGTACTTTCAATGGCTTATAAAATTTCAACTCAGTATAAAACCTTGAGTACCGTGCATTGTATCAACGTCATAAAGTCATGTTGTTTACCTTTGGCACATGCGTTTCAAACTAAATGGTAAATACTTTAGCATATGTAAAGTACAGCAAAATATAGTTTTTAACTTATGGATCTGATTTATGAATCATGTTGTTTGGCATACACCCTTTTTAACACAAATCTACCCTTAGAAGCCTTGTACCCCCCCCCCTTACATTACATTATATATATATATATACAAGGTATTTAATACTAAGATATTTTAGCTAATAAGATGAAATAATAACTTAGACTTTTATGTAAAACCCAAATGATTATTTCAAATCGAGCTACTAATTGAAAGAAGGAGAATCTAAGGTCCCAGACAGGATTTGAACCTGCATTTTTAGTATTCCGGGCTGACTTATTTACCAATTACATTATGGGACTTGCAAGCGAGTAAGAGTGATCTCTTTGGATCGTTAAAAGGGTTTTTCTCATACACTCAAGAAGAAGAAGTTTTGTGAAGCGGCAGCCATAGTAAGTACCGCACGAGGGAGCAGGTAGGAATGTGGATACAGGCCTTACCTCTTGCTTCGCTTAAGAGAGGATTAGCCCGCAGGCCAAATCGATAACAAATTACACTAGCGGCAGGTTTAGCGCAGACTCAGCGAAAGACAGTGGCTATATAAAACCAGACGGAGGTCCCCACACCTACAGCCCAATATCGTGAGGTAACAACCGTTTAAACTATGTAGGGATTTAACAGGTAAAAAAAATAGGTAAAGGAGGGAAATGGGATGTTTCGAACTTTAGAGCAACCGGGTAGACCAAAGAAGAAGAAGGGTTCGTATTCAGCAAAAGAGATAAATAATTGTGATGGACGGTTGTCTTGGGACTAAGACAAGTCCAACTGTAGAAAAAAAATAAGATCGAAACGAAGATAGAGAGATATGAAAAAGTGCAGTTTTAGGATAAGCATTTTAAAGAACGGTAGAGAGTAGAGGATGTCCCTATTAAAACAGATGGGTCTGAGAAACTACCTGCAACATTAACGATAAAATAACTGTTCCATACTAACATGTCGACAAGTAAAAATAACTAGGCTCCAGGTGAAACCTAGACATATCATCTTCCTATCGAGCGCATCTACTACGATAAGTAAATCAGACAAAAGGTAAAACGACTAACTTAAATGTACCCTCGCAATAATTTCAAAAACAGTAGTCATCATAGACGTCTAAAACCATTTATGGGATAGAGAGTCATTCACGGATAGAAGTTGAAAAATTTGTAAAAAATGATTAAAATCTTTGCAAAGGAAAATTAGAAAAGAAAGTTTTTTGTATCGCCTCTATAGAAATCGACTTTTTAGAGCAGAGACATCGTTTGTGCGTGCTATGTGCGTTCAAAAAGTCAAGCAATATCTCGACATCAGCTAGTAAAAGTCCTAATGATTCCCAAAGTTGTTTTAAAGATATGTCAACTACAAGAAAAGAATGCAGTGGCTTATGTAATAATGTGGCATTTTAGTTTTCCAATGTTATTTACAAGCAAGATTCTTGAATATATATTATATGTAATGTTTCCCTTTTTGCTGTTTAAGTAGTTACAAGAAAACCAACAGCGTACCAATTAATGCCCAAGAACAAGTTGTACAGCACAGCCTCTCCGTCGTTGACTTAATTATAAATTCTTTTGGTTTTCAAATTTTCATTAAGTTATTTAATGTCTGTGGTAGTAGTGTATGCTATATTGACAACTAACTAATTGGGCAAAAGTCATATTAAAGGTCTTATAATGCTATCGCGTTATTTTAAAGTAAACAGAAGGGTTAAACGTGTACTTCTTAAGCGTAATGTTGATAGCTTATAATACATCTTGTATAAATCTTGCTGATCAAAAGCTTTTAGAATAATTTATGGTTGCATAGAAATAAGATGGCTCATTCTTGTGTTAATATAAAGATACTTTTATGTATTTACATGGTATTTAGGGAAATCTTCCTAAACATTCCATTAAAGCTGAATAATTTTAAAATTATATTATAACAGAGAAATGTAGTTAATGCTTAAAGTGTAACCGGACGGGATAAAACTAATTGTAATACAAAGTATTCAAAACGCATCTAGACACCAGCTAGAATTAATGAGGATGAGATAACGTTATACAACAATATTAATTTTACTATATAACAAAATATACACGTGCTGGTATTATGGACGAACAAAAAGATACATATTTTAGGCGTGATCAAATTTAGAGCTGACATAGGTGACCGTAACCTTGGAAAACCTCTTGGGAGCGGAGAGTTCAGACAAAACGGTTTGACAGTCAACAAATCGGTAACCTTGGAATATCTCTTGGGAACGTAAAGAGTGGAGAATTTAGACAAAACGGTTTAACAGTCGACAAAACGGTGGTTGTTACTACACATCGAATGGGTGAAAAAAGGAATGTTACTGTAATCCGTTCAAGAGAGTTTGTCGAAGTGAAACAGTTCGGCAGTGGGGTTAGTCCGAATGGTTTTAACGTGGTAGAATTCTAGAATAAAAGAAAAAGCAATACGAACTGTAAATTACTTTATGTAGTATCCCTTGATATGGTGGTGTTAGTGAGACGGTAGGGTTAGGATAGACAATACGGAAATACTTGACAGACCACCAGAATTGTTTTTCTAATAATTGTTTAATTTATTATGAAAAAAGAGAATTGAGATTTAATAGCTGATTAAATTACTGTAGTTGGTAAACATGGAGGAAATGCCAAACTAGTTTTTAAAAGGTATATGTGTAGGATTGCTAGCTTTAAATTTGTATATGTTTAGAGAGGCGCGGAAAGATGTGCAAATTTTCGAACAATAAGTTTGATATTTCGGGGAACTGTGTTGGCCAGCTCAGAATAGAAATCAGTGGAGGTACGCGTCCGACCAGTTCGAAGACCGAGAACCAACGACAAAAAATAATAACCTGGTTGTTATTATAAATAACTACAGTTGTTGGTTTTGCAATATTTTCAACTAATCCTGATTGTGCAGAAGGGTTTATTGGAAAACCATTAATTCGGCAAATGTTCAAGTGTTGGGGGATCTTGGTAGTCACAGGCTACTTAATCCTCTTCACATCTACTGAATGTCAGTGAAATAGGGTATATATTTACAAAACAATAGAAGAAGAACCGAACTATATCTAACAGGAATGAGCAGCGGTTATGTTCGAAGACAACAAACAGAAACAACGACAAAAGTGCTGGAAGCATATGTGAGGAGCATGGCACTGTACGCCTATGAAATAGGGACAGTAGGAGAAGCAGACAGGAAAAGGAAGAAACCTTTTGAAATATTATGCTTCAATGTGTACAGATAAAGTTAATAACAAACAGGTTATAGAAATAGTAGGGGAATAAAGATATCTGTCGGAAACAAAAAAAATGGTTAAAGTCGAAGGGCAGGATATGTTTTAAGGCATTTTTGGGGAATAGTGCGCGCTATATTACAATCAGATATAGGAATAGAGAGGTAAATGTAGACCTAGATCAGAATATTGCACGCAGATAGTGAAAAATGCGGGTGTGGGAATTTTATGGAAATGTGTAGGTTAACTCAGAATAGTACACAATGGAGGTACGCGTTTCACCAGTTCCAGGACTGAAGACAGTGAAGATGATGATATTTAGAGTGACTATGTTATAACCTACTGCAATGTAATAGAAATTAGGTGAAGCAGTAAGAAGAGTTAAATTTCTTTTGTTCATATACAAATGAGATTTTCTTATAACAGAAACTCATCCCATTAAGAGACCGAAATAACTAAAGTATAAAGTAGAAATATTCCTCTTCCAACATATCATAAACTAGACGACAAAATGATTTGGCTCCCACAGACCTTTTGATATAAGCTTGAAGAACAGTTGAGAAGTTTTCAGGAAGGTGAATTCCGAAATCGGATAATTATTTAGGAAGCTTGCAAAGTGCATACCCCTCAGAATTTTAGTTATATTTTGTCAGGACCCATCCCATACTCCTGGAGTTAGCCGGTGCACAAACAAAACTAATAGGCTCGCCTGCCTCCTCAGGGAAAATTAACGCAACGTCCGTTAGATCCGTAACAATTTTAATTTCCATTTTCAAAGTTCAGCATTTTTATCAAGGGTTTGTAATAAAACTAGTAGGTGAATATAAATGTTTGCAAAATATTTTCCCGATTTCTCCTGGTTTTTTCCTCTACTTTAGTTTTAGACCGGCTTAATATAATTTTTTTCACCAATAAGAGAGTGATATAATAAAAAGTTGTTCAAGAATAGATCGATTTGGAAACATATCTGACTTGAGCGAAAGCGGAGCAGAAGTAAAGCGAAAGTTTGGGGAATGATTTTTTGCCACAGTGAACACACTTCTAATTTTGTTATGTGGTAAAACTATGATTTTGATTTTTAAATTAATCACCCGGAATATTTCAATTTTTAAGGTTTTATGCATTAGCAACAAGATTATATCATACTGTTATACGTTAACTTTGGCATCGAATTTTACAAGGACATTTGCTGTTATTATTTAACATATAATTATCGTGAAAAGGGCACACAGTTCATGGATATATTGATAAAAGAATCTCATGATGATGCTCCAAATGGCGCCCACGTTATGGAATTCGTTAAAAATAGTCTGCTTAGAAATTTTTTTAACCGTCATTAGGGACTTCTTTTAGGTTTAAAACTTGTATCCCTCGATATCTGAAATAATTCTATTAACTCTAATTTGTTTTAGGTTTCCATTTTTAAAATACCGCACTTGGCGTCATGAATATCATGTGGTAGCTTGTTTACATTTAATCAAAGTTTTATAATTATTTGCTGATTAAGGAGTAAAAAATATAAACCATACATTGTTATTTATTTCTGATTGAAAACTGTTTGGCTATACTATAATGAACGTATTTATGATATTATTTCTAAAAAAATTAAAATTGACAGTTAAACAATTGTAACCTTCCCACTTCTTGTGTCTTTTATACATTAAGAAACATTATAAAAACATTTTTGAAAACTTTGTAAAAAGTACTTAAGTAAGAATTTTCTGGTGAACTAAGCATTTTCGTGGTAAAGTACCTGCTACTAAAATGGCATATATCCAATAACAATACGCTTAAACACATTTAAAAATTTTACTTTATTATCTCGTATCATAATTAACTCGTTGCTATAAATAAAAACTATAGATATCAACGTTGAAGATATGCGGAATTATAGGATTAATTGATGACGTGGCAAAAGTTCGAAAGGTGTAATGGCATCGTAATAATATTGAATTGTTTAAAATAGAGTGAGTTAGTTACCCACGATTGAATAACATGTGCAATTTTGCCTATTAAATCTTTAATAGAATTCAACAGATAAATAGTAAAACTCTGAAGTCTGTCATTTTCTACAACTACGGTGTACGATCTAATAAACTGTAATAGGTTAGGCGAATATCATCAAAAACTTTCTAGCAAATAAATAATGTGTGTTATTTACGTGGAAATAACCTTTTTCAAATTTATTGGAGATTGACCATATGTTAACTTAAGTCTTAATGTCGTCACAGAGGATTTATATTTTAGGTAGTTATTTACACAAGGTAAATTGATAAATACTATCGTATTACAGTTAATAAGATGAAATAATAACTAGACTTTTATGCAAAGCCCAAATGATCATTTCAACTCGAGCTAGTAATTGAAAGATGGAAAATATGACTTGAATAGGTCTTGAACCTGTATCTTAGTTTTCTAGGACCTTGCGTTTACCAATTACGCCACCGAGACCCATGACGACAATTGAAATATTTACAAATTTAAATCGTGTACATAACCTTACATAAACATAAATTTCAATTGAGTTTGGCATTTTTGTCAATCACATCTGACATTGTCAAGTTTTTGTCTAGAAAGACTAAGATACAGGTTCGAGTCCTGTCCAAGACCTTATATATTCCATCTTTCAATTACTAGGTCGACTTGAAATGATCATTTGGGCTTTGCATAAAACTCTAAGTTATTATTTCATCTTATTAACTGCAATACGATGGTATTTATCAACCTACCTTGTGTAAATAACTACTAAAAATATTTATATATTTAATACTTGGCTGATAGCCGTAATTTTGAGCGTTGCTTCCCGTCTATAACTGACATAAGTCAAACACTTAACAATGTCAGATATGATTGACAAAAGTGCCAAACTTAAATGGAATTTAGGTTTATGTACGGTTGTGTACACGATTTAAATTTGTAAATTTTCCATTATCGTCATCTGTCTCGGTGGCGTAATTGGTAAACGCATGGTTTTAGAAAAACTAAGATACAGGTTCAAGTCCTGTCCAAGACCTTATATTTTCCATCTTTCAATTACTAGATCGATTTGAAATGATCATTTGGGCTTCGCATAAAAGTCTAAGTTAATATTTCATCTTATATATCTTATCATCTTATATATAATGCTATGATAAGAGGGTAGTTTAAGAGTAGATTAAGTCATAGGGGTTGTAGAATAAATGTAAATAACTTTAACGTTAAGAAAAACAAATAATGCCACAAATTATAGAAGTAAATCGACTATTTTACAAAAGATCAATAGCGAGCACACTGTATATAAAGTATATTTAATTTAATGCATAAGAAAGAAGCTCATTTTGCAATAATCAAACACTATTTAGCTAAGATAATAATGTATACGTCTTATAATACGCTTTAAGTTCAAGAAACGAGTAAAGATAAGGTTCTAAACGCAACAAATTGCATCAATATAAACACATTATCGGGAAAGATAAATAACCTGGTATTCTAGCTATTTAAGAATATCCTCAAAAATGTCCACGCATAAATAAGTAAACGAATTCTAATACATCATTATTAGAAAATGAATACGTGACTAGGAATATTACATTTGCGGAGAAATCCAACATATTTTTAATAACAAATAAATAACAGACGGTTCGTTATACGATAAGCTTTAAACCATAATCGACACAAATATAAAATACGTTACGGAATGAAAGGAATATTTAGAAATTCTAAGAAGATATTAGGGTATATTAAATGTCTACGTGCGAGATTGAATGAAAGAATAACAATTAAAACCAGGGAATTTGCGAAATACCAAGGTTCTACAGAGATATGCGGAAATTACAAACGTTTATCAATAAACACGCGATGCGCACCAATTAAAACATGCATAGGTGGAGATTATAAATATGATAGAAAACTCGAAACTAGACAGTCTATCCTCAATAAGGCACGAACCACGTCGATATAAAGTAAAAATTTACGTACCAGTGACAATTTGTGAAAAGTAAATAATTTATCAAAAAGTGAAGATTGAAAGTGCCAAATTTAGGCGATGAAAAATAGCCGTTCTACGCTTAGACGTAAGATAAACTATTGATTAAATAATATTCTAATATATAACCATTTAGGGCTCCGAATAAGGCTCCGGAAAAAGGTCAGAATAAAGATTTAAATGTACATCTAAATAAATACTCTAAATGCCTATTTAAACAATACGTCTCAAAATACGTCTAAATAAATTATTTTAAATACTCACATGGAAATATAAAATAAACGTGAAGATACTCAAAAATACTTAAAGTTACTCCAGAAATCTGAAGGGAAAAATACAAGCAACCATTAATCCATCATTTTGGCCAATCAAGTGAAGCAAGTCGAGCCGTAACAATCAAGGTGTGCTAACCACAGATAATATGGGGCAATTCCAGTGACAAGCAAGGAAAACGCAGGTTAGAGATTTTAAAATTTTTATTAGTTAAAGACTGTTTCAATTTTAATATTTGTTATATATTATATATCTGTAAGAGTCAACAAAAAGGTCGTTTGAGAATTTGAAAATAGGGAAAGCATCTTTGAACGTTCGAAAGATGCTTAAAAGTAATTACAAAGATATTTTTGCTGGCTTTCAGGAAAATTAAATTTGGTGAATGTGAATAATTTATTCAGGGGCTAATTTTTGAATTGACATAAAACTGTACATATTATCAATCATTATACTGTGTAATTTTGGATTACAGATAGAAAGAAAAGGGGTTAAACAATCTTTATTGTTGTGAAGTAGGGCATTCAGTGAGGTAGCCGTGGAAAACAAAATCAAGAAATTATAGAATTTTAAAAGGGGTTGATATTCACACCAATAAAAAAATAAATACGCTGATCATAAAAGAGTAATATCACAGCAAATAAAAATAAAACGTCCAATCGTAAGGGCATTATCACAGCAAATTATCACAGCAATAAAAATAACACCCAATTGTGTGGCATAAAGGAATTAAAGAGAATATCACAGCTATATATATATATATATATATATATATATATATATATATATTGTATTTGAATGGTAAAAGAGGTTAGATACATTTATTTGATAATTTATTTTAAGTTTCGGCATGTACATACAAAAAAGCAACAATTTGTTACGCTTTTGCAAATTACTAATTTAGGATTTAATTTCGCAAATAACTTTCAGGATCCTTAAATGTATATATATAGCATAAGAGCACAGCCATCAATACTAATTAGTGTAGCGTGTGGTATAATGTAAATATCCTTAGCGTATATGTAAAAATCATAAACATATTTAATCAGTGTAGGTGTAGCATTAGGTGCAAATATAGAGCTGTAACGATTTCTGTTTCATATTTAAATTGTTGTCTAAGTAATGTTTCTAAAAGCAAACATTGACCGTTATAGTTTTCAAGTAGATATGTAACTTTCAAAAGTTACGTTATAGTGAAGAAGAGCATTTGTTGAAACGCTTTTCTAAGATTTCAAGCAAGGTTAGTTGCGTATTTGAGGGAGAGTGAGCATTTTAAACTGGTGGAATTCTACGGATTGTGTATAACAACAAACTGACGGTTATAGTTTTAATAAGTTTTCCGAGTATAAGTTGTAGATAAGGCAAGACAAACAAACATCGAGTTCAAGGAAGAGTGGTAGGTGATATTCACGGTATAGGGACTTACTGTTTGTGGAATGGGTAATATTATATTGTCGGTTAGAATGTAGGGACCAAAACAAAACAAGGAAACTTACCTATGCAATAAATAAGAATAGGATAGAGACGAAACGTATTAAGTATTCGTTTAACATCTGGGAAAACTAAAATAAAGATAGTAGATATTAATGCATATGGATAGAATGGAGTTGAGCTTATTTGAATGTTATTTAAAGTGGGTATTTCATCAAGGACAGATGAAACTTGCTTAACAGAGAAACAAAGAAAGACTATTAGACAAAGTAGGTATGGGACGGAAACAAGTGTAGTTTTGAATATTGGTTACAGAGGGTCATGTTTGATTACTGCTATAGGTGGACAACAAGCGCAACAAGGAAGGGTTATTTGGTTAAGTATTAATAGACACATATTTTAAGTGGGGTTATTTCGTTGGTTTGGCATGTAAGTGGTTAACTAAACAAAAAGAGATTAATTTGGCAGAAGTAATAAGAGAAAGAAAGACATAATACAAAGTTTGTTAAGTTTGGGGTTCAAACTAGGCAGTGGGATAAGATCAGATTGGGGGTTAGACAAGGTAAGGAATAGTAGATTGAGGGAGTATGCTGAAGGGAGATGACTATAATATGTGTATTATGGAAGGCGTGTTTTAACATTAACTTGAGTTTAGTAGGGCTAAATTTCGGAGAAGTGTCCGTTGTGAGAGATACAAAGAAAATAACTACGCGAGCGGGTGTGTGCCGGGGCAAAATTTTAGGATTTGGGTGACAGTTGATGTTTTGCATAGAAATTTCAGAGTAATAAGTGAACGTTAGCTTGTGGGTTTTTCAGAATTGCGTAACCGTTGGAAGTTTACTGAAAAACCTTGTTTGTTTGTATCGACGGATTTTTGAGAATTTAGGAGCTTTAGAGGGGTACAAAAGCCTATATAAACACAAGTAGTTGATGGTAGGGTCTCTCTTATCTTCACTTTTCTGTACGCGCTAACTACTACGCTAATAGCAAACGAAATTATAGCTGACTTGTCTACAAGTGATAACAGTCTTTGAGTACAGTTTGAAATATAACGAGTGGTGTTGAGTTTCGACCAGCTGTCAGTAAAGGTATTATAGAAAGTTTTAAAGAATGAAAATGAGTAGCAGACGTAAATAGTAAGTATCGACTGTGTGATATTTGGTTAAGTGCATAGTAGGCACATTAAATTGAGTAGAGGTCGATGGTAGAACGATTGGATTGTTTACCTACCGTAAATGGAATCCGTAGCCGAATTAGAGGAATTTGGAAATCTCTGAAGACAGAATACCAGCTAGCAGTTATTGTTGGTGCAGTTCTGATTGGGGGACATTCCTGAAGGCGCACTTACTAATAAAAGCCGCAGATATCGATGGTATGGGAGCTGATTCATGAGCAGTAGAAATTCAGGTAACGGATGATCATTAAAGTTTGCTCTTTGTGTTTAACTGGTGTGCAATCTTACTTTTAATAACTTTTAATAATTATTAATCTGCGTAATTTGTGATAAAATGCATTATTTGAAAAAGGGGAAACATGTAATATAATTAATCTGTAAACTAGATGCTGATAATAATTTTTGGTGTATAATTTTCTCTGAATAAATCTAGGAGAGCTATCGTTGCATCGTTTTTTTTTGTGGCGTAGTTAGTAGTTATTTTTCAGCCAGGAGCAGAGCAACCGTGGCAAACTACACTGTTGGAGTTTAGTACATAGAAAAGACTTCGCAGAATTTTATGACGACCAAAGATGTGGGGCTCGAATTGGCTATAGGATTCATATATATATATATATATATATATATATATATATATATATAGACACACACACACACACACAGATTATATATATATATTGCTGTGATATTAAGCTCCACGATTGGGCGTACATAGAATGCGGTGATATCCCCTTTATATTAGGCCCCACGATTGGGCAATAAAATGCTGTGATATTATTATTAGGATCAACGAGCCCCTACGATGGGCGTCATAAAATGCTATGATATGTCTGCCCCTTGATTTGAGCGTAATATAAATTTTGTTGTAAAATTTACCCCTAATTCAATCAAGCACCTACGATGTGGAATGTTTAGTTATGGTTTTTGCCCCCACTAGCTGATTTAATTAAATAAAGCAATTCTACAATACACAATATAATGATTAAATATTTACAACTTTAGAAATTTTCCTTTTTTTAAACTATTTACAGATACCAGATTTATGATATTTGAAGCCAGCAAAACTATCTTTTTGCTTATATTTAGGGATCTTTGAACGTTCTAAGATGCCCCATAACCTTTGTCATAAATTGATCAATGAAGCTATTATGTTTTGTTGACTCTTACAGATAAAATGATAAATATTGAATTAAATCAGTTTTCAACAATAAATTATTACAACATTGCTAACCTGGAATGGTTCTGTAGTTCCTTCCTAGTTTGTAATCTGCATCCCCAAGAGTTTTTGGTGCCAAGTCTGAATATGTCCAAATTGAGAGTCGAATTTGGAAATCGACATCAAAACCAAAATAGAATCCAAATCGGTATTAAAATTCAATTTTAAAAATCGGTATGAGAACAACTTCGATGTAGATGTTAAAATCCCATTTATATGTAGATATTTAGACCATTTCAATAATTTAAATATCAGTGTTAAAAACCAGTATACCAGTAATAAAATAATTCAGTTTAAATACCATTATTAAAATCCAATTTAAATATCAGTAATAAAATAATCCAGTAATAAAAGCCCTATTTTATTAATGTTAGAAATGGATTTTTAATTAAGTCGTTATTACTTACGTTTATAATAGATCGGCTTATTCGTTGCACAATTCATACACTTTTCAAAATGATTTCACTTTAATTTTCGTTTCACTGGTTACGTAAAATAATTAGTACTTCTGAACATTGTCGTAGCCCAGTTTAAATGTATACTAACTTGTCGCTTAATTCTTATCGTATTTAAAGCCGTACCTCTACCTGCTTTCATTGGTTCATTCACGTTGTTGGACGACATCTTTACCTTTATCTTTGTGTACTTCGGGATTTTCACCAATTATTTAGTTCAAATATTCGAATGGATGTGTGGCTCGTCACGTAATACTCTCACATATCATGGTATTATTTGAGAAATTCCAACAATTTTCTTTTATTAAGTCACGTATTCAATGTTTGTTGTTTATCATAATCTAAACCGAAATAATCTGGTGCTTGTTTATTTCTACTTAATATTGGATTTTTGAACAAATCTGATTTTTCATGTCACGTACGATTTTCTAATAATGCATAATTTAAATTGCGTGTACGATGATATTTTTAACGCAATTGTTAAATATTTGTAAAGCCAATTCATATAGGTTTCCCGTTGATTTAATTTTGATGCATTTTGTTGCGTTTTCAAATCTTATCTTAACTTGTAAACTACTCTTGGATATTTCTATGTTCTTATGCATTTAATCTTATGTATTCTATATACAGCGTGCTCTCAATTAACAATATGTATATTGACCGATTTACTCTTATAATATCTGGAATTATGTGCTTTTATTAAACTGGAAGTTGCTTTTATTTATTCTACGACCCCTATAACTTATCCTACCCATAAACTACCCTATAATTATAGCAATATTATATATATATATATATATATATATATACAGTGTTATGTTATAAAGGGGCGGTTGGGTTTGTGGATATAAAAACGTTGGAAGCACTAGCAATTAAATATTTGATTGGTAATTTCCATTTGAGCAGACATTATAAAGATGAACTTAATATAGAATGTTATGAATTAATATTTAAAGTTAAAAGACAATGATAGGTTGCGGTTAGATACGAGAGAAATGAGTTAAGCAATTATTATATCTAATTTATACAAACGGAAGGAAATGTACGTATGTAATGACAAATGTTTAGTGGTAGGCATACGTATTGAGCTTATTAATTGATTAAAAAAAGAGGAAGTGTAGGCGGTTGCTCTGGTTAAGTATTATTATTATGACAAATTTTTCTAATAATTTTGAGAGCACAAGAAAATAAGAATTAAACAACTCAAGACTTGAATTTAATGTTATTTGAAGAAAAATAAGGTATTGTTTATTTAAAAAAGTAATGTTTACTTTAAAGAAGATTAAATTTAAATTGAATTCTATCTGTCAGTTTATCCTATCTATCAAAGTTTGTTTAAAAAAGGGTAGCATCCAGTAACAATAAAAAAGATTATAAATAGGCTTAGTAGAGGATCACGGAAAGTACGTAGATTAGCAGACGAAGCGGTGTGTACTAGGAAATGTAGAAGTAAAACGTCAATTTTCAAAAACTGCATTTTGTCTGAAGTGATATTTGTACGATAAGTCAAATCAAATTACACTATATTTAGTTTTGTGAAGGAAACTATCGTAAGAGTTTAATTGATGGTATAATTGTTGGAACCTAAATTGGCATAAAGGTTTTGTTCTAAAATATAAAAGAGTAAACACAGTAAAAAAAAGGTAATTCTTTTTAATCAGTATTTGTACAATTTGGAATTTGTTGTATATATTATTATTATTATTATTATTATTATATTCTTTTCTTTTCTCAGTGGTTTTTCAACTGGTGTTACAGAATTAAGGGGCTATTTGTAAACCTTATTCTGTATCGGCATGTGGTATATTTAAGACTGTGCGGATAATACGGCATGTTTCAAGAATAACTGATTTTTGAGCTGCTGGTATGATTATGTTGGAGTTTAATTGTAATTTTGTAATATTTTTTGAAAGGTGTTTGTTAATAAGTCCATTTGCAGTAATTATTATAGGTATAATTTCTATGGATTTTAGTTTATATATTTTTCTATATTTGGTTATAAGTGGAGTATATTTGGCAATTTTTTCGACTTCAGCTTTGTTGATATTATGAGTTATATCTATAACAAAAGCTGTCCTATCTTGAAGGATATGCAGTAATATATCAGGTCTATTTGCCATAACAGTTTTATCTGAATGTATTGGAACGTCATAATACAATCCGTATTGATGATTTTCCAATATTGGTTTTGGTTTGTAATTATGGTGTTCCCCTCTTTCTGTAATTTAATTTGTGTTTGATTGCTATTGCTTGATGGATAATGTTTATGTTTTTATTATGTCTAGAAAGATATTCGGTATTAGCCAACATTGAGCAACCGGAAGTGAGGTGACCAATGGTTTCTGATGCGTCGTGACACATTCTGCATTGATCTTCAACCAAATGCGTCTCAACATATTTTTTATAATTGTTGGTGTCAATAACTTGGTCCTAGATAGCATGAATAAATCCTTCTGTTTCGCTAAAAAGGACGCCATCTTTTAGCCAACGCACTGAACCTTCTTTGCCTGCATTTTCTAGGCTATGAGGAAACTTTCCATGTATTGCTTTAGATTTCTATGTTTCAATTCTTCTTGGATGGAGAGTGTTTGTGGTATACAGTTTTTATTTGCGAAATTTAATGGGGGTGCAGCCTTTGTCACATTTCACTATTGCATTGTGTAAATCAGAGACGAGCGATTTTGTGTAGAAGAAATTTTTTAATGTAGAGATTTGTTTGTTGCACATGTTTTTCATATCTAGCAGCCTTCTGCCTCCTTCATTGCGTGGTAAGTATAGCCTTTCTATTGCTGACTTTGGATGATGCATTCTAAATTTTGTTAATATTGTCGGAACTAATTTGTCAATGCTGTCTAAATCTGTTTGAGACCAGTTGACAATGCTAAAAGTATATGTTAATACTGGATTGCACCATGTGTTGATAGCTTTAATTTTATGTTTGGATAGCAGTTCTGTCTTTAATATCTTATGTAGGCGGTGTTTGAAACTATTTTGAAAAGCAAGTTTGGTCCCCTTAGTTGCTACAAGTCATTGTTGAAGGCCAAGAAATTAATAACTTTCTTCTAATTCTAGTGCATGAAATTTTAAATTATGAAGTGATAGAATAATTTTTGTGAGCTTCCAAGTTTTCCACGTTTAATGTTGATGTAAGAACATTTTTCCATTCCGAATTTCATTTGTATGTCTGTGTTAAATTGAGTGATAATATTTAGTAGAGATGTAAGTGCTTGTTTGTTGTTGGCATATAACTTTAGGTCGTCCATGTACCATAGGTGATTTATAGTGTAGAGTGTCTTTCTATTATTACTTAGTCTATATTCCTTTGTTTACGATATTTATAATGGGTTAAGAGCTAGACAGAACCATAACGGACTCAACGTGTCGCCTTGGAATATTCCGCGTTTTATTGGTATTAGTTTAGATTTTATTCTTCGGTCATTTATCGCTAAACTAATTTGTGTGCGCCAAGTTTTCATTACCGTTTTTAATAATGATATAATTTTTGGATGTATTTTATAAATATTTAGGGGTTTTAATAGCCAGTCATGTGGAATAAAAGCATACGCTTTTTGATAATCTATCCAAGTTATTGATATGTTTTTGAGTTGTCATCTAACTTGATCTGTTATTACTGCGTCAATTATAAGTTGTTCTTTGCACCCTTTAGAATTTTTCTTACATCCTTTTTGTTTTTCTGATAGAATGGCAATTTCTGATACGTAAGGTTTGATTTTATGAGCTATTGCAGATTATATAATTTTGTAAATTGTATTTAAACATGTAATATGTCTATAATTCTTAACATTTCCCGTATCAGTACTCTTTGGTTTTAAGTATGTTATTGATTGTGTCATAAATGTTGGAATTAGTGATGGGTCACATAAACTTTTATTTATCAATTTTGTTAGGGGTAAATGTAAGGATGTTAGGTACTTCCACCAGAAGTTTTGAATTCCACCAGGTCCTGCTGTTTTCCAGTTACGAAGTTTCTTTATAAAGAAATTGAGTTCTTCTATCGTTGTTATGGGATCATCCATTTTGATATTATGCTCTCTGAATTCTTCTTCAATCCATTTCGCTTTGGTATTATAATTAACAGGGTTGGTTCATTGCTGACGCTAAAATCGTTCAACTGTTGTTAAATCTGGGGGCGTTCCTTCAAAATTCTCTTTTTCAAGTTTGTTGTAGTACAATTTCTGATTAAAACCAAATAATTTGTTGTCACTTTTCCTTTTGTTTAATGTATTGTATCGCTTTAATCTTTTGCCTAAAGTTGATATTTTTTGTTTTAATGTATCAATGTATATGTCGAGCTGATCTTCGAAATCGGTATTTGTTGTGTCTTGCTTTTAATCTTTAAAGATCTTTTGTATGCGTTTTTGAAGGTTCCATTTAGTATTATTGCATCGTTGTTTCCAAACTGATAAGAGCACACAGCAGTAGTAGATTTAGAGCAGGAACGTAGGGAAGTAAATATTAAGCAATGGGTGAGACAGGGGTGTGCCCTATTCCCGTTAATTTTTAACTTTTGTATCAAAGAGGTAATGAATAGCGTCAAATGCAGAAAGACATTTGAAATTATTATGCAAAGATAAGCGACTAATACGTTTAGACTTGCAGATGATATAGCGGTATTAGCAGCTAGCAAGGAAGAGATAGAAGCAGCTCTTTATGAAATGGAAACAATATTAACAGAGGGATACAGTATGAAAATTAACAAAAATAAAACTAAAGTATTAGTATGTATAGAGGTAAATAAGTCAAAAACCAGAATACAAATAGGAGAATTTTTAAGAAGCTAACGATTTCTGCTACCTAGGAAGTCAAATAACACAAGATGAGAAGAGTGCAAAAGATATAAAACAACGATTGGCACAAGGCCGTGCTGCATTTAATAAGAAAAAGCAACTACTGTGTTCAAAGACAACAAACATAGAATCAAGGAAAAGATTGCTGAAAACATATGTGCGGAGCATAGCACTGTACGGCTGTGAAACGTGAACAGTGGGAGAAACTGACAGAAAAAGGTAGAGGCCTTTGAAATGTGATGTTACAGACATATGATGAAGATATCATGGACAGACAAAATTAAGAACAAAGAGATTTTTGAAATGGTAGGGAAAGTTATTTATTTATTTATTTATTCGTCTGAAATAAACAGGGTAAAATCGTAATAACATATTTCACTGTAAACTAAATTTAAGTAAAATAATAATATATAATAATTATAATAGAATAATATGTACTATAAATATAACTATATAGCTAGGTACAAGTGCATGCGTGAGTGGATGTATGTGAGAATGTGTGTGCGAGTGTGCGCGCGCATGAGTGTGTGCGTTAGCGTGTGCCGCTTTCATACTTATTAATAGAAGCTTGGCGTTATTATTATTTGTTCCAACTAAGATATGCTAACAGCTTTTCGAGTTTACGGCAGTTGCATGAGAATATGGGAATTAGCGTATCAGTAGATAAACAATTATATAGTATTCATGATTTTTATTATTAGTGAATTACGTCTCAAATCTATTTTATAGTTAGGTATATAAAATAAACTTTTACGACGACCTAGGTAGGCTGGTACATACAAACCTATCTTACTGTAGAAAACAGTAAAAAGTAGGAGATATAGAATGATAGGACACATACTAAGGCATGAGGGAATAGTGCGTAATATATTAGAAGCAGAGAAAGAAAAAAAGAGCGGTAGAGACAGATCTAGATTATACTATTGCACACAGATAGTGAAATATGTAGGCTGTGGGGTTGTCAGGGAAACGTGTAGGTTAGCTCAGAATAGAAAACAATAGAAGTACTCGTCTAACCAGATCTAGGACTGAAGACTTAATGATGATGAGAACGTAGCAGGTAGTTGACAAATAAATGGAATATAGTGGATGACCAAAACTGCGCGTCCTAACTTAGGCAGCTTTCTCGCCATCAATTGTGTGATCTAGCTTTATAATGCAAGAGTATTAGCCAAAGTCGATTAACTAGAAACGGTTGGTTATCTTGTAGTTTTCATGCACAATCAGTAATTCCATGGAACATGATTCTGCTCTTATGGTTTCACCGGGTTGCAAGAAAGAATAATGAACTACACGTGCGGAAGTTCTCCCATACTGTCACCATAGCCTTTTTGGATGGAGTGCTACCCTCTGTTACGTTTATTATGAACATCTCGTATATTTTTTTCTGTTAATAAGAAATACGCGGTCTAATAATTGTCAACTCAAATTCCTTTGGCGTTAAAAACGAAAATTAATTCAGTAAATTAAAATAACCCTTTCATGTGTTAATTCATTTATCTATTTGTTTAAATTCGATTCCTATTGCTACATCCTAGAGCCTAATTAATAATAAATATTCCTTCTAAAAATTCTTCAACGTAAAGTTTATGCTAAAATTAAACAGGTGATAACTGGTTCTAGGTATCTGAAAATTGATTTTTATGTGTTTTCCATTGAAAGCTTTGTCGAATTACAGTCGCGCATTATCCCAATAAACCGTTTTATTTCTTTAACAACAATACTACTTTGAGCTCTGGTCATTAGTGAAACGAAATTAATATTCATCTGCTTTTCAATCTACACAGCGAAAACACGTGTAGAATTGTTGGTTGTTTCCGTTTTTCTGTATAAAAAGTTCGCGCACGCCTTACTGCGTGCTCCTTCCGGTGGTCCTTAAAGCCACAATAAATGGTCGCCCCTTGTTGTGATGGGAAGACAACCCCAAGGCGGGATCACGCGCACCTCAGTTTCACACCGTTTTTACAAATGGTAGGAGCCAACCCGACGCTGGTGACTCGAGGGTGAGTGTTTATACACTAATTTTCTTATATGGGTACCCGGTAGTTGTTGGAAACAACATATGTACACGGGTCTACGGATGAATCACCTTGTAGGTGGTAAAATGACTGGCTGTTTGTATGTGCGGGGATATATAATGTTTACTGATTTCTTTATTAGGATAATTTTATGTATAGAATTCCGTACTTACAATGCTGATTTCGAGCTGTGATTTTTAATGGGGTAATTTTGTTCCTTTTTCTTGTTTGAAGATTAATATAGGGGGAGACCTAAAAACTGCAGCTCGCCATGTTAAAAATGATTCTTTTTTTATTCGTAAATATGTATATTGTGTACCTACGAATTGTTCATTTTTAATACTATTGTGTTTTGTATATAATTTTGTTTTTTTTTTAAATTAGAAGTTTTTAGGTAAATGTTCGATTGTGCGTGAGTGAGTATATTTTTATTTCAGACCTTCCTTAAATTTTCTGTGGGTATAATACCCCGCCCACTCGCCGATTGAGCCCGGTCAATTTCTTTTTTTTCTTCCTTGTTTTTATTTTCTTTGACTACGTCGCTGAACGTAGCATCTCGCCTAATATCTTGGAGCTTCAGCACGATCCAACCATTATCCAGAAAGTTTGTGGTTGTCGTAGACCATGCACTTTTCATAGCTGGTTACAATGCGTTTCGATTTAGCAATGAAGATGACACCGGTAATCATTGCAATTTGTTTGCAGGATTAACTCGTGTGGAAATTATCTAATGAGTTTTTTGCCTTCCTTAGCTGATTAAGATCACTATTTACGGTGTACTTGTAGATACATCTAGCGAATTGAATCTAAAAGAAAAACTTACTGGAAAATTTTAACCGTTTTATTTTAGTATACTATACGATTTCGACATTGCTATTATTCTGTTACGAATAGTACGGATTTCTTTGAAAATGTGTACAACAGTTGAATTTAATCGAAAAATTCAAATATTTTTAGAAACATGTTAACACCGCATGCAGAAAAAGCATTATTTTGATAGCTTAAATGAACTCCGAAATATTGTTCAAAGCTGTGCGACAAGATATCACGAGATAGATGACCTGCATTTCTCCGTTTATACACTAGATCTGAATACCCGCTAAATTCAATAATCTGTGTTCTAGATGTTTAAACTCGCAATCATGTATATACATCAATCAGCATGTAATTCTAACCTAATATATAACAGCAAACATTCAATATATAATGTTAATGTTATAAGTTGTTACCATTCTGGTGTTTATCTAATTCAAGAGTGCACTTCAAGTATAGTAGGTAAGTAACGGAGCCTGCGCAAACTAGCTTACCTTGGCACACTTAAGTTTTCCTTTTTAATTCGACTTAACTCTGGTTCTATAAGTGTATTATGAGAGTCTTTCATTCTGTTATATAAGAACGATTTGATATTATTTTCACTTTTTAAACGTGACTATTTTATGAGCGAAGATGAATATTCTACTACACTTTCTCTTTATTAATATACACGAGGACGATGTTTAGAATATATTATTCCGGATTTTAAAAATTATACACGGGTAATTTTGTTTCTTAATAGTTCGAGTACTTAAACTAATTTTTAAAACATCATAATCATTTAACGGCTGTTTTTAAAAACACACTAGTTACGTATTAGTAGCAAACCCTACAGCATTTTGTAAAAATTTAGGTTGTCTAGAATTAATATTTGTTTACTGCACTATTAGACCAGGGCTGAAGTCTTTGAAAATGGTAAAAAGTAGAACAAAATAATAGTAGGATGAAACTTATTGGAAAAGGAAGAGAATATAACAAAAATGAAAGGAAAAATAATTTACGGTCGATCTAAGGTCGGGAAGTGGAAGGGGGTGAGTTGTTAAGGGCAGAAAACGGTTTATCTCGATTTTCGACAAAACTACAAGTGCTATGGAAAAAAGTTAAATGTCAAAGTTGTAGGTAATTAAAAGATCTACAACTTCTGTGTTAACACTTTTTTCACATAACCTCAAAATTTATGTAGAAAATTCAAATAATCAAGTTTTTGGTTTCTTATTTTTATCTTTTACAAAAAAATTTCTTTTTTCACGAAATTTGGTGAAAACGTACCTTTTTATATCCCAAACACACTGTAATTTTTTTGATTTAAAATATTTAATTTTTTACCTTATTTTGAGTTAATATCGAAAAACCACCCTAATCTTCAATCGAAAATTCTCACGTCAAAACATCTGCTTTTTTAAAAAAGTCGGCGAGTTTTTTGTTCGTTGAATTCTCTACTTTCTGATGGTGTAAAAAAATATACATTACTGTGATAAATGTTCGCAAAAATGCAAAGAAACGAAAAAAACTCGAATCCGAATTTTTGTTAATGATTATGTACAATTTTGAGCTATTTATTAAAATTTATACCGAAATTGAAAAATCAGTTACTGTGACAACAGTACCAGCAGCTAATTCAACTAAAAGAGGAGAAGGTAGTCGTAGAAAAACCTCACACAATATTCCAGAGTTCAATTATCAAAACCATACAAAAATACCATTTTTGTAAGAAACATTTTTATCTAACGAGAAAAACAAGGACAAAATAATAAAAACTTTAATGAAAAGATTACAGTCACAATGAGTTTCCTGTAAACAAGCAAAAGAGGATGCTGATGCTGACATAATTAAGACGTCGATAGAAATTGCCAGAGATACCAATAAAACTGTCATTGTTGTGGGTGAGATATTGACCTCTTGGTGCTTTTGAATCAATTAAATTCTAATAATCATGACGTTTATTTTCTGAAACCAGGTTCTGGAAATGTAAAAGATCTATTCTTCACGTCTAATAGTTTCAAATATTAATCCTTAAAAAATATCGTTGCATTTCTGCATTGTTTTTCTGACTGCGATACAACATCTGGATTTTCCGGAAAAGGAAAGAAAAGTATCGTAAATTCATCATTAGACGATAAAAATTTGTCAAATTTGGCCAATTTTTTTTAAAGAAAGATGCAAACAAAGAAGATATCGAAAAAATGGATTACAATTAATCAAATCTATTTATAAATGTCAAAATGGTAACATAACATAGAATCAATTAAGATTTTGAAAATATCAATTGGCAAAAATTAAATCATCTTTCATATTGGCAAATCTTCCACCCACAGAAGCTGCAGCAGAACAACGTTGTTACAGGGCGTATTATCAGCTTCAAACTTGGCTGGGCAACGAACTGACAGCAACAGATTGGGGCTGGAAG
The DNA here is from genome assembly GCA_036346225.1 of Platerodrilus igneus. Lineage (NCBI taxonomy): Eukaryota > Metazoa > Arthropoda > Insecta > Coleoptera > Lycidae > Platerodrilus > Platerodrilus igneus. The sequence continues at coordinate 2,208,096 of JARFIW010001151.1, read as the reverse complement.
CAACATCAACGGGGCATTATGCCCAAATTTACAGAAAAGGAATTAATTCCGCAAATATTGCTCAAAACTATTTGCTGCAGCTGTGAAACAGGATGTAACAGTTTGAAATGTGGCTGCCGAAAACATGGTTTAAAATGCACAAATTTATGCTCAAATTTATGCTCAAATTGTCATGGTTCTGAAATATGCTCCAATGTGGAAGAAGAAAGCCACATGAAAGCTAATGATTCAGATGAAATTGTGGATGAAGAACCAATGCAGACTGGAAATAATATTGAAGACGAAGACGGGGCTGGTCTTGAAGATTTCGAAGATCTACTAGAATCGGGAAGGTTTGTCGAATTTAACGAATCAAGAAATGCCATCAACGAGACAAAAACTAGTGGATAAGTGATTAGAATTGTAGATAAGGTATTTATAAGTAACAAGATTAATGTATTCGAAAATATTACAATGAATAACGTTAATCAGTATCAAGTATCAAAATTCAGTAGTGCATTTTACGTGTATATTTATATATGATGAGATTTTGTATGACATAAATGTGATTAGCATTTAATAAATCAACTTTTTTACTGGAAAAAATAGCAACAGTCACTTTTTTAGATAAAATCCACTTCAAATCCTGTCTTTAATTATATTTAGAACAACTATTTTCTCAGGTTTTTTGCAATCTGTATGTTTTAGGGATTTGTAATTTTTTGTTTATCAATGTAACATGGAATCTTACGTTTTTTAAGTAATTAAAGTATACATTTTAATAAACAGCTCAAAATTGTACATAATGATAAAAAAAATTTTCGGATTCGAGCTTTTTCGTTTCTTTGCATTTTTGCGAACTTTTACCATAGTAATGTATATTTCCTTTTTACACCATCAGAAAGTAGAGATTTCAACGAACAAAAAGCCCACCGATTTTTTTAAAAAAGCAGATATTTTGACGTGAGAATTTTCGATTGAAAATTAGGGTGGTTTTTCGATATTAAGTCAAAATAAGGTGAAAAAATAAATATTTTAAATAAAAAAAAATACAGTGTGTTTGGGATATAAAATGGTACGTTTTCACCAAATTTCGTAAAAAAAGAATTTTTTTGTAAAAGATAAAAATAAAAAACCAAAAACTTGATTATTTGAATTTTCTACATAAATTTTGAAGTTATGTGAAGAAAGTGTGAACACAAAAGTTGTAGATCTTTTTATTACCTACAACTTTGCTATTTACCTTTTTTTGCATAGGACTTGTAGTTTTGCCGGAAATCGAGATCAACCGTTTTCTACCCTTAAAAATCACCCCCTTCTACTATCCGACCTCAGATCGCCCCTAAATTATTTTTCCTTTCATTTTTGTTATATTCTCTTCCTTTTTCAATGAGTTTCATCCCACTATGATTTTTTTCGTTTCAAAAATTTTTGAACCTGGTCTATATATGACGAACGCTTTATACACGTTTTTTACTATGTTTTTACATACATCCCGTTCTTCAGTAGTTAATCGATATGTGCATCAATCATTACATATTTATCAAATTTTAAAAGGAACGTGTCCGGCAGTTTTTTGTACAATAAATAGGTTCTGTAGAGTTTCATGCAAACAATGACAATGGTTTTTATTAAGTACAGTGTGTCCCAAATTGGATGTATTAAATGGGTAACTTAATTGTTATTATAGATACAATAAAACTGTGTGCGCAGTCATGTGCCAACTTTTTGAGATCAATTCAATGGTGAAATCACAAATGAGCGATCTTCTTTTGTTTTCGAGTTATAGCCAAAAATTGATATTTTTAACAATTCTATTAATTCGTATAACTCGTTTGTTTGCAAAAATATCCAAAAATACTGTAGAAGTCTTTTATACGGTTTTTTACGTAGAATACAGTGGCGTACGCAAATATTTAATATTTATAATACTTTTGAGGTTATAATATAAACTTGCATTTTTTTAAATGGAAACCACAATCGGTTGTCGCTTTATTTAAAAGCTCTTTTTGACAGCTTTTCAAAAATATATAGTTTAATATAATTATCTTTTCAAACGGCCAAATTATTCCATGTTTTTGGTATAATAAAATAATTTATTACATTGGTAATAAATAGTTGGCCGCGAAACAAAAGGTAAACAAAAAACGACAATTGTTTGTATAACAAACGTCAACGAGCTTCAATCATATCTATTGCACATGCAATAAATTGTATTGTTAGTTTGTAAGTGAACCTTCAGTCTGTTACTAAATGGCAAAATTTGAAAATTACGAAAAACACGATATGCTAGTTGCATTTATTGAGTCTGCGAGAATTCCTCTATCAGTAAAAACTTTATATTTTAACAGGTAATTGTGTAACTAAATAGCAAATAATATTAACATGTTTAAAAGGATAGATAGTAATTTACAACAGTTTGGCTGCTTTGAAAAACCTAAAACGAAACAGTATGCAGTTTTTAATTAAGAGCAAACTACTGTTTCAACGATAGCATGTGTGGAAACAAACCCAAGAACATCATGTAGGAAAATTGAAAGGGAAATGGGTGTTTCTAAATCAGCAGCTTCAAGAATATTGAAGCGTAATAAATATCGACCCTATAAAAATAAAATTATACATAGTTTGTTTCCCGACGATTTTCAAAAAAGAAGGCGATTTTGTCAATGGTATCCCCGTAAATGTTCTGCTACTAACAAGTTTGGAAATAACACTATATGGTCTGATGAAGCACTTGCTGGTCGAATGAAAATACCTATCAAACATACGAGGCATCAACAAAGCCGTTATGGTTTTATTTGTTGCTACATTGTTGGTGGCAAATTTCAATACCATATTTTTGAAAACAATCATTCAGCTTGTCGCTATATTGAAATTTTGTATACCAACTTGCACGAATTACTGGAGGACATGCCTCTCGAAAAAAGACAAAAAGTGTGGTTCCAACAAGATGGTGCACCCCTGCACAACGCTATAATTACTCGTGATTATTTAAATAGAGAATATCTCAATAAATGGATGGGTACGTTTGGACCTGTTCAGTGGCCGCCTAGATCTCCTGACTTGTCGATATTGGACTATTTCTTGTGGAATTTTTTGAAAAAGGAAATCTATAAAACCCAGAACCATAGTATTGAAGAGTTGCGGAATTCAATTGAAGCATTACATGTGATTTTCCAATGCTCCACCCGAAGGCACTACATTGGCCAGGAAGCGAGTTTTTTTTTACCTGGAAAATTTTGAATTTTGCCGAATCCTTGCTGTTCCAAGCAAGGTAGGGATCTTTAACGTGCGTGACAACACTCACACACGGGACCTCCATTTACCTCTCATCCGAACGAGGGTGTATTTTTGCGAAAAATGCTCGCCTAACATTTTTCAAGCGGACCGTGTCGGGATTATTCAATTGAAGCAGCATTTCGTAAAGTTAAGGCGGTTTATTTATTAAATTCTATTAAGTCTTTAATAAAACGATGCGAACTTTGTTTAAGAGAGAATGGAGGCCAGTTTGAACAATATCTCTGAATTATCAGTAAATAAAACTATTGTAGTATTCCCATCTGTGTTCTAGTGTTTTATATATATTATGTGTGAGGGTGTGTGTAGGTGAGGGTGTGTGTGGTTGTGTGCGCATGCGTGCGTGCATGCGTGGGTGCGTGCTTGTGTGTGTGTGTTTGTGAGGGTATGAGGTGTGTGAGTATGTGTGTATTTGTGTATCCATATATGGATTATAGACTGTTTAAATGTGGATATGAAAGTATAATTTTCAATTTAAGATGTAGTTATATTAATTTTTGTAATATATGTAGTTATGATATTGTATTCTTCTAGCTTTCAAACTTTGTTGTTTAGAGTGGTGTGGTACAATAATAAACTCTTGTTTTGTGTTTACCTTTTGTTTTGCGGCCAACTACAAATTACCAATACAATAAATTATGTTATTATACCAAAAACATGGAATAAATCGGCCATTTAAAAAAATGATTATACTAAACTATATATTTTTGAAAAGCTGTCAAAAAGAGCTTTTAAATAAAGCGACAACCGATTGTGGTTTCCATTTTAAAAAATGCAAGTTTATATTATAACCTCAAAAGTATTATAAATATTAAATATTTGCGTACGCCACTGTATTCTACATAAAAAACCGAATAAAAGACTTCTACAGTATTTTTGGATATTTTTGCAAACAAACGAGTTATACGAATTAATAGAATTGTTAAAAATATCAATTTTTGGCTATAACTCGAAAACAAAAGAAGATCGTTCATTTGTGATTTCACCATTGAATTGATCTCAAAAAGTTGGCACATGACTGCGCACACAGTTTTATTGTATCTTTAATAACAACTAAGTTACCCATTTAATACATCCAATTTGGGACACACTGTACATAGGTAACATTGGTCTTTTGTTCTAAGTGATCGAAATTGTTTTTCTGAGTTCTTCATTAATGCTTAGAGAAAACCCAACAGTTGAAAAAATCAGTTGGCCCCTTGGAGAGTTGAAGGTTAGCTATTGGCAAACTTTGTGTACTCAAAAGTGTACTGCCTCAGTAGACGCAGAATGGAGATTGACAGACAGCTCCACCACCCTGTACCCCCTCCACCAACAGCATTTCACCTCCTACCTCCCACTTTTCATCTACCGGATGCCTGGGTCAGAAATTGTCAAAGAAATAGAACCGCTATCGATAGTTTATATATTATCGGCAAAGAAATGAAAACTGAAATTTGAAAAAGTTGATATAAAAATGACGAAACTGGAGTACAGAAAGAAAATCTTCAGAGTAGTCAGTCTAGTCTTTTACAGGCTATAACACAGTTGATTTTACTTAAGAAATTGACTACCCGTTATTAAAAAGAAGGATGAAAACTCAATATTTATCCCGCATAAGGTAGAATTAACAGGTATTAAGTTAGAAAATTTGTTGGGAGAACTGCCGAATATACTGAATCAGCTCAAAAAGAAGTTGAAATAAGTTCGTCATAGTACTTCGACATGTCAAAAACAGCGTCGTAACAGTACGACGTAGAGATACAATGGTGATGAAAGGTGGCAAATGGTAGGTGATCGCTCTCTGGACTACACTCTTGGCCGTGCATAGGACCTCCTTTGGTCGTACTCTTGACCGCGCCGGCCTGCACTTTAAACGGTCGCCAAGGTTGTTTAGGGTGCACACGACAATCTTAGGTTCATTCTAAAGGGTACTTGTGCCGTGATTTTTCCATAGATCTGGTTACTATGTAATATACATGCTTTAGAAAAAGTATTATGTTAAATAATGATCCCAGTTTAATGTAAATTATTCAAACAATGCTTTAAATAAATAAATTCATGCAATGCTGTAGATATATTATCGGCAAAGAAATGAAAACTGAAATTTGAAAAAGTTGATATAAAAATGACGAAATTGGAGTACAGAAAGAAAATCTTCAGAGTAGTCAGTCTAGTCTTTTACAGGCTATAACACAGTTGATTTTACTTAAGAAATTGACTACCCGTTATTAAAAAGAAGGATGAAAACTCAATATTTATCCCGCATAAGGTAGAATTAACAGGTATTAAGTTAGAAAATTTGTTGGGGGAACTGCCGAATATACTGAATCAGCTCAAAAAAGAAGTTGAAATAAGTTCGTCATAGTACTTCGACATGTCAAAAACAGCGTCGTAACAGTACGACGTAGAGATACAATGGTGATGAAAGGTGGCAAATGGTAGGTGATCGCTCTCTGGACTACACTCTTGGCCGTGCATAGGACCTCCCTTTGGTCGTACTCTTGACCGCGCCGGCCTGCACTTTAAACGGTCGCCAAGGTTGTTTAGGGTGCACACGACAATCTTAGGTTCATTCTAAAGGGTACTTGTGCCGTGATTTTTCCATAGATCTGGTTACTATGTAATATACATGCTTTAGAAAAAGTATTATGTTAAATAATGATCCCAGTTTAATGTAAATTATTCAAACAATGCTTTAAATAAATAAATTCATGCAATGCTGTAGATATATTATCGGCAAAGAAATGAAAACTGAAATTTGAAAAAGTTGATATAAAAATGACGAAATTGGAGTACAGAAAGAAAATCTTCAGAGTAGTCAGTCTAGTCTTTTACAGGCTATAACACAGTTGATTTTACTTAAGAAATTGACTACCCGTTATTAAAAAGTAGGATGAAAACTCAATATTTATCCCGCATAAGGTAGAATTAACAGGTATTAAGTTAGAAAATTTGTTGGGGGAACTGCCGAATATACTGAATCAGCTCAAAAAAGAAGTTGAAATAAGTTCGTCATAGTACTTCGACGTGTCAAAAACAGCGTCGTAACAGTACGACGTAGAGATACAATGGTCTCCTTTAAAATTTTCAGAAAACGTAATTTGCTTCAGCAGCTATCATAATGCACTAAATTCATACAATTGATATAAGTAGCCTTTACAGTGGTATTATTTTCGCATATTTTTTATCAAAACTTTACTAAAATAGTCTGTAAATTCACTTATCGAAATCTGTAAACTTATTTAGATTCCACCTTTAAACCTTTGTGTGATACGTTAGCACCCCGTGTATAAAAAAATATTATTTTGAAAGTTGTTTTACCCTATAATTACCCTCACTCAGACAAGACCGACTAAGCTAGATTAGTTGACTAAAGAATATAACAAATTCACAATCTCGATAACTAGACCAAACGTGCTAAAGCAGTTTGTGGATTCTACACTTGCTTTTTTCTTAATTGCTTCCAGATTTACGATTAAGTAATGTGAGTATCTCGGTAATAAGGGCATGGTATTGCAAGATCTAAGCAGCGCTATAATAAATTATACTTTTGGAGTTTGTAGATGTACTCCATATCGATTTGAGAATAAGGCGTTGTGTACGAATAAAAATCCGGTATGTGTAGGAGTTGGAAAATGAGAAATTTATTAAAATCGTAAAGCAATCGTATAGCTTTTGGTGTTGCTACTCAATGATTTTTAGGTAACATTTCCGACTCTACATGTGATTTTCCAATGCTCCACCCGAAGGTACTGCATTGGCCAGGAAGCGAGTTTATTTTTACATGGAAAATTTGGAATTTTGCCGAACCCTTGCTGTTCTAAGCAAGATAGGGATCTTTAACGTGCGTGACAACACTCACACACGGGACCTCCATTTTACCTCTCATGCAAACGAGGGTGTATTTTTGTGAAAACATTTTCGATTGCGAATTCTAACTAGAATCTTATGCGGTTGTAGGATTCAGTTTACAGCCGTAGAACAAATATTTTTTGCATGTAGTGGGTGTTGTGACTTGTTAAAAGTATTCTGAACGATTGATTTATAATATGATTCGATTTTTCGGCAATAAGAAGATAGTTATGCAGAAAATAAACGGATCCATAAAGATGGTGCACTGCCGGAAACAAGAGCAAATCCTGGAGTGAATTTAAAAAGGAGAAGGTATACAACGAATGACTTTACTTAAAAATACCAGAGAATTCTGATTTGCATTTAATTACAGGTTGTGTAAGATGGAGCAAGAAAAAATATTCATTGACAACCTGAGAGTGATCGCTGTAAATAACGACTTTTATACAGCCTTAACAAAAAACATAATATAAAAATTGCATGTCTTTAGAAAAACAATTGTAGGAAGTTCTAATATTTTATTGCTTTTGTGTGTTATGCATGCAAATTTGTTTGTCACTTTCATTTTTCTACCTAGTCGTCGGTTTTGTTTGGGAGAGCCTTTGATAACTTTCCGTTGATTCCAAAAGGTACGTGTATCGTGGCTTTTCCATTTGCGATTACGTTCTTGCAGATTTATATATCATTTTACTTTCCCCTCCTGGTACCTAACCTCGTTTGGGAGTCTTCGGCAATATTCCTCTCTAACTCTATAGGGTACATAAGAAAGCATCTTTCCTCTGTATTTGTTATTCGACGATAGTAGAAACAGTCAATATGAACCCTTCTGAAGTGTTTAGTATCCATCAGCTTTTTGTAGTAATATAATTCCAATAACAGATAGGTTTCAATTGTGACTGCTCTTAGAATATGTAAGCAATAATAACTTAATCACCTATATTGGAAACATTCACTATACCAAAAAAGAACGACTCTTAGATTGCAACGATTTACCCAATTTAATTGCAGAATTCTTTTCCGATAATAAAATCTTAGTTAAAATAGACGAGAAATTAAAAAAGGGCAAATTTTTTTGTTAAGAAAGAGAGGCTTTTTAATAGCTACATACGTGGAAAGTTCTCGAAATCTGTATCTGCTAGACATGGAGCAAACGCTAAACTTCCATTCCTTCTACAAAGCGAAAACAAAATGGCAAAAGGAGTAAAATATATTATTGGGAAAGAAGTTTTGAAAAATATTAACCAGAAGTATACAAATCCAGTACAAAATGGAATTAGCAGATGTTAAGTTAGAGATATTGTTGGAAGAACTTCCGGATATATTGGAACAGCTCAAAAAAGAAGATTACTATCTACTGGATACGACCCAAGATTTTAGCGATTATATTTAAAAAGGCGGAAATGACCGAATACTTAACGAATAATTTTAACTTAACCTGCCATGGAGAACATACAGAACACGAAAATGTAATTTTCGATAATGATAAAACAACTGCTAAAACTGCTTAACGTAAATACATTCCAATAGTCGCATTAAGATATATAACAAGTTTATATGCCAAGTAATCGGTCCATGCATTAGCAAGAAGATAAGGAATCATATAGTGGATTTTATCAACTATCCGAATGCTCGATTAAAGCAGATATTTAAATCCACTATGTCTAAAGAATTACAATACTATAAGCAATAATATGTAGCTGCACGGTTGGAATTTGTTATATAGTACATAATGTATATATTCCATTAGAGAATTGTCTAACTTTGTAGAAAAATAGCAAATTTTACCTGTGATATGCACCTGTGTATTCGATATCGATGTCAAGTATGTGGAAGAAATTAACCGAAAATCTGCAAAACAGTTACGGCCTTATATTTAAAAACATTCTGCAGTACTTTCATTAGGGAAACAGTAATACAAAGAAACAGACTGGATTACAGTTTAAATTACAAGTCAATATTAAGAACAAATACAAGATAATAAATTATATCATTTCTGCATTGAGTTTTAACTGTCTACCGATTAATACTTAAAGATTGCGGAAAATTGATCGATCCCGACACGGTCCGCTTGAAAAATGTTAGGCGAGCATTTTTCACAAAAATACACCCTCGTTCGGTTGAGAGGTAAAATGGAGGTCCCGTGTGTGAGTGTTGTCACGCACGTTAAAGATCCCTACCTTGCTTGGAACAGCAAGGGTTCGGCAAAATTTCAAATTTTTCAAGTAAAAAAAAAGTTTCTTGGCCAATGTGGTACCTTTGGGTGGAGCATTAGAAAATCACCTGTAAGTAAGATGGCATACTAATTATACAGAAGTGCTATGTGCCGGGGGCACGTTTTCCGCAGTCTAGAACACCCTCTCAACAATTTCAGAAAATGTAAACTTTGACCGGGTTTTAAGAAAAAGAACCAATACATGCAACAAACACTTACGGTATTCTGTAAAAGAAATAGATTCTGAGCCGGCTATTTATATCCTATCAATTAAGAAAAGAAAATTAGAATTAAAAGAAGCAACTTTAAAAAAGCGAAAGGTAGATTGTGATACAAAGATAATCGCATTAAAGCAGCAGTATAAAAATCTAGTAGAAAAGAATGCAAGATGGCACAATTAAAGGTGAGGTTAATAAAACATTTTAAAACTCACTGGAAAAGTTTGGGCACATGCGCCACATATAATGTTACTGTATTTACATTTAATAGTCGAGGAACGTATTCCTATGTCGGAGTTCTTGCAGAAAATAATGAGAATAAGGATGTGAATTTTTTAAAGGTATTTTACAAAACCCAGTGTACTAAGATGTACGATGCAAGAGAAGAGCTTACAAAACAAGGATGCATGTTTATTGCTCTTAACGGAATGGATTTCAATTGCCTGCTTACAGAAGAGCATTTTGAAACATTTAGAACTAATGGTACGACAACATACAATGGTCACTCACTTTCGAAAGTAAATGGGTTAAGGTTTTTTCGGATGTCTGGAAAAACATGGAGAATAATAGATCTTTTACACAGAGAGAGGTTTTTTAATTGGTTGAAGGCAGTAATGTTATGTATTTTTCTTAAAGATATTTTAATTATCTTTAAAATGACATGTCGTAGAGCTTTTTTCATTTTTGATAAATTATGGAAAAATTGCATTCGCATTCGTCTTTTGTAAATATATTCGTTTGTATTAACTTTAGAAAAAAACTTAAAGAGACTGAAATTAAAGCGGATAAAATATCCTATAAAATAAGAGTTTGTGGAATGTAATTTTGAATGCATCGTGATGGGAAGCTGGCGTTTTAAAAAACAGGTAAGTTTACGTATGTAGCAGATCATCACTACGAGTCGCCAGAAGTGATGAAAAAACGTGTTCTTAACCATTTTCTGTACTTATTGAAGTGTCAGAAGTTATTCGTGGGGTCTTTCTAAATCGTTTGGTACTAGGCTGATATTTATAGGACGGATAGTACTGCACGTAGGTACTAAAGATTGAGAAGGGCTCGAAGCAATAAAACAGCAATTGGTTAATAAAAGGTGAGTATTTTATTTTTATAATTGTTCAAACCATTGAAAGATGTGATAGTGAATAAAAAACGAAATTGTTCATAATTAGATTTCTCTACAACTTTTATTTAAAACATTTCTCGATTCGAGAGTCCGTTTTCGAAATATTAGCGAAAAATGCACGACGCGCGTACGCGATTTCGTTGAGTCGCAAAACTACCGGTGTTTAAAAAAATTATATCTCTGCTCTGTTTGGTCGTACTTGAATAAAAAATGAAATTGTGTGAAATTTTGCAAGCTACAATTTTGATATCTACATAAATTTTCGTAAAGTTGATATTTTCCGAGTTATTTTCGAAAAACTAATTTCCCTCCCCTGCCCGCGACGTAGCGTCTACACTAGGGGACCTTTAATATGTTGAATAGTACCCTAAAATAAGCCTGTTTACAAAGTTTCAGTCCAGTCAGTATTACTTCCACCAAATCGACAAATTTCGAGTCATTTTACTGGGCTATGTGACAACATCTGAAATCAATTTGCATCAATAATATAAAATTCAATTGTAAATTTTAAAAACTTAATTAGAATTAGTTATTGAAGATCGTTTTAAAGGCATATCAAATAAATATTTTAAAAAGCGCTGCACTTACAATTTTTGCCATAGGACTCAGCCTGTATTTTGTTGAAGTAAGTCAAAAGTACAATTTTGGACACGTCAAATTTTCTCAACGATCTAACGTTCCAAAAACTTTATACAGCAATCTAATATCAACATCAACTTGCCCAAATTAATTTCATTAAAACATAATTTAAAACTGTGAATAACATACCAAGTTAACAACAAGAAAAGGTTACAACAACATAACCAGTGATATTGCGTGCAACGAAGAAACAAATCCAGGTTTCAGATTTTTATGCTTCCATCTTTTAGTTAATTGATCTGTACAAAAATCCGGAGTATTAATATTAAATAATTTTCTTTTCTTACCTCATTAATTTAACCCTCTAGTTGGTAAACACCTAAAAAATAATCAAAAAAATCTGTTACACCCAAAAGACTTTAAAGGCATATGGTTTATCTTACCTGCGAGCGTTTTGCTTTCCACTATTTTATAAAAAAAGTATGAGTTGTATTTAAAAGACACATTGCCTGATTTAAATATAGTAGTTTGATGTCAAAAAAAAACATACAAAAAGTTTTAATTGCTTTTTAATATACAAGTTAACAATAACTACGTATATAAAGATCATTATTTGTTTTTATGGTAACTCTTAAATCAATTTCGCTCTTTTATAATACACAATTGTCTGTTGTATTTTTTGGTTTGACGTTTAAGGCATAATCTACAACGGTCTTTTGTAGTAGTTGTTGGAAACTGATCGACGTCATCCAGTCGGGTATCTTCTGAATGTCTAATAGCAACTGGCCTTATTATTTTTTGCAGGAGTCTTTCAAGAGAGAGGTCTGCCAATTCTTTTCTTACCAGTTGCGATCAATGAACGTATTATGTCATACCTAAATGTTTTCAGAGGTAGAATTTTGTTTATATTTAACACGGAACATTCTCTTTTATAAGCCAGCCAGACATTATTTACAGATATGTTTAATAATTGACCGAAGATTTTCAAACACCAAATGTGAGATTTTGGTCCTGTTTTATACAGTGAAACTAACATATCTGCTAGATCCACACTGCCCATGTGTCGATTATAATCACAAATGATCCCTGGACATGGGACATCAATTTCGTTTTCTTGTTCTGGCAAAGCCTTGCTATATGTAAAGTTTCTAAAGTAGCAGAGTATGAAGACACAAATCTAACATCCACTTTGTAACGAATATCTTACTACCATTATCACACTTCGAAGCAATTTTTTTGGGTTTGTTTTTGATTTATTGTTTACTACTTCCTGCACGGGAAGAGGGCACCATTATTTCATCAATAGAAAATCTTTGCACCTCTTCAATAGCGACGCAGTTTTGATGAAAGTATTCTAATAATGGACGGACTTTGTAATACCTATCTGCACCGTCATGTGTTCATTATCAACACAATGTATATTTTTACGGATTGCTTGGTATCACTTGAGAGGGATATTATCTGCAATTTGATTATATCTAAAGGATTGTAACAAAAAATTCGTATAAGCAGGGATGTTGAATATTCTCACCATAAGCTCGGTATTAGTAGAGGTTCGCAAAGCTGCCACTGAGATACTTATTGATTTGGCAGTTTTTTGCATTAAATACAAGTTAGTTTTGTTAGCAATCAGGATATTTTGCAATATATTTATAAGGAAACAAAAACTCATTTGGCGCGTTATTGAACGTTTGAGATGGAATTTCAAGCTGATAAAAGAAATTGTTTAGAATCCCAAGTGAAAGTCATCTTTTTCTCTTAGGCAATTTTGGTGTCACCTCTGAAGCTCCAATTTCTCGGATTAATATGGATTTCTTCGGTAATATAAACTATGCCGAAACTTGTTTTAGCCTGGAAGATTTTCGAAGTTTATTAGTTTTGGGGTTTCTCTCTAAGTGGTGGCCGACAAATGTACTTCTGAATCAGGTACTTGCAGTAACTCCGAATTCGGTGACCGTTGGGTATCGAATTTCCTCTATTTGAATATGCATACTAGTGGAAGAGATTGCCTCGAATTCGACATTTGTCTCTTGATTTTCAAAATCTATGTCTTTGCAACAGTTTTCAAATGGCAACATTTCGGATGTGTCAGGAATAGATAATAAATAATTTCTGACAAATTCATCGTTGTGCGAGTCCTCTGAGCTTCCAGAATCTTCTGGAGACAACATAGCTATTAAACGCATAATTCTACCAGACAAAGGTGCTAAATTTCTTTTCACAGCTAGATAAACACACTGCATTATTTGAAAAGAATATTTGGTATTGCATCTATAACGATACATATAAACCAAAAATATAGCTTAGGCCATCCAGACAATGTATTTTTAAAGATACAAAGTATTTAACTAGTGGTTGCAATAATTTTATATTATTTCTCATTGCACATTTATGTGAAATTCATATAAATTACATACGCAGAGCGTTCCTTTTAGAGTTTAACTCAAAAGCAATTACAGTTTTTGATAAATATGTAAGCAAACTGTAACGCTCGCGCAATAATTACGCATACATTTGTGTATAGGAAAAACATTTATCAATTATAACTGATTCAGGTGCTTTAGCAAGAAAAATACCCGTAAAATTTGATACAAGTTGGGTAGTCTACAGTTTATAAAGGGACTATCCAATTATATCATTAAAGTAAAATACCCAAATAAACAGGAAAAGTACTCAGTATATTCTTTTACAACAAACAATTAACAATCGGGACAACAATAGAATATCAAAGTGGAAAAACACCAATATATTAGTCCATGATTAATCATCCTACGAACGTGTATTTTGAAAACATTCTCGCGCATTGCAAAATCGCCGAACTCATTGTAAATTATTTAAATAGACAGAAACAAAAAAACATAAAATTAAATGATAGAGGCTATCCCTGGTACAGATATGATAGTAAATGGACGGCGTAAAAATACCAATCCATCAATTCTCATGCACAGAAAAATCCTGAACCTCAACCACAAGTTCAGTTCAGGTTGCACAAACCCTGTGAATTAGAACATCACGTAAACCCTCGGAAACATTTTAACTTATATACACTGTCAAATTGTAATAGAGGCTCTCTCAAACACAGTCGATCAGTCATGTGTTTCAAGAGTATATAATTCAATCGGAACCCGGGTTCAAATCCCGATACGGACCGCTTGAAAAATGTTAAGCGAGCATATTTTACAAAAATACGCCCTCGTCGGATGAGAGGTAAAATATAGGTCCCGTGTGCGAGTGTTGTAATGCGCGTTAAAGATCCCTACCTTGCTTGGAATACCAAGGGTTCGACAAAATATAAAATTCCCAGATAAATAGAACTCGCTCCCTGACCAATGTAGTACCTTCAAGTGGATCATTGAACAATCAAAAGTAGAATATATTTTAAACTGCGATTTAATATTTCAATGTATACAATCGACTTTTCTTATTTAGCGAATGTTTACGCTTGAGTGAAAGCGATTTATAGCCAGGAAAAGCACCACAACTCTACCAAAACTGATAGATACATATTTAGTTGTTTTTTTTGGATATTTATGATATAGAAATTTACTTTCTTTTCCTAGATTTGATCAAATAGGGATAATTAAATTAATTGAGTTGTTTTATTAGGATGGTTTAATATAGGTTTATAGCTTTGAGTTTTTGTTTGTGTAGATTTTAGATTAGTCGTAGCAAGAAAAAAACGAGTGTACAATAGGCTTTAGTAATCTTTACTTCAAGTACTATTTTAGCAACCTCTCTGAGATCACCCACCTCTAGCGAGATTCTAGATGGGTTGGCGCCCAACTTTGTTTTATTAGACTGAAAGTGTTAGAGTTGTACATTCCCAAAAGAATTGCTTATGTTTTCATAGAAACAGCCCTCACCACTGTAAGCTAGTTGGTGCACTTTTTCTGTTGCATCTCCGTGGTTACGTACATATCAAAAGATCATTAGCGTCAATTTAGCACGTAACAAAACGGGAGCAAACATAGGTAAGCACACTTCACTGTAACCTATTCTGTTCTACTGTTCGATGTAACTGGGATAACTGCTCTACAGATCACAGTATTTTTAAAATTTCATTCTCTATGTGCATCTATGGATGCAATACCAAAAACATCACGAATTATTTTGTTTTTAACAAAATAACGTTACAATAAAGACTGTGGCTTTAAAGGGTTAACAACGAAAAAGAAGAAATTTTGTTTTACTAGCAAACTTAAACAAACAAGTTTCATTTGTATTTAAAAATTAGAAATACTAGAATTTTATGATTAATTCATCATCATCATTAGGTCTTCAGTCCTGGAACTGGTTAGACGCGTACCCTCATTGTTTTCTATTTTGAACTAACCTACACATTTCCATGATATTCCCACAGCCCACATTTTTCACTATCTGCGTGCAATAATCTAGGTCTACATATAGCTCTCTTTTTTCCTATCTCTACTTGTAATATATCCCTCAATAATCTCCAATGTCTTAGAACGTGTCCTATCCTTCTATTTCTCCTATTGTTTTTGTTTTATGCATTATCTTTCTTCCCACACAATTTTAGAACCTAATTGTTATTAACTTTGTCTTTCCATGATATCATCATCGTACATCTGAAGCATCAAATACCAAAATGTTTCTACCTTTTCCAGTCTGCTTTTCCTACTGTCCTCACTTTATAGTCGTACACTGTTATGCGATATTAACGATATCACGAATTTTAAACCTGATCTGAAAGAAATTTGTAGGAGTGTAATATAACTTTAAAATCTTAGGTTAAATATTATAGATAGGGACAGAGTAGACTTCAATTTTTTATTAGAATATTGTTGGTTTAACATTTTAATTTACAAAACAATTTTTCTTGAGGTCATAAAACTGTAAATTGAAATTGTATAAAGTTAAATACTTACGAATCTTATAGTTCAAATTACATTCCTAATTTGCATAAAATTTTAGTCAAGTCTAATTTGTTGCTGTATATTTTGTGGTTCACTGCGCGGATCGAGTGTCTATTTCATAAAGTATAAAATCTTGAGTCGTCAAAAAATTCTTTAATAAGTACAGTGGCCCAGAGAAACTGTAAAATATTTTTGAATTTCAATTTTGACCGCAAAAGAATGCAATCGTTATTGTCAACACTAAAATTCAATATTTCTCCAGGAACTCAAGCGCAAGATATCATCATCAAAACTTGAATGGATAGTTTTTTAATTCTGCACAATTTTGATCTTCAACTTTCTTTTTGTGAAGCGCACAATATGGGTTGTAGGAAAATGTGATTTGATTAACATGAAGATATGGTAATCTCACATTTCTAATGTTGAAATTTAATAAACTTAAAATTCTTTAGAAAAAAATTTCTCAACGATTAAGAAAACTTATTATTTCTCTCCTAATGCTTTTTAATTTGTTAGAATACTTAAAAAATTCAATTAAAACTGCACACGGATTTAAAGGGAATTACAATAAACAGAAAATGGGAAGAGTTTAGTGAAAACCGAATATCAATATTTTAACGGTTCAAAATTCATTTGTCAACAATTGTGTCATATTGGCGATTGCGCATAATACATAACACCAATATTATTGAATTATTTCTTCTATCTGTAAGTGTATTTGCTAACTTTCCAATACAAAAACGTTTTTCTTTCAAATTTTGCAAATGTGGCTATTGCTGAATGTGAATATAAAGGTTTTGATTTATCCTGAAATAAGGCATTTTACTAGATGTTATTCTTTATCAAACTACATGTGCCGACAACAGAACAAAAATCCCGGAAATTTCCAAAGCCGGCACGAATGCGTCGTGCAGCATGCAGAATGGATTGCCTCACCCCTAACCCAAAATCACGTTTCGATAGCCGAAGAACAACTCTAACACAAACCCAGAGTTCTCAATGACCGTAAAACAACGCTCACGTATGACCAACGGGAGGCAAAAATCGTAGCAGTGCTCATTGTAACCTGCCACCGCCAACAACCGCGCTCACCATAGCCTGCTACCCTTGACGTTAATAGTGGTGCTCATCACAGCCTGCTACCGTCTACGCCAATAGCGATTATCATCATAACCTACTTTCATCAACACAAACAGCTTGCTAGCTTCAACACCAGGACACCGACTCACCGAACCATGACATTTTCTGTACAGTTGTAAATGCCTATTTTGTAGCTTGTAGTTTATTCCCACTTGTAACCTCATATTTTATTCTTGTATATATTGCTTTTTTTATATTTAAGCTTGTATGCTTTTAGCATGTATTCTCTTGCGTGATGAATTTATTCTTGTATTGTATTATTTTCCATTTCGAATGGACCTGCATCTTGCCGAAGTTCTATATTACTAGAACAGGTGGAATGGCTTCCGCGTTACAGTGATCTAAAGAGCTAAACTACAGGTGCAACCAAAGTGGTAGGGTCTTTAGTTAGGAACCAGATTAAAGCAGGTTCCCAAAAGAGAGCATCGGCTTTTCTGTATTTAGATTGGAAGAAGCCATAGGGGTCGGTATGGCATTCTAAGACACACTACCGCGATGCGGATGGCAACGGGAAACAACCACATTACCTCCCAAGTACAAAGCATACTTAAATTGTATTAAAAACTATGGGTAAAATATTCCGGAGTTAAAATAGTCCCTCATTCGGATCTCCGGGAGAGGACTACTTTGGAGAATGTGATCGGAAAACTTAAGAAAAGAATCGGGAACATTCTGCAAGTCGGGGCGTAGAATGTCAGAAGTATAAAGCAAGTAGGCAAGCTAGAGAACTTAAAAACTGAAATGGATAGGTTAGCACTAGACATAGTAGGGATCAGCGAAGTTCGGTGCCAGAGGCGGGAGATTTTTGGAGTGCAGACTTTAGGGTAATTTATACAGAATCAGAGGAAGGAAATTCTGGTGTGGGGATAGTTATGCGAAAAAAGATGGGGCATTGTGTAGAAAACTATTTACAAAAGAACGATAGAGTACTCATGGTTAAATTAGAATCTAAACCGGTAAATACAATAATAATACAAGTATGCATGCCCACCTCCAGCCACAATGAAGAAGAGGTAGAAGCGATCTACAAAGATATCTAAAACGCACTAAAATACGTAGAAGGACATGAAAATTTAATAATTACGGGGGATTTTAATGCAGTGGTAGGTGAGGGTAGATAAGGAGCGGTGGTAGGTTTATTTGGTTTAGGCACGAGAAACGACAGGAGAAATAGGTTGGTAGAATTTAACCATGACAAACACATTATTTCAACATCATGCTAGAAGACGATATACGTGAAAGATGACAGGGGATATAGGAAAAAATTAAATAGATTACATGCTTATTAGACAACGGTTTAGGAATCAAGTAAAAGACTGTAGAAGTTATCCAGAAGCAGATATAGACACTGATCACAACATCGTAATTATGCAAGCCGCTCTTAAATTTAAAAATTTGAAAAAAAGGAATGGAAAAAAGTGCTTTGACTTTGAGAAACTAATTGATAAAGATATCCACGAAAGATTTGAAAAAAGTCAAATGAAATGCAAATTTGAGGGAAATGTGTAAGTTAGTTCGGAATAGGAAACAATGAGGGTGCGCGTCTAACCAGTTCTAGGACTGAAGACTTAATGATGTTGGTTGTATTATACTCTCATTACATTTAACCTTGTATATATGTTTATGATTTGCACAGAATCTCCAAACTTTGTTCCGTCGCCAACCCCGTCCGTAACATAAAATGGTATTTATACGACTGGTGAAACATCTAACAGATCATCAGTTGTTGCTCAGACTCCGACGAGGCAGCAACGTATATCTACCACCGCTTCCAGGCGATCAAAGGTGAGCAGCGGAACGGTGACGTACTGAGGGAGTTCTCCAGCTATGCGGGGTACCGAGGAATGGGTACACAAGTAAAAACGTCGGGGATGCACATCCGTCAGTCCTGTTTAGACGAACTACCTGACGATGGAGCGGCCTGTGGCAAGTAGCCATTCTGTCGGTCGAAAACCACAGGCCAGTGGACCCAGGATCCGGATACTGTGTAGTTGAAGGACAACCAAGGGGGAGATCCGGGAAACTGCTCACTGCATCAAAACAAGGGGATTCCAGGAGCAGGTCTCTTGGAATCCAGACCTACTTATATATTTAAGAATATCAACTATAAACCACACCACAACTCAGCAGAAGAATTCCAACATGTCAAAAAACTCTCTGGAGTTGTAAGGCATTATAACGACGCTGAGAGCGTCGTGTCCAGCTACTGCGGATCTAACAGATACTGTCGTCTATATCCTACTTTACCGCTCACCAGAAAATGTTCCGTTAAAAATGAAACTAATGCGTTTGATGAAATAAAGTCGCATGTAGGTATGATATAATTTTCTGCAAATTTTAGACTATCTACGACATCGATCGTGTATTAAAAAAATAATAAATTGCACTTATATCATGTGGTTTTATATCAAGTTCTTTTGCATATCTATAATGACAGAAGATTAAGAGATTGCTACTGGTTGAGAAATACGTGCAACGAATATCCCCCATTCTTGTTACGTGTATTATGGACAGATGAAGCTTCCTCCAATTATAAAAGTCAGATTTATTCGACCTTTTATTTTTAATGAAAATTTGGATGGATCAATATACCTCAGTTTTTACTTAACAATCTTCGCTAAGAACCAGACAAAACAGTGGTTTCAACATGACGGGTACTTTTCGTTAGAAGCTAGAAATTATTTAGAAGCAACCTTTTCAAATCGCTGGACGGGAAGTGGAAGTTCATTTCCTTGATAGGCTAACTGTGCTACATTTCCATGCATGGGAAAGGCTGAAAGACTTGGTTTTTAAACACGATTGAAGCGATTTGTGGTTTTCACTAAAATCTTCGCTTTTTTATGTTTAATACAAATTTTCTTTAGATAACGATGACATCCTATTTAATTTTTTTTTATGAAAGAGATGGGAGTTGGTGTTGTTTAAAAGAGCACCTTCTTTACCTAATTAAAGGAAAATTAGGAAAAGCACTTAATTCTCATCATTAAGTTTTCAGTCCCAAAACCGGTTGGACGCATACCGCTAATGTTTTCTATTCTGAGCTAACCTACACATTTTCCTAAAATTCCCACAGTCTACATCTTTCACTATCTGTGTACAATAGTTTATTCTAGGTCTACCTCTACGCCTCCTTTTTCATTCTCTGCTTCCAATATATTCTGCACTATCCTCTCATGCGTTAAAACGTGTCCTACCATCCTGGCTCTCCTATATTTACTATTTTCCAAATATTTCTTTCTTCCCCTACTATTTCTAGAACCGCTTTGTTCTTAACTTCGTTCACACATGTTTTTAGCAGTTTTTTCATTGTTTTTGCGTTTGTTGTCTTCGAATATAGTAGTCGCTTTTCTTGTTAAATGCAACACGACCTTGTGCTAATCTTTGTTTTATTGCACTTTTCCTATCTTGATCTTATTTGGTTTTCTAAGTAACAGAACTCTTTAACCTTTTGTAAATTCTGGTTTTTGATTAATTTTTTTCCCTCTTTTATAAAGTAGTACTTTAGTATTATTTTTGTTAATCTTCATACCATATCTCTCTGTTGGTTTTGTTTCCATTTCATTAAGAACTGCTTTTAACTCTTTGTTGCTAGATACTAATATCGCTACATCGTCTACGAATCTTAGCATATTAATCGTTTGTCCCTGCATAATAATTCTAAATGTTTTTCTGCATTTGATAGTATTCATTGTTTCTTCGAAATACAAGTTAAAAGTTAATGAGGATAGAGCACATCCATGTCTCGCCTCTTTGTTAACATTTACTTCTATACGTTCCTGCTTTAATTCTATTGCTGTTGTTTCCTTTTTGTATAAGCAATGTACCATCAGTCTATCTCTACAACTTATTCCGTCTTTCTTAAGTATTTAGAACATTTTTCTCATTTTATATTTTCCAGATTTACAAACTCTATATACATGCTTTCTTCTTTTTCTACCGTTTTCTCAATTATCAGCTAAAATGGGCTCCCGTGTTCCTTTGTTTCTCCTAAACCCAAATTGATCTTCTCCTACTATTTCTTCAGCCCGGTTTTCAATCCGTCTTTGTATAATTCTATTTAATATTTTTGACGCATGTGATGTTAAACTTATTGTTCGAAAATTTTTACATCTATTCGCATCTCCTTTTTTTGGTATAGTGACTATGGTAATTGTACATGAAGTGCGGATAAACAAAAAATTAGAAGTTTATGTTGACGATATTGACATGCTTGCAACTGGAAGCCTTACATGAAATTTAAATAGTTTAAACTATCTGTGTTGCACGCAGGTATTCGATAAGTTTATTAAGAAACTTAAAAATAAAAACGTATATACCATAAATCTAACACAATCTATTATGATATAACCAAATTTTTGAAATAGAAACAAATCCTTGCACGACCCAAAATTTTCCCATGTGCAAATATTGAAAAGCTATGCTAATTTTAGTCTTGTTTTAAACGTTGCTCTTA
The DNA here is from genome assembly GCA_036346225.1 of Platerodrilus igneus. Taxonomy (NCBI): domain Eukaryota; kingdom Metazoa; phylum Arthropoda; class Insecta; order Coleoptera; family Lycidae; genus Platerodrilus; species Platerodrilus igneus. Next base: position 2,186,387 of record JARFIW010001151.1, on the reverse strand, counting down.
TCATATGTTTCTAAATTACAGGAACGTTTCATCTTGGTTCCTTTTTGTTACTCGATTCCCTTAGTTCCCTTTATTCTGGGTGTTCCACTAAGCGTTTAGACAGGTCGTATTTAATAAAATATAAGGTATTGAGCTTTGTGGAAAGAGTTTTATAAGTAAAGTGGCTAAGAAAGAGTCTTAGAAAATATTTTTAAATTTCAATTTTAACCACAAGACAGTGCAGTCGCATTTGTCAACAACAAAATTCAATATTTCTCAAAAAATTCAAACGCAACGTATCATTATCAAAACGCAAATGGATAGTTTATTCAATTCTACACAATCTTGTTCTTCAAATTTTTTGCTACACCGCACAATAAGGGTTGTGGAACCTGTTAATTAACATGGCAATATGGTTACCTATCATTTTCCATATTAGAATTTAATAAACTTTTTGAACAGAATTTCTCAATGATTATGAAACCGTATTAACGCTAAACGGACTGTAGGGATAAAGGGATGAACCAATGATATGGAATTCACCTACCTTTAATGACTGCGATCTTGATTCAACGCTGGTCGATCAATGTAACGAAACTATTAATTGATTGCGGACTGTAGTGAGGTTAATTAGCACACGAACCGATTGTACGGCACTAATTACTGCAAAATAACCACGACAACATATTGCGTACATGTGACGCTTGCTACGACTTTCGGAGCACTGGTATTTCTGTCTTTTCTCACCATTTAGTCCCTTTTCTTAGGTAGGTAGTGGATAGAACCGGATTATAGGAAGGGGTTAAGTACTGTTAGGTTAAAGGATAAGCGACATTAATTAATATCTATAAGCTTAAGGTAAAACGTGTAAATAGGGTAAATAAGCCTAAACATACCGCCCACCAAAATAAGTGTGAAGCAACTTATTTTAAAAGTATACGGCAACAAATACTTATACGTATACACTTACGAAAAATACTAAAACTATTTTTACAAAGGAAGAGGACATAGTTTAACAAGTGGTCTTTTGAGAAAACCTTGCATTGTTTTCACACCTGCCACGCGGCTAATGTTGTCTGAACCAACATACAGTTTTTCTATGCGCCCTAATTTCCAATGTAAAGGTGCGACTTGATTGTCATGAATTAAGACTAACGTTCCAATTTTCGCCTCAGAAGTAGGGTAAACCATTTTGCCTTCTGTTGCAAAGAATGCAGATATTCATTACGCCAACGCTTCCAAAATGATTGTTGGATGCGTTGAATAAGTTGCCAACGATCTAATTTTGATATTTCCAACTCAAGGAGAACTGGATCGGGTATGACAGAAACAGGCTCTATATTCAAAAAATGGGACGGACTTAAAAATGAAAAATCATTCGGATCTGAGCTCATGGGGCACAGAGGCCTTGAATTTAAAATGGCTTCAACCTGAATTAAAACCGTGTTTAATTCCTCGTATGATAATATCTGGTCGCCAATCACTCTTTTTAAATGTGTCTTGACAGACTTAATTCCAGCCTCCCACAACCCTCCAAAATGAGGAGCGGAGAGAGGATTGAACACGAATTCAATTCCTTCAGCATGCGCTGATTGAGTCATCAGTTGCGAAATTTCGTTCGATGCTCCAACAAAATTGGTACCGCAATCGGAATAGAGTTTTAGGCATTTACCCCGGCGGGCTATAAAGCGTCGTAACGCGGCTATAAAAGCATCCGCCGACAAACTTGACACAAGCTCTAAATGAAGAGCCTTTGTGCTGAAGCAAACAAATAAACAAATGTAAGCCTTTAGTGACCTTACACCTCGATTACGGCTCATGAGAATACAGAAAGGACCTCCAAAATCAACTCCCGTGTGTAGGAAGGCCTTTACAGAGGTAAACCTTGATGCAGGCAAATCACCCATCGGAGGACAATAAGCAATTGGTTTCACTCTAAAACATCGAATACAAGATTTTAAACACTGACGTATGACTCTTTTGCTGACAAAATCCAATAATTTTGGGTTAGTAAAAATTGTGTGGCTTTAAGACCAGGGTGTAAGTATGTTTTATGGCAGTCCAAGATGATTAATTCTGTTAATCTGTGAGTGCGAGGAAGTACCAATGGAAATTTTGTTTCATATGGTAATTCCGAGTTTCTGAGCCGACCGCCCACCCTCAACAAACCACGCGAGTCGATAAAAGGGTAAGAGGTCGAAGATGTTTACTAATTACCTTACCCCGTTTAATATTTTCTATATCCTGACCAAATGATTCTTGCTGAATTCTCTTAATCAATAATTCCATAGCGTGTTGCTGAGACACAGACACGTTATCCAAATTCTCACCAACTGCCTGTCTAGCAAATTGTAACTTACGAACAAACTGGTAAACATATGAAACAATTCTACATATTTTTGTAAATTTGAAAATCTCTAGTAATGAATCTAAAAAATTATTTGTCACAACAACATTTAATACCAATGTACGTTTCTCCACATCTATTGGAGATGTATCGATTAACTTTGGCATGTGGGTAACCGGCCAATTTTCTTCTGGAAGTGACAACCATGGAGGGCCTGTCCACCATAACTGATGATTGACTAAATCTGATGCTAACATCCCTCTACAGGCGCAGTCTGCGGGGTTATCATGTGACCGAACATGGTTTCAAGATGCAGGAGGAACGCGATCCTGAATATGCGAAATCCGATTACTTATAAAAGTTTTCCAGTTATAAGATGACGATCGAATCCAACACAGAGCGACTGTAGAATCGGACCAAGCAACTATACGATCTAACGACAGACGAGTTTTATATGTATTTTGGACAAATGCCACTACATCAGACAATAACACAGCACCGCACAATTCGAGTCTTGGCAACGATATGCGCTTTGTGGGCGCAAGTCTAGATTTTGCACATACTAAGGTAACCTTTATATCACCCTGTATGTCAACAGTACGAAAGTAAATCACAGTAGCATACCCTGCCTCAGAAGCGTCACAGAACGCATGCAGCTGTAGATCTTGAACATCATCAGAAATAATCCACCGAGGAATTTTAAGGTCTGATAATTGCGACATTTGTTGCAAATAAATTTTCCACTTTGAACTTGGTCAACGGGGGACTGTCATCCCATTCAAATCCTAAAATCCATAACGATTGTATTAAATGCTTGGCCAAAAATACTAAAGGCGCTAATAGCCCTAACGGATCAAAGATCCTTGCTACTTCGGACAACATATTTCTTTTAGTACATGGTCTGTCTATGATATTTGTATCATAGAAGAATTGATCAAGCGACGGTTGCCAACGCAAACCTAATACCTTTTGGGTAACATTGTTAGATTCCTCGAAGGAAACAGCTTGTTGATAACGATAAGATTCTGGTAAATCATCAATGATACTAGCAATGTTACTATTCCATTTTCTCAATGTAAAACCTCCAGTCTCACAAATCTGATTTAATTCAGAAACTAGACGTTTAGCTTCATCAGGTGAACTGCACCCGGTAATCACATCATCGACATAAACATCCGACAACATAACCTTGGCAGCGTTTGGATATTTAGGTGCTTCAGCATTCGCAAGCTCCTTAATAACACGCATTGCCAAGAACGGTGATGAAGTAACTCCGTAGGTAACAGTATTCAATTGATACTCGACTATTGACTCTGATGACGTTGGTCTCCAAAGTAATTTTTGATAAGCCCGATGATTCGGAGCAACAAAAATCTGCCTGTACATCTGTTTAATATCGGCAGTTAATACAATGGGATATAAACGAAAATCCAACAACAAAGCAAAATATCTTTCTGAAGCGGAGGTCCTGGCATCAAATGTTCATTCAATGAACCACCACTGGGACAGACCGCGGATGCGTCAAACACCACTCGAATTTGTGTAGTAGTGCTTTCCGGTTTCATAACCGCATGGTGCGGAATATAATATTCCGGAGATGGAATATTGCTACTCATTGAGGCATTTACTGGTGTCATATGCCCACTGTCGGAATAGTCTTGCATAAATTGTTTATACAAAGTGTATAATTCCTGATTCTTTTCCAAGCGACGTTCTAATAATAAAACCGATTAAGTGCGACATCCCGAGACCCAACAAACAACGGTTCAGGACCACTAAACGGCAACGATACAACGAAACGACCTGTTTTGTCTCTCGAATAATTGCTACGAAAGTGTTTTTCACAAATTTCCTCTTGTGGGGATAATTTGTGTGTTGGAATGTCTGGAATGTTTTCCAGTTCCCAGAATCTAGTGATACTAGACTCTAAGGGTTCTACGAATGCACACAATGACGTGCCACTTGTCACTGGAGACACAAATTTGCCTGTCAGTAACCAACCAAATGAAGTGCGAATTGCAACTGGTTCATCAGGTGAACCCGAACGAGTTTCATTACCCAAAGTGCGGGCAAAATATCTGCTCCCAACAACAAGTCTATATTACCTGGTTTATCAAAAGAGGGATCGGCTAAGTCTAAACCTTTTATGTGTATCCAATTTTTCGAGGAGATTGGAGCCGTTGGTAACTTTCCCCAAATTTCTGGCAATACAAATGCTTGAACTGAATATTCTGGCATTGTGTGTCCAACGGGTTTAATTTTACAAACTACCTTTCCGGTAATATGAGATGACGCTAACCCCAACCCTTCTACCTTTAATGCAACCTTTGATTTATTTAATCCAAGCCGTTGACGGCATTTTTCCGTTATAAAAGATTCCATACTTCCACAATCCAATAATGCTCTTACGATTTGCGCTTGTCCAAATTCATTGCGAATAGAAATTTGAACTGTTGATAACAATGTAGAAGCACTTGACAATTTCGACGAGAACAATGTACTACAATTTGAAGTAGAGGCAACATTTAAAACATCTGCAGCAGCAGGTTTTGTTTCAACAACAGCAGCAGAATTTTCAAAATGAAGGAGGGTATTGTGACCCTTTTTGTGACATTTTTTACATACCGATTTTGAAGGGCATGTTGCAATTTTATGTGTATCTTGAAGACAATTGATACACAAATTTTTATCCTTTGCAGTATTATACCTTTCTTGAGGAACCTTATCCAAAAAAATTTGACAACGATAAATCTGATGATTACCATTGCAAACCAAACATTTTACTGCGTTTGAAGTTGTAAGTAATGAGGTTTTAACATATGACTTCGGATTAAAAGAAAAACGTTTTTCCTTAATGTTTGTATTCAATGTGTGTTTTGAACTTGACTTCGATGGTTCGGACGAAATCATACTACTAATTTCCAAAGCTTTACACTGTTTTTCAAGAAATGATTTCAATTGCTCGTATGTAGGTATTTCTTCATTATTTTCAACCTCAAATGCCTTTAAGAGGTCAGCATCAACCTTTTGCTCAACAAATTAAACAATATTAAATTAAGTAAATCAATTTTTATTTGACGTAAACCTGACAAATTCTCTGTAAAACAATTCAACAAATTCCTAAGTTCTGTATGTGATTTTGCTTTCACCTTAGGACAATTTTCAAGAGCTGACCAATATGTATTGACAATCAAACGACGTGAGTCATAGCGTTGTACTATAACGGAGTATGCAATTTCATAATTGTCATTATTTATTGGTAGATGACGAATTAAATTTCTGGAATCTACATCCAACGCTTCAGTAAGAAATAAGAACTTTTCGATTGGTAATAACTGTGTATTTAAATGAATGAGATTTTTATACAAACTATGAAACGATTCCCAATGCTCTATGCGTCCAGAAAAGCTCCCAATTGCGACCTTTGGAAGTTTTAAATTACTGGTGATACCTATACCAGCGGTATCATACGACGATCTACTTGTAGAAAACGGTTTCGCTTCCTGCTTACTTTCAACCAAACTAACAAATTTTGCCCCAATAACTTTAATTGATATTAAAGTTTTATCCAATTCAATTCTGATTGCTGTAATTTGACTCAAACTGTCCGAATCATCCTCGTCTAACACACACCTTTTGTAGGATGCATCAAATTCTTCCTTTATCTCTACAGCTGACTGTACCATCATCGAAGCGATTGCTTGGTTTTCAAGATTATATTCCAACTTTGAAATACTTTCAAACAAATTTTCTATTCTATCCAAACACCCTTTTCCATCTACTATAAGACGGTCCATAAGCATCTGAGTCATTTCGAACAAAATAACTATTCCCCTAAACACGAGTACCCTTGTCACAAAAATAACAAATCTTAAAGATGTAAACCCAAACTAATGATGAACATGTAACTACTCTACCAATTTTCAGAAACTAGCAATTATGTAGCTAATCCTGAGTGACACTTTAATTTAACGTTAAAATGAGACTTGTTTTGACCACAACCCTTAAGATACCTCGAGGAATAACGGTTCTTTAAGCTCTCACCAAAATAGATTAGTGCAGCTTCAGGTATACAATGCAAGTTCTTAGAAGAGGGGTATCGCAATGATGTTTTTCCTATTTGTATACGCTTAATTTAAATTAACTGCCTTTTTTAATGCACTTAAATTTTAAGAAGTAACTTTTTAAAATGCAACGGCATGCACAAATATTATGAAATAAGCCTAACTGCAATTACTATTAATGTGTAAAACTGACCTGATTATTTTAATTGTTTGATTAGATAATCAATTTTTATATGCAAATATTAATTAATGCGGTCGAAAGGAACCAAAATGTAGGGATAAAGGGATGAACCAATGATATGGAATTCACCTACCTTTAATGACTGCGATCTTGATTCAACGCTGGTCGATCAATGTAACGAAACTATTAATTGATTGCGGACTGTAGTGATGTTAATTAGCACACGAACCGATTGTACGGCACTAATTACTGCAAAATAACCACGACAACATATTGCGTACATGTGACGCTTGCTACGACTTTCGGAGCACTGGTATTTCTGTCTTTTCTCACCATTTAGTCCCTTTTCTTGTAGGTAGGTAGTGGATAGAACCGGATTATAGGAAGGGGTTAAGTACTGTTAGGTTAAAGGATAAGCGACATTAATTAATATGTATAAGCTTAAGGTAAAACGTGTAAATAGGGTAAATAAGCCTAAACACGGACCTAAACCTTGAAAAAGATTTAGAATACTAGAACGGATAGAATGGCTTGGGAGCTAAAGGGTCAAACTAGGGGTTAACCAAATTAGTGGGGTCTATAGTAGAAACCAGACTAAGACTTACTGTTACGTCATCATCGAACAATTCGGTATTTTGTGACAATAAATACCGTCAGTGCGTGCAACCTACAGTTGTCAGTGAAACATTATATACCGGCAGTGAGTGCGTGAAGTGACAGTCGTACTCGAGCCTTTACAGAAGCAAGTCGCATCAGAACCCTTGCAGAAGACGGTCGTGTGAGAGCTTTGAAAGCGAGACCGACACCATTCGTGCGTGTTACTGGTTCTCCGTAAAAAGCTTTTGTGCGTGAACGTTTCATTTGCCCACAGCGGCACAGGATAAAAGGTATTTATACCCTTTTATTAAGTAGTTTGGTGTAGTTGTAGTTATTACATAACCGCTCCACTGCTATCGTTATTGCTTGCAAACAGCAATTGGTCCTTCCCTATAATAGCATATCTTTATCAATTTATGTCATCTCCTTAACCCCCCCAATCAATCATTGGTCCTAATTCGATCCGCATTCACCAGTCTTATGGTATTCGCATGTCCTAAATTAAATATCATTTTGCATTCCAGCCAGCTTTTTAATTAATTAAATATTTTAGTTTTAAATTTGTGTTCAAGCTCCATATGTAGCGGCTTAAAATGTGTAAATATTATTTATACTGTCTTTAGATTAAATTAAGCGATTTCGCCGTAATTGAAACCAGCAAGCGTTTTAATTACAAACAAATCCATAATATAAAATTTGTCAGTTTTCAGTTTTAAATTTATTTTAGCGGTATAAAGCACAGCAACCTGAAAATTATAGTCGCCTTATACTTCTTAAACAGGAAAGGTAAAGGGATTTGCTTTGTATTTAAAAGCTATTGTACGTTTTCTATCACATGCAACCTTTTCAGTCGGTTTACGGTAAAATATTGAACATCTGCAGGAGTAATAGAATGTAAAAGCTGAACGCTTCTTGCAAACACGTTAAGCTGCATCTTTCGGCAAATACGCAAATACGCTCGGGTTGTTAAGCGGTACATCTTATCTTCACGCTTTGTTTGACAAACCCTTGTTTTCGACGTCTCGTTTTAAGCCCACATTGCAGGCTAATGGTCATAAAACGTGATTTATTGGTTTATACGCTGTCTTACCTTTTCGTGCTTTGAACAACTCATAATATTTTAATATTTCTCAGTGTACATCTTGAGCGGTACCGTTTTACAACATTTTATTGTAGGCCTTTCACAATAACAGTCACTATGGCTCCAAAGAAGGCACATGTGGTAGAACTCCAATTACTGAAAACACATTATAGAAATGTTTGAGCTTTGTAACACTATACAAAGTGACCCAAGTTTAAAAACGTTGTTCCTTATTCAAACAAGGGGAATAACTAACCTTTATACAAATTTCAGCAAAATTTTAATTGCGGTCTTAGCTTCATGTGACGAGGTAGAATCATTAACTTACAACGCTGTACGGAAGGAAGTAGATTCCGCTTATTTTTGCATACTGCTGCATCTCGAAACGATGCAAGAAATGAAAGCACCACAAATCATCGAAAATGCTCCAAGCAGCACGGTATCAAAATTGGTACCGTTAAAGCTCCCACTCTTTAAGAATGAGGTAACTGAGTTCGCGTCCTTTATCGATTTATTTGACAGTCTGGTCTATAATAACGCGTCACTCACCAATATCGAAAAATTAAATCACCTTATTAATTGTTGTAGCGGGTAGTCTTTAAGAATCGTTAAATCTGTACCCATTTCGGGGGATAATTTTATTATTTCCTATAACGCCTTGCGTGAGCGATTTAGCAACCCGCGTTTATTGGCAACTTTGCATTGAAAAGCAATGAAAGACTTTCCACCTTTAAAATCAGAAGACCCTAAGAAACTTAGGGCACTTATTGATTGTTTTTCAGAAAACCTTGCTGTTCTAACTAACTTAAAGTTTCCCACTGAACATTGGAACTTTATTCTAGTCGATTTGCTTTTAGAAAAACTCGATCCGTTCACTAGAAAACGCTTCGAACTCCAATCGGATCCGAAGCAAATACCTAATTTCGAGGATTTGAGATATTTTTTAACTCAACAATGTGCAACGTTGGAAACCTTTTCTTCAACCGCACCTGTTTCTTATTCGACGACTGTCCATACATCTCACACATCAGTGCCTAAGAAATCCTCAGCGTTTCAATTTAAACCAAAGGTTTCTTCTAACGTAGTTTCACTGGACACACCAAGTAACTCCAGTGACTCAAAGAATTCATTTTCGCACCATTGTCCTTCTTGCAAGGGCAATCACTTAATTTACAGATGTCAATCGTTTCTAAAGAAAACTCCGACAGAACGTTTTGACATTGTCAAACGCTTACGCCTTTGTTTAAATTGCTTACGAACAGACCATGCGTCCATGCAATGCAAATCTTATAATTCCTGTCGAACTTGCGACAAGCCGCATCATACCTTGCTACATTTTGAACCGCAACCTGCTTCTAGCCGTTCAGCTGAACCGATCGCTACACCTATGCATAAAAATGCCAATAGGACGCAGTCAGCCTCTCCTATTCCGGCAAATGTTTTGTCTTCACAGACGAATTCAAATCTTGGGGTTACTGTCTTACTCTCCACTGCTGTTGTGGAAGTTCAAGATCGTTCTGGTAGATACAAACCGATCAGGGTACTCTTAGACCCTGGCTCTCAAGCTAGCTTTATTCGAGACGATTGCGTGAGCAAACTTTGGCTTCCACGCATACGTTCGCAAGTTCCGATTTATGGACTTGGGCAGACAACTTCAGCAGTCAATAGAGGTGCCGTCAGCTGCACTATTCGCTCTATGTTAGACTCTGAAAAATCTCTAGAAGTCACAACTTTTGTGCTTTCGTCAATATCTGGCAAATTACCTAGCGTTGAAGTTCCTAATAATTGGGAACACTTATGCGGCCTGCACTTTGCAGACCCGACCTGGAACTCTCCAGGAACTATTGACATGCTCCTTGGAGCAGATGTTTATCCGTTCATCATCAATGGCGGTGTTATACATGGCAAATTTCTTCAGCCTGCCGCCATAAATACAATTTTTGGTTGGACTATTCTTGGTCCTACAAAAGCTTGCAGTCTGATACTGTCCAAGCATTTTTACTTCTGTAGAAGATCCTATCGACCAGACCCTAAGGCGGTTTTGGGAGATAGAAGAGTTGCCATCCAAGCCTTATACTTCTCCAGAAGAAGAAAAGGCAGATTTGATTTTGAAAACACGTTTTCTCGTGACCCTAGCGGTCGTTTTATTGTTGCGTTACCGTTCAACGATACTTTGCCCGTTTTGATAATTCCTTTGACATGGCTAAAAAAAGACTATTTTCGTTGGAGCGCAAATTGCATGCTCAACCGGAGCTACGCGCCCAATACAACAATTTCATGCAGGACTATCTTGATGCGGGTCATATGGCATTACTCGATTCTCCGCCCGTTGGGAACGATAATTATTTTTTACCCCATCACCCTGTGTTTAAAGAGGAAGGTCATACTTCTAAAATTCGTGTGGTTTTTGACGCCTCTGCAAAGGCTAAAAACAACGTGTCACTTAATGACACTCAATTGGCTGGACCTAGTCTCCAAAATGACATTTCGTCAATCTTACTTAAATTTCGCTCTCATCGTTTCGTTTTTACTTGTGATGTTCGCCAAATGTATCGACAAATTTTGGTTACCGAAGAACATCGAAGGTTTCAGTTAATTGTTTGGCGGTTCTCCGCAGAAGAACCCATTCAGACTTATCGGCTTAATACAGTGACCTATGGTATTAAGTCATCGCCTTATCTAGCATTAAAACTCTTCAGCAATTAGCCATTGACGAAGTCAAAGGTTTCCGTTAGCCGCTGAGGCTATACGGTCAAATCTATATATTGATGATTTCGTCGCCGGTGGAGATTCTATACAATCGGCCCGCGAAATTAAAGATCAACTTATCCGACTTTTACATTTGGCTGGTTTTGAACTTCGAAAATGGAGTTCTAATTCAGTTTCTATTTTGGAAGGCATTCCGTCAGATTTTGCCATTATACTTCTCTCGATTTCGATTCTGACGAATCAATAAAAATATTAGGTCTTCAATGGTCACCTACAGAAGATATTTTCTCATTTCGGGTTAAACCATTAAACCCAATATGTACAAAGCGCAACATACTTTCACAAGTTGCCAGAATATATGATCCATTAGGATTTTTAGCACCACTAACACTTTTTGCAAAACGCCTAATCCAGCATCTGTGGATGTTAGGTTTAAATTGGGATGACATCCCACCAGCAGACATTTCGTCTCAATGGCAGCAATACCAAGAAGAGTTGCCGTTATTATCGTCATTAAAGTTACCACGTTGTTTACCCCCTTCGGATCCTTTTACTTGTCATTTGCATGGGTTTTGCGATGCTAGCGAGGTAGGGTATGCAGCAGTAGTATATTTCCAGTTCATAAATCAAACTACTGGAGAAATAACTGTACAATTTGTAACCGCTAAAACAAAGGTAGCTCCAATTAAGCGCATTTCAATTCCACGTTTGGAATTATGTGCCGCCGTTTTATTAACCGATTTACTTTCTTTTACCATTCGGTCTTATCAAGGCTTGATTGACATCTCCGATGTTTCAGCGTGGAGTGATTCTACGGTCGCTCTCACTTGGATACGTTCTCCACCTTTTCGTTGGAAAACTTTTGTGGCAAACCGTGTTAGCCACATTCAAGAAATCATTGCACCTAGCCGATGGTTTTATATTAAATCTTCGCATAATCCGGCTGATCCTGCATCTCGGGGATTAATGCCAAGCGCGGTTATTTCATGTTCGCTATGGTGGGCGGGGCCTGAATGGCTTCACTACCCTAGTGACTCGTGGCCGCCTCAACCAACATTGTCAACCTCAATTGCTGAGGTAACTACGGAAAAGAAGATCCTAACATTTGTCGCTCAAACAGATCCAAACGTCATTGACATTTTACTAAGTCGCTTTTCATCGTTATATAAAATCCAAGGCATCGTGGCTTACATTTATAGATTTTCTAAACCCATGGCTCAACGTCATACGGGTCCCTTAACAGACATTGAATTACACAATGCTCTCATGATTATCGTTCGGCATGTACAAAATGTTACATTTTCAAAGGAAATAGCTTCGATTAAGGCAAACCGTAAATTACCTAAAGGCTTGCGAAAACTTTCTCCATTTGTTGATCCACAAAACATCTTAAGAGTAGGTGGGCGGTTGACACATTCTTCGCTTTCCTATTCCGAAAAGTTTCCTGCGTTATTGCCTCAGCGGCACCGATTAACCGAACTTATCATTCTGTCAACTCATGAAAGGTATTGCCATCCTGGTGTTAATACCACAGCGTATCTTATCCAACAGAATTTCTGGATCCTTTCTATTAAAAATTCAATCCGAAGTTATTTATCATCATGTCATAGATGTTTTCGTACCAAACCGGTCCTGGTAACTCCTCCTATGGGAGACCTACCGGCAGCACGTATTACTCAAATCAAACCGTTCAGTATTGTTGGTGTTGATTTTGCTGGCCCTCTTTTAATAAAGGCTAACCGCCTACGAGGCTCTAAATCTCTTAAGGCCTATATTTGTATTTTTGTTTGTTTTGCCACTAAGGCCGCACATACTGAACTTGTTTCGGATCTGTCGGCAGACGCGTTTCTTGCTGCTTTGCGACGATTTATAGCACGGCGAGGACGCTGTTCTCAAATATTTAGTGATTGCGGTACTAATTTTGTAGGTGCCTATCGTCAGCTTATGAGTTATCTGCATAGTGCAGTAACCTCAGAAAAGATAAAGTGGTCGTTTAATCCACCTAGCGCCCCTCACTTCGGTGGCTTGTGGGAAAGCGGTGTTAAGTCGGTATAGACACACCTATCTCGCGTAATCGGCGAACAAAAACTTACCTTTGAGGAACTGTACACAGTTCTTACACAAATTGAATCTGTTCTAAATTCAAGGCCGCTCTGCGCTTTGAGTTCGGATCCAAATGACTTGCGTTGCCTAACACCAGGTCATTTCCTCACCATGGAGCCTCTTTCTGCACCACCAGATGAGGACCATTCAACCAACGTTTTACCATTAAAAAACAGGTGGAAACTCCTGCAAAAACTCCACCAAGATTTTTGGGCTCGCTGGAGCCATGAGTACTTACTTACTCTGAACCAGAAAGTTAAATGGCACTCTAAGGTAGGTGTCCGACAAGTGGAAAAGGACACTATTGTCCTCATCAAGGACGACCAGCTTTCTCCACTTCAATGGAAGTTTGGTCGTATTATTAATACCTTTCCCGGTGCGGACGGTATTATACGTGTCGCTGAAGTCAAAACGGCACATGGCACACTAAAACGACCTTTGGTCAAACTAGCGCCGCTACCGGTATTTTAGTTTTATTTTTTATGTTTAGATGTATATACACATTTTTACATGTATAGTAGTATATTATTTTTACATATTTGCTTATTTACATATATATTTTTATTTTTGCATAGTTGGTAATATCGCTCGCTGTAGTGCACCACCCTATCTTTCGTTACCTGTTTTCCTAGCAAGGTCAAATTCCATGTGATTTCCTTCACCCAACCTACTTCCCTCCTTTTCAAAATTCTATGAATTTGGTGGGCGGTATGTTACGTCATCATCAAACAATTCGGTATTTTGTGACAATAAATACCGTCAGTGCGTGCATCCTACAGTTGTCAGTGAAACATTATATACCGGCAGTGAGTGCGTGAAGTGACAGTCGTACTCGAGCCTTTACAGAAGCAACCCTTGCAGAAGACGGTCGTGTGAGAGCTTTGAAAGCGAGACCGACACCATTCGTGCGTGTTACTGGTTCTCCGTAAAAAGCTTTTGTGCGTGAACGTTTCATTTGCCCACAGCGGCACAGGATAAAAGGTATTTATACCCTTTTATTAAGTAGTTTGGTGTAGTTGTAGTTATTACATAACCGCTCCACTGCTATCGTTATTGCTTGAAAACAGCAATTGGTCCTTCCCTATAATAGCATATCTTTATCAATTTATGTCATCTCCTTAATCCCCCATCAATCACTTACCTATAACACAAAATTAAATTTTTTAAATGTGATCGTAAAAATTCAAACCTTTTTAAAAAGTACGTTTTTGCTTTATTATAACGGCATATGTGTTTGATAATATAATTTTTTAAGTAGTTATTTTGATAGTTAATTTATAACTAAATATTAAAATCAAAGTTGGCATATTGAAAAATGAGTGTACGTGCTATTTTATTTACTAGCTAGAAATGCTTACTGAAAGTAAGGTTCCGTAGTGTAGCGGTTATCACGTCTGCTTTACACGCAGAAGGTCCCCGGTTCGATCCCGGGCGGAACCAATTTTTTTAATAGCCAGAAATATACTATGTAGCATATGTATATTCATTGTTTTAAACTTATATACGAACACTAAACAACTACAAAACTTTCTAAAAGCTTTTTCAAAAACGCTGCTTATTAACTGAATATCCGATAGGTTCTAGGAATGTTTAATTTGAAAAGCTTTAGATGTTCTTTCTATGTTATATTGACATAAGTTTCAATTGTTTAAAATTTCAGTCCGTCCATTAAGTTTTTGTGGATATCGCGTTCTGGAATGTATGACAGTGTACGGATTTTCCTTTTGCCAATGTCGTATTTATCTGTTGTGATCTGATACCAAACGGAAAGTGCATTCATCTGTAAAGCACACGAGTGAAGAGAACCTTTCGTCACCGTTACACTTCTCTATAAAGATTTCACAAAACGTAGCTCTAGATTTGGGATTGTCACAGAAAAGTTATTGATGATTATGAAATTTATTTTTCCACAAAACTCAAAGAATTGTAGATTTGCTACTTCTACATTTGGTGGCAATTTTTCTTACGCTCGTAGTAGGGTCTAAAGATATTCTGGCCAATACGTTCATTTCAGTTTCTTTGCATCTGTTAATTTTTCGTCTAATAATGTGATCGTCATTAATTCAGCCTTCATAAAATTCTTTAATTATTCTTTTAATCCTTAATTGACTTGGAACTGCTCGATTTTCGAAGTTCAAACAAACAATTCCGTAATTGCACTCGAAGAATTTCCGCAATAATTTCAATTTCATTTTATAATCTGAACCTTTCCTTTAAAAGAATAAACACTCATTTTTATCAACAAGGCAACGATTTTAATTTACACTGACGTTTGACAATTATTCGTGAGACAAATGAAAACGAAGTTCTTTTGTTCATGGCAACTAATATCTATCAGACATTTTCTGATTCATTGTGTACAACATTTTGAAGCGATATTTAGCCTAACTTTATCAGTAGGAATAAAAATACAAAATACAAATTACATGTATTATGATATTTCATAATTCTCATTCAATTTTGATAATCTATACCGATTATTAGAAATTGAAATTAGCATATAATACTTTATTAAAATTTTTAGTGTACTGATATTTACATATAATAATATTGAAAAATGAAAATTAGTGTAGCATAAATTACATAAAAAACTAAAGTTTCAACTTATACTTACAATAAAGTTACATATATTTCCAGTGTCAAGTACTTTCAACACCTTGCTTACTTTGCATATAAGATATCCATCACAAACATATTATTTCAATATCATGCTAGAAGACGATACACGTGGAAGATGCCAGGAGATATCAAATAGATTACATTATTGTTAGACAGCGGTTTATGAATCAAGTAAAAGACTGTAGAAGCTACCCAAAAGCAGATATAGACACTGACTACAACATCGTAATTATGAAAGCCGCTCCTAAATTTAAAAATTTGAAAAAAAAAACGGAAAAAGGCCTTTTGACTTAGGGAAACTAAAAGATAAAGATATCCACGAAAGATTTCAAAAAAGTCAAATGAATTGTTGAAAGATAGCGGGAAAATTTCTGATAGTAAGAAAATAAAAACAGAATAGAATAACATTAAATCCAGCTTAGATATGGCGGCTAGAGATATTCTGGGGTATACACAAAAAGAAAAATTAAGAATCCATAGATAACAAAGGATATCCTGTATTTAATAGAAGAAAGACGAAAATACAAAGATAGATAAGACGAAACAGGATAACAGAGATATAAAGTTATAAAATGGGAAATTATTCGCAAATGCAGTAAAGTTAAAGAACAATAGATTGACGAAAAGTGCAAAGAGGTACAAACTAAGATGAAAATAGGAAAGACAAACGAAGCATACAAACTAATTAGAATGAATTTTAAGGATATAAAACCATATAGCAAAAATATAAGGGACCCGGGAGGAAACATCATTATAAAAATGTAGAGAAAGTGTATAGATCGCAGGAATGTATAGGGAGTTTATATGCAGGAGAGGAACTACAGCATTCGAACAGGAATCAGACTTGGAAAAAAATGACTTAGGATATCCTATACTTACGGAGCAATAAAGGGTCTGAAAAATGGTATGACGCCGGCTACAGATAAGAAGCAAGCAGAAATTCTAAAAGCCGCTGGACAAGCAGTAACAGAACGTCTCTTCCAACTTGTATAAATGTATGTATGAGACAAGCGAGATACCTAAAGATTTCACACGTAACATCATAGTCACTATACCATAAACAATAAGATTGACAGCACACGTGTCAAAAATTTTAACTAGAATTGTACAACGACGAATGGAAAAAATTAACTGAAGAAATACTAAGAGAAGAACAATTTGGGTTTAGGCAAAACAGGGGAACACGGGAGGCTATTTTAGTTTTGAGGGTGATAATGGAAAAAACAATAGAAAAAGGGGAAAGCGTGTATATAAGGTTTGTTGATCTGGAAAAAGCATTCGACAATGTAAAATGGAAAAATTGTTTGAAGTACTCAAAAAGATTGGAATGAGTTTTAGGGATAGACGTATAGAACATAGCATATACAAAGAGCAAACAGCGGTAATAGAATTATAGCAGGATCTTAGAGAAGTAAGTTAGGAAAGGGGTAGGGCATGGTTATGCCCTATCGCCAAAAATTTTTAACTTGTATATCGAAGAGGCAATGGATACTGTCAAATGCAGGAAGTCCTTTGGAATTATTATGCAGGGACAAAATATTGATATGCTTAGATTTGCAGATGATATAGCGGTATTAGCATCCAGCAAGAAAGAGTTAAAAGCTTCTCTTAATGAAATGGAAACAGTTCTAACGAGAGATAGGGTATAAAAATTAACAAAAATAAAACTACTAGTATGCAAAGGAAGGGAGAATAAATTAAAAAATAGGATACAAATAAATAACGAGAACTTACAAGAGGTTAAGGATTCTTGCTACCTAAAAAATCAAATAACGCAAGATGGGAAGAGCGCAAAAGATATATAACAAAGATTAGCATAAGGTCGTGCTACATTTAACAAGAAAAAGCAACCACTGTGTTCAAAGACAACAAACATAGAATCAAGGGAAAGGTTGCTTAAAACATATGTGTAGAGTACAGCACTGTACGGCTGTGAAACCTAGGCAATAAGAGAAACGGACAAGAAAAAGATAGAAGCCTTTGAAATGTGGTGCTACAAACCTAGGGTGAAGATATCATGGACAGACAAAGTTAGGAGTTCTAGTAATGGAAGGATAACAAAGAAGTATGTGGAAAACAGTAAAAAGTTAAGAGAGATAGGATGATAGGCCACATACTAAGGCATGAAGGAGTATGCCGAATATATTAGAAGCAGAGATAAGAAAAAAGAGAGGTAGGGGTAGATCTAGGTTAGACCATTGGACACAGGTAGTAAAATATGTAGGCTGTGGGAATTTCAGGGAAATGTGTAAGCTAGCTCAGAATAAAAATCAATGGAGGTACGCGTCCAAGCAATTCCAAGATGGAAAGCCTAATGATGAAAAAAATAACTGTACTTAAACCTGATGATTAATATAAGCAACTACAGGTATTAGTTTTGCAATACTTTCAACTAATGTTAATTGTGCAAAAGGACTTGTTGGAAAACTATAATTCGGCAAATTTTTAAGTGTTGGGGAAACCTTGGCAGCCACAGGTTGCTTAACCTCTTTCACATACCACTGAATCGTGGTGAAATAGGGCATACAATTAGAAAACAACAGAAGAGGAACCGAGCTGAATCTGGGCTGTAAGGATTTCAGGAAACGGTGTAGGCTAACTCAGAATAGATATAAATGAAGGTACACGTCCAACAAGTTTCAAGACGGAAAACCTAATGACGAAAAATTAATTACACTTAAATCTAATTATTATTATAAACATCTACCGGTGTTGGTTTTCAAATATCTTCAAATAATTTTGATTGTGCGAAAGGATATATTGAAAAACTATTAATTCAGCAAATGTTCAAAGGTGGGGATCAAATAGATTTTTAATAGCGGGCAAATAATATTGGAAGAAATACCTAAGGTATTGTCTGAAGAAATACCTGAACTGATTTTTGTAGCGATGACTGAAGTGTTAATTAAAATATTAATTGAAGCAATAATTGGAGCTCTTAAACAACCTAATAATTAACTAATTTAAAATACACAGGTCTGCTTACGATTTTATTTAAATCGGCGAAAAGAAAACAAACTAACTGTAAACACTTTCAATTATTACATTTTTGCTTGCACATACTTTTATTGAATTGGGTGCTTCCAAATAACTTCACTGGCTCGTAGAAATGTAGTAATCCTTTCTCAAAGTAAATACACTCCTTTATATAATATGTATCTCAGATTATCAACAATCATTTTTCCAGGAAATTTCATTCTAACCCAATGTTAAAACTCGCAAGAGGCACGTACTTTATACTAATACGAATTATTCCGCTAATAACAAACGATTTCATTTGTCGAGCGCTTAGATTAATACAAGTTGACGTCGTTTGCGATATGTAGAATCCGACCTTTTTAATTTCTAATCATGCAGAATGTTTTTTTTTATGAATACAAGGTATGTTTTGATATCGACGTTATCAAGCAATTGTTGATTTTATTCAAAAAAAAAACAAGTGTTTACTTGCCAATATACTACTAATACTTTTATATTAACGAATGTATGTAGACTGATATCAGCAAAAGTGAAATAATTTTTCTTATAAAAAATTTTTTCTTGATGAATGAACAAAGGATTCAACTATTCCATTTGACTAATATAAAGCGCACTTTTATATACACGAATGTTTTTAATGAAATTTTGCACTTTTATGATTTATTTCTGAGAATTTGAATAGTTCCCTTATTGGCCATAACGGTGTTCTTTTCTCAGCATATGGGAATCCTTTTTATTTGTTAATTTATACAAAAAATCTCATCTTCATAAAAAGTTTTGCGCATTTGAAAAGTAAAACACGTTCATAAAAATTTAAAACTTTCTGGTATAGTGTGTAAACAAAAAGAATGGTTTTGGAATAAGATAACGACAAAAGTTATTAACAAAGGTTGTTTATATTAAAAAAATATAAGCATTTTTCCCATAGCAACATTTTATAGCATTTTTTTGTTATTTTACTATTATTAAAATAAATTCCCACAATTTGAAAAATCAAGAGAGTTCTGATAGATATAGCGACGTAGTTACCATAGTAACAATAGTCAAAATTGCCAATACATATACTGCAGATATTTTTTAATAATACCAGCGAAATTAACCGTTCACAAAAAATTGAAATACTATTGATAGTAAGGACAACTACAGAACTTGAAAAGAAGCAAAGATTAATTTTAATACAAGACCTCCTAACAAGCCTACTCACTTCGCTACTGTAAGGAATGTAGCGAACAAACTTAAATCTTAATTTTAAGAAACCTCATCAATCGCAAAACGACAGCAAAAAACCTTAAAATCCTTTAAATTTCATCCATATAACCCTAGAGTAACTCACGCCTTTTGGCTTGGCGATCCTAATTGATGAATTTTGTTCGAAGTTTCAAGGTGAACTGATAGGTTTCGCGTTAATGGCAAGACACATTTTGTTACGGATAAAGCCACATTTACATTAAATGGGGTAGTAAGTTCTCAAAATGGTCGCAGTGGAATACAAGTTTTTTAATACAAATCCGGGATAAATGTTCATTCAATATTAGACTCTGGTACGTAATCTACAAAAACAGAAATTTCGGACTTTTTCGTAAAAATTTTAATAGCGCACTATTTGCAATTTTTAAATTATTGTTTGCCAATATTGTTAGAAGAGTTCTTAAACGAGAATTCAAAATATAGTTTCAACACGGAAGGGAAGGGAAAGGGAAGGTGGATATGTTGTAGTCATAGCTTGAAATTTGAATCAGTCGAATCTGAGGCAATATTAGTAATTAATTCAAAAATTTTTTTGACTGTTAATAAAAAAAGTTAAAATGCAAAATTATCGCAGAAGGTTGCAATTTGAAAAAGTTTATATTTTTCTATTCTGAACCAAATTTCTTAATAAATTTTTTCGTTATTGTTAAAATAATAGAAAAAACACTTTGCTCTTAGGTGAACCCTTTTTTTGTCTATACTCTATAATGTCAGCAAGTATTAAATTTTTATAAACGTATTTTAGTTTTCGGAAGATGCAGAACTCTTTAAATAAGAAATACATTTTTCTTATAAACTGACAAATAGAGGAGTTTTCCATATGTAGAGAACTTTACAGAGCACATTATATATATATATATATATATATATATATATATATAGTTATATATATACAATGTATATATATATATATATACAATGTGCTCCGCAAATATATATATATATATATATATATATATATATATATATATGCACACACACGCACACACACACATATTAGGTGGTTAATTACACAAGGTATTTGATAAATACTAACGTATTATAGTTAATAAGATGAAATAGTAACCTAGACTTTTATGTAAAGCCTAAATAATCATTTCAAATCGAGCAAGTAATTAAAAGATGGAGAATCTAAGGTCCCAGACTGGTCCCAAACACGATCCTATTTATGGTAGTAATAGAAATCTATCTGTCAACAAATAACAGGCGGTTTGAGGAGCAGTGATTTATAAAAGCAATGAACAGTGCGGAAGGAGTACTTAGAAAATGGTTGATTTATTGTAAAACACTGTACGCCTTATTTTGTTTTCCGTGCATATTTCTCTGTGATGATAGACTTAATATTTCGGTTGCTGACTTCAATGACTGGAAACATTTAAATTCGTCATTACCCTCGCCATACAAATTCAACAATACATAGATCAAATTATATCAAAAAAAAGATATTAAAAAAAAACTAAAAAATGGTTGTTTTATAGACGAGGAGTTACTTGAAGCAATACTAAAAGTAAAGGAGAGCTGGAGCCATATTTTAAAAGTCATACTCGACGCAATTTTATTCTGTATAAAAACGATTATGTTTTAAAAGAACATCTGAAATCATTGGCCAACCAAATTATGGCAAATTCTTAAACACAATTGAATTAGTTATCCATTATGACAGACTAAAAAAATTGTGGACAACTTATAGAAGACGACTTGCATCTTTCAGATATAAGGGAGCAGTCTTATGTTAATAGTGCTAATATGGCAGGGAAATATAGAGGTATACAGGTAATTTTATCCTTAAATGAGAATGCTTGATTTATACTATACTCAGCGCATAGTCTCGACTTAGTAGGAGCTATTACATTTAACATAAATCACTAGTACAGTTCTCGAAGACTATAGTTGATAAAGTAGGTATTTCACCAACGTTTCAACCGACACGAGAGAGAAAAAAATTTAAATGCCGGGATAGCAAACCAAAGGATGTGCTGGATGCCGAGACTCAATTTAGAATAGGACTTCTTCAGATTGTTAGATTTTGTAATAATTGAAATAAATAGCCAATTTGTTGCTCTAAATTTCTTTGCTCACGATTTAGATTTTTTAAATAAGCATGCGTTTTTAATTCAGGAAGAATAAAACTGAAGAAAATGGTTAAAGACCGTGCACTAAAATATTGTTCTGGTTTAGATCCCTATCAATTTGTTTTAGAAATTGAAAGTTTCAAATTCCAATCAATTGTTTTACTGGAAATTGAGTCATTTGATCTATTGCAAGGAATATATCGATTTTCATTGGAGAACTTCTGTCTAAATTTAGTCACCACACTGAGAATTTTTGTTTGGTTATCTATAACAACAGCTACCTGCGAACGTTCGTTCAGCAAACTCTACTTAATCAAATCTTATCTTGGCTCATCACTAGGACAGCACAACTGGGGAATAAATCTATGCTCTGCATCGAAAAGGAAATGGTAAGAATTTTAAATTATCAGGATATTATACTTATTTGCAGATGCCAAATCTAGAAAAGTAGTATTATGAATATTTACTCATCATCATTCTTCAGCACTGGAACTGGTTAAACGCCGCGTACCTTTATTGTTTCCTATTCTGAGCTACCCTACTAATTTCCTTGACATTTCCACAGCCTGCATCTTTCACTGTCTGCGTGCATTAGTCTGATCTAGACCTACCATCTCTTCTTTTTTGCTACCTCTGCTTATAATATATCCAGCATTATTCCCCAAAAATACTTTAGAGCATATCCTGCCCTTCCATTTCTCCTATCTTTTTTGTTTTCCACATATACTTTCAACAATTTTCTCCTTGTTTCTATGTTTGTTGTCTTCGAACATAGCCGTAGCTCTTTTTTCTTAGATGCAGTTCGGTTCCCCTTCTATTGTTTTACAAATATATACCCTATTTCCACGATACTCAGTAGTATGTAAAGAGGGTTAAACAACTTGCGGCTACCAAGATACTTCAATATTCGAACATTTGCCGAATTAATAGTTTTTCAATATATCCTTTCGAACAAAGTATATCGTTTAGAAACTAGTTGGATGCGTACCTCCACTTATTTCTATTCAGAGCTAGCCTACACAGTTCTCTGAAGTTTTCACAGCTTAGATACAGTTCGGTTCCCCTTCTCTTGTTTTCTAATTATATGTCTTATTTTACCGAGATTTAGTAGTATGTGAAGGGGGTTAAGAAGCCTGTGGCTGCCAAGATCCCCCCACACTTAGACATTTTCGAATTAATAGCTTTCCCAGTAAATCCTTTTACACAATTAACATTATTCGAGAATATTGCACAACCAACACCTATAGTTGCTTATAATAATCATCATGTTTAAGTACAGTTATTATTTTCGTCCTTAGTGTATCCATCTTGGGACTGGTTGGATGCGAACCTCCATTGATTTCTATTCTGAGCTAGTCTACACATTTTCCTGAAATTCCCACAGCCTACATCTTTTACTGTCTGTGTGCAATAGTCTAACCTACGTCTCCCTCTACTTCCCTTTTTTTCTATTTTTGCTTTTAATATATTCCGCATTATTCCCTCCTGCCGTAGTATGTGGCCTATCATTTTATCTCTCCTATTTTTTACAGTTTTCCACATATTTCTTTCTACCCCTACCACTTTTAGTATCCCTTTGTTCTTAACATTAGTTGAGAATATTGGAAAACCAATAGCTGCAGTAGTTTATAATAATTATCAGGTTTAAGTACGATTCTTTTTTTCATCATTAGGTTTTCATCTTGGAACTGGTTGGACGTGTACCTCCATTGACTTCTATTCTGAACTGGTCTACACATTTCCTTGAAACTCCCACAGCCTACATCTTTCACTATCTGTGTACAATGGTCCAACCTATGTCTACCTCTACTTCTATTTTTTCCTATCTCTGCTTCTAATATATTCCGCACTATTCCTTCATGCCTTAGTATGTGGCCTATTATCCTATCTCTCTTATTTTCTACTGTTTTCCACATATTCCTTTCCTCCTCTACTATTTCTAGCACCTCTTTGTTCTTAACTTTGCCTGCCCATGATATCTTCATTATACGTCTGTAGCACTATGTTTTAAGCAATCTCTTCCCTGTTTCTTGTTTGTTGTCTTTGAACACAGTTAAATGTAGCACGACCTTGTGCTAATCTTTGTTTTATACCTTTTGCGCTCTTCTCATCTCGCGCTATTTGGCTTCTTTAGTGGCAGGAATGCTTAACCTCTTGTAAGTTCTCGTTACCTATTTATATTCTTGTTTTTGATTTATTTTCCCTTCCTTTTCATACTAGTACTTTAGTTTTATTTTTGTTAATTTTCATACCGAATCTCTCTGTTAAAGTTCTTTTCATTAACAGCGGCTTCTAACTCTTCCTTGGTAAATGCTAATAATGTTATATCATCTACAAATCTAAGCATAACAATTGTTTGTCCTTGCATAATAATTCCAAATGCCTTTCTGCATTGAGAGTATTCATTGCCTCTTCGACGTACAAGTTAAAAATTAACGAGTGTAGGGCACATCACCTGTCTTACCCCTTTCCTAATATCTATTTCTCTACGTTCCTGCTCTAGTTCTAATACCGTTGTTTGCTCTTTGTATAAGCTACGTATTATCTGTCTATCCTTAAAGATATTTTCCAATCTTTTTGAGTACTTCGAACATTTTTTTCCATTTTACATTGTCGAATGCTTTTGCCAGATCTACAAACCCTATATACACGCTTTCCCCCTTATCTATTGTTTTCTCCATTATTATCCTCAGTGCTAAAATAGCCTCCCTAGTTCCCCTATTTCTTCTAAACCCAAACTGATCTTCTCCTGGTATTTCTTCAGCTCGTTTTTCCATACGCCTCTGTACAATTCTAGTTAGTATTTTGACACGTGTGCTGTCAAACTTATTGTTCGAAAATTTTCATATCTATCCGTGCCTCTTTTTTGGTACAGTGACTATGATGTCACGTTTGAAATCTTTGGGTATATCGTCTGTTTCATACATATAGCTCACAAGTTGGAAGAGACGTTCTGTCACTGCTTATCCTGCGGCTTTTAAAGTTTCTGGTTGTACCTTATCTGTACCCGGCGCCTAACCATTTTTCAGACCCTTTAATGCTAATTCAAACTCATCTCCAAGGATAGGATATCCCAAGTCATCCTTTTCAATGCCTGATTCCTATTCTAATGCTGTTAGTTCCTCTCCTGCATATAAATTCCCTATATATTCCTGCCATCTATACATTTTCTATAATGACGTTTCCTCGCGCGTCCTTTATATTTTTGCTATACGGTTTTATACTCCTAAAATTCATTCTAATTAGTTTGTATGCTTCGTCTGTCTTTCGCATTTCCATCTTAGTTTGTACCTCTTTGCACTTTTCATCAATCCATTGTTCTTTAGCTTTTCTGCATTTGCGAATAATTTCCTATTTTATGGCTTTGTACCTCTCTTTCCTCTTTCGTTTGATCTATTTTTGTATTTTCGTCATTTTTCTATGAAATTCAGGATATCTTTTGTTATCCATGGTTTCTTAGTTTCTTTTTGTGTATACACTAGAATATCTCTGGCCGTCATATCTAAGCTGAATTTAATGTTATTCTATTCTGTTTCTACTTCCTTAGTATTAGATAGTTCCCGATATCTTTCAGCAATTCATTTGACTTTTTTTCGAATCTTTCTTGAATATTTTTATCTTTTAGTTTCTCTTTATCTGTTTCTTTTTTTCAAATTTTTAAATTTAACTGCGGCCCTCATAATTACGATGTTGTGGTCAGTGTCTATATCTGCTTCTGGGTAGCTTCTACAGTCTTTTACTTGATTCCTAAACCGTTGTCTAACAAGAATTTAATCTATTTGATATCTTCCTATATCTCCTTGCATCTTTCACGTATATCGTCTTCTAGCACGATGTTCAAATAATGAATTTGTGATGATTAGATTGTTCTTGTCGCAAAATTCTACCAGTCTATTTCCCCTTCGATAACTTTATAGATCGCTTCTAACTCTTCCTAAATGTGGCTGGAGGTGGGCATGTATACTTGTGTTATTACTGTATTTATCGGTTTAGATTCTAATCTAACCATGAGTACTCTTTTGTTCTTTTGTACACAGTGCCCTATCTTTTTTCGCATAACTATCCCCACACCCGGAAGTTCCTTTTTCTGATCCTGTATAAATTACCTTAATGTCTCCACTTTAAAAATTCCCTGCCTCTGGCCTACTATGTCTAGTGCTAACCAATCCATTTCAATTTTCAAGTTCGCTAGCTTACCTACTTGCTTCATACTTCTGACATTCCACGCTTCGACTCGCAGAATGTTTACGACTCTTTTTTTATACTTTCTGATCACATCTCCCGAAGTAGTCCCCTCCCGGAGATCCGAATGGGGGACTATTTTACCAGGCGGCTCCGTGGCGTAATTGGTATGCGTGTGACTACTACGCCCAAGGTCCCGGCACGGTCCGCTTGAAAAACGTGAGGCGAGCATTTTTCACAAAAATACGCCCTCGTTCAGATAAGAGGTAAAATGGAGGTCCAGAGTGTGAGTGTTATCGCGCACGTTAAAAATCCCTACCTTGTTTGAAACAGCAAGGGTTCTGCAAAATTCAAAGTTTTTCAGGTTAAAAAAAGTCGCTTCGGCGCATTAGAAAATCACATGTAGAACTATTTTACATCCGGAATCTTTTACCCTAGAGGATGCCATTATCTTAATTATAATTTCAGTACGCTGTGTACTTGGGAAGTAACGTAGTGGTTTCCCATTGCCTTCCACATCGCAGAGGGTTTCTAATAATGCCATACCGACCCATAGGATCTCTACCAATCTAAGTACCCAAAGAGCCGCTGCCTTCTTTGTGGGACCTGTCTGAGTTTGGGTCCTGACTAACGACCCTACTACTTTGGTTGAACCTGTAGTTTGGCTCTTTAGATCACTAGAACGCGGAAGCCATTCCACCCGTTCTAGTAATCTAGAACTTCTTCAAGGTGCAGGTCCATTTGGAATGGGAATATTTACTAAAATATTAATATTATTATTCATAGAGGTGTGCTAGTATCGCATATTAAATGTTATTTTTATATTGAAACTGAAAACACTTACCATTTGTACGTACCAATTAATTATATTTCTTGAATTTACTTTAAACAGTAATAAGGCGCACTTTAGTTTTTCCAACGGACGCCAGAGCATCAAGTTTTGCCCTGCTTGTACGTGTTGCAAACAAAATTTTAGCTTTCTCTATACGAACAGAAGCTTTGTGCTTATCTGAAGGCATCTCAAAATATTTCCAATATATCCCAGGTATTAAAAAGAAATTCTTAGCAGGATTTTATTTTAGACATTCGGTTAGTTGCGTTTGCATATATTTATGCTCTTAAATAATTGTTTTCAATTAATTTCGGTATTGATTTACATGTGAGCTAGAATATTATATTCAATTTAATGTTATAACTTGCGTATGCCGATATTTGTATTAGGATCAAATTTTTATAGCACATAATTTGTCATGAATAAATTGCAACTTCACATGGTGTAGTAACAAATATAAAATTTATAAATATTCTTATATAAGATAAATATTTAGCAAGATGCTGAAAAGCCTATTTCTTTCACTGAAAAGTTATTGGATAGTTTGATTTTGAAAACAATAATCTATTATTTGTCTAAGACATTTTATTACTTTATTATTCAGCCTTTCAGTGTTTCAGATGACTAATAACACTGCACATAAATATTATCTTATTTACGTCGTTTACTATTTTTAGCTACAGGTACTAGCGATAAGCTAGTGAAATACATGAATGAACTTTCTGTATCAAACAATTTCAAGAGTAGTTTCTAATTTTATTTGGAAATTTAAAAAATATTCTTTTAGGTTTCATATATATTTTTGGTATTCAAGACCAAAACTAAAAGGAAAAGATGAACTCTATTACCGAAATGTGTCCTAAACTAACATGCAATTCGTCCTTAAATTAACTACCTTAAAATACAGATTTCTAGCAAGAGTAATATAGAAGCAACTATAAATAGTTATTTCCTGATATACGGTAAAACTTAGAATTTAGTGGGCAGGAAATGTACGATGTTACCAGGTTTCATTTATTTTCATTGTTATAACCGAAATGATTCTGTTGACATTCGATTGAGCTATTTTGATATAAAATACATTTTGCCTTTTAACAATCTTATTAGTCTGCTCAGCTACCCTCCTTCCCACATTAGTTATACCAATCCTGGATATCGTAAATTATGACTTATCAGTTGATCCTTCTCTTTATTATACTTCCCCAAATGGACAGCTTTTACTAATTCGTTTTAGTATCGCATCTTCTATTATCCTATCTACCCAGCTAAATTGTAAAATTTTTCTCCATCGCTACATTTTAAACGCTTCAGCCCTTGTCTTTCGTTTCCCCCACGGTCCCTGGTTCATCACGATATTATCATGCACTTCATACACGTGTTCTTAAAAATCTTTTCCTTGTTTTAATATTAATTATTTTACTGCAAGCAAACTATATTAGTGGATTTAATGTTAGAGCAATTCTGAACTTCATATCTTAACTCATACTTCTTACATACTTTGTAATTATACATCTTAAATAACAAACTTCTCAATTTCATAACCTTCTAATGTCCAATTTATATATTCAAGAGTTTAGTTGCATTTTCTTCATTGAATGCCATTGCTTTTGTATTATTTTTTTTACTTTCAAGTTGTAGTTGTCCCTAAAATTTTATCTACACTACTAATATTGTCTCCTGATCAATTACATTATTGGTTAGAAGTAGGTACAATATCATTTACAAATTTTGACATTGATATTTTTCGTCTTGCACCTTTACTCCAGTATTCACTTGCTTTTTAATTTCCGCAACAGCTTGCTCTATGTAAAAATTGAAAACTAAGAGAGATATGAACGCCCTTGTTGACATCATTATTTACATTTACCTTCGTCTCTTGATCAACTAGTCTGATTTTAAGATGTTTGACTTTTTTTGTAGATAATTGCAATTATACTTCTGTCTATTTTTCAAACCTCTTGCAAAGAAAACTCTATTTGCACAAAGAACAGCTATTTATTGTCAATCTGATTATAAAAGCCTTTTCAACTACTCATAGCTACAGTGAAATTTTCTAAAAGTTTCGCAACAATTGTTTTCCAGCTAACCGATAACAGTACAGTTACTAACTTCTAAAACTACGATGCTATCTTCTTAATTACTTACATCGATGCACTATATTTAACTTGTATTAATGCACTATAATTAATTTATGATCTACAATAATTTACATCGATCACTTCAGTAATTTATATCACATAGGGCAATTTACATAAACAGTATGTACCACTAATTCATTTCATAACACGACTTTTAAAGTTTTAAATTAAAACTCATATTGCAATCAAATCTTTAATTAGAACTGAACTTCAAAACCCCCTAATGCTTATTTATACCTTGTTCAATTGTTCTAATTATTTCGAGAACATACCAGAAGTTATGTAAATAACATTTTAATGGTTTACTATTGATTAAGTAAGTTCTTGCAACCTGTCAATCAAGTCCATCTGAAAAATATTGTGCCGCAGGGACCCATCAATCATCCTTTGTGTAAAACGCGTCTTTCACATTTCGGCGCATGATTCTATTCAAAGGTAGCCCAAATAGTGCTGCGTTATACTGTATCTCTCTTGGGTCCCAGAACACTGTGACCCAGTGCGACTGAAATGCGGTCCAACTAATTGTTAACTCAAATGTTAATTATGTCATTTGCAGCGTTATATGTATTACTCTGTAGAAGCCTCTCTGTTGCGTCGACATTAATGCTTTGAAGTTCCCTGTTCTCCTTTGCTGAAACGCTAATTTGAGCCCCACAAATTAGGCGTCACAAATGCTGCGAGGTTACTTATATTAAAGCTCTTCGCCTGGGTTGCATCAATACTGCCAGCTTTTTGGCTATTATAATAAAAGTAACTCTGCTTCTCCAATGAAGTTTGCCACGGCTACTCAGGTACTATCTGGAACTACTACCCTACTGTCTTATACAATAAAACTCGACTACAAAATGCACCTGGTTTTATTCAAACAGAAATTTTCTACAAAATCTTTTTTAATCATTGTTCCATAGATCCTCAACATTACATTCATCCTTAAGTTAAAATACTATATAGTATTTTGTACCATTGATGACCTCTGTCTTTTACAAAGACTGCTTGTTCCTGCACTTCTTCAAGCTGTAGATCAGCATCCGTGAAGGTAATCAGCCACTTACATTTCTCCGGCTATCGATGGATAGCACATCGAACCTTCCACGTTTTCCTTACTGCTTCATTTACCATATGTACACCATCAATTCAATCCATCACACCTACACCATGTATGTGCATCGCTGGTACCAACAACCAAAATATAGCACAGGCTGTACTTACATTTTTCAATTAACGTGTTGCATTTTCAAATTGTTTCATATAATTTTCAGACAGCCCGTGACGATTACACTAACTTGTGCAATTAATTTTACTTATTAAACCCACTTGTAATTTACGTTGGTCACTACTACTTGAAGATGCTTCGATGATCAAGAAGTAAAAGAGACCTCTATCACTGCTCCGAAGTGTATTTATAGACAAAATCGCCCCTCTTTCGTAGTTACTTCTCACAACACACTACCCCAAAACAACTTGCTTTCCTAGTAAAACTTTTCAACGGTTAACACACTTCCAACAACTTTCACACAAAAAACTTGTAACTGCCACCGATTCCGAAAATATCACCGTTAACCATCACTAATTCGACGTATTTTTAGCCTCTGTGCACAACCATTTTTTAAATCTGAGAATTTCGAACGATATCAACAAACATTTCTAATGAAAACCCACTCTAACCTTTCAACCGATATTTTTATTCCTTCAATTTTCGTTTCAACCCCTAATCATTTAGTATCTCAAACACGCCTTCCTAATACGCGTACTCAAGCCATCTTACTCTATCCTATATACAGTGTCTTGTTATTCAGACACACTCCAATGTTAAGACTATGGGTACCATTACCTGAACCCTAACTTTAGTTATAGTTTATAAATTATACTTAACAATTAATTAATTTCGAAGTCAGATTTATATGAAACACGTAATTATTTGCGTTTAAGCCCAATGCAGTACCTTCGGGTGGAGAATTGGGGACGTGGTCGCAAGTGTAGCGGTCCTTACTTAAATTATACGATATTATGCGCGGCAGCTTAGTGGATTACTTGATTCGCATGTGGTTATCAAGTCCAAGGTCCCGGGTTCTATTGCCGCCATGGATCGCTTAAACAATGTTAGGCGAACATTGTTCATCAAAATACGCCCTCGTCCGGATTAGATGTATAATGTAGGTTCCGTGTGCGAGTGTTGTCACACACCTTAAAGATCCCTACCTTGCTAGAAATAGCAAGGGTTCGGCAAAATTCAACACTCTTGGGTAAAAAAAGCTCGCTTCCTCGCCAATTTAGTATATTCGGGTGGAGCATTAGAAAATCAAATGTAGGGCATTATGCGCAGGCGGTTTTGTGACTTAGTTGTTTCGTGTGTGATTACTAAGCCCAAAAATACGCCTCGTTCGGATGAGAGGTACGATGTAGGCCGTGTGTGTGAATGTTGTCACGTACGTTAAAAATCCCTAGCTTGCTTGGAATAGCAAGGGCTCGACTAAATCCAAATTTTCCAGATAGAAAAACTTGCTTCCTGGTCCATCTACTATTTTCTGGAGCATTGGAAAAAAATCAAAAGTAGGTATTATGCGTGCAGAAAGTACTAATATTAAATAAAGCACTAGAATAAACAATTGTTATTAGTTAATTAAATAGAATATTAATTGATTCATTCATTCGCATTTAAGTCGATCTCGACCGTTGCACAAAACGCACCGCTACATTCAACGTCTACTAACACTTACTAGTGCAACTTAAAAGTCGTTTTCTTACATTTCTGTATAATATATGCGATTGCTGTGGAAATACAAGCTTTTACGATTTTATACAGAAGTTGTAGTCAAAATTATTTTATAAAAGCAAGATATCAGGCGTGGCATTACGTTACCGCATTTAAGACGAGGACGTATTTACACGCGTGCTGAAAAGCTTTTCAGTAAATCATTAACTAAGCGCTGTGGTTCTACTAAAAAGCCCTTAAGCTTTATAATACATTTATTTTAAATTTGCTGTGTTATTCATACTAGTCTTATTTGTATCGAATACAAGTGAGAATTGTGCACAAATATATTATGGGGCTTAGACGCAGTGCTTGGCACGTGCGGAAATAAAATAAATTGTTCCAGAAAAATGGATCACAAGCTTGTCAGCGATGAAGAGGCTAACGAGTTACTCCGCCAGATGATGGAGTTCTACAACAGAATGCTTGAGCATGTACGCATCCAGTACATATTCGTCACCGCAATTGCAGGAAAGAGGTACAAGCCGGATGCCTCCCCAATTCACTGCCATAAATATTAGCTCGCCATCAGCATCAGAAGACGAAGTCAACAAGGACCGAAAGCTAAAAATGCGCCACAGCAAAACCAGCAGCAACTCCAAAGATGGTTTTAAGACACCGAAGAGGCGCAGTCATCGTACGAAAAAGGTAATTACAAACATTCCGTCTGTTTCAGGGCCAGCCACACCTATTCCTACCAGCATCCGGTTTGAATCTATCGAGGAAGTACAACAGAACATGGAGCAAGACGCCGAAGATATGACCAGCATCGCTCACCGTAGCTAAGAAAACGAGGGAAATCTTGACAGTGTTATTTATATATCAATCAGACGTCTTAGCCATCTTTAAACGCCAACGGGTTTCTAACAAAGAAACTCCTAGAGTTTGCAGAAAAGTATAACCTGGACATCGTGATGGTGTACGAGACCCACTTCAGGCAAGCCAACAAACCAAGAAATGCAAACTACGGTTGCTACAGGACCAACAGATAAATCCGGGAAGGGGCGGAACCGTTATCTACATCAAGCTTGAAATAGACCACTACAGCATCAACGTGGACGATCTATAGAGCATGGAGGTCAGCACTGTCGAGATCAGGACAGCTTCTGCAGGTACGTTGCGTTTTGTTTCAGGCTACAACCCGCCAGCCAGACCATTTATCAAGTGAACCTGGATGTTCTACTCACCGGGACAATGACGATACTAGCAGGAGACTTCAACGCTAAGCATCTAACTTGGAAGCAGAACGACCAACCAGAACGGAAGGAACTTGCGGAATTACGCGGATAACAGGAAAGCAGCAGCTGCAGAACCAGACATCTTGGACATCGTAATCACCAAGTACCTAACGTCGCCAGTCCAGTTCAACGCAATCAATAAACTGGGCACAGACCACTTCCCAGTGCTATTGTGTGTAGCTGAAAACTTCACCAAGGAGAAGAAGAGGCCACTGAAGACCACTTGCTCGGCAGCGTACATAGACAACCTGCAGTTGACCACCTCACCAATTCCATCCCTCAACACAACGGACAAAGTGGACGTAGCAGCGGAGCTACCGACCAGAGCCATCCGCTCAATTCTGGAGGCGGCGTCTAAGATAATGATGGTACGCACAGAGTACCATTAGATTCCGTACAACATCAGACCGCTCATTAGGGAGAAGAACCGAGCCAGAAGGAACTACCAACGCTCGTGGGGCCCAGAAGACAGAAACACCTATTACGACCACTGCAACCAGGTAAGTGTCTCTTTACAGGAACACGGAAGCAAACGATAGAGAATGAAGATCGAGTCCCTCGAAGAACATGGCCATTTCCTCTGGAGGAAGGTAAAGATTATGTATGTCAGCTCCGATACTCACAATCCATGTCGGAAATGGTATGGTCTACACCAAAGAGGATAAGACCGAAGCGTCCACAGACTATCTGGAGCGACAGTTCACTCTTAACTACCCTGAAGCTGACTTCTACTGGGTGGAGTACGTCGAGGAGGCGGTTAGAAAATGCATGGAAAACGTAGACGCAGACGACGAGCACTGTTTATAGGTTGCTCCCACTAGAACTAGAGGAGCTCATCAGAAAAAAGAAGACCAGGAAGGCACCGGGTCTTAACGGCATCCTGCCTCTTAGAAGCGCGCAGACGTGATAGTGTTATCAAAGTCTGGTGAGTCTGGGACGTTTCCGTAGAACTACTCTCCTATCGATTCTCGGCAAGATAGCAGATGATGTCTTACTTCGAAGGCTCCGCAGGGAAGTCCATCAGCAATGGGGTATCCTCAATGGGCAGTTCGCCTTAGAGTAAGTATCTTCACCATCCACCAGACCCTGCGTTTTGTCGAGTTCGCCACCGATGCGTCAACGAAGTGTCACAAGGATCCTTTCGTTCGCCGATGCGACGTTTACTCGCGACGTGTCGAAGATAAGACACTCACGTGTCTTTCTACACTAATGACGCCTTGGTATCCACTAGGTCACCCCCACAACTAGTGACGAAAACTGCAGAAAACCCTCACAGTCCTAAAAATATTGTTCCGGAGATGGCTAATCAGTGTCAACCCAGAGAGGAGTAGCGCCATCTCCCTAGCAAAGAGACGCCAACGAGCAGATAAGAACATCGTGATCGCTGACGTGACCATCCCGTGTAAGACAGAGACCCAGTAGTGAATGACCATCGACCAAAGACTCACATGGAGAGCACACGTCAACACTTTTACCGCACGAGCCAAGGTAGCTGCTGATCATAAGATGCCTACTCGACATCGCAAGACCGTTATTCCACTGACCCTGACCTACGCATCGGCAGCGTGGAACTACGCAGACAAGTTCCACAACAAGAGGTTGCAAATCGTCCAATCGAAGAATGTATGCATGGCAGTTGACGCTCTGTGTTATACGAGAATCAACCAGATCCACTCCGATGTCAACATCACAGCGATCGTGGACTTCAGAGAGGCAGCTGCAGGGATAACCTTTGATGGAATGCCTCTTCACAACAATCCCCTCATTAGAAATTAGAACAGCAGTGAGCTACGACGAAACCGCACCGACGAAGCATTGCAGACCTAAAACAGTAGTTTTGGATTAGTTCAACTAATCTGCAAAATAACATATCATAAGTAAGATGTCACTAGGACAGCACAAATAATTCGTTTTTTCAGCTAGAGATAGATAGATATTCAAATATTTTAGACCCACTTTCGGACCTGTTGGTCAGATAAGAATGAAATATCCTAAGGTTTAGATTTCCTTATATAAATCTATTATACTAAGAGTAAAAATTTGTAATTAGTATTCCAATAAAAAATATGTCAGTCATTTAAATGGAATAGCCCAAAGATTTTAAGCAAAGTATTATTAAAAAAAACATTAATTATTGCTATTCTATAGGTTTATCAATCACTAAATATTGCAAATTTGAAAATTGGTTTCACTTTCAAATTTAGTCTGCTTTAAGATTCAGAATTGTAAAAATAAGTTCAAATTTAAGACACTTTAGACAAGATTTTATTAACGCCAAAAATACACAGCTACACCCCTCCTCATACGTAAAATGTGTTTACTTAAATCATTCTTAAGTGTTTCGCCACAGCAATATTAATATATTATTAAAATTCTACTTCACTGTCTTAGAACGAAATTATTTGCAATCAATAAATTAAAGATACAATATTAAACGTAGTCTGTGGAGGTTCTATCTCGATAATCTGCAATAATTTTTTACCTTTCTTCTCGCACTCATTGTTAGGATCGTTAAGTACTCTACGCTACAATGAAACGGTATGCTCTACTTGCGGCGTTATATAACCTCTTAATTAAAGTAAATTTCCATTTTATCTACTTAATATAAGCGCGGTATTGCAAAATAGGGTTTAATTTAATAATAGACCGCGATGCTTTATAAATTTTTGTTAACACCTTTAAATAAAATCTAGAAAACTTATATAACGTTAGAAATTCACATCCTCCTATTGTATTTTATCTATTCAGGAAAAAATTGGAATTGTAATTTCTTTTCTTTTAAACTGGTAAAAATTTGCATTTTAATTGTTTTAAAACTAAAAGAAAGTTTTTAGGAACGATTCTCTATAATAGCCGAAGCATTAGTAGTTTTTAAAAAATTGCAATTATTTTTGAAGGGCGTGAAAGCGAGTTAATTTGCATTCTTTTGTCTTACGGTAGAAAAACATTCCTTACACATTTAATAAAGTTTATATAGAATACTTAAATAAATTTTTTATAAAAATTATTGACTTTTATAGTGCCTTGTTGACTTGTTAAGTGAGATAAATTATATACTAATGAGATACCATCTTAAAGCTTACGTCGCTAACCTCACTTTCTTTAATGGTATTTAGTTTGTTAGAGAATTATTGGTTTTTTGGATGTTATAGTTTTTTATTACATCATACGCAAAATGCGATTCTAATATTTGCATTTACCTTCCACCCACCCCTCGCAAGGTCTTTAGACTTTTCTTTATAGTCAGTTTAATATTAAACTTATTGATACTTTCTTCTTTCCCAATTATTACCCGAGGACTTTATAAGTAATAACATCACAGGATTATTATCCGATGCCTCTGTTCCCACGGGGTAGTGCGTCTAACCTGTTTAATTTTCAAGGTCAATGTTGTTTTGTTCCCGGCTTTCACATTTGATACCCCAAAAGCTACATTATTTGTTGGTCATTTCTAACACATTTCTTTATTACTGTAATCTATAGTTTTCGGTTGTTGGAGGTGTATCTGTCCGATCCCATGGTTAGTGGGTTTTTGAACTAGTGTGAATTTGTATAAGCAACTTTAATATACCAAGTGTCTATATGTAATTTTTCTGAACTTAACACGATAGAATGTGAAGTCCCGATATTTATCACTGTCTGTATATAACGTACTAGATGCTTTACTATTCATCCTAATTTAATATTATATTGAAACAGCAACGTTACCAAATGGAAAGTACCAATGCTTTTAAATTTTTGAAAGTACTTCCTTATTATAAAAGCACCTTTAACTAATTAAATTTTATAATTTTTTTTCTACATTTTAATTTTTTATTAAATAATGTACTAGCGTTACATAATTCCGGAAATATGATTAGAAATTGCTTGTTCACCATCTTTTTCATGAATCAGAAAACTTTGTTTGAACTAATGCATATCGATATAATTTTCTGACCTCCATATACAAAATAAAAATTAACAAAATATGTTCAAGCGATTGTGCTAAAAATATAAAAAACATCACAGAAAAAAATAAAAAATTGTAAGACTTGCCGTCATTTATTGGACCATCTCGAACTTAAAATCTTGCACTTAGAAAGTAACCACTGCAGTCACTTTTACACTTCTTATATACCATCAAACGCCGCCAAGAGTTAATATGTGATGAATTCACTTATTTTTCTTTAGCGTGACCCCCGCGCAATTCATTTTCTTCCAAATGTTTGTCAAGGTGGGCTCGAACAGCGGCTTAGAAGCGCACAACACCGCAATCTTGCTGTAACCACATCTGCCGACCGAATATTTATAGGCACCATTTTCAATAAGTCAGACAGTAGGTCTTTTACTAAGTGTAAGTAATATGAGCCAGTAAACCGAGAGGAACAAGATGCGGTGCAATAGGATAGTCGTTGGTGAATTGGACCCAAGTGTAGATGGCAAACTTATTTTTAAATGCACCGCTGAACGTGCTGTGTAGATTTTCATCGGATCAAATATATCTATTTCAGGGGTTAATATTTTCAGAATTGGATCCTAAAATCCCTATCAGATGAAACTATTAAAGTAATTGGTTATGTAGAACTCACAAGATACTTATGCAATCCGTATTTATTGTACGTGCTATGATTCTAGTACTCGTACTAGAATAGTTTTTAAATCTAAAAAGCGCTAGTTTAACTACTAACAAACTATAAAGCATTTTAATAAATTTTCTTTCGCAAATTATTTATTTTGAGGTTTCCAGATGTATTCAATTCGAAGTATTTAGGTAAATCCATTTTACAGTAAACTACTAATTTGTAATTCAAAGTTTAAAGCTTTACTCACCTTCAATGTTATCCGATAAATCAAATTTTACCATTACAAATACGTCAGAAATTTGAATTGTGTACTACATTGACTTACTTATTGATTAAGGTACGTGCGTGGTTAAATTCAAACTTAATAACTAACTATACGTTGAAACGTATATCCAAAGTATAACTTTTCGCGCCGTTAGTTCACTGCTTATATGTCTTTAGAGCTGTTATGTGCAAAACAATTTCCTGCACGCTTGAAAGAAATTAGTAACAAAAAAGTTCTGGTTCTACGGCTTTTTCACCTTTTTTAAGTAAGTGTGTCGTCTTTGCGCTCAGTTCGTTTACTTGAATTTTCGACATACAGCTCATGAAGTTTGACGTCATATATAAAATTTTATCAAATCTATTAACTCCAATAGCAACACTAAATTATCAATATTCGACAAATTTGAGAAAATATAATATCGTTGAATCAATTTCACAATTTGGTATATTTGAATGAGTGCAAGAGAATTTGCATAACGATAAATCATTCTCTAATAAGAAATTAATTAATTGAAAGTAGTTTTTTATTTTATTTAAATGTTTGAATTAATCTAAACTTAATTAGTCATGTTATATAAAAATCGATCATTTAATGCTTCTTATGGAATATAAAGAACTTAAATTATCAAAGCTTGCAAGTTGATCTTTAAAATGATTAATTATGATTTATTTTTAATAATCAAAAACATTGCCTTGTGAAATAATCTAAAACGGCTTATAAAATTAATTTTTAAAGTTTATTTGGGTTAGTAATATTACTGACCCAGAATTTAACTACTGCTAATTATAAAACTTGTGCCTTTTAGTTGTTTTATGCTTGCTTTATTTGTTTAAAATTTACAGTTACAGGAT
Source organism: Platerodrilus igneus (assembly GCA_036346225.1). Lineage (NCBI taxonomy): Eukaryota > Metazoa > Arthropoda > Insecta > Coleoptera > Lycidae > Platerodrilus > Platerodrilus igneus. The sequence continues at coordinate 2,147,588 of JARFIW010001151.1, read as the reverse complement.
TTCATTATGCCTAATAGCAATTTACTACAGACAGATATTGATAATTTAAACTGTATAATACAAATATCTTTTAAATTTTAGAAATAAGACTTTCAAATGTATAAATAGATGTGTAAAATGAAATTCGCTTGATTCGTATAAAAAAAACATAAATAATAATAATAATAATAATATTAACAAAATTAAATAATAACATAAAAAAACTACTACAAAATCTGCACACTATCACACGTACACGTACGAACACGTACACAAGACACACACACACACACACACACACACACACACACACACACACACACACACACACACACACAAGCACACATACGTATGTGCATACAAACACGTCCAATTGGTAGTATCTAGTACAAATTGAACTTTAGGCGTGAATTTGAGCTGGTACATGGAACCACCGCACTGGCACCCCTTTAGGCTTCTTACGTAGTGCTTGGAATTGATCTAACCGGCAAGACAACAAATGATGCCGAAACGTGAACAACAAAACTGCAGCAAATAATAGAGAAATTGCTTGCACGATGGAAGTCACAAATTTCAAAAACATCAATTGTCGGCAGAAAAATAATACTTAATCAATTTGTCGCACTAGAAATTTGGCACTACATGCAAGTGTTGCCGTTTACAATAGCTCAACTTAACGTGCTGTAAAATAAACTGATCGACTTTTTCTGAAAGGGAAAGCAATGGGCGCAACCAACAGATCTACATCTTTCAGTAGTACAAGTCGATATAGGCTTAATTCATCTACTGTCAAGGCAAATAGTTTTTCGCCTCTTTCTAAGTCCAAAATTAATTAATAGTAATTCTAAATCAAAATAAGCCCAAATATTAATATGATTAATAAAATAACACAACCCACACAAAGTGTCATGACAAATCTTGCTATGTCCAGAAAGTAAAACTTTTTCTGAAAGGGAAAGCAATGGGCGCAACCAACAGATCTACATCGTTCAGTAGTACAAGTCGATATAGGCTTAATTCATCTACTGTCAAGGCAAATGGTTTTTCGCCTCTTTCTAAGTCCAAAATTAATTAATAGTAATTCTAAATCAAAATAAGCCCAAATATTAATATGATTAATAAAATAACACAACCCACACAAAGTGTCATGACAAATCTTGCTATGTCCAAAAAGTAAAACTCATTCAACGTCTCCCTTCTTTTATTCAATAGTCGAAAACTGGCACAATCTGAATATCAGCGTACCAAATTTTCCAAAAAACAATGACGACATCCTTAGTGTACTATCAAATATGTGTCGGTTTTCAAAACCGTATTTACAACCGCCACAGATATGTTGGTTCGTTACCAGAAAATGAAAGTTCATTTTAAACTTAACCATGTACCATATAACAACTATTCTCCCTTGAAGATCGTTATATGCACCGATGAAAACACCACCATTGAAGTAACTAAAGAGAACAGATGTACCTTACAAGAAGTCATCGCAAGATACTAAGCTACCAGTGGCGTCAATTATTACATTATCCCCTAGTGTAATTTATTACTCCCCAAATGTGGTCGCAAATTATCGTCGTCAAACAACTACAGAAATACACGCAAGAAAGAAATTATAAAATGCAAAAGGTTACTTTACTTAATAGCTGTAGCCAAGATATCTTTCGCTCGTAGCTTTCAGCAGAAAATCAGCGGAGACGTCTTTAAATAGGTCAGGCATCCGTGAAGGATTGTTTCTTATGTCTGATTCAGATTTTTGTAGCGAAGTGCGTTGCACCTACAGTTTTAGGGAACAGAATACATTAGTAAGGTAATTGTACAGGAATAAGGGAATGCAAAGGTACATTTCTGCACACGGTTTAATACGACGATATCGCACGGTAGTTGACGGTCAAGTCCTTGTTTAAAACGCATCTTTCACATAAACTGGTTATTGTCCCCATCATAAAAATGGTTTTGATTAGATAAACGCGATAACCACACATTCCTTTAGCCTGGGAAAATGCGTGCTTAAATGAATGCATTGATAAATTAGGGGTTGTCGACCTCGATTGGCATAAACCCATAACAACAAACTTTATATGTAGTAAGCTAATTAAATCAATGTTGGATAAAAAGCTTTACCTTATTGGATTATAAAGTCCCCTATTCCTAATATTAAAACATAAACTCTATATATCTAGAGGCGTAACAGAGATTACTTTTTAACACCACTACTAGGCTTGATTAACACTGGTCTAAAGAAAAAATACATTGAAAAACCTCTTTCACGCATTCTTCTCTTGAACAAGGTTAATCATGTACAAAGACTTATAAACCTATGAATTTCAAAAGCATGTCGCACAGTTTTATATGATGCATCTTGAGCAACTTACACCGATAACTATTAAACTACATAAACTTTTCAACCTCTCCAGAATAACAAATGATTTAAATACAAAATATAACTTTGATAAACCAACGTCTTAGAACAAACGAATGCACCCTGTAGATATACCTAAAATTAAGACATAGTAGAAAACTTCGTATAATTATGTAGCCTATACATTGCAGCAAAATTGATGAAAAAGTAGGAGCAAGAAAATATTATACAATTGCAAATAAAATCGTCTAAACATTTAAATTTAAACTTGATGACAACTGTACCAATAATCAAGCTGAAGCTTTGACAATTTCAAAAACTATCGAGAACATTTTAGAATATAAAAAATTTTCGTAGAAAACAGAAAAATGGCTATATACACGGACAATAAAATAACACTAGATCCTCCACAAAATTCAACAAATAATAATAATTTGATAAATAAAATTAGAAGTCAAATCAATTCATTAAATAAAAGGTGTTAAACAATTTACTTCAAATGGATAAAATCACATGTCGGAATTATGGGGAATGAAAATACAGACAAACCTTCAAAAGGACACGCCTTACACGGGACCAAATAATATTCAATAAAATTCCAAAAACTGCTATTCTAAGAAAATTAGATGAAGAAAGTCAAAGCAGTTGGCAAGTTATATGGTCCAAATTTACAAGAGGTTAAGAAATCCGAGCATTTTTCCTACAATTCAAAACCGAAGGAAAATCAAACTAACTATAATATTCCCAGCATTGACCACAATACTCACAAGGCATGGTAAACTGAACAGCTACGTATATAGATTTAAATTAAGCACAAACCCACAATACATTTGCGAAACAGAAAAACAAACAGTCAACCAATTACTCTATAATTGTTCAAAAACCAAATTTCAACAAAGGTGTCTGCGGAACATTGTTATATCAAACGGAAGAGATCGGCAATCCAAAAAGTAAGACGTAATGAACAATCGTCTACATTTATTTTTCAAATTGGCGAAACAAATCAATTTTGATGTACTATGCGAATAATACGTTTCCAGAATATTTTCCAAGATAATAATCCACACAATTTATGGACATTAGCTATATAAATATATATTATTGTAATGTAAATAAATTTTTAAGATATATAATTTAGCATAATTTAGTATTGGTATTTGATTCAGAATAGCAAATTTTATCATTAAAAATTGTAAAATTTACATACTTGTACTTTTAAGAAGAGTCTATCGTGATAATTATACATGTTTTCAAATGAAATTTGTTAAGTTTATCTAACTAGCTAGCGAAAACATAGCTCGTTTGGGGTAGCGTCAGTCGCACCTGCCACTCAAATGCCTTTTTTGAATGGTCCCTCTTATGCGAACCGTCTAATTGGGTCATACCCACGCGATTTGTCGAAGGGGAAAGATAGTTTCGAACCGAAAATTTGCGTAGAGACGTCGAGAGGCTAAATCCTTTTCTTAAGTGATCGCCAGTAGATAGGTACTCAGTCCTCGGGTAACAATGGTCAGTATAAATTAAATATTTATCAGACTAATTTTTTCTTTTTGGTATTTTAGTGCAACAATTTAGAGTGAACTAGCCTAATACCATATATTTCATTTACTAAATTTCTAAACCTTTGCTTTGGAATTTAATCCAAATAAAGAAACAACTTTTGCTAATTAAATTATGGAGACTAAGGAGATTTTATAATTAGATTTAGTGCAAAATAACTTTGCTTTGTTCAAAGATAACGTTACAAGGATAGACACCTGGTTGGAGATTAGCATTGTTTATTAGGTCAACCTTCCGAAAACAGTGACAGGTGCTGCTGGTCATCTCCAATTGAGTGATCTGGTTCCGTTCTATTTCAATGTATAGAATGGGGTATACGATTTATTTGCTATGTTATCGGAAGTCATGAAAATACTATCCGTTTCTTGAAACTAAACATTTTAGTAAAGAATTAAATTTCTCCTAACTGAATATGTTCAATTTTTATAGAGTAAAGGAACCGCTATTTTTCATTTCTGTTGTAAACTAAGAATATGAAATTTTTTGAGCAACCATGAACATTGAATTATTAATTTTGTTTAACAAAATACTAACTCTTAGTCGTTGGGTCTTTTGATTAATATTCTAATACGTTTTATAACTTATGATATAGTAAATGTGAAGTCAATCAGATCTGAATGGAATAAAACAACTTGTAATACCAGATTTCTTTAATCTTGTATAAATTTGATTGTCTGTAAACAACAAATTTATGACGAACTAGAACTTTATACTTGATTTTGATTAATTCTCAAACAGTTCCTTAGGGATGTTTCTCTAACTTACTTTGTATTGCGAAATTAATTATGATGTTTTATTACACAGTTCCCACTTTGCTTGTAAATACGATAATTATTGAAATTTACAAATAGATGTAAACATGGATTTAAAAAGAATTTGTTTATTTAAAAGTGGTCTTTTACCTTACAATTAATGCTTCAAAATAAAAGTATTGGTGGACCATTTGCACTCCAGTATCTAGATGGAGAACCCCAAATTGTGGTCTTTGTTTAATTAATTATTTATTTTCTTTTCAGGCGTAGAGTATAAAGGGTCGGTAGAACAGTCCCTTTTTAGTGTGGACATTCATTTAGGAGTCAAAGGGGTTTCTGAGTTTTCCCCGGGACCCTTGCTTTCGTGTCGTTATAACGAAAAAGCATTCCCTTCCTTTTAGTGTTTTGAGTGATGAAATAAATTCGGCCACAACCCCGTCTCAAGTCAGTGCTATGAAGTAATGTTCAAAGTTAGCCGTTTACCTAAGTAGAGGGAGGAAGTCGGAGCTGGACCCACCACCACCACTAATTGCTTTTTAATGAGTTTTCTCATTAAAAAACTCATTAGCACTAATTGCTTTTTAATGAGTTTTCGCATTAAAAACCCATTAGCATTAATCGCTTTTTAATAGGCTCTCTCATTAAAATCCATTAGCACTAATTGCTTTTTAATGAGTTTTCTCATTAAAAACCCATTAGCACTAAATGCTTTTTAATAGGTTCTCTCATTAAAAAACCCATTAGCACTAATCGCTTTTTAATATGTTTTCTCATTAAAAACTCATTAGCACTAATTGTTTTTTAATGGGTTTTTCTCCGCACATCTAGTAACAGTATTAAAAAACATTATCACCTTAAATCTGCACAATATTTTCGTCAACTAAACATTTTTAGCTCCAGACACGGATCTTTCTCTCGGCACCCTAATCTGGATCGCCACCACCACCACCACCACCACGTCACATGCAAAAAATAATTGCACATCTGGTAACAGTATTAGATAACATTGTCATCTTAAATTTGGCACAATTGTTTTTTTCATATAAGTAAAATCACCACAACGCTATGCTCTCGGCTACCTAGTTTCGGCTACTTTTCCAAGGTCGTGGTGATGTCATAGCCTTTTATAAATAAAGAACAATGTAATACTATTCTAAAATTTTTATTCTGACATTATACATAACAAAATTTAAAAATATTTAATGCCAAGCATGCAACCATTTAAGCTTGATTTTAATACAAAGTTATACACAAAAAACAGTCCATTCTTTAAGTTTGTTTGGAGTGGTTTTAATTTTATCTAATTTTATTTGCAGCTTAAAATTTAAATCGACACCCAAGTCCTCTATCTCCTTTTCTAGCCAATAGTTTGATACATTGAGACCGTCTAGGTTTTCGAATTGCAAAATGTACCGAAGTTTGTCTCCATATATAAAGTCTTTGATTCCACCGACAACCAGATCCATTCCTTCGCGTAATTTTTGCAGCTTGTGACAATCTTTTAATCGCGGCTTTCCCACTATATCCTACATACGTATCTTGTTAGCTTGATTGACTTCTTCTTGTCGGTATTGGAAGGAGTCCTTATCTCTCACTTACTGCTACGTAGTTGCATGTTCAATACTTTTGGGAATATATGTTTGTTATAGGATGTAAGACCCTCGATTTCAAATGATCCGAAAGATTCTTTACTAGGCAAATATACAATGTTTAGCGGAACCCCTTTGCGTGTGGTGTACGCCAAGGTTACGAAACCCGCATTCCTTAGTTCGGCTATGTTATCAGCCACTTTGATAAATTCGTTTTTAGAATAACCTTTTAAAAGGTATACGGATTCAGTATCATCATTTTCCGCAAGGACGCCTACATAACTAAAATAGTCTTTCTTACTAACCACAAATGCATACAGCTTGTAGAACCCGGATTATCTAACTCAGTCCATCGACACATAAAATAATCTTTTAACTCTTTCCCATTTTCTCTAATAAGATGTTCTTTGTCTAACACATCTTTGTATTGTTCGCGTATTGTCGCAGTGTTTTCCATGTAGTCCAACTTTCGCCTTTTTGCATCCATTTCCTCTAACTCCAGCTGTCTTTTTCTTCCACTTACAGTGTATGGCGTGCATTTAGTGTATAATAACCTACTACAGTACGTGGGGGAATAGCAATACAAAGAAATTGACTGGCTTGCAAATTAAGTTGTCCGAAAATCCAGAGGAAAAAGAAAAATTGATAAAATATGTAATTTCGGATTTTAGTTTTAACTATTTACCTGTAAATTATTTGGAGATAGTAGAGGAGGAAGACAGCCAAGATAAAATAAAAATCTTACACAAGTGCTACATTAAAGCACGTAGTACATATTTTACACAATCTGCAACACCATATTCTACAATTCCAAAAGAAATAATCATTTCGAAGTTGCGGTTGATAAATACGCCTAATATTCATCCAGAGGTTGTACGACAACGCGTAAATATTGGCAAGAAACTCTATCCGTTTACGCTAAAGGAAATTGTTCCATTATACACACCATACACTGTAAGTGGAAGAAAAAGACAGCTGGAGTTAGAGGAAATGGATGCAAAAAAACAAAAGTTGGACTACATGGAAAACACTGCGACAATACGCGAACAATACAAAGATGTGTTAGACAAAACCATCTTATTAGAGAAAATGAGGAAGAATTAAAAGATTATTTTATGTGTCATTTCGCTATGCTCTCGGTATCTAGTTTCGGCCACTTTTCCAAGGTCGTGGTGACGTCATAGCCTTTTATAAATAAAGTGCAATGTAATAATATTCTAAAATTTTTATTCTGCCATTATACACAACTAAATTTAAAAATATTTAATGCCAAGCATGGAGCCAATTAAACTTAACTTTAATACAAAGTTATACACAGAAAACAGTACTTTCTTTATGTTTTGTTTGGAGTGGTTTTAATTTTATCTAATTTTATTCGCAGCTTAAAATTTAAATCGGCACCCAAGTTCTTTATCCCTTTTTCTAACCAATAGTTTGATATATAGAGACCGTCTAGGTTTTCAAATTGTAAAATGTGCCGTAGTTTGTCTCTGTATATAAAGTCTTTGATTCCACCGACAACCAGATCCATTCCTTTGTGTAATTCCTGCAGCTTGTGACAATCTTTTAATCGCGGCTCTCCCACTATATCCTGCATACGTATCTTATTAGCTTGATCGACTTCTGTTTGTCGGTATTGGATGGAATGCTTATTTACCTACTCACTGTTGCGTAGTTGCACGTCCACCACTTTTGGGAATATATTGTCGTTATAGGTTGTAGGACCCTCGGTTTTAAATGATCTGAAAGGTTCTTTACTAGGCAAATATACAATGTTTAGCGGAACCCCTTTGCGTGTGGTGTACACCAAAGTTACGAAACCCGCATTCCTTGGTTTGTCTTTGTTATCTCCCATTTTGATAAATACGTTTTTAGAATAATCTTTTAAAAATTATACGGATTTAATACCATCCTTTTCCGTAAGGACGCCTACATAACTAAAAGAGTCTTTCTTACTAACCACAAATGCATACAGCTTGTAGAACCCGGATGTATCTAAGTCAGTCCATCGGCACATAAAATAATCTTTTAATTCTTCCTCATTTTCGTTAATAAGATGTTTTTTGTCTAACACATCTTTGTATTGTTCGCGTATTGTCGTAGTGTTTTCCATGTAGTCCAACTTTCGCCTTTTTGCATCATTTTCTCTAATTCCCGCTGTCTTTTTCTTCCACTTACAGAGTATGGCGTGCATAATGGGACAATTTCCTTTAGCGTAAACGGATAGAGTTTATTGCCAATATTTACGCGTTGTCGTACAACCTCTGGACGAATGTTTGACGTATTTATCAACCCCAATTCCGAAATGACTATTTCTTTTGGAATTGTAGAATATGATGTTACAGATTGTGTAAAATATGTACTACCTGCTTTAGTGTAGCACTTGTGTAAGATTTTTATTTTATCTTGGCTGACTTCCCCTTCTACTATCTCCAAATAATTTACAGGTAAATAGTTAAAACTAAAAACCGAAAACACACACTTTATCAATTCCGCTCCCCCCTCTGGTTTTTCGGACAACTTAATTTGCAAGCCAGTCAATTTCTTTGTATTGCCATTCCCCCAATACATGTACCTGCTACAGAGGTTATTATACACTAAACAGCAGCTATTTTGTAGCTTGTCCGATAGCTTACTCCACATTTTGCAAGTGGTACCGAGTACATTGGCGCCTTTAGGAAGTATAATTTACTATCTTCCAATAAGGTTAAACAGTCCTTTAAGGGATTAAACACCTGATCCGCACTGACATAGTTTCCAATTGTACAGTTGTATATTGTCGCATCCAATCGCGTAATACCATGTTTTTTGGCCAAAGTAGACGCGAATGTTTCTTTTATACGTGCATCTGGACAACGTAAAAAATCTAGTATATGGTTTCCAAGTTGTTTAGTAACACCAGAACTTGTTATCTTAATTCTTGCATTGGTTGTTAGCCATGTTAAACAATCGATTCCTACAGTTTTATCGTTGTCAACTATAAAATTGCAGTTTTCTTCGTATTTGCCCTTGTAGCAAAAGTTATGGTTTGTAGTTAAATAATTACACATCTCCATCTTGCTATATATGCCAGCAAAATTTTGGGTTACATCCATGTCAAAAAGATAGTAATGATCTTTTTTGAGTCCGCTAATATATCTGGTAGTTCTTCCAATAAAGTTTCCAACTTAACATCTGCTAGTTCCACTTTGTACAAAACACATGTAGGATTTTGGAATTTTGTATTAATGCTTTCGAGAGTGAAATTGCTTTATAGGGTGAAATTGCTTTATAGAGTGAAATTGCCTTATAGGGTGAAATTGCTTTATAGAGTGAAATTGCCTTATAGGATGAAATTGCCTTATAGAGTAAAATTGCCTTATAAACGTAACATCCTACATATTAGGTTAGTCGGTGTTGTCTGAAGTTAGGTTAGGCAAGTTGGACTTGTTAAGAGTTAGGTTAGCTGTTGTCTGGAGTTAGATTAGGTTAGTTGGACTTGTGCCGACTTAGGTTAGATAGCAGGAAAAATTGATAGCTTAGGTCAGCACCGCGGCGTTGATGTAACCTATCAATGTTTCCTGCTATCTAACCTAAGTCCGCACAAGTCCAACTAACCTAATCTAACTCCTGACAACACTAGCTAACCTAACTCTTGGCCTACATGGAAAACACTACAACAATACGCGAACAATACAAAGATGTGTTAGACAAAGAACATCTTATTAGAGAAAATGGGAAAGAGTTAAAAGATTATTTTATGTGTCGATGGACTGAGTTAGATACATCCGGGTTCTACAAGCTGTATGCATTTGTGGTTATTAAGAAAGACTATTTTAGTTATGTAGGCGTCCTTGCGGAAAATGATGATACTCAATCCGTATACCTTTTAAAAGGTTATTCTAAAAACGAATTTATCAAAATGGCTGATAACATAGCCGAACCAAGGAATGCGGGTTTCGTAACCTTGGCGTACACCACACGCAAAGGGGTTCCGCTAAACATTGTATATTTTTCTAGTAAAGAACCTTTCAGATCATTTAAAACCGAGGGGCCTACAACATATAACGACCATATATTCCAAAAAGTGGTGGACTTGCAACTACGCAACAGTGAGTGGGAGTATAAGGATTCCCTCCAATACCAACAAGCAGAAGTCGATCAAGCTAACAAGATACGTATGCAGGATATAGTGGGAGAGCCGCGATTAAAAGATTGTCACAAGCTGCAGGAATTACACAAAGGAATGGATCTGGTTGTCGGTGGAATCAAAAACTTTATATACAGAGATAAACTACGGTACATTTTACAATTTGAAAACCTAGACTATGTATCAAGCTATTGGCTAGAAAAGGAGATAGAGAACTTGAGTGTCAATTTAAATTTTAAGCTGCGAATAAAATTAGATAAAATTAAAACCACTTTAAGCAAACATAAAGAAAGTACTGTTTTCTGTGTGTAACTTTGTATTAAAATTAAGTTTAAATGGTTCAATGCTTGGTATTAAATATTTTTAAATTTTGTTATGTATAATGGCAGAATAAAAATTTTAGAGTAGTATTACATTGCTCTTTATTTATAGAAGGCTATGAGGTCACCACGACCTTGGAAAAGTGGCCGAAACTAAGTAACCTAGAGCATAGCGAAGTGGTGATTTTATCTATATGAAAACAGATGTTAAGTGTACACTGTATGTTTCATCATCATTAGGTCTTCAGTCCTAGAACTGGTTAGACGCGTACCATCATTGTTCCCTATTCTGAACTAACCTACAGATTTCCCTGAAATATGCACAGTTTTCATCTATAACTGTCTGATCTAGGTCTACATCTACCTCTTTTTTCCTATCTCTGCTTGTAATATATCACATACTATTCCCCAAAAATGCCTTAGAACGTATTCCGCCCTACTATTTCTCTTTTTCCCCAGATATCCTTGTTCCCCTACTATTTCTGTAACTTATTTGTTATTATCTTTGTCTGTCCATGCTATCGTCTTCATACATATGAAGCACAGCATTTCAAAAGGCTGCTACCGTTTCTCTGTCTGCGTTTCAAACTGCCCGTATTTCATAGGCATACTGTGCTGTGCTCCACACATATGCTTTCAACAATTTTCTTCTTATTCTATGTTTGTTGTCTTTCCTCATAGGCGCTGTTCTTTCTTGTTAGATGCAGTTCGATCACTTTCTATTGTTTTACAGTTATATGCCCTATTTCTCCGACCTTCAATGGTTGTGAAGGGAGGTAAGCAGCCTGTGGCTGCCAAGTTCCCCCAACACTTAACCATTTGGCGATTTAATATATTTTCCAATTTATCTTTTCGCACAGTCAACATTAGTTGCAGGTATTTCGCAACCAACAACTAGTTGTTTATACTAATCATCAGATTTATCTGCGCTTATTTTTTCGTCATTAGGTTTTTCGTCTCAAAACTGGTTGGACACGTACCTGCACTTATTTATATTCTGAGCTAGCCTACATAGTTCCCTGAAATTCTCACACAGCATGTGTATTCAGCTCGTTCCCTTTCTATTGTTTTCTAATTGTATACCCTATTTTACCGAGATTCAGTGAAGGAGGTTAAGCAACCTGTGGCTACCAAGATCCCCAACACTTAGACATTTGCCGAAATAATGGTTTTCCAGTAAATCCTTTTACACACTTAACATTATTCGAGAATATTGCCCAACCAATTCTTGTAGTTACTTATAATAATCATCATGTTTAAGCATAGTTATCTTTTCGTCATTAGTTTATCCATCTTGGGATTGGTTGGATACGTACCTCCACTGATTTCTATTCTGGGCTAGCCTACACATCTCCCTGAAACCTTTACAGCCTACATCTTTTACTATCTGTGTGCAGTAGTCTAATCTAGGTCTGCCTCTTCTTCTCTTTTTTCCTATCTCTGCTTCTAATATATTCCGCACTATTCCCTCATGCCGTAGTATGTGGCCTATCATCCTATCTCTCCTATTTTTTTACCGTTTTCCACATATTTCTTTCTTCCCCTACCATTTTTAGTACCTCTTCGTTCTTAACTTTGTCTGTCCATGAGATCTTCATCATACGCCTGTAGCACCACATTTCAAAGGCTTCTACCTTTTTCTTGTCCGCTTCTCCTACTGTCCAGGCTTCACAGCCGTACAGTGCTGTGCTCCACACATATGTTTTAAGCAATCTTTTCCTTGTTTCTATGTTTGTGGTCTTTGAGCACAGTAGTTGCTTTTTCTTGTTAAATGTAGCACGATCTTGTGATAATCTTTGTTTTATATCTTTTGTGCTTTTCCCATCTTGCGTTATTTGGCTTCCTAGGTAGCAGAAATCCTTAACCTCTTGTAAGTTCGTGTTAAATACTTGTATTCTTGTTTTTGATTTATTTTTCCCACCTTTGCAAACTAGAACTTTAGTTTTAGTTTTGTTAATTTTCATACCGTATCTCTCTGTTAGAACCGTTTCCATTTCATTAAGAGCAGCTTCTAACTCTTCCTTGCTAGACGTTAATACCGCTATATCATCTGCAAATCTAAGCCTATCAATTTTTTGTCCCTGCATAGTAATTCCAAATGTCTTCCTGCATTTAACAGTATTTATTGCCTCTTCTATGTACAAGTTAAAAATCAATGGGGATAGGGCACATCCCTGTCTCACCCCTTTCCTAATGTTTACTTCTCTACGTTCGTGCTCTAATTCTATTACTGCTGTTTGCTCTTTGTATAAGCTATGTACTATTCGTCTATCCCTATAACTCATTCCAATCTTTTTGAGTATTTCAAACATTTTTTTCCAATTTACATTGTCGAATGCTTTTTCCAGATCTAGAAACCCTATATACATGCTTTCCCCTTTTTCTATTTTTTTCTCCATTATCACTCTCAGAGCTAAAATAGCCTCCCGTGTTCCCCTGTTTCGCCTATATCCAATTGGTCTTCTCCTAGTATTTCTTCAGCTCGTTTTTCCATTCGTCTTTGCACAATTCTAGTTAATATTTTTGACACGTGTGCTGTCAAACTTATTGTTCGAAAATTTTCACATCTATCCGCGCCTTTCTTTTTTGGTATAGTTACTATGATGCTACGTTTGAAATTTTTGGGTATCTCGCCTGTCTCATACATATAGCTTACAAGTTGGAAGAGACGTTCTGTTACTGCTTGTCCAGCGGTTTTTAGAGTTTCTGCTTGCACCTTATCTGTACCCGGCGCCTTACCATTTTTCAGACTCTTTAATGCTAATTCAAACTCGTCTCGAAGTATAGGATATCCCAAGTCATCATTTTCAATGTCTGATTCCTGTTCTAATGCAGTTAGTTCCTCTCCTGCATATAAACTCCCTATATATTCTTGCCATCTACTCACTTTCTCTACGTTTTCTACAATGACGTTTCCTTGTGCGTCCCTTATATTTTTGCTATACGGTTTTATATCCCTAAAATTCATTCTAATTAATTTGTATGCTTCGTCTGTCTTTCCTATTTCCACCTTAGTTTGTACCTCTTTGCACTTTTCATGAATACATTGTTCTTTAGCTTTTTTGCATTTTCGAATAATTTCCCATTTTATGGCTTTGTATCTCTGTTTTCCTGTTTCGTCTGATTAATTTTTGTATTTTCGTCTTTCTTCTATTAAATTCACGATATCCTTTGTTATCCATGGTTTCTTATTTTCTTTTTGTGGATACCCCAGAATATCTCTGGCCGCCATGTCTAGGCTGGATTTAATGTTATTCCATTCTGTTTCTACTTCCTTAGTTTCAGATATTTTCCCGATATCATTCAGCAATTCATTTGACTTTTTTTCGAATCTTACTTGAATATCTTTATCTTTTAGTTTCTCTAAGTCCAAGTGCCTTTTTCCGTTCCTTTTTTTCAGATTTTTAAATTTAAGTGCGGCCTTCATAATTACGATGTTGTGGTCAGTATCTATATCTGCTTCTGGGTAGCTTGTACAGTTTTTACTTGATTCCTAAACCGTTGTCTAACAAGAATGTAATCTATTTGATATCTTCCTATATCTCCTGGCATCTTCCACGTATATCGTCTTCTAGCATGATGTTGAAATAATGTGTTTGTGATGATTAAATTGTTCTTGTCGCAAAATTCTACCAGCCTATTTCCCCTGTCGTTTCTCGTGCCTAAACCAAACAAACCTACTACCGCTCCTTCCCTCCCTTCACCTACCACGGCATTAAAATCCCCCGTAATTATTAAATTTTCATGTCCTTTTACGTATCTTAATATGTCTTCGATATCTTTGTAGATGACTTCTACCTCTTCGTCACTGTAGCTAGAGGTGGGCATGTATACTTGTATTATTACTGTGTTTACCGGTTTAGATTTTAATCTAACCATGAGTACTCTTTCGTTCTTTTGTAAGTAATTTTCTACACAGTATCCTATCTTTTTCCGCATAACTATCCCCACACCCAAATTTCCTTCCTCTGCTCCTGTATGAATTACCCTGAAGTCTCCACTTCAAAAATCCCCCGCCTCTGGCCACCGAACTTCGCTGATTCCTACTATGTCTAGTGATAACCTATTCATTTCGATTTTTAGGTTCTCTAGCTTACCTACTTGCTTCATACTTCTAACATTCCACGCTCCGACTCGCAGAATGTTCCCGACTCTTATTTTAACTTTCCGATCGCATCCTCCGAAGTAGTCCCCTCCCGGAGATCCGAATGGGGGACTATTTTAACTCCGGAATCTTTTACCCCAGAGAATGCCATCATGTTTGTAACAATTTAAGTACGCTGTGTACTTAGGATATAATGTGGTGGTTTCCCGTTGCCTTCCACATCGCGGTAATGTGTCTTAGACTGCCATACCGACCCCTATCGTCTCTGCCAATCTAAGTACCGAAAGAGCCACTGCCCTCTTTCGGGGACCTGTCTTAGTCTGGTTCCTCACTAACGACCCTACTACTTTGGATGGACCTGTAGTATGGCTCTTTAGCTCATTAGAACACGCAAGCCATTTCACCTGTTCTAGTAATTTAGAACTTCGGCAAGGTGCAGGTCCATTCGAAATGGACTGTATATTTATAATTAAATAAAATTGTTTTAGAGGAATGTGTACTACTTTTTTTTTTTTTGCTTACACCATTTTTTTTTTAAATCGAGGTGGCCTAAGATTAAATTAATGGTAGATTCAGACTTCCAAGAAAAATTAAATCGGTATTACCATACACCATTAGAAAACTGTTTATAAATAAAAAAGTTATAACATTGGGGGTTGTAACTCGATGAGGGTTGATTTTAAGATAAAAATTAAAAAGGTGGTAATACAAAGGTCGTGCGATGCCGTCAGGCACCGAGAGGTATCTCAAAAATTTTAGGGGTTAAGTTACCGATTTTTTAGGGTAGGGATGGTGGGGTTGTCCGAGCAAGGAGGGGAGCAAGGTGGTAGCAAGGAGGAAATCCCTCCCCACAAGGAGAAAATCCCTTTAAAATAAGACTTTATAGTGAGAATTTACATGTAAAACACCTAGGTTAGATATGAATCGGGAGAATCGGTGGCTCTGTACCAGAATCGGCCTATTCCTCTACTCGTCATATGCAGGAAACCGCCACATGATAGCGATTACCCTAAAAAATAGACACCCTTCTCTCATAGCTACCACCAAATAACGTTACTTTTCCGCCTACAACGTGGGGATACATAAAAAGAAAAACCGTTATATTAGAACTAAAAACCGTATCTGTAGTTTTCATTATACGTTAATATTGTATGTTAAATATTTTTCTCTATTTTGCTTATCATATGAATACTGTAATATTTCATATATTTATTATTACCAATACTAAAATAAACGATACGTTTAGAAATAAACAAGTTGAAAATGCAAGGCATTGTCGCAACGAACTTCCAAATGTAGACTTACTTTACAACAAATTAAAGAAATTAAAATTATTATGTTGTAATAATTATAAGTATTCAGATAAAAACAAAAATTTATAAACAACAAAAGAGACATTTTAATATATTTTATTTTATTGAATAAATATTTTAAAAGCTTCTCATCAATAAGATAAGAAATTTTTTTTTTTATATGAATCTAATTATTTTCGGTAATCCAAATTTAAGTTTAAACAATGTCTATAATATTGGAATAATTGGCATGAAATGCCATAAATTGTTCAAATATGTGTCGCATATTGATTTTAAACTTATTTAAAATTTTAATTATCCCTGTGGATTTTCCCGGGGGCTCGGCGTCCCCGTGGCTCGATTTTAACTGACATCAAAACTTAAGCTCTGGACACCGAGCTGAATCGATTGATGTATCACACATTGATGTCCGACCATTAAAAAGGCCTCGGACACACAGACAGATAGACACACAGACAAATAGATTTCATAAACGAACGAAGTTCGTTGAAAATACACACACGCACACACTCGAGCGCGCACACATACGTCCTTATACATCTATGCAGAACGGGTTTCATTGTAAACAAAAGTAACCGTTAACAGTTATCGAGTTAAATAAGTTAAATGATTAATTTATTCAGCTTTCCAGATATCGCAATTTTAAAACCCGTTTAATCGATCGACCGAATAACCATTTTTGAAATGTGGAAAAAATCATTGACGGCTTTTTCAATAAGTTAGTAGTCACTATCGGACCTATCATGCTATATACATGCTATATACATTGTGTTTAAGTCTGTTTCAGGAATTCTAAAAGCGGTGGTTCTACTTTTGAGATTTGAATTTTATTGACTACTTCGCGTCACACTATATCTTCTACACCGTCAATAGGCTTTTGTTATTATTAACAACTAATATGATGTATAAAAAGCATGAAGGCACGTGCTTATTTCTATTGTAAGCATTTCTTGTTATTCATCATAATATTGAATAAACATAATGGTTTAATATTTATATAACTTTACAATAATAAAATAAAATCTACTGTATCCATGGCGTTTTCTTATCTCCTTGTTTACATGAATAAATATATATAGTTATGGTTTAATAGGATTAATAACGCAAATCTATCATCTCTAAAAATGTAATAAAATAGTGTACACTATAAAATGGATGCTCGATTTATCGTTATCTTTTATTAGTTGTATTTAATTGCGTTTAAGAAAAGTTGTAAATCGCTCCAGTTAACTTAAGATAATATTGAATGACATGAGCCTTCAATGATAGAGTTGTTATCAAGAAGTGCTTAATGATAACATTATTTTTCTTAAATTTTTAACATGGACAACTGGACGTCCTGAAATTATCCTTAAGTAAGACAAGTGAACATTTAAAACATTTCTACGCACGAAACCTCTTCATGAAACGTAATAGTTCTTAAAACTAATTCAACTTACTAATAAGTAATTTTTAAAAATACCCACCAGGTGTTAGATGGAAAAGAAAAAGACAATAAAATCAAGTTCTAAGTTAGATGGGGTTTTACCTTTGTAAGGGAGGTGCTGAAGTTAAGAGTTTTTGTTGGAATTAATCAATAAATATAATGGTTGTAAATGGGAAATTTCATTTAGGTAGCTTTTACTACTTGTTTAAGTACACCTTTTCAGTTTTGTTTCTGGGGTAACATTCCGAGAGCAGAGTGAGTGGTGTCTAGCAAGACACACCACTGCAACATAAAAGTCAATATACAGGATGTCCCTGTTATCGGTGCAAATACTTTAAGTGATGATAGGGGACACTTCTCTAAGAACAAAGTTTAAATAAAATTTTTTTCTAAGTTCCCACCCTAAAGGGGTGGGTCAATTTATAGCATTTTTGTGGGCGTTTTGCTGTAAATGGATATAACATAGAAACTATTAACTTTAGCGTATTGACCATCTAAAACTATTTTAAAGAGCATACAATTTTCTGCAAGTTTGCATTTTATCATTTTTTGTCTAAACTAAAAGATACACGAGTTATCTAGAGATTTATATGAAAAAATTTACAAAATTTCTTTTTTTGTAAAACTTGAATACGCGATAACGTCCAAACGGCCAGAGTTAAAAAAACGAATGGTCCATTCCGAATAGCAAATTTTATGTGGTACAACTTTGCTGTAATAGAGTTTTTATAATATCATTCTATCTTGTAGAAAAATTGAAAATAGTCTAAAGTGAACAAGAATTGATAAAATGCAAAACTATTAAATTTCATCTTATTTAATTAATTTAATTTAATTAATCTCAAGTTATTTTAATATATGTTCAAAATGACCTCCCCCATTTGCAGTACATAATCTGACTCTTCTTAAAAGATGTTGAGTTGCATTTTGTATAAATCCCCTATCTCGTTGAGCTCACTAACTGCATTCGTTATTCTATTCAATAATTCATCTCTAGAATCTGGCTTTTCCCTATTACCATATACCATCGCTTTTAGTGCATCCCATAAAAAATGATCTAGAGGATTGCAATCTGGGGATCTTGCTGGACAATTAATGGGACCTCCTTTTCCTACCCATTTTCGGGGGAAAAATCTGTTTAAATGGGTTCTAACATTCAATACAAAATGTGTCGGTGCACCGTTATGTGGAAACCACATATTGATCCGTGTTGCTATAGGAATATCTTCTAGCAGTATTTGTAATTTATTTTCTAAGAATGATAAATATTCGGTAGCTGACAAGCGTTTGTTTTCGAGAAAAAAATAAGAGCCAATTATTTTGCTTTCAAACATACCACGCCAACAATTTACGCTAAAACACCTTTGTTTTTCTAGGATTTTCGATAGTCCATTGATGTTCGTTTCTGCTGTTGTTTACACCATCTCTTGTAAATTGCGCTTCATCGGTAAAAAAAATGCGTGAAGCAAATCTTTGCAAATTTCCCTTGCTTCTCAACCAATTGAATAATGGGTAGTGCTGATACTTATGCAATGTTTTCCAAATCTATTTAAATAAAATTGACAATTAGAGAATGTATAAACATGTTAGAGTTAATTTTGACGAACTTTGTGTTTTGATATAACAAATTCAGATTGCAATCTTCTAATACTGCTTGAAGGTTCATTTTACACTCATTCTAAAATTTTTGACTACTTGGTTGCTCGTTGTCATTGTGAATATGCCGCCCACGTTCTTTATCTACATTTGGAAACTTTCCAGTTTCTACTAAGCATCTACAAGCATTTACTATCAATAATCTTTAAATTAATACGTTCTCATAATAAACCTATTCACATTATAGAATACTCGAATATTCGGGAGTCTTTATTGAGGATATCTTCTTTGATATTCCATTCTAGCAGCAGGTGTGCTACCATTACAATAACCATATACAAAGTGTATATCCGCATATTCTTAATTTGAAAATAACATAACACGAGCAAGAAGAACAGTAATAAAGACAATTAAGAGTTTCTGAAAGTTTTAATACAAAGTTTGTTTAACAATAAGAAGCTATAAAAGGCACACTAACCAAATAACAATGCAGCTGACAGATGAATAAAACAATAGAACTGATGCTGATCTTCACTTGTTATGTTAACCATCAGCATTGTTTTGATCTATGTTTAATAATGCAATTTGAACATAGTAAAAATGAATTAAACTAGAGGGGAGATAGTATACAGAATAAAACTGGACATCTCCTAAAAAGAGAAAAACTATGTACGCAAATGTAGGAGGTAATATTCAAACAGTTATTAAATTAATTTTGAACACATTAAAATACTAAAGTTATAATCGCAATGTTAATTGAATAAAGATGAAATTTAATAGTTTTGCATTTTATCAATTCATGTCCACTTTTAACTATTTTCAATTTTTCTACAAGATAGAATGATTTTATAAAAAACTTTGTTACGGCAAAGTTATACCTCATAAAATTTACTATTCGGAATGGGCCATTTGTTTTTCTAACTCTTGCCGTTTGGAAGCTATCGCGCATTCAAATATTACAAAAAAGAAATTTTGTAAATTTTTTTCTTTTTTTATATAAATCTTTAGATAACTCGTGTATCCTATAGTTTAGACAAAAAATGATGAAATGCAAATTTTTAGAAAATTTTACGCTCTTTAAAATAGTTTAAGATAGTCAATACGCTAAAGTTAATAGTTTCGATGCTATATCCTTTTACAGAGGGACACCCACAAAAATGCTATAAATTGAACCACTCTTTTAGGGTGGAGACTTAAAAAAAATTATATTTAAACTTAGTTCTTAGAAAAGTTCCCTATCACCACCTAAAATATTTGCACGAATAACGGGGACACCCTGTATACACAAGCAGAAACATATATTTACAATACAAACAATTAATATACAACACTTAACTAATTATTTACCAGATTAACACGTGTTAATAAACACAAATAGGACTTGTTCCTTCAATAAATTGCTAATATTAACATAAATTACAATGATCAATTATGAAATTTCCAATTTTCTCATACGGAAAATATATAGTCCCGCACAGGTACTACAAGTACTAAATATATAAATATTTTAGGTAGTTACTTACACAAGGTAAGTTGATAAATACTAACGTAATACAGCCCAAATAATCATTTCATATCGAGCTATTAATTAAAAGATGGAAAATATAAGGTCTTGGACAGGACATGAAGCTGTATCATAGTCTATCTAGGATCATACGTTTTCCAATTACGCCACCGAGACCGATGACGACAATTTGAAAATTTAAATCGTGTACACAACCATACATCAACCTAACTTTCATTACGTTTGGCATTTTTGGAAAACGCAAGTTAAGGTTCGTGGCTTGGGAGCGGCCTTTTTAAAAAACCATTTCCAAACTTCTTAACACTTTATTTTTAATTATACAAAATTGACTTGGAATTTTGACAAACTTGAATTAACATTACTTTAATCGAAATACATTAATTAATTGTATAAAAGTGAGTAATCTAACAAACTGCAATGTTAAAGCTGAACGATGGATTGACTGTCGTCGACTGGGGCTCCCGGGCCTTTTATAATATCCCTACCCCCTCACATGGCTGTGGGAACTTGCAGATCTCATGTCTGCTTACACTTAATTCTATATAAATACATTGTTGCGATCTTAATTTATAGGTAATCTTGGTACGTGACCGTCTGCGATCGCCTGTGACCTGACATCTGCAGTGTCACTATCGTTTGTGCTACAAAGTAGCGCTTCCGTTCTCATGAGCGTTAATATACTGTATAAAATGTCCTTGATTTACAATGTTGCACATCACTTAGCGCATTTCTAATATTTCTAATAATTTCTTAATTATTCTATTTCTTTACATATATCAATTGGAGGATTACATAACTCCTCCCGACGTACATTAAAAATTAAGGATTTTCCTTTTCTTGATTTTTAATTTAAAATTCATTTAATTTCATTTCTTAAAATTCATATTTTCTAAGGGTACATTTGTTTCTTTGGTTGCCTTAAATCTAAAACTGTTTCCTTTATTTTTATACCTAATATACATTTTGTAAATTACATAAATGATCAATAAAATAGTCAAAATAATCAATACAATTGTCCATACACTAATGTTATCGTAGTGCACTTTGGGCGTTTTAAGTTCGTTTAGTTGTTCTTTGTAGTCTTCCATGAGTTTCATGGCGTGGTTGAGGTTGTCTAACTCCAGGTGTTCAAGTTGCATGGGTTTTTGAAGTATTTTTTCTTCTTCGTCTTGCGTTATCTTGATCTGTAATTCGGGCAAATTTGCTAATTTCTTGGTCTGTACGGGATCTTGGTAGACTCTAATTATTTCATTTTTAATTTTAAATAACAATTTTCTTTAAGGGTGATTAATTTGCTTCCGGTTAATGCTAGGTTGCTTTCGTCTTGATTGCAGAAGATTGTTGCTACTACTTCTGTGGGAAAAATGGCTATCTATTTATTTTCCGTTACTTTCTAGATTTTCATATTGGTGATTTGTACAGGTTTGGCTTCACAATTTTCGTAATGATTAAAAAACTTTAGTAGTTGTACTTCGCAAGGACTGTCTTCTTGAATTGTTGTCGTTGTCAATGATTGGCATAAATATTGATTTGGTGTGACTTCATCACATTTTTCGTTCGTATAACCATATCTTAGTTCATTTAAGGATAGGAATTTGGTTTTGAGTATAATAACTTGGTATGTGCTAGTCATTTTCATTGGAAAAGCAAATAAGTGATAATAATTGTAATTGTTAATCTCTACTATTAAAAATGTTATATCGTTATTTTTTACATAGTCTTTAACTATAGCTATTGTTTCAAATATGAAAATGTTTGATTCTACTACATCAAAAGGTAATTTACTGTTGGTTATAAATGATCTAATTCTTAATAGTTCTCTGAATAAATCAATTGGTTCTATGATACAGGAATGTAGAGTATTTAATTTTGCAAATGTTACTGCGTTTTCTAACGTGGCTAAAATTTGTTAAATTAAGGTAAGGGTTGATATTATCTGGGTGTATATCGTGTTAAATCTAATTAAATCTCGCATGCCTAACATGGTAGTTTGCATGTTATTTTCTAGGGTTTCGGGGGTTTCCTGTCGTATTTTTCTTTGTCGCATAGTTCACATTGATTGATAAAGTCTGTAGTTAGTTCCTTCATGTCTTTGAAGTAATAACGTCTCATAATTTGTTTTAGGGTTTCATTTATTCCACGATGGTTGGTCTTTCCTTCGTGTTGGTTTCTTATCACGTCATTAATTTCGTCAGGGTCGTCTAGTGTTATTAATTTTCTTGTGCATCTTATAAGTTCAGGGCCAGAGTTGTTGAATAATTTAACATATATTTCTGAAAATCGTTTATACAAATTTTCCGTGTTAAAGTAAAAGTAAAAGCGTTTTTTCTCGGGGGTGTATTCCTTTAGAATTTTAATTATTTGTTCTTCATTGCCCTCTTTGGTTATCTGAATTTGGTATATCTTTTTGTTATCTACTTTCGTACATTTTACAGGGATAGGGTTGGTTAAAACTTCGGTGATTATAAACTGATTGGGCTTCATGTCTATGGCTTCATTTAAAATTTTAATCGCGGTTTTCGGCTCGTCATTTTGTGTCGAATGTATGGTGTCCATTTCGTCTGGATCTTCTCTAATTTCTGTTTCGTCTACGTTTCCTGTCACTGATTCTGTTTCTAGTGCGTTAAGCTGTATTCTACTTAAAGCGTCTGCGTTATTATTGTAAATTCCCTTTTTGTATATGATCTCGTAGTCATATTCTTCTAATCGGATTCTCCATCGTTGTAATTTTGAATTGGTTCCTTGAGTTTGCATAGCCATACTAATGCTCTATGGTCGTGTATATATAAAATTTCCGTCTGTATAGGTATGGTCTAAAATATTCTGTTGCCCAAATTATGGCTAACACTTCTTTCTCTATTGTACTATATCTTTGCTCGGTTTCGTTGAGGGTTCTGGATGCGTAGCTGATGGGTTTATCATTGCTTACTGCTCCTTGACTTAATACTGCACCTAATGCTACATTTGATGCGTCTGTTATTAATATGAATGGTTTCGAAAAATCGAGGTATTCTAATACGGGGTGATTCGTTAATATACTTTTGATTTTATCTACAGTTTTAATGAATTCTGGGGTATGTGCAATTTTGTTTTCTTTCTTTAAACAATTTGTTAGGAGTTTGGTTATCTGAGCATAACCTTTAATAAATTTGCGATAGTAACCACTAAGTCCTAAAAATCCTTTTATTTCTTTATTCGTTTTTGGTGTGGGGTAATTTAATACGGCGTTTGTTTTATCAGGGTTCAGCATGACTGCTTGGGGTGTTATTATATGTCCTAAGAATGCTACTTCTTTCTGTAGAAATTCGCTCTTATCTAATTGTACTTTAAATTGTGCTGTTTTTAATCTTTCGAACAGTTCTGGTAGTCTTTCTATATGCTCCACTAATGATGTTGAATACACTATGATATCGTCTAGGTACCCAAGGCATTTTTCGTTGTGTATCCCTCGTAGTATATTATCCATTACTCTTTGTAAAGTTGCGGGTGCGTTCTTTAGTCCAAATGGAATCCTTTTATATTCGTAATGTCCTCTAGGTGTGCTAAAGGCTGTTTTTTATGTATACTTTTCTTCCATTTTGATTTTATCTACAGTTTTAATGAATTCTGGGGTATGTGCAATTTTGTTTTCTTTCTTTAAACAATTTGTCAGGAGTTTGGTTATCTGAGCATAACCTTTAATAAATTTGCGATAGTAACCACTAAGTCCTAAAAATCCTTTTATTTCTTTATTCGTTTTTGGTGTGGGGTAATTTAATACGGCGTTTGTTTTATCAGGGTTCAGCATGACTGCTTGGGGTGTTATTATATGTCCTAAGAATGCTACTTCTTTCTGTAGAAATTCGCTCTTATCTAATTGTACTTTAAATTGTGCTGTTTTTAATCTTTCGAACAGTTCTGGTAGTCTTTCTATATGCTCCACTAATGATGTTGAATACACTATGATATCGTCTAGGTACCCAAGGCATTTTTCGTTGTGTATCCCTCGTAGTATATTATCCATTACTCTTTGTAAAGTTGCGGGTGCGTTCTTTAGTCCAAATGGAATCCTTTTATATTCGTAATGCCCTCTAGGTGTGCTAAAGGCTGTTTTTTATGTATACTTTTCTTCCATTTTCTCTTGATGGTATCCTAATGCTAGATCTAATGTTGAAAAATATTGGCACTTGCCTAATTTATCTAAAATTTCAGTTATATTTGGTAGCGGGTATTTGTCGTCTACCGTTTTTTCATTTAATTTTCTGTAATCTATTACCATTCTATATTTTTGTTTTCCTGATGCGTCCAGTTTTTTTGGTACTATTAATACGGGGCTGCTCCATGGTGAATTGGAGTGTTGTATAATATCTTGATCTAATAAGTCGGCTACTTGTCTGTCAGCTTCTTCCTGACACGCCTGGGGTAATCTGTATGCTTTTGTAAATATGGGTTTGTTGTCTGTTAGTTCAATGTTATGCTTGACTGTATTTGTATAGGTTAGGAGTATTCCTTCGCAATGGAATATGTCGTGGTATTCGAAACATACAATTTTTATTGCCCTTTGTTCCTCGTGATATGTCGGTGTTAAATCGGATATTACTTACTTAAATTTTCTCTTAACATTTCGTCGTTTTCTACGGAGTTATAACTTTCGTTTAAATTTTCATCTATTTCCATCTCGTTAAAATTTAATTATTCTACGTTAATTGGGTTTGTTAAAGATAGTTCTACGGTGTAATCATTTGAATTTAAAATCGTTGTTGTGGCATAATTATCTTTTATTTGTACTAATGCGGTTGGGGTCTCTAATTCTTGTTGAAAAGTTATGTGATTTATTATTCCTAATTTGTTATTTGAATTTACTGGGATTTTTATCTTTTTCTCTGTTCGGGGTTCTATTGCGTATTTTTCTTCAACTTGGTTATTTTGAAATTTAATGGGGATTCGGCCATATTTGGTTTTTAGTAAACGGTTTTTTATGTCGATGTTGGCTCCTAATTTTCTTAGATGGTCCATTCCTAATAGTCCGTCATATTTGTCATTGAATTCGAATATGCAGAATGTATGCTTCATTTTTACGTTAAGTGTTTTGTGTAAGGGTACGTTTGCTACAAATTGGTGTAGGGTTGTTTGATGGGCTGTTTTAATTTTAAACGGTTCTCTTTCTACATAGTTTAAATTATGTTTCTTTACGGTTCGCGGGCTAATTAAGGTTTTTGAGGATCCGGTATCGGTTAGTAGTTTAAATTCGGCTTGGGGTATTTCTATATAGGGTAGTACAAGGTGATTCATATTATTTAGGTTTATTACGTTTGGTCGTTTATAAATCGGACTATCTGAAAATTTGAGCATGCGTTTTCTTCGTCGTCCTCGTCGTAAGTTTCGTACGATTTTTCGCGTTCATAATGGTTCGAATGGTTTTGTTCGTTGTCCATACTTGGTCGAATGCAATTATTCTGGTCATCTTCATAGTCTTCTACTTCTTGGTGAAATAGCTCTTCTGAGGCAAAAGTGCGTTTTTGCTTAGGGTTCGGTCGAATGTGTGTTATTTTTGTGTTTGGTCTGGTGTTACCAGATGAGGTATCCATTGGTGTGGGTTTATACTAGTTATTGGGATTATTATTATTTGTCATTGGTGAGTTTCTAATAGGATTCGCGTTGAATACTGGTCTTTGCTGATTTACGTTTTGGTGGAATCTTGGTTGAAATGCGGGCTTCGTAAAGTTTGGGTTAAATGTTGGTTTTGAAAAATGCTTATATTGATTATTAAAGTTTGAGTTATTAAACTGTGGATTATTGGTTCGCGTTTGGTTTGTTTCTGCATTGAACGGGGTGAATTTTTGTTGTGAATTTGTTTGTTTCGCGGGCTGTATGGTTTTTATTGGTGTATAACCTTTATTCGCGTTGGGGTTGTACAGTCTGTTTCTATAGTGCATTACGTTTTCTTCCTCGATTATCATGTTCATAGCTTCTTCTAAGTTTTGGGGATGTTGAAATCTGATTTTAGCTGATAGTCGTTCGGGTAGTGTATTTAGATGTGTCTAATGCCATTTTGTCATACATTTTTGTTTTTAGAAGTCTGACATTCGGGTCGGATTCTTCAATTTTTAGTTTTGTCAAAATTAAGCTTCTTACATCTTGGCATTTCATTCCAAATTGGTATGGGAATTGGTTGTTTTCCATTCTAAGGTTTATTAAATCTTGTACTAGACATTTTAAGTTTTTCTGATCGCCGAAATATGCAATTAGTACGCGTTTGAAGTCATTCAATTGGTCTAAGTTATTTCGACTCGCAATTAACGTTAGTGGCCTTCCGGTTAGTTCACTGATTATAAGCCGTAGGAGTAAAACGTTCCCTTCGTTATCTCCGGGCTTACAGAATGTTTTAAGGAATATTTCACAGGCTGATATGAAATTACTGAGAAGCCATTGGTCTCCGTTAAAATTTGGAATCATCTCCAAGTAGATCTTCATATCTCTACTCATTTTGGCTGGGTGAATGTTCTGATAATTAATTTTTTAATTTGACTTTGATTATTTTCCGATTTTGTAAAAAATTTGGATTTGTTTTGTAGTTTGTGGTGTTATTCCTTGCTTGAATTTATTAATTTTCCGTTTAGATTGCATCGGGTTACTTGGTATTTTTAGCTGGGGTTGTTTCAGATTATTTAAAGAATTGAGTTGCTTATTTTGTATTTAGTTGTACGGTTTTGTAATTATTTTATGGGTTTTACGCTTGGTATTGTCTTGGTTACGTTTATTTTTAATTTACCGATGTTAATTTTATTGTAGGTTTAATTCCTGAAGTTTCAATACGACTGAGTGATTTTTGTGGTAATTTATCTTACTTGCTTGCTTTGCGTCAGTTAAAGCTTTTCTATTTTAATTCCGCTGATTTTAATAATGTCCGTAATAATTATCTCTTCCCGTGGGTTTATGTAATTTGTAAGGTGTCTGCGATGCTTCTCGTCTCGTGAACTTAAGTGTTAATTATAAGTTTGCAAGGTGTCGTCTTTAGCGTTGTTCAAAGTTGCATACAATGGTCTTGTTTTGTTACAATGTTATAATCTACTGTAGGATGTTGCCACTTAATTTGTTGCGTCAGTGTCTCTGTTGCAAAGTTATTTTTAAATTTACTGTAGGTGTTATTTTGTGAATGCTGTGATTTAATACAATTTATATTTTATTTGATCTTTTCTGAAAGCTTTTGTTTGAATAGATTGCGTCTTTTCTATTGTAATTATTTATAGGTTTCTTGAGTTGGTTTTATAATTAAACGTAATTTTTAGTATTTAATATGATATTTTATAAAAGTTTCCGGTCGTAATTTTATTATGCTTTAATTTACAAATGCTTGAATCTTTTTATTCTGAAAGGATTTCGTAAGGTTTTAAATAACTTGTAGAGTTTAGGATGGTATTGTTTCGCAGTTATAATTAGATATATTCGTTGCGTTCAAGGTGAATGATTTTATTTACTTTTAATGATGAGATTTAGCGTTCACATTCGTGCTTTGTTAATTCTCGTAAATAGGATATGGTTTAATAATAGATTGCAAATTGTCTATTATTTTACGGAATACGATGAGTTTTGCGTATGAGTAGTTGCGTTATTTAATACCGTGTTGTTGAATTAGAAATTTGATTTTATTTTGTCTCTAACGAAATTTTTCTTGCGCCAGTTAAAATCGAAAATTTGGTCTCAAGTGCTCTTAAAATTGCGACTTTTTAATTTTCTCAAGTTTTTGTGTCTCTTTCATACAAAGAATAAAAAAAAATTCAAAAATAACTTGAAAATAATCTCTTTCAATAGCTAAGTAGATTATTTTCATAAAATTACATTAAATAATGGTAACAATAATCAATATACATATATATATAAATCATAAACTAACAAATATCAAATATGTTTGTAAAATAAAATAAAAATTCAATTGGTTTAAAGGAAATGAACTTACACTAGTTGTTTTGTTGATTTCATGGAGTCTTTCTCTTCTTCGGTTTTCTTTTGTTGAATTTGAACGATTTTTGTTTCGCCTTCAACTTCTGTTTGTTTGCTGGGTTTAAACGAGTCTTGTTTCGCCTCCAACTTCTGTTTTGGTTCTGCCAAATTCAGAATTGAAATTCCAGACCACCAGTTCCTCGATTTTGGATTTCCTAGTGACCTTTTGACATCCGTTACGACTGCGCCAGTTAAGGTTCGTGGCTTGGGAGCGGCCTTTTTAAAAAACCATTTCCAAACTTCTTAACAATTTATTTTTAATTATACAGAATTGACTTGGAGGTTTGACAAACTTGAATTAACATTACTTTAATCGAAATACATTAATTAATTGTACAAAAATGAGTAATCTAACGAACTGCAATGTTAAAGCTGAACGATGGATTGACTGTCGTCGACTGGGGCTCCCGGGCCTTTTATAATATCTTTACCCCTCACATGGCTGTGGGAACTTGCAGATCTCATGTCATCTTACACTTAGTTCTATATAAATACATTGTTGCGATCTTACTTTATAGGTAATCTTGGTACGTGACCGTCTGCGACCACCTATGACCTGAGATCTGCAGTGTCACTATCGTCTGTGCTACAAAGTAGCGCTTCCGTACCCATGAACGTTAATAAACTGTATAAATTGTCCTTGATTTACAATGTTGCACATCACTTAGCGCCTTTCTAATATTTCTAATAATTTCTTAATTATTCTATATCTTTACATATATCAATTGGGGGATTACATAACTTGCATGGTCCTAAAAAGACTAAGATATATATGTATATATATATACATATATATATATATTATATATATATATATATATATATTTCTGTGAAATGCTCCTTTGGTAACGGGAACTGGTCCTTTCTAAAAAACATTCGAGCACCAACGTTGGGCCGTCAAGATTTTCTGTGATTCTCGCCCTGTTGAATCTCTTCTGATAGTCGCCTTTTTACTCTTTCCGCCTCGGCTGCTCACCTAGTTAAAACTTCCATCCTCATTCATAAAAAAAAACAAACACATTCCTACCACAAACATCAACGTTAACTCTATTTACATCAATATTCATAATACATTAAAATTTCAAAATTAAATTTCAGCATAAATTTCAGTATCATAAATTTCAAGTTTAAATTTGTCATCATTTTAATTTGCATCCAGAATTAAAGTCCTTGTAGGATGCATACTAATTAAATAAACAAGATCTGCAGACCTGAGTCTGGATAAAAGGGAGCATCTCCCACCCCTTTACGTTAATTAAACAGGTTAGTCTAATTGAGCTCAAAGACAGACCCAAATTTTCATCATAACCAAAAACATAAACTGCTAAATACTCCTTTCTACTTATACAAGAAAATTTCACCTTATAATTAAAAATTTGTTGTTTATACAAATTCACTACTGTCTATTTTATCAAACAAATTATAAAAATTCAACACACACCAAAACATCAAAGTTCGAACAAAATTGTATAATTTACCTAAAGGTTACTGCCCTCGTGGCTTCAATGTACATCGTCCTTGCTAATTCCACCATTCCAGCTGGTTTATGTTTACGGCTTCAGATTCTGACCGCTTTTAAAATTTCTCTACCCCACCATTCGTCTAACAGGTCTCAGGGCTTCTCAGGAACGCATCTATGTACATCTAAATCTTGTTTTGTGGATCCAATCACGTATACGAATAACATTTGATTATTAACACCCCCGAAAAATAGCACTGAAATTCATAATTCTTTCCCGCTATACCCAAAACTGCCTACTTTTGTTTATTCATTTATCGTTACAAATTTGGATAATTGGTACAGTAATACTCGCAAATATAACTAGACTTTATTACCTTGTATCTTCTTTTCTAAGTGCACTAATGCATAATAACTTGTATCGTAGCACGTAAAGAGCAAACTGTTTTAAAGTATTCAATAATCACAAAATATAAGAACAAACTGTTTAAAGTATTGAATCAAAATTGAAAATCTAAGAGAGCGAAACTCCTATAAACACGGGTTTATATAAATGCTCGCCTGCACGTCGGTTTTGTCCCGCGACGGCCAGTTTTTAGAATTTCGCATTCTCTGTTCCCTTTTCGACAGCTTGGCACGCGATTCTACAAAATTTGCACTCGCGCCAGTTGAAAATCTAAGAAATTTTCACACGGCTTGCAAACACGTCCGAGAACAACTAATTAATTTTGTATAGAAATCGTTACGTTTACACCTCTCATATCTGCATCTTATTTCCACCAATCGCAAACCCAGTGACGTTGCTCAAATCACGCCTTCTATTATCGGTGTCTCGGCTTTGCGCTTTTCATCCATCTCTTTCTACCCTTATCTGAGTGGTACAAATCGATATTCTTTATTATGGGTTATTTCAATCCACGTGGATTCGCGACGCGACTTACTTGAGTTAAATAACCCCGTATCTAGCCTTCCCGTTAATATAAGCTGCGGTTTATCCGACCGTTTGCAATATACGCAAAATTTTCATGTTTATCTATTCAACTTTATTAGAACTTTGATATTTAAAAATACGCAGGTGTTCAATCGTAATACTTCTACGATTTGGATATTCTACGTATTTTAACCTTCTTGATAGATTTGTATGCTAGCAACGCGTCTCATATTTGGTATTATTGGGTTTTTAAAAGCTCTTATGCATATTATGTATTACTAATGGTTCAATTAACTCCAATTAAAATAATAATGAATGGCATTGATTTCTACCCTTTAATTTTTAGCGAATACTAACCAAATATCAATCATTATCTGTGCATTCCGTTTAACACCCGTTACCCAAAAATTGAATCAATTAATATAAATTTTGCATGTAATTTCTATTTGTTTTTTGGAACAATTAAATTAAATACACGTTGAGCATTTTAAGTCTGCTTCTTTTTATAGAAAGCGTCTAGTGAATAATTTAAATCCCTTATTTTTAATGAAACGAATAAATTTTTATGCTCCACGGTTTTGATAACGCGTATTATCTAATAAAATTCTATACAAACCCTACATTCTAATTGAATGATTTAAATCTTCACACTAGGCATTTTAATTACGCGTACTTTTTCCCAAAGCTTCCGTATACACGGTGATTAAAATTATTTGATGTAATTAATTAATTTTCTACCCTGGTCTAAATTTGAGTAATATATATGCATATATATTGCTCTGACTCGGGTGCCTAAACGTTGGGAGCCACAAATAATGCTGTAAAAAAATTAAAAATCAAAGATACTAATGATAAATTATGGATGATGTTAGGATAGAGTTAAGTGAAGTTTAGTTAATTTTAAGATAGAAATGTATAGACTATACAAAAGGAAGACCACTGAAACAAATGGATTACGCGTGTGTATTATATGTCTTATAGAAATAGTTGTATATAGTACGTAGTTAAAAATAAAAATAATAAAATTACTCATTTATGCTGAAATATGACGCTCAACGTAAATTCAGCGGAATTGATTTCGAATTTTATATTTTAATTTTGTAGAAAATGATGTGATAATTAAGTCACGAAAGATCATTGGACACCAAATTCTATAAAAGAACCATTTCAAAGACAAGGAAAACGGACGGAGAAAAGTAAAATTTTCTTATATTAATTTTTTACCCTGTATAAACATAAGAGTGAATTAAACCCATCGCAATTGGCAACATTCTCAGACGATTAATTACTAAAATAGCTTGTTTCTTTGTTCGCGATCCAATGGGAAAATATTTACGAGCTAAACAACTAAGAGATGTAACCAAAGGAGGTTGTGAAGCTGCTGTGCATGCAACGAGGACATTTGTTATTCAAAACTTGGATTCCAGGAAAATTGTCTTGAAAATAGACTACGCAAACGCCTTCAATTCAGTTCATCGTGATACAATCCTCACTCAAGTCTGGAAGCTACTATCCAATCTCTATCCACTATTTTGGCAAGTTTATGCTTTTAACTCATTCCTATTTTTCGCAGAATGGATCATTACCTCAGCTTCCGGTTGCCAGCAAGGGGACCTAGGAGGGCCATTGCTGTTTTGTTTGGCAATCCAACCAATCATTCAAGAATTGATGTCCGAATGCACATGTTTTTATCTTGATGATGGCTTGTTAGCTGGAGATGCCACCATTGTCTTATCCGACTTTCGTACTCTAGTCGTAAGATGCAAGAAAATGGGATTATATGTAAATACATCAAAATATGAACAATACTTTTGTGTAGAAACTGACCATCATGTCGTGAAGGATTTTTAAGACATATCTCCTGGAATCAGAATAATTAACAAACTATCATTACTAAGAGGACCGATTACAGAAAATTCGACCGCTGCCATTTTGTACAAAAAAATAGAGGAATTAAAGACATATTTTATTCGTATTAGAGATATTTCCAATTTTCATGTCGCATACTATCTACTGAGAAACTGTTTTACTATTCCCAAATTAACTTCATCCTGAGGACGACCTCAACTTGGAAATTCAGTCAAACTTTGGAACATTTGGACTCTACTATCAAAGTGACAATAGAATTTATAATCAACTCTCAACTTTCTTTAAGTCAACACCAACAAGCTTCACTACCAACAAGATTTGGAGGCTTAGGGATTACACTAAGCAAAGACCTGTCACTGCCTGCATTCCTCTTTTCAGCGTTCAACATATTTAAGTTGGTCAACTCGATATTAAGTCTTCAAGACACAGACCAACCAAATTTGTCATACATTGAAGAAGCAATATATGAGTGGAATAGACAGACCCCAGATTTAGGAATACCACCGGCCCCTTTTCTTCAAAAATCATGGGACAAATATCTATGTTTCATGTTAAATACCAATTTGCCATGTTTAACGAACGAAAAGGCTATTAGCTTAGCTTTACAACGACCAGATCAAATGCATGGCTAAATGTACTGCCTTCGAGGTCATTGGGTACGTTATTGGACAATAATACTTTCCGAATTGCAGTTGGACTAAGGATTGGATGTAAGCTTTGTGAATCCCATTTGTGCATTTGTGGATCGGAAGTATTATCTAATGGTCATCATGGACTGAGTTGTAGAAAAGGCGTAGGTCGCTATTCAAGGCACCTAGAAATAAACTCCATTCTATCCAAGGCACTCGTTTCGGCCAAAATTCTTTCTCGTTTGGAACCGATAGGTCTAAGCATAGATGATGGGAAAAGGGTAGATGGGATGACTTTGATCCAGTGAGAAAAAGACCAATGCCTTGTTTGGGATGCTAAATGCTCGGATACTCTTGCGCCATCTCATATTTCACAATCATCAAATCAAGCAGGATACGCAGCCAAAACGGTTGCAGCATTAAAAAGAAGAAAATATGCCAATGTTATCGATAAGTATTTTATTTTTCTTCCTTTCGCGGTGAAAACTTTAGGACTGTGGTGTGAAAAAGCTATTCAATTTGTTAATCAATTAGGAAGACTGCTAGCATTGCATAGTGGAGAACCTCGCTCTCGTCTATACCTCACCCAAAGAATAGGAATAGCAACTCAGAGAGGAAATGCAATAGCAATCATGGGGACCTTTCCTTCTAGTGAAAAATTGGATAAAGTTTTTACATTTTAAAACATAGAAACTAGTTTAGTTGTTACGATTCATGTTTAAATTATTGTGAACTGTAAAATGTTGAATAAAAATAGTAAATACCAAACAAACGATTTAGAAGACACATTTACGAATCACTCATGGTTAAATATTTAATTGATTCAAATAAAGGAATACTCCAAAAAGAAACATTACAATAAAAAAACATCAACCTTCAGTAAGTCTAGAAATACGACTTCAAAGTTCCAGTCATCAACCAGAAAGACCACATCCAGAAGATGTGCTCACTGTAGCACCAAGCAAAATCCAGTGCGGTCAATATGGAAGTGTTCAGTATGTCAAGTAGTGTTATGTCTGAAAAAGGATAATAATTGTTTTAAAATCTTCCACAATAAATAATTTGAATAGTGGATATTGTTAATAACCACTTTGTTTATAACATTTATTTCTTTTTGTATTGCAAAACAATGTGTTTTTTTTGAGATAAAGTTACTTGTAGTGATACTTTCTATCATTAAACCTCAATTATATCACTTTTAGAGATAAGATATTTTTCTGTGCTTTAGAGATCGGTAATATGTTAAATTATTTGTGCTTCAAAGAGTTAAATAAGTAATTTTTTCATATTATTATTTAATAATATTAATAACTATTACTTTGCTTAAATGTCTGATCTGAATAATATGTTTCATTAAATTCACTTCAAGCTGTTTTAGTAGCATTTATTATTTGCCAAATTGTATGAAAATCACTAATCATGTTGTCAAAACCAATGCAATGTTTAACAAATAACAGAGAGATATAAAGTGATGTATTCAGCTGTTAATTTCAGAAAACTTGTAATTTGAGTATTTTTAACTGAAGTATTTATAAACGAATAAATTGTTTTGTATTGTGGTGGATTTAGCTCTCAAATCTTCCCTATCTATGAATTTCTTTATTCATAAAACCCCACTTGATGTTTTTATGAACTTAAAACACTGTGTACATCCTTTTCTATAGATTTCTCACTTCCTCCATTGTGCAGTCCCGGATCGTTAAGAATTTCAAAAACCCGTACGACTCCTAAAATTTAACAGAATTTATCAAACCTTAAAGTTTCTAATTTTCCAAACATAAATTTTTAGAAGAATACTAAAATCGGTTGACACTATCTAAATAAGAGTAGCTTGTAATGACTACAGTAATTTTGTGACAGAAAACGCTAAGATTATTAGCTGATCTGTTTGTTCCTCTGTAGTGAGTATTCCAACGTCTTCACACATATGGTCAAAAAGGATGCTTTCAAATCCTTTAACAGAAGCGGATTGGCAAACAATTGACCTATAATATGTAATATGGTCTTTATTTTCGTTTTTGAAGGGCGATAATATATTTTTATTTCCATTTGTTCGAAAAAGGCGTTTTTATTGCTAAATTAGACATGTATATAAGAGGTTTAATTTTTTGAAGAAGTAGTCTAACACGTCGTGAACTCCAGTGGGGGCTACAGGTCATAAATTTCTTAATTACATTGAAAGCTTCTGATACAGTATTAGGCTGTGAATTGATTATCAGAATAAGCCGAGTTGAAGAATTTAGCAAACTTCACTTTCTGCTTGTAAGACTATATTAAGAATATTTTGTAGTAGGTACATGAGTGCAACAAACCACTTTTCCTTATTATTTTGTTAAGTGCTTATAAGAACACAATTTTAATTTTTATGCTTGAAAATTCGCAGGCCTTCAAATTCGTATACCACACGACAAATATTTACGTTGGTCAGTGCATATACTTGGAATGTGTCTAGAGAAATATTTATTTAGACGTCTCGAATATTTTTAAACTACGTTTAAATAATTTCTTAAAATTAAGTAATAATAATTATAGCAGAAAACCTACGGTAACCGTTCTCTCATTGTACATCAAGAACGAGCACAAATGAATGAAATTTCTTTATGAATCAGTAATCAACATAAAACAATAATTGCATAACTATGCCAAGCCATGCCGCAATTTAACTTGCCTCCTCCGTCTTCCAATGAACGTTTCGTATTATTTATGTTAGAATACTGATACATACACACAAGAAACTTGTTTGCGGTATTTATTTCTGTATCAGCTATCTATCTATCGCATAATGTGAATAATCTTTAGGCGAGTGCTATAAACATTGAGAAAATGACGATAAAGATGGCTTTTGTCATCTGCGACTACAAATAACGCTATCTGCATATAATATAACGAAAGCAAGCAACCAGGATTAAAATAAATTTTTAACTAAAAATAAGATAAAAAGACGAAGACACGTGGATAACCTAGAATCCAGCGAAAGTGGCATCTAGTATAGGAAAAGAGGGGACTTGAAAACGACTAACTAGTAAACCTAGTGGTTATGTTAAATGTGCAGCAGCTCCAGCGCAAATACCGCATCAAGTCTGCTGTAAAATTTAAATTATTCGGTGGGCTACAATATTATTATTATTGTATAAACCGAAGTTATTAATTAAATGAATTTTAAACCAAGTTTGGCACCGATGTCATTATAGAGCGTAAGTTTGAATGGTAACATAATCTATGATACGAGGTGACTGAAAGATTATGTCAGGAACAAAGCAGATTAATGTGAAAGTTTAATAAACCTGAACACCTGGAAAAATTCGTGTCCGGCACTATTTTTCTATAAGATGAGTATTTATATTTACAAAGCTTCTGGCTTTTTATACAGTTTCACCAAATTGACCCCTAGAATTTGCTAAGTTAGTTCCTTTTTCATTAAATACACTTATATATCTACGAGGGCGTGTAAATTAGTATGCGGCCTAAGATTGAAGCAAGGAACATTAAAATACTTTCTTTTGCAGTTCGGTGGCGATTTTTGACTAAGAGTTAGGTGGGCGTTGCACGCCCTAAAAAAACTATAAACGTTTTTTACAAACGTAATGATTTTGTAGGGTAAAAAAATCATTTCACCTGTTGTCAAGGATAAACAATTAAGCATATAAATGTAACGTATTACCATTTCTGGAACATTATGATACAACTTTGAGTAAACATTCAGTGAACTTGAAGTAAATGAGATGGTCGAGTAGAAAAAAGTAGAGCAAGACAGGGTGCTTAACGTTTGATTGAGAGATTAGGAATTACGCCGTTACGTACATTTTTTTACCATTAAAATAACTGTTGGTTATTGATCTTTCAAATATTTGCCAAGGGATCATTCTTAATTACATTTACGAAGATGAGTAATTAAACTTAAAGAAGTCATTTCGCATTGTCTTGTCCCACATGCAGGGTAAGACAGGGAACCCTTAGGTGGAGGATGGGGTTTAAGAATGATAATCATGATATGTATGCTTAGTGTACGAAAATTTGAAGTTACAGTTTACTTATATTTAAAAAAAATTAAAAGTTAACATGAAAAAATTTAATTAATAGTCAGGTTCACATAATGAACAGACGTGTGTTGCTTCATCATCGTCATCTTCAACACCGGCACGGCCACAATAAGTCCACCGTCCACAAACTGAACAACCTATCCAATCTTCTAGCGATTGTGAATAATATAACCCACTGCAATAAAGATATGGGGTAATATCCTCTTCAAGACTACTTTCTTCAGGCGAGTCAATTATCCGACGTTTGTTTTCTTCGGGTTCTTCTTTTCCAAATTTTCCTTTTCCTGTTTCATTTTTAAACTGCCTTGTTTTTTTGCTTTTCTTCTCTGTTAATTTCTTTTATCTCCCTTTTTACCTTTCTTGGCTTGCTTTTGTTTATTCTTTATTTCTTTCTCCAGTCTGCTTTGTAGGGACTAGTTTGCATCATTTTCTAGACATACTTTTAATTTTCGTTGTGGAGGGTATTGGAAGTAAATAGAGTAACAAATGCAAAGTGGTTTCCTTTGGAAGTGTAAATGATACTGGATGGTGTTCTTGCTAATGAGGCCGATGTGAACAACTAGGTTGAGTACTAAGACTATTTAAATTCAAAGATTGTGAATTTGTGTTAGAATTGTTATTATTTAATTCACTTTGTCTATCTGTGAGTACGTAGGTGTAATTTATTTCAGGTAACTTGTCATCGCTTATTTGGATATCAGTGTTTGCAGAAGCAATAAAGTCACCTGTAATAAAAACAGATGGGTCGCATTTCTTAAAGTCATTCACTGACGTACTCATGCTTGCAGTTTGTACGAAAGCTTTTCTAAACAGCTCAGCAACATGCCTGGTTTTAACTACAAGTCCTGGATTAAATCTTAGCCAAGAAGTTACGACTTGGTCATAATATATGTCCAAAGGCTTCATATAAACCACACCCAGTGGCTGCAGCCGATGGGTTGTGTATGGAAACGATATCATAGCACCTCCATGTGCTCTAGCTAGATTCAATAGCCATATACTTTTGGTATGTGTTGCATGCCCATCGAAAAGTAACAACACAGCGCGTTCTTTTGTTGCTTCACGGAACACTGTAAACCTCTGAAACCATTTTATGTACAGCTCTGTCGTTGTTCACAGTACACAGCTCACGCACCTTATGGACTATTAGTCATGAGTTCCGGTTTCATCCTTTTTCAGGAAAATACCAACATCATTGGCATATACTGAGCTGTTGCATTAAAACAAACTTTTACGGTAACCGTTGATTCCTATTCCGCCGAAGACGGTGCACCCTCTTGCTTTGTTGCTTGTCAAATAGACAGGTATAAAGGTGTTATAGTTCATCGCATGCTCGTACAGAGGGCGTAAGAATATTACATATTTTACCACCGGTATTATTTAAATCATTTACATAGTGAGCTTACCTTAAGGCCTTCTAAATGATTAAATTACGGCAAAGCCAGTTATTTAATACTTGATTACGACGTTTGCCGCTCTGAAACACCAATGATGTGGTTCCTCTTTTCTTGATTCTACAGGTCGTGGGTAAGATTGACGCCTATCTAGTCCAGGTTGGCAGTGCGGTTTATTGTTTACGTACAAAATAAAGAGACGAGACAAAAGTAAAGATACGACACTAGGAAGGCATAGGAATTCGACGGGTAAACTCCACCACTACATTATTAAGCATTACTTTTCACTTGTTTTTCAGATACGATAGTTGCGTTTACAATGCCATCATGGCTGCTGTTGTTTTTCTTAACTGTCCACCGCTACTTGCACGTATTACCTCTCATCGGTCGAAGCAATGACGTATATTTATTTCAAAGTGTGAAAAAATATTTTCACCGCAAAATTTATAATAATAAAAACTAATTCAAGAAAGCCAAGGACAATCCACACGATATATTTTTTAGCTAAGTTATAGTGGTTAAAACCTTTAAATTATTAATTAGAAGTCCCTTAACATAAGTATTAACTAGAATCTGTGTGACGTTATTTTTAAAGCGGAACTCTTTTTCTCTGTTTTTGCAATAATTTTGAATTTGCGTTTTTGGAATAATGGAGATACCGATTTTATCTGTATTATAAACGCGGTCACCTGTGGTGTTTTTATCATCGCACACTCCTCAGTAGTTAAAAAGTTTGTCAGTCCTCACTTTAATAAAACCTGCAACTCTTGCAGTCTAAGTGTTTCCCGGTTTTCTAATAAAAAGTGTTGGCTGGCATTTCAGAAACCCTAAGCACTAGTCTTGTCCGGCCTGTCCATTGTTAACATTAAATGAATGGATTTATCTATTTTTAATCGCTCATTGACATGATAAAGACTTTAATCGGTACTTGTTAGTCCAAAAAGCCGGCACCCCATACCAATAATGTAATCTATAACTTCAGCCTCTTCTTTCTTTGAAAACGCTGTCTACTTCGGACTTAGAGGTTCTTTTATGGGTATCATCTTATCAGTTTCTCGGAGGCTTTCCTTTCTAGGGTAGTTTGTGGAACTCCAAAAGATTTTGCAGCTAAGTAGTACTCCATTTTTCTTTCAAAGACTGCTTTTTTCAAGTCTTCTTCTGACCACTTCTATTTTACGGATGTAATTTCTAACCATTCTGAAAATAAAAAGCCTATTCTAATTAAAGATGTTTTAGTCACGTGGGGTAAGACAAGGTACTAACTTCATTTTGCCTTCTGATAGAATTTTTGTTGAAGAATACGCCAAGGGGCACAATGGAATCATTTTGCCATTTTGGCGTATTCTTCAACAAAAATTCTTCTATCTAAAAGATCACTCTTAAATATTTAGAAATTAATCTTAACCTATGTTATCCAATAACAAGGATTTCTCTATACAGAAATCAGAGCACTTACAAATAGTTTTGGGGGTTTTCCATGGCTACAAAATAACTCCATAACAATCGTAATACTACTCCGTTAACGACTGAGAGGTTAGGCATTTTGACTCCTACTATGTGGCTGGTTGGACATTTGACGCGTTAGGATTACAAACTAATAGTAATAATAGTGGTGTTTATTGTTATATATCCCTAGCCCTTACGCCCTTCCTAGCCATACGTTCTAAATAAACAAGACACATTACTTAAAAACAAAAATTAATAACATATGATACATAAGTTTGTTCTTAAATCACAGATTATGAGTTCTTGCTCTTGTCGTTTCGGTCTTGGATATTGCCTTTGGTCACTTCGGATGGTAGGTAACGATGGATTGTGTAGAAAAGTGAATATGTAGTTCGAGGCTGCTTATTTAAGAAAGTGGTGGTTCGGTGAGTAGGATTGAAAAATGGGGAATATGGGTAAGCCGAATTGCGTTTTTGAAGTTTACCTGTAGATACGTATTTAAAGAACAGTAATATATAAGATATGTTAAGGTTTTTAGATGTAATTCGTTGGAACAGCGACAGAATGGGAAAAGAGTTAGATTGAATCGATGCAGGTTGTTACAGAATTTGCTGTGCCCGGTCAGGAATTGGATCATAGATCTGCTGGAGAAGGGGATGTGTGGTAGATGTGTATTTGCTTGTCGGGAATGAGGACCATTTGTGTTGCTAGGAGTAGGTGAGGGAATTTAGGATTCTTAATTTGACTTCAGGTTTGATTAAGGATAGACATTCATTACGATTTATTGTTCTGTTGTGAAAGGTTATTGGACGTTGTTGTTTTAGTTTGGATGGATCAGTTTAATAGGTGTATTTGTAGCAAAGTGTGTAATGCAGCTGTGAAGGTGGTTCGGTATGTTCTTGAGGATATAAAAGAAAGGCCTAATGATGTTGTTTTAAAGTACTTCTGTAGCCAGTAGTGGACGGCTAATGAATGATTTAAAGAAAGTCTACGTGTGGGTTTATTTAGTGATATCGATTCTAATAGGGCATCCTGGATATTGTTAAGAATAAGGTTTGTTTTAGTTTGGAGTTTGGACAGGTGGGTATTGGTTTTGAGTCTTGTGTCTAAGTGTCGTCCGGGGTATAGAGCTATTGATGAGAAAGTAATAGGACTCTAGGATTTTGATTTTGGGGCTTCTTCGGAGGTCTAGGAAGCCTTTAAGAAGGAGTATTTTAGTTTTGGATGGTAATATTGGCTATGTATTTAGGAACCACTAGGACTCAATTCTGTTTATCAGGATGGCATCGGTATAATCTAACTATGCTCCGGAGCTGTCGTAGATTAGGAAGGAAAGATTGTCTGCGTAAGCGTATGTTAAAGTGTTAGGTATGTTCAGATTAAGGAGTGGGTAAAGAGCTAGGTTCCAAAGAGTGAAAGAGAGGCGTGAACCTTTGAGGCATTCTTGGGTTATTGGCTTTATGATTGTGTGAAAGTTTGAAGAAAGTGTAGCTATGCGGAATTGAGATAGGATGTTTTATGCGGAATAGGTTGGACGGGAAGTTGACTTGTTTTAGTTGATTGAAATGGTTGGGTTACCATAAAAGTTCAAAAACTGAACGGAAATCTATGAAGAGGGCTATTACGTATTTTGAAGTGGATGATAAGACTGATCTGGCTATAACTCGAATAGTTTTTTCTGAGCTATAACGTGAATGGAAGCCATGCTTGTTCGGGAATAGGAAAAAGATTCGTTCAATGTGGGAGTTGAGTACGAGGTGAATAATATATTTGAAAAGTTTAGCTTGGGTTGGGAAAAGAGCTATGAGTCTATAGGAACCTGAGTCATTAAGAGGTTTGTTTGGCTTTATGATTAGCGATTTGGAGGCGGTATATGAATCTGGGAAGGTAGCAGTGGTCAGACATTTCTAAAATAGCAGGCGTCTGAATACTCCTATTATGGACCAGAACTTTTGTAAAATTTGGTTTGTAATCAAGCCAGGACCAGAAACTTTATGAGTGTTTAATTTAGAGACTAGGGAGTCTAAAAGGGTGATTTCTGGTTAAGCGTCTGTATTTGTGGTTAGTGGCGTTTGTGATTCATCAATAAGTTGTTATTCTAATGTAGGTACCTCCGGTGTTCGGGATGGGTTACCGTTTCTAGGAGGGTATTGGTATTCAGTGTACTTATGAGGGATGGGGAGGTTGATATTTTTCGGGATGTTATGATATGAGGTTGGGATCGTTTTGAAAGGTTTCGGTATGTTTCTTAAGGATCTATATGTTGTACTTGGGTCAGTTCGTGGTAGTGTTGTTTCT
This sequence comes from Platerodrilus igneus, assembly GCA_036346225.1. Lineage (NCBI taxonomy): Eukaryota > Metazoa > Arthropoda > Insecta > Coleoptera > Lycidae > Platerodrilus > Platerodrilus igneus. The sequence goes on along the minus strand of JARFIW010001151.1, from coordinate 2,104,889 downwards.
TGTGCAATATGATTTGTTCTTTGTATGGTTGTCTTGTGTCTTATGTTGGTGTTGGCGTGTTTGGTCATGTCGATAGTAATGTTCAGGTTAGCGTTGGATCGTCGGGCTCTTTGTACTGTGTCTGGCTTAGCCGAGTGTTTGTATTATCCGTGTAAGTTCTGATGTCCTCCACGGCGTTGCTCGTGGAGAGTAGTGTTTTTTGTGAGGCTGCGGAGATAATATTGTTTGTAATAGAAGTCAATCGATGGTGATCTAGGTCCTCAAATGTCGACAGGATTTACATGGTTAGGGCTTCAAGGTATGTTGTCCAGTCCGCCTTTTGTGGGTATTTTATCGTAGGTTCGGGAAGGGGGGATGGAGGAGTTCGGTAAGGTTGCGATCGCTGAATAGGTGAATATTTGATGTTCTCCAGAAGCTGATTAGTTAAGACGAAAGATGGGGTGGAGAGGGTAATGTCGATGTTGGAGTGATGATGGTTGAATTTCCAGGTGAGAATAGGTGATGAGATGTTCTGGATGTGTAAGTGATGTTGATTGAGAAAGTCTTCTAGTATCTGTCCTTTGTGGTCTGTATTGTCATTGAACCACCTTGTAGATTTCGCGTTAGCGTCAGCTCATAAAATGGTGGGGTTGCTTCCTGTCACTGTGAATATGTGGTCAAGTTGGTAGAGGAATGTATGGATGTGTTAAATTGGTAATTACAGGATATTAGAAATGCGGTGGCAGTTTTCCAATGAGTTTATATTATAGTGATTTCCAAGTGGGAATACGTTCTGGGGGTGTTCTGGATGTGTATTTGGTGTTGATTGGTAAAGTCTTCTAACATCTGTCCCTTATGGTCTGTATTGTTATTGAACAACGGTGTGGATCTATCGTTAGCGTCGGCTGATATGATGACGAGTTTGCTTCTTGTTACTATGAATATAGTCTAGTTAGTAGACAAATGTATCGATGTTTGTGCTGAATTGGAAATAGCAGGAGAATAAAGTGTCAGTTTTGCATTGTAGTTCTATTACAGTGATATAGGAGATGGAAAGGGACGCAAGGTAGGTGGCGCTTAATTGAAGGTCTTTGATGATGATGGTTGATGTGTATATAGGATCTGGGAGGGTGACGGTGTTTGCATGTTTGTGAGAGGGCGAAGGAGGTTGGGGATTTTATTATATGCGTGATAAGATTCCTGTACTATGGCTATGAAAATTCGGAGTTTTTGGATGGTATGGGATAGTTCCATGTTTGCGGTTTGGTAGTGTTGGAGACTGATTTGGATAGATCGGAGGTGAAAAAGTAAAGAGGTGGAGACTTGTGTATAATCTTGCATACTACGTCAAGAAGCCATAGTATGCCCTTAGTTTGGTCATGTGCAGTCCTATATACAGGACAGTCGGAACTTATTACGGGATAGTTATGTGGTTTGTTTATTATGTGGCAGTTCATACAGGAAGAGGATGAGGTGGAAAGGTTTGAGCAATTTTGGTTAGAGATTGCCCGACACATCGGCTATAGAAGGTTGGGAAGCGGCAGGACTTTGCTGAAACCTCTGGCGGTTGTAACATTTGGACGCCGCAACAATGTCCTTCACTCTGCAGGTTCTATAGCTTATGAACAGGTGGGGGTTGGTTGTGAGGAGGAATTGAAATTTAAAAGAAACACTGCTGACCAAATTGTCAGAATAATCAGTTTTTTACGGCGGATGGCAATGGAGATTTCGAATCTATAGGAATTTTTGGATATCAGAAGATCAGTTGAGATTTGTGTATATACGAAATTTAGGGCGTCTGTGGATGGGATTTCATTGTCTGGATCAAAAGTGATAATCTGTTGGAGTTTAGGTTTGGGAAGGTGGATGCTAGAGGATGAATGTGTAAAGAATGAAATTAGTTTAATGTTGTTGGGTTTGTTTGTACGGACGGTAACTGACTATTTTGTGGGCGGATACTTTGGATGTTGATATTGTTTGGGAGTGCGGGGCGAAGGCGGATTTTTACATTTGGTAGTTCATTTGAAGTCGCATGTGTGTTTATAGGTTGTAAAGTTGTGACTTTCCTGGGTGGTCTGGTTAGAGGTGTGTATTGGTATGTGTGTGTTGTGGAGTTGCGGCAGTGTAAGATAGTGTATGTGGTGGTTGTGTGGGTGCTGTGATGTATGTAGAAGCTTTTAAAGCCATGTCTAAACACTCTTGTGAGGTTTTAAACTTTCCTTCCATGACTTTAGACTTTTGCGCTACTTTATTTGCTAGTAGCGAAATTGGTTCCATTTTTGTGGTATGTAATTAGTACAGCTTCTATTGATTTTATTGGACTCTTTAAATACAAAGTCAATGACCTTTCTTTTTAATTGGCTAATTTCCTGTAGTGAAAGCTGAACAATTCTTTCATTTCTAAGTCTTAGTCATCCCTTTGCTTTCTGGAGGGTTAGAATTGGCAGACGATTCTCTAGATCGTAGTTCTTTCAGGGTGGTTTTTTATTAGCTCTTGCTGGTCTGGAAAAAGGTGTTAAAGCTTCGGAAGATGGTGGTAGTTGACTATATGGGAGCTTATTTATCCATATTAGTTGATGATGCTTGAAATTAAGCTGAAAGGCAGAGCTCAAAGTGAACACCACCTACTAACGAAGTAATAGGGGTACCCTGTACTGTCCCACCTTCCCTATAGAGTGAGGTAATGAAAATATAGCCCGGGTGTGTTGTGCTATCGTTAAACGCTTCCCAAACAACTTATGATACACAAGTACACATGTTTTCAATCAAAACCCATTCCACTCACATGAACAGCATCAGTGTTTTAAGGGTGTGGAGTGAGCCGTTTGGAAACCGTTCATGTACAGTTTGTTAAGGTATTCCGTGCGGACAAGAAAAAAGTAAAGTAAGCAAAGAAAATAGCCCGTACCGATTGCCGCAACAAAAAAGGAATCCAAAGAATTCTGTGCTAGCTAAAAAGTCGCAGAGTAGGGTTGGTCATAAAGAAACAAAAAGAAAACCTCAACAAAGGAATTTTATTTACAAAACCTCTGATTAAAAAAAAGTTACAAAAAAGGAAATCAACTCACGTAGAAAGTATTTATCCAAAACATATCCGTGAGGAATTACATAGTACAAAAATCGACGCAAAAATAATCAATTCATTCCTCAGGTACTTCACATTAATCTTTACCCTCAATCGTAATAGTTATTAAAACAAAATTAAACAAAACAGTAAAAAATATATAGATGATTCTCTTTAGCCACTTATTTACCACAATACTTAAATATTTGACATTCCCTTATATTAAAAATGATCATAAAAAGTATAGCCCTCAATCCTAATATTTACATAAAACAAAATTAAACAAAACAACCTTGGTTCCATTAGTCTCTATTCCAGAACCTACCCTTTCTGACCTTCCGCTCAACCACCTTGGCAATTTCTTCAGCAAATTCATCAAAATTTCTAGTCTTGGTGGTCCAACGAGTATTTGTACATGCTCCAACAACGGTCCAAATGGCACAAAACGTCTCCGCAGATTCAAGTGGATACGTTGGTGCTAGTTAAAGCGCATGGCGTTCCACCCCTTCGATGGTCTCTCGGACATATTGTTGCGGTCCATCCAGGAGCTGATGTTGTCGTTAGGGTTGTCACCCTCAAAATCGCATAAGGCGAGCTGAAGCGCCCTGTCGCTAAGCTCTGTCATTAATTTTTGTTGTAGATGTTCCTTTATGTTTCTTCGTATAATTTTTTTTTTGGTTTTGTTCGCGAAAATATTTCCTTAGTTTTCGTATATTAGTGAATTTTTTTCCATTCCGTTTAACTCCTTGTAGTTATTTTCTTTTCAAAAATGCCTTGCATTTTGGTGGGCGGTATGTTCTGTTTGCAATTATAGTTAAAATTAACTTTAGTTATCGCATAAGATACAGTTTGTAGGTCAATTCTCCTCCGTCGTATATATGGTATATTCTGTGGGTTTTACCGCGATTAATCTTCAAGTACTTTGTGTTGTGTGTGCCACAACAGTTGTAATAATGCTGATGTTGTGATCGTAGCTATGCTGCTATAAAAATATTAACGTTTGAGTTCCGCTAAAGGTCGACAGTTCTTCGTCTTGCCTTTGCCGCTTACATTTGAAGTAGTACTGGTAAGTACTTGAAGGTTTCGTATATACACACACACACACACACGCACATTTACCTATTGTTTACGAGCACTTCTTAAATACAATTCTTGATAAGTAAACACAAAGAAAATGTAATAATAGACAACATCAATAAAGGAAAAAAGAATTATCTACTGGCCGAAATGCATTTCTCAGCAGGTGTATATAAAATTATTAGGCAATAACGTCACACTTAAACAATAGTGTAACTCTAAATTTTTATGGAGAAAATTTTTTGGATAGTCAATGTTAATTTTGAGTTATAATTCATACTCAACCAATGATAGCTATTAGCATATTACAACGATTTGAGCGAAGTAAGTTCAATTTCTACACCGTAACATCTCCAATTGTGCGATGAGTAACGCTAGAAAACTTAAAAACAGAAAATCCAGGCCCAATATTCCATGGGAGAAATCATCAAAACGATGCAGAGAAGAAACAGCAAGCCTTACAGCTTGTCATGAGCTTCCTGTTTTAAGCTTATCAAAGCGTGGTCTTGAAGTTCTGGTAATTCACGGTTGGAGCACAACAAACTATTGCATTCTCTCGCCTAATTTTATTACAGTTTTTGATTAATTCCAATTAGCATACGGAAGATTATTTCCACTTTGTTAAATTTCAATTCTATTAGTGTGCTTTTGTTTGGATATATTTAATGCGTCTGTAAGGGTTTTGATAACGTCTTCAATATTTTGATTGGTTGTAATATTGGTGCATATAATTATGTAGATTTGTATGTATCGTTTATCGAAAATCACCACAGTTTGTACTTTTGAATGATGCCACGTCGTATGATTTCTTGTTTGTGTGCTTTGTTGGTAGTTATTGTAAAAATAATCTGGTTATGATCCGATCCCAATTCTAAACTACTCTTTGATTTACTCACTTTGGGAATATTTTTGTTAATGATTATATCAATGTTGAGTGCCTCCTATTCCACGGATACTGTTTGGGTTCGTCAGAAAAAGACGACAAAAATTTCATATTGCATGACATTATACAGTATATTGCCATTCCTATTTTTTCTGTAACAGTTCCAAAACGCATGCCGCACTTTCAATTCTCCTATCACTAATACTTTAACGCTAATAAAATGTCCTGTATTGTCTGTCCTGAATTAACAAAAAGAAACTTAAAAATAGAATTTCAAAATTAAGAAAGTAAATTACTCCTAACATTATTTAAGACCTATTTCTTAGAACTGAGTTGCAGAATAACTGTGCAAAATAGTGTCACAAAAATTATTCTTCAAAATCTTCGTCGCTGTTCATTGATTATTTTTGTTGATATAATTAACTAATTAATTAACCGAGATCAAGTTTTCGTAAAATCTAGGCATACTGATCCCACCAGCATGTTGCTCAAAAATATGTATGAGCATTACTATAACAGAAGTAGGCGTCAAAGAGACACAGCCTTCTTTAAAATCTTGAAAATTATAAAATTTAATTTATACTGGCCAAGAAAGATTCGGGTTATTCAACGTTCCGTTAGAATTTATACCTTATAAGTCACAGATTCGTAGGATCAAAGTGATCAAACTTCTTTAAGTTTGCCAGAAGCACAAGTTAAAAACTAATGTATAACGTATTCATAAGAAATACTTATTGTGTATTTATAATACTTATTGTGTATGACATAAGAATAATCGTATTTGGAATCTAAGAAACTTAATAAGAATTAATGTTTTTAACTTTATCCTTAATGTTCTTAAAAGCTTTCTATTCGCACTGATGGCTAAGCATTAACATAATTTACATAAGTTTATATTTAAATGTCACTAGTCTTCAAATCACGCTATAACCACCAAGTCACTAAGTCATAACCTAAAGTACTAAATTTTAACTTACTAAAATACCTTTTTTTAAAATGCCGCAATTATGATTGTTTATTACAATAATTTTTTAAAAATTCCCGCATCCATTCATAACATCATCAAAATATCGTAAAACTTTTCTTTGCTGGGAAAACTGGATATATCCATTCCAAGGATGCATTTTTGGTTTCAGGCGTGTACTAAAGCGCTATCTTATTTTTGTGTACTAGTATTTGTGATTAGAGAATAGAATGTGTACAAGTTTGATAATTAGATTGTGGGGTGGCAGCTTACGGGGGCTTTACCATTATATAAAAAAAAATTGCATCTAACTGATCAGATATGGTTAAATCCGATTTTAAAATCTTACTATGAATAAAATTTTATAAAATAAGTCGGATAATTTTAACAACCTCCCCTTATAATCGAATTTTAAACTTATCTGATCAGTTAGGCTTAATAATTTTTATTATATAATAGCAAAACTTACCGTAGGTATCAACTTGTACAACTCTCACACAAAAACTTGCATACAAAATCTTATGTAACTTAACTTAACTGACTAATACAAATATTCCTTTTCAAATTTTTAAAGCAATGTGATTTTTATTTTACAGTTGAAATATTTTCCCTTTAAATACCATTAAACATCAAAATTACATTCCACATCCATACATCAAAATTGAACAAATCGTTTAAAATTTAATCATCAATCTACTAATAAATACCATTTCAGTTTTATATATGCGTTCATTCAAATTAAAAGTTTATCTTGCAGTAACTCATTGTTTATTTATTTTCCAGTTTTGAACCATTTTACGTACTTTGAAATCTTACTTATATTTAAATATTTTTCCGCCACTATAAAATTTCACTAGATATGTTAATTCGACGTCATTGAGACGTTTAAATTGAGTATTGAACAACTGAACTGCCTCTTTTAATTGGTTATATAGGATTGGGCCCCTGCAACGTCATACGACTAAAAGCTTCAAGTCCACTCTACTTGCTACTCCTGCGTTCTGATTGGTTTAATATAGGCTCGTCTATATGTAAGCATCCTGAATCGTCCTGTATGTTGCAATCTTCACAGCATGTGGCGTTCAAACAACTACGAGCTATTCTTAATTAATACATTCACCGTTGCGTACTTATCTTCAAGATTTATTGCTGTAATTCGCCTCATTTTTATAACTGTAATCTCCTTAATTGGATTTACATTTACATTTCTTTGTCTTATAATGTAGACGAAGTCATTTGCTATGCTATTAATGGATTTTTGTAAAAGTTTTTTGTACACGTTTTTCAATAATTTCATTATTTTATTATTGCAAACTGAAATTCTTTTAGAACGAATTTGTTTTCGCGTCTGAAAATGCTTGTGTTCCTTCGTATGTAAACACGATCAGATGAAACCTTTTACAATAATTATGCATGTACTCTTAATCGAGTATTTTGATAACAAAATTTATGAAAAGAGAACTCTTTCAAAAAAGCGTTTTTACTCGTTGAATATCATTATTCTTATCTAGAAGCACGATTAAGTTACATAATAAGAATGGAACTTCATCAACCAAGGGTCTTTTATGCATTTGTTATTCTTAATACACTTAAGTGTTTCAATAAATGCTTCTCCATAAAAATGAATAAAAAGATACAGAAGTTTCTTCGAAGTTATACCGTAATTTCATGCATGGACATACAAATTCATTCTGTTTTTGAAATATGAGTAATGTTATAAACATAATTTAAAACATAGAAGTAACATACTTCCCGTGACGTCGTTTACTTTCTGCCTTTAAAGCAATAGATATAATAACCAGCAAATATTTTTGCAGTCCGCAGTTTAAATCAATTAAAAGTAACTACCCCATTCCGAAAAGGTCGAAACCAGGTTAAAGGATGTTTTTTTTCTTTATGAAACAATCAAATAATAGGTTTGCAATGGCTATACAAATATTAGTTCGATTTGTATAGGTAAATTTGCTTAGTGCATTTACAGATTCATCTTATGTTACTTTGAATTAATTCAAACTATGGACTACAAAATATTTGTTTTTATTATATTTACTGATTTAAAGACAGGAAGCGAACCATACTAAGGAATGTAAGTTACTTTAATGCATTAAGTTGTGCATGTAACATTGCCCATATCTCAAAGACAAAACGTAATTGAATGGCCATTTATAAAAATGTGGTATAGCTTCGAATCAACTTCTATATCTTTTTAGCCTTAGTGCTGACTTTAATCGACCCGGCTGCGCGATTTTTACTGCTTCGTTTAGCAGCATCCAAAAAAGCAAAAAGCCAAATGCCAACTTTTTAACGAAGTTCTTATTTTGGGAATGATTTCAACGTGGATGGGCGAGAGCGGTTAAAAACATCATCTCTGTGAGAAAACGTTTACTTTTAGAGGGTATGTACGATTCCTCATCGTTTTTGAACATATAATATATCTCCACTTCTTCTACAAGAATCCGATTATAAATGACAATGAATTCGGGTGCTTCTGCATTTAAACTTTCCTGTTTCAACATTTAGATACAATGTTTGAGTCTTGCAATTTAATTGGCGTCTGTGGGAAAAAGTTTGACCGCATTTACGTGTCGTCGTAGTATATCTGAATTCAGTTTACCTTAATCTTTTAATTTAATACGAAGGGATTTTACAGCACCTATGTTTATTAACATTTGTAGTTAACGTACATGGCGCTTGCTTAGTTCAATTATTCATCCTAATTTAATATTGCATTGAAATAGCAACGTTATTAAATGTAAATTACCAAAGCTTAAGAATTTTTCAGTATTTCCTTGTTAAATGCTCATCTAGTTAACCTAATTTGCTAAAACGTTATAGACTTGCGACTTTTCCAAAATTTCCTCTGATTGCTTTGTAACACAAAATATCTTCACAGAGCAGAACTCTCACTTCTTTGCGAACAAATTTCCAACACTCGAAAAGAAATAGACAATATTTCTAAACAACTCCTAGAGCTTCATCTAACATTATCAGCCACGCTTAACTACAATGACTGGACTTTGTTTGAGCGAATTTCATACTTGCAAACTCAAAAAACCACCAAACTTACCACAAAACCCACTTACGCAAATTCTTGTAACTTTTCAAGAACCTTTCACACCCTGAAAAAACATCTTACCCGAAAACTCTGTCCTCAAAGCAATATAAGCTCAAAAGAATTTCTGCACACTGGCATACATCGCCATCAGATGGTTAAAGTCAGCACTAAGGCTAAAAAGATATAGAAGTTGATTCGAAGCTATACCACATTTTTATAAATGGCCATTCAATTACCTTTTGTCTTTGAGATTGTAAGATAACGACGAGTTAGTCGAAAACCGAAAAATGTTGACACAGATCTAATAAAGTTAGTATCGCTCAAAAATCGTCGTACTATTCATTCGTTGGCTGCTTCTATCAACGTACCAAAATCTACGGTTCATAATGGGCTGAATTCAGATACACTACGACGACACGTAAATGCGGTCAAACTTTTTCCCACAGACGCCAATTAAATTGCAAGACTCAAACATTGTATATAAATGTTGAAACAGGAAAGTTTAAATGCAGAAGCACCCGAATTCATTGTCATTTATAATCGGATTCTTGTAGATGAAGTGGAGATATATTATATGTTCAAAAACGATGAGGAATCGTACATACCCTCTAAAAGTAAACGTTTTCTCACAAATATGATGTTTTTAACCGCTCTCGCCCATCCACGTTGAAATCATTCCCAAAATAAGAACTTCGTTAAAAAGTTGGCATTTGGCTTTTTGCTTTTTTGGATGCTGCTAAACGAAGCAGTAAAAATCGCGCAGCTGGGTCGATTAAAACGAAAGTGATTTCTAACGTCACCAGAGAAAGCTTACAAGAACATTATTGTTGGAAAATTGTTGCTCGCTATTAAAGATTCGCTTCTAATAGTAAATCAATTTAAATTCAACAAGATAACGCTAAACCACATTTTCTTCCTGGTGACATTAAGTTTAATGAAGCTTCAAATAGAACTGAGTTCGAAATCAAAATGTTATATCAACTACCTAATAGTCCCGATACAAACATTTTAGAGTTAGTCTTTTCCAATGCAATTCAGTAATTGCAGCAATAGTCTGCTTACAAAACTATAGACGAATTTATGGATCTATGGCTGTAGGAAACACGAATTGAAATCGGATATTTTGAATAAGGTTTTTCCTTTACACCAGCAGTATATAGTAGAAGCCATGAACGTAGATATAGGTAACAACTACAAAATGCGTCATGTGAAAAAAGACTAGATTTGATAGGCTGTCGATTTTTATAAATTTTGTTTTTGGACTTTATGAACATGTACAAGACATCAATTCGGTTTAAATGACTCCAATAACTCAAGTTTTTCAGAAATGAAGTTTGTAGTTAAATTTCAATACAATATAATTTATAAAAATATCGGAGACTTATTTCCGACAGAAAAAATCGAAATCCGACACATATTTCTGGACGGAGGTAATACAAAATAGGGAAATTGATTATTATAATTCTCTGTTGACTGCAGAAATAACGATAATATAGGATACCGTTTAAAAATATACAGCTTAGCATTCACCTTGTTTTGATATGCACATTTTGTAGTAAAATAATTCACACTATTAAAATACTAAAATGCATGACTCCATAAAATTTGTTGGCAAACATTTCTGTATATTTTAAGGATTTTCATAATTTACTGGACAGGCTACTGTTGTTATTATAACTTTAACGTTGATACAATAAAATGCATGCATAGCATATTACCTGCATTGTGAAATAGTATTCAAAGAGCGAGTTATGATAGCCATTACTCATTTGGAAAGTTTGAGCCGCGAACCCACTACGGTGAGCGGTGTAGTTCGAACGAATAATGGCCATAACTCGTGAGAGTAATACTATACCTTTCCCACGACTACACAAATTTTCCTTATCAAAGATTTATATTCTAAACATTTAGACCAATTCACAAACGCTGACAAGTAAAAAGTGATTTGTCAAAATGTAACAGTCTACTTTGCATAATACGGAAATTCTACCTTACGGATTATGAAAAATGGAGGTTTGTACTGATTGGTCAGAGGTGTTGGATTATGATCATAATCCACGACCTATATGTTCTTGATTGGTTGAAGGTGGTGGATTATGAATTCATGTACACCTACAGAATAATTAGTACTATTATTGATCCATTCTTAAATGCATAAAAAGTGCATGCTGGATAGTCGTGTGAAAATTCTTTTATGTTTAATAGGACAGCGGGGGCAGTATCCGATAAAAGCATACGGACACCATATAATACGCAATGCATTAGAAACGTTCAGCACAACGACGACCTTTTAATGAAAAGGTGTCGACGTAGACATAAATTAATCATGAAACCTTCGCAGCCAAGCTTAAAGCGTTTCACGGAGATCGTATAGTGCATTATGTACATAAAAACATATAAAACTTCTAAATTATTTCCCATTTTTTGGGCATTATTCCTAGAGTATTTTTTCTAATTGGATCAAGTAATTATATGCAATTTGTTTAAAAAAATTTGTTTTACACAAAAAAATTCAAAACTGAATTTACTGAATTTACTAACAGTCGAGGTAAGTTAAGAGTAAAATAGTGACTCTGAAATCATATAGGTCCTTTATAACTTTTCGTGTTTTATGTTATAGGTTTGAGTTATAGTTCGCATTTTAAGTGTTGTAACGTTCAGTTTTTCCTTTCTAGCCGAAACACACATAAATTCTGTTTTGTGTTACAAATTTTTAATTTTCTTTTTATAAATTAATACGAATCGTATATATATGCTTAATTAAAAGAAAGTTATCTTAATTTTGCAACACCCTATTTATTGTTCTTTCGTTCAATTTATCTAGTAAATAAATTCATCCTTATAAATCCTTCACTTTGTATTTTAAAATCTCGTTAAAAGTCGCTCATATTATTCAGAATTTCCATAAATTATCTTCAAGATAATACGATTTAGTGCGATTATGCGCAGCTGTTTGTTTTTCAATACTTAATTGTTGAGGTTAAGATTGTTGCCAGACTACGCCAGTATGTCCTTTATCGTCTTATTGATAACATGGAGAAGTTGATATTAAAGGGCAACTTGAGGCTTGCTATTCCTTATATGTAGTACATCCATCCGTAAGCTAAGAAGTTTATCATGCGCAACACAGAAGCTTTACTTTAACAATGAGCTAATATTTTAATAATGGTTATACGAAACAGCTAATTTGTAACGTATAAAATGTATACACATGAAGATCTACAGAAATGGAATTTGTAGTTTAAGCTGCTATTAGATGTAGTATCCCTTTTTTTCGTTGATTCCACCCTTTTGATTTTATGGTTCCGAAATTCGAGGCGTCGCCGCAACAAAGTAGACAACAAATTTTGCAGTATTTGTTCAGTTTTGGAGGCCGTTATATGGTTCGAGTTTATGTGTTTAATGGTTTGTAGCAACTACAACTTTACATTCAAGGTCGGTAAGTCGTTTTCTTTTGTTATGAAAACCATCTGTGTCGAGTACACGCTTCGTGATTAAGCCGTAACCTTGATAGTTTGAACTCATGAAAACTAACATCTTAAAGAAAATATTTAAAAGTAATTTAGATTTTCGAATTTTATACTAAATTAAATTTTTACTCTATCGAATTGTTTATCTAAATAAACCGTTTATGAACTTAGATTATGAATAATAACTCAACGATTTGACAATTAAAATTTGCTTATTTATTATACAGTTGAGCACTTTCTTATACTTGATAATTTTTAACAAAGCTTAAGTATTAATTAAAAGACCTTATTACAAAAGTAACTTTATAAAAATGTACGTCGTTTAATCAGTACTGACAAAATGATAGAGAGCTAATAATTTTGTTAATAATATTTATAATGCTTATTTACTTTAGAGACTTTCATATAATCAAGACTCTTAATCGAATTTGATAACATTAACTAAGCACTCACAAAATTTATTCTAAATGCCTATCAATGCAAAATAGAATTATTTTTAGTTAATATATGAATTAATATCCAAGAACTCTAATTTTTTAGAAATTTAGAAATGGTTAATCCCACTTAAAGAAACACTTAAGAAGTTGTATTTATTCTGCTAAAATATATATTTTAGACTCTGTAAATTTTATATGAACCAAGAGTGTCTAAATTTAATAAGTAGAGTATCTATGCACCAGTGGTCACCTGCAAAATTCTATAAGTGCACAGAACACGTCTGATTTATATTAATTTATATTTATATTAATATCCAAGAACTCTAATTATTTAGAAATTTAGAAATGGTTAATCCCACTTAAAGAAACACTTAAGAAGTTGTATTTATTCTGCTAAAATATATATTTTAGACTCTGTAAATTTTATATGAACCAAGAGTGTCTAAATTTAATAAGTAGAGTATCTATGCACCAGTGGTCACCTGCAAAATTCTATAAGTGCACAGAACACGTCTGATTTATTAATTTTATTATTTTGAGACGCGAACTGCTGTCTCCAATGTAATTTTATGTACTTTATTTTATTTTAGGATAAACGTTTGTAGCATCTATGGATACAAAATCTTGTATTCCAATAACAGAATATATTCGTTAAGGTTCCTGTATTTTTCTTGGCGATACTCCTTGTTTCTATACTTTGCATAAGTACAGTGGCGCCCGACCCATTCGTATTCATTTAACGACCCCCTGAAAGTCTCTAAAACCCGCTGAAGATAGAGTTCAGAGTTAGTACGGAAGTCTACAAAAGTCAGTTTGTGTTCATACGGATAAATCAACATCTTCTGCACGACTTTTGTTAGAAATATGTTCGACTAGGTGTGCCCTAAGTCTAACATAATAAGAACTAAAAGTAGAAAGGTTGCAGTGTATCAAACCGATAAAAAGTTTTTTAAAACAATCAATACCTTACTGTTTGATAAGGGCACAAATAAATCAGAAATGTTAAAAGTTTTTGTTTTTAATGTTAGAAATTTAAATTTTAAGTGGTATTCAAAAGCATTTTGCATGGAATAAAAGCAAAAGCTTAATATTTCAATGCACTTGGTGCATGGAATTGGCATTAATCATGTAAGTGGTGCGTACATTTTTGTTTCTGGTGAACATTATTAGAATTTTTGTGCTCATTAAAACGTGAATTGAGTGCAGCTAATCTTCAAAAATTTAAATAGAGTATTTCAATACGTCTGGTTTGTGCGTTTAGTTACAACTAATTTAAATTGTTTAGAACTTTTGTGTTTTTGATTACACTAATCTGAATGCATCTTTGATGCAGCCCTGCATTTACAAAATATTTAAAAATAATTTTATTCTTCAAGTCTCATAATGTGAATTTGAATAATTTGGATTTGAATGTGCGTTAGCGTTAATTGTTAAAACAATGAGACAGTAAAAAGAATGTAGTACTTAGTATCCATATAAGCTGAGTGGCAAGGTTGAAGTTGACAACAGAGAATTAAAGTCTTTTGTTTATGATGCTAGAATTTGAATTTTGGGAGCATTTGGTCGCAATTTTGGACGCAACAAAACTAATATTTTAATTAGCTTATTTAGCTTGTTCCTGAATATGAAGTTGGCATCAACTAACTTAATTAGTTTATAATTTTTGGCTTTTAACTTTGGTTCAGGGTACTGGGGTGCAATTTGAGCGTCACAACCATAGAATATTCTATGGTTACAACATTAAAAAAATTTATGGTATATATCCTAAAGTCTGCTCACCCACCTTGTAAACTGCAGTGTTTGGTTGTGCACTCACAATTTACTGGAGCACCCACTGAAGAATTGCAATTTTTTTAAACACCTAATATCTGTAATTTGTCTTATTCTTACTTTACTCGCCTTCCGAATTTCCTTATTTTCACTGCTTTATTGAAAAATGATGTGAAATCGGACTCGCTTAAAAGGTGAAGACAAATCCTGGAATTTGAATTGTTTTAAACAATAATCTTATTTCGCCATTAAATCTACAATGGCCTTAAGATAATTTGTTTTGGAATATTAATCGTTTTGAATAATCAACGGAATATTTTATGGATGACTTCCAAATATTTAGGTAAAACTTTTTATGACCATGAGCAATAGAAGTAAAAATTTAATGATATTGGATCGTTGCACTCCGGTGCGCGGTGGTTTAAATACAAGGTAACCTGTTTTTATAAATACACGTTTTCTATCCGTTCTTTAACTACTTTAAATAGTATAATAATATTTGAACTCTTTGTATTCAAATGTCTGTGCTTGAAGTTGTTTTGGTATGCTTGTTTTCGCTTTCATTTTGTGACCTAGTTTCTGTAACATCAAGAAACATCTAGAAAGCATCAAATGAGCGACTGACATTAACTTTTATTTTTAATTATTTCCTTTAATTTATATATGTGTAATCACACAATATAATTTGAATATTTTTATTTTGCATTATGTGGCTATAAGCTTCTGTTATTATTGTATATAGTACACCTGTTATTTTTTGAAGATCCCGCGTTTTTATTTAATGGTAGGTACCGATCCAATAGCCTTCTTATATAAAACTATGGATAATTGGTTAACTAATGGCCTACTTTAGCCGAATTCTATGATATAAGCGGTGGAGATAATTAAACAAAGAATGTTTTTAACTCCAACTTTAATAAATAATACAGATGTGTTAGACGTTTGTTCTTAATTATTTGGTTACTTTGAGAATATATTTTATTTATATACCACCTGCTTGTAATATAATATTAAAATAAATTAGGACAAGCAAACTATTTAAAATAAATATAACAACAACCAATATCAGCAATCGTATTAATACTAGGATGAGGGACAATATTTATGTATTAAGAATAAAAAGAATAAACACATGAATTTGATGAAAAATACCTTTATTGCTTTTCAAAATAATCGCCTTTAAGATCTATACACTTTTGCATTCGATTGAACCACCCTCAAAGCACTATGTCCAGTCAGAAGATGGTAGCTCTAAAACATGCGCTTTGAAGGCCTCAACCGCTTCTTCGGGCGATGCAAATCGTTATCCACGCAGTTTATCTTTAATTACTGGAGACAAAAGGAAGTCATTGGGTGCCAAGTCGGAAATGTAGGGCGGATGGCCCATCAATTCGATCTTTTGTGTGTCCAAATACTCGTTTGTTGTATGTGATGTGTGTGAGCTCGCATTGCCATGATGCAAATTGATTCGTCGTTTTGGGTTGGTTTCTCTTAATTTTCCGAAAACTTCAGGCAAACAAATGGTCGTATACCACGCTGAATTAACGGTCTTTTGATTTTCGAGAGCCACAGTTGCCACAAGACCGGTTTTCGTGAAGAAAAACGCCACCATTTGCTTCTTAACACTTCGAGAACGAACAACTTTTGTTGACTTTGCTTCACATTGAAACACCCAAACTGCCGACTGGCCTTTTATTGCAGGCTCACGCATAAATCCACGACTCGTCACCTGTGACGATGTTGTATACCGCTTTGGATGCACCACAGTTATATTTTGAAATCATTTTACGGCACCAATCGACACGAGCATCTTTTGAGCATCTGTCAACAAATGTGGAATACAACGTGCACACAGCTTCTGAACACACAAATGTTCGTGCAAAATCTTATGTATGCTGGTCATACTAATGCTTAAATATCTCTCGATTACTTGATGCCACATGACGATCTTCTTCAATTAGTTGTCGCACAGCATCGATATTTTCCGGCACAGCGACCGATTTTGGACGACCTTCTTTACCGTCCTGCGTGAGCAAACTACGTCCACGTTTGAATTTAGTGTACCAGCGATATACGGTGGCTGTGGATGGCGCTTCATCGCCAAAAGTTGAATTTGGTTGATTGATGCATTGTTCTTGAGTTAGACCACTTCGAAAGTCATAATAATCATAGCTCGAAAATTTTCACGAATTAATTCCATATTTTGACTGAGATGAAATTTTAAAAACTGCAAAGAACACAAATAGCGCTCGCACGTCAAAACGTTCTGAGTACCTATAACCTCAAAAATGTCAAGCTTTACGATGTCAATTTCAGATTTCACCTGGCAATACCAGTGTTGCCAGTTCTCAATACATAAATAGTGTCCCTCGTATGAGTAGTTAGTATGACATTGTAGTTCAACAACATATGCAGATTTTGATTTTTTTGGCATATTCAATCGATAGTCGGTTCGTCAGTAAAGAAGTGAAATCCTTTTTGTCCCAGTTCCTCCTCAAAACAAATGAAAAACGAGGAAATCTTCTAAACCGCAGCAAGATACCGTTATTTTTCTTGTTCTGTTCAATATAATATCAATTAGTTCTTTGCCAATTGTATAGCGACCCCGAGCATAATTATTTGCTGAGTCCTCTTTTCCGCTTACTACTTGTACAGCATCAAATAGACTATGATAAGTTCCTTTGCGCACTTTATCAATAACTGTTGGTTCTAAGTCTACGCAGATTGCTCTCGGCACAAGCCTGCCAACGAGATTCATGACAAAATGTTCTATAACCTGCTCGAAATGCTAAAATGATAACCATGTCACCATCTGGTTTAATTCCATGCTCTAAATAGTACAGTTCCCAGTAGGCATTTCCAATTGGTATTCCAGCTTGACCAACATGTGATGATATCACTTCATGCACCATTGCAACTTATAGGTAGATAGATATTTGAAGTTAATGCATGCTTATTGGTAGATAAGTTATTCTGGTGATGCAACAGATAACGCGTGCGCAGATGAGATTGCAAGTTGTAAGCAAATGGATAAATTCGTTCATTCGTTCTTACTTATAATGTTGGTGCGATAACAGCTCAACAGAAATGGGTTCAATTCGGGTGGTCTGGAGTCGCCGGATTGTAATTAGTTCTTTAGGTCCCGGTCAAACACGACGCAACACTCCCGATAATTGGAGGTATTCATTTCTGACTATTGATAGTTAAAGAATGGTTGGTTGTCCGCTTTAAGCTTCATACAAATCGTTGCACGTGGTGCATGAAGAAGAAATTGTTTGGTTAGTTAGTACGCATAATAATTAATTCATAGAGATGGAGCTTTAGAATGCAAGAATGGTCAAATCTACCGAAGTCAGCTACCCTCAATTCCAATTATCCACTTTCACTCAAATATTAGCACACAAAATTGTACTTAGCTTGACTTAACTAAAAATTATCTTTAAAATTCTAAAATAGCGGGATCTTTATTTTTACCCTTTGAATTAGGTTGGTCGTCCTTTTCCATACCGTAAGCTTACATACATATCGTTCGAAAAATACCATTGAATTTGTATATCCGATTCATATACCAAGATAGTCCAATTCGTTTAAAATTTAGTATTAAACGCCATTAAAATTTCAAGTACGCTTTCTAAGTAAATTTACCAATATCGTCCAAATCGTTTAAAATCTTATCGTCAATTTACCATTAAAGCCATTTTAGCTTCAAATATGCTTCCATTAAATTAAACTATTATCTTGCTGCAATTTATTACTGTTCATTTGTTTAAAATCATTTTAATTATCCACTTTCTTCAGAGTAGCAATAGACTTTCAAAGTTGTCAATAAAAGTCGTCGTGACGATTAAAACAAGTATTCAACAACTGGTTACTGACTGCATCTTTTAATTGATTATATTGAATCGACCCCTGCTATGTAACGAGTCTAGAAAAATCTCGTTTAGTTTGGGTGTTACTCTTCTGTTCTGATTAGTTTAAAATGGAGACCCATCCGTCTACGTATGAATCCAGAATATTAGTATTTGTTCTGGTACATTTTAATTGGTTGTTTTGTGAAGACTGATGCAATATTTACAGAACCCTGCCATTTTAATAACTTGAGACTACCCTTAATTAACACATCTACACGCGTTATCTCTTATATTCATGATTTATTACTGCAGTTCACCTCTTTTTGTGACCTTTATCGCTTGGTTTATGGCTTTTGTTAATTGTTATACCTTATATTATAGCTGCTAATTGGAATGTCCATTTACCTGTATTATTAATGGAATATAACGCACGCGTTTTGTAATGGTTTTGAAACCGCATGCTATCTTTTTGAATACGCTCAAATGAAATCTTTTGAATAATACGGCATTTCTTTATAATCAAGTACCTAGAGAGCAAACAAGTACTGTTTTGGTATGAAGTTCTTAAAGACAACTTCTTTCTACACGCGGAATATTGTGAATACATTATCTAAAATACGATTAAGTTACGTAATACGAATGAAGCTTGCCCAATTACGGGGTTTATGGATTTACAATTCAATCTACTAAGTGTTCTAATACGTTACTATGAAAATGAGTATTTACAAAATTTGATCTTGATTTGAACTTGAAAAGTTGAGTAAAAATGCCGCGAAAATGGAAGAAAAGTTAAGTGAAAATACAGCCACGTTAGAACGAAGATTAATGGAAAGCTCCATTGCATTGAAAGAAGATTTCTTCACTGAACGGGTAAAAACAGTTGAGCAAAAGTTGGACAGTAAATTGGTAAAAATGGAAGAAGATATGATGAGGCTGCAAGAACAGGTGATTTTACTAACAACATGGCCACTTGAAAGAGCAAATCAAGTTGTAAATGAAAACATTCCAGAAATAAGAACCATGAAAAGAGGCGAGTCCATACCGTCTAAATTTAAAGTGAAACTACCCACAACAGGGAGTGATTGAACCCTCGAATAGTCCATGGGCATCCCCGGTAGTGCTTACCAAGAAAAAGGACGGGTCGACAAGGTTTTGTGTAGACTACCGGCGGCTTAACAATGTGACAAAGAAAGACAGCTATCCCTTTCCCAGAATTGATGACACCTTGGATACTCTATCCGGATCTAAATGGTTTTCGACCTTGGACTTGAAAAGCGGATACTGGCAGGTAGGCTTGGAGCCAAACGATAAAGAAAAGACTGCGTTTACAATTGGAACTGGATTATGGCAGTTCAAGGTCATGCCTTTTGAACGATTGATGGAGTTGATACTGCGTGGACTGTCTTGGAAGACTTGTCTGGTGTACCTAGACGACGTAATAGTGTTAGGCCGGTCTTTTGAAGAACACCTTAAGAACCTAGAGGAGATATTCCAAAGATTACGGGGGGCAAACCTTACATTGAGCCCCAAGAAGTGTCACCTGTTTGGAAAAGAGGTAAAAATACCTAGGACATGTCGTTTCGGAGACCGGAATAAGAGCTGACCCTGACAAAATAAAAACAGTACAAGAGTGGCCTACACCAGCAGATATACACCAACTACGCAGTTTTCTAGGATTGTGCACATATTACCGACGTTTTATACTTGGGTTTGCGAACATTGCCAAACCGTTAACGAAATTAACCGAAGATGGACAAGAATATGATTGGAATGACGACTGCCACAGTGCATTTGAACAGCTGAAACGGCTGCTAGTTACAGCACCAATTTTGAGTTATCCACGGATAGAGGGAAAATTTGTGTTGGATACCGATGCCAGAAACACAGCTATAGGAGGCGTTCTTTCTTAAGTGCAGGACGGACAAGAAAAAGTTATTGGGTATTTCAACAAGGTCTTATCGCGGCCAGAAAGGAACTATTGTGTGACAAGAAGGGAGCTGTTGGCCGTCGTCAAATCCGTAGAGCACTTCTATAAGTACTTATACGGCCGTAAATTCCTGTTGAGAACAGACCATGCTGCACTGAAATGGTTACTGCAGTTTCGAAATCCTGAAGGGCAAGTGGCAAGGTGGATAGAGCGGCTGCAGGAATATGACTTTGACACAGAACATCGTGTAGAAACTAGCCATCGGAATGCAGACGCTCTATCAAGGAGACCTTGTCCGGTGGGCTGCAATCATTGCTCCAAGATGGAAGAGAAAATAAGTGTCGTCCATAGAATGACGGTAACCGATGATACTTGGCCACCCGAAAGAATACGAGAAGACCAGGAGAATGACGCCGAATTGGGACGTATTATTGAATGGAAAAATAGAGGACAACGACCAGATTGGGAAGAAATTAGTATTTTAAGTAGGAGCCTGAAGGCATACTGGGCACAGTGGGACTCCTTGATGATGGAAAATAGAATCTTAAAACGACGCCTGGAATTTGAAGATGGCACTGAGAGACTTCAAGTGATAGTGCCGAGAAGCAGAGTACCGGAAGTGTTGCAGCACTTGCACGATGGTATTTCCGGAGGGCACTTTGGCGTGAAAAGAACTCTCGAAAGAGTGAGAGAAAGATTCTATTGGGTGAACTGCAAAGATGATGTAAAGGAGTGGTGCCAGAAATGTGAATTGTGTGCCTCTGTAAATGGCCCGGTCACAAAACGAAAAGCCCCAATGAGACAGTATAACGTGGGGAATCCTTTCGAGAGGGTAGCCATTGATATAGCTGGTCCGTTTCCTGAATCAGAGAAAGGAAATAAATACATCTTGGTTGCAATGGATTATTTTACTAAATGGCCGGAGACATATGCTATACCTAACCAAGAAGCCGAGACGGTTGCAGATGTGCTAGTGAAGGAGTTGTTTTGTCGCTTTGGAGTTCTGTTGGAATTACACTCCGATCAAGGTCAGAACTTCGAATCAGCATTGTTTCAAAATGTCAGCAAGCATCTTGGAATGAGGAAGACTAGAACCACGCCACTTCATCCCCATTCGAATAGAATGGTTGAACGAATGAACAGGACGTTAGGGAACTACCTGGCCAAAGTTGTCTCTGAACATCAACGAGACTGGGACCAATATCTACATTTGTTCCTACTGGCGTACCGATCTTCGGTACATGACAGCACAGGGTACTCGCCCGCTTGCGTAATGCTAGGACGTGAATTGAGGCTACCATGTGATCTTCAGTTTGGATTTAAACCTAGAGAAAAGATCGCAGGTGAAGATTACGTTAGTAAGCTTCGTGAAAGATCAAATAGCATTCACGAAAACGTCCGAAAGAATATCCAGGCAGCAAGCGATCGAATGAAATCACAATATGACACGAGAGCACAAGAAGGTGGTTATCAACCTGGAGATTTGGTGTGGTTGTATAATCCACAAAGAAAACGTGGGTTGTCGCCAAAATTACAAAGGCAATGGGAAGGCCCGTACGAAGTGATGAAAAGGATTAATGATGTAGTGTACCGGATCAGAAGATCTCCCCGTGGTAAACCGAAAGTGGTACACTCTGACCGGTTAACATTACATTTGATTTTCCAATGCTCCACCCGAAGGTACTACATTGGCCAGGAAGCGAGTTTTTTTTACCTGGAAAATTTGGAATTTTGCCGAACCCTTGCCGTTCCAAGCAAGGTACGGATCTTTAACGTGCGTGACAACACTCACACACGGGACCTCCATTTTACCTCTCATCTGAACGAGGGTGTATTTTTTTGAAAAATGCTCGCCTAACATTTTTCAAGCGGACCGTGTCGGGATTCGAACCCGGGACCTTGGGCGTAGCAGTCACACACATACCACTACGCCACGGAGCCGCCTTGACCGGTTAACATCCTACGCTGGCAATAACCAAGAAAGCTCGTATGATGAGAATGGTGTTCGACAAGTTATTAATCATGAGCCAAATGTAGATTTTGAGAGCTTTATGGCGGCGTATGGTGGTTCCGCTAAGGCGAGATTTGGCGTTGTTGTTGAAAAACAGCAAGATCTGTTTAGAGCACCAGAAGAGTATTCCTTTGCACATTGCGTAGCTCAAGATTTGGCAATGTCACGGGGTATAGCTGTTGTTTTCAAGAAAAGTTTGGATGTGTAGATGAATTAGTACAACAGCAGCCAACTGTAGGAAAAGCTTTGGTTCTTCAAGATAAAAATCGTGATGTTTACTATCTGGTCACCAAAAATTCTTCATGGCAAAGACCTAGTTATGGACATCTATGGGAGGCTTTGCTAAATCTTAAGGCGCAGATGATGGAAAATAAAGTAACGAGACTAGCGGTGCCCAAGTTGGGCTGTGGACTGGATCACTTAGATTGGAGGATAGTCCGAAATATGCTAGAAGTAGTTTTCCAGGGAACCAACGTCCAGGTCCTTGTTTGTTGATATCAACCGGTTGCCTACCAAAACCAAGAAAATAGTGTTGACTGTTACTTCCAACGACGCGGTGGATGTACCAGAGGGGATAGCTGCCGATACCGTCACCAGTCATCGAATTGGCGTCAAAATGGATTTACAGTTACGAGACGTAACGGTTTTAAAGAGGGGGCAGTGTTGCAAGCTACTACTAGACAACCCATCAAACACACACAAAACGCCGCAAGCACTGTTTATTCTCTACGGTTCCAGAATTCTGCTAGAAAATACTAGATAATGAGTCATATCTTTAATTCAGGGTATATATAAGGCCGCTTATGAATGTAAGAGTTAGTCTATACTTAAATGTCTAATATAAATTATATCGTGTACAGTAAACGTAGTTGAGCTTTTAGAAGTTCAAGAATATACATAAATGTTATGTGATGTGTCTAATGTACATGCAGCTTGTAGTATACATAAATAAATAGAAGTGTATAAATAAATAGTTGTGTTAGTGTTGTTAATGGACCTATGGTAAAGAAGTTAGTTTAAGAAGATATTAGTGCTTGTAAATTCATTAGTGTGATAGTGCTTCATCGTTAATTGGACTAAAAACATCTATAAATAAGGCATATACTGTTAATTAGACTTGTGAACAGTGAGTAATAAAGACCTTTATTATTACTTGTTTTAAATTAAAGAAACGCGGTAGCAGTAGCCCGCTTCAGTATGTTAAATCCATTAAATAAATGATAATGACTAATAGAAAAATCATTTTGCAGGTGTGTGATGTTGATCTCAGAGTTATCAATGTATGTGCAAAATATCCAGTTAGCACCAACGACGCCTTTATTAGGAATCATTCAAGTGTACAAAGATATTTCAAGCGTTTACACGACCATCAATACAAGGATTACTTCTCCTAGGTATAGGTAGGTTTTACTTTTCTACAGTTAATAAAGATTTGTTAAGAGTATTCAAGATATCTACTACGGACATGGTGGCTAACACCCTTGGATGGAGATTATGCATAAGGTTCTCCAGAATCCAATTACAACACGACTCATAAAAGCACACGCGTGAAAATAGAATGTTGTAATGGTGTCATTAAAAATAGGTTTAGGTGTCTACTACGATATAGGACTGCATGCAGATCCGTTGCAAGCATGTGAAATAATAATTGCACGTGTAGTATTACACAATATATGTATAAAATATGCCATCCCCGAGCCAGTAGAAGGTAATACATTGCTTGATTTTGGTATGTTTGAAGCTGAATATAATGAGGTTGACGACAAAGAGGAGAACGCAGTTAGGCGTGTCAAACCCGAATTATTAGAGGGACGCCGGGCGAGACAAAAATTATTCGTAATACCTTTACATAATTAATACGATGTTAGTACTAATTAATTTGTTTTCTGTAAATATAATAGGCATAAGTGAAAAAATGTAAATACTTTGGAAATTGGAATTATGTAAATACATTCTATATTAGTATAGCATACTAATAAAGCTGTTGTTATTCTTTAACTTTTTTTCATTAAAACATTAAGCTACTATTATGCATGTATTTCATTCTAATTGATATATTTTATTTCTAACATAATTCAATATGTCATTTACTTACTACATATTTCTACAAAACATTTAAAATTTAACAAAACACTCATATTAATACTCGTATTGTTTCCACTAGGTGTGATAGGTTTATTGCCAAATTTTCTTGAGCCGTGGTAGTTCTCTCAGCAATTATTAATTTCACTTCATAATATATTTTTTTTTAATTCAAGCTCTTGCTTTAAATGATCCTGATATACCGATAAAGCGGCGACTGAATTTAGTAATTGCTCCCTTTTTGGGCATTTTTTTTATTAAATGGAATTCTTGTTTTTGGAACCGTAATAGGTGTTAAATCATTATTTGTTAGATTGCATAACACGTTTGGTGTTTCCATTTTTGCATTGTATATTACAGGTTCAGACTCATCTGCGGTTGGAAATTTTGAAGTTTCTTCAAAAGTAAACGCTGTGTTGGATTCTGCGACATCGTGCCCTTTCACAGACACCTTTTTAATTATTTGAAGAATATCTTCGTCCAAATTTGTTATATTTGTGTGTATTAGAGGGCCACCGCCAGTACCTCTTGCATGTGCTTTTGTGTTTGAATGTTTTAGTTTGGTCCTTGAACGACGATATAGCCAACTCGATACAAAAATATTGTTTATATAGAATAGATAATAGCTATATTTACCTTTCTCCACGATCTATAATCTTTCTTTGTACCTTCGGGAATACTATTTTATATCGGGCAAATTTGACCATTGTTTATACCATCTTTAAAAGTAAAGTTATTCGTAAATTTACCGTTAATTAACACCGACCTCTTTGATAAATAGTCTACTATCATTTTCCTTTGACTTTCTGAAATTTTTTGGCCACGGGTCTCTTTTCTCTGCATTATTGTTTCAAAATTCAAGAAGGATAAAATCGTGCACTTAATGTCAACTCGCTATTATATTAACGTCAAATGTTGTATTCGAAACGTACAAAATTATAAAAAATATTTCTCATCTGCGGTGTTGCAATATTTCTTAATCGCTTACTTTAAGGTGTTGCGAATGCTTCAACGAATACTCGTCAATAATATGTTCTTAATAAAATCGTCGCTAAACAGCATTCGCTACGTAGCGAATAAGCATCTTAACGAAAGATGTCAAAAATTGGCCTGCAGAGCCGTAATTTTCTGGTTTTGAATGTTAATAAAATAATTCATTTTTTTCTAAATAATTTCGAAACCAATTATTTAGCTTCCATTTACTTATTTTTTGAGTTAAATATCACATGTTACGATAAATAACTACCTGATAATAATGGCGTGAGTAAACAAGATTAGTTATATTTCATGCTTAATGTTGTATTGTGCAAATTGAGATAGGTTCGTGCTATTGCTAATTAAACATATAAATCTTTAATTATAACAAATACAAATTCGGTCCATTTTCTTTATCGAAGCAATGATGACATTTCTAAGTTTTTATTTAATTAGTATACAGTCAAAAATCAAAGTGGATTGCACAACAATATGTAATGGTGATAACTTGTGTATCTTTTGTGAAGCATCATAAACGATAATAATATAATATTACACACATAAGTGGCAATTCAACTATACATTACTGGGAAGGAAATGCGATTATTGTTATCTCCCGTAATCATAGATAAATTATAATACAGGTAAATAAATATTCTTATTATTTTATAAAGCAAAACTTTAAATCAGTTATACGTAATGGTCAATACAAGCATGATTATTTACCAAACAAAAATAAAATAAAATACATTATCCACATCAAATTATATAGAAAAATAAACATAGAATCATAAACCAAATAAGAAAAACATGAAAAATTTTATTAACAATTAGTAACATAAAAGCAAATTTGTACTAGAGCTTCGATTAATCGTAAAATATTCTGATCAGAAATTAAGTGTTTGTAACTACCTCAAAGACCGACAATTTCAAATGTTACAGCATATCAGATATACATAAAGTATTTTAAAATAAAGAAATGTTATATAAATTTCGCAGTATGTTTCTAAGTGGATAATGTTGCATAATACTAATTACACTAATCAACTTTCTCTTCTTATTATTTACGCGCATGGAGAGTTAATTGCCTAAAAACCAAAAAATCAACTATTTTTTGTTATTTGGTAAACTATCAAATAATTTTGGAAAAAAGAATTTCGTAAACATGTTTATGTGAAGTTTACGTTAGAATTCAAAAGGCACGCGGTTTGGTTGTAAATTATAAAATAGCGACACTAAAAATTCAAGAAAACCTAATTAACAACGATGTTATATGCAGTGCGCTCTTGTAGGAGCTATAAAGAGATTAATTCTTGTGTGATTGGTATAATGGTCCAGGCAGATTAGACCTTAGAAACGAGGTTGCTGACATTGTAACCGGATAAGCTGAATTTTGTTATACGGGTTTCTGTTGGTGTTCTAAACAACCACCTAAAAGTCTCCACGAATCCCCCGCTTCTGTTAGCTCCCCAAATCCAGTTTTTCCTCAATATCTCGTCAAATATTCACTCTAGGGCAAAAATATCTCACAAAAGTTGTCTACGCCAAAATTCGCATCGAATAAGCTATAGAGCATCTCCTACCCTCAAGGGGTTGGAGCCACGAACGTTTGAACTTGACGTGAAAGATATGACAACTGGAAAAGCAAGCAAAGTATACTTTAAAACACAACAAACTACATGTTTCTATCCTACAACAAAAGGTGGTGGGTCGTTGAATATCCCAAACTAGGTATCCGTGCCATTTCCGACAACGCGGAGGCTTAACAAAAGGACAGCAAAATTTGGACTTGGTACCTGCAAAAATACACTTCCTACTTTTTTTAATGATTATGGATCTTTTAAATTATCTATTAAATACGAATGAAAGCAATTAATTTCCGCAGCGCACTCAAATGATGTTGGTTTATTCGAAAATCTTCATCACAGCTTATTTGATACAAATTACAAGTTCGCAAATTTGCAATAACCATTGAAATTTGTAACAAATTACAAAAACAGGAAATAAAAGTTTACAGTAAATCGTCATCGTATAAATCAACACAGAGTAATAAAAATTTACAAAAAAAGAACTCATCATCCTTATCTGAATCATACTTGTCGCTGGAATTGTATTCATAATCGGAGTAATTTTCATTATCGGGATGGGATTCAAAATCAGAATCGTCGTCGTTGTTGTCATGATCGTCGTTGTTAATATCATCGTCGTCCTAATCATATTTCTCGATTGTGAAATGGTTATCAAATATTTCCTGCTCGTTTAGGGGGTCATCTTTAAATAAATTTTAGCATAATGTGCCTGCACATTTTAAGCATAATTGATTGCAAATTAATCCTGCCTTTCAGCAATCGTAACCTTTGCAACACCCTTTCGTGCAGTTGCTGAAAATCATTTTAAGAATTTCAGACGGCGCTAGAGGCAATGAGATCTTGGGCTGTTCATTTCCATCCAGTAGAAGTTGGCGGTAACTCATTTCCAGTCTAGTCCTGTATCTGCAGGTACGCTCGTTTAAAGTGTTCTACAACTGTTACTTCTGTGGGAGGTAAAAATGGAAGTGCGATTCTGGACTTTGTGCTAGATCAAAAGTATCTTTTATAACGCATATCATTCAACGAATCAGTTTATTTCACCGTACAATGTTTTCGCGATATGTACTCCCGGTTGTAAGATTTCTTCATGAATTGAATTCTTTTTGAAAGCACGTGAGTTCTTCTTGTTGTCATTCTTTTAATACACGCAATTTTACCTATAACAGAACAATAGTGGTTAGTTAATACATCACGTCAATAAAGTCAACAAATCTTTATGGAAAAATGTCGAATTCGTATCGCGATCCAAAAATGCATGATAGACATGACTTTTTCGGCACTAACTTTTTAGCAAGTATAGTCGAGAAATATTTCGTAGGTATTTTATTGTTCCCATTTATTTTTTTGATGAAAGTTATGTCAATATTACTCGGAGTTAGATGTGTTAATAACACTTTGAGATCAGTGTCTTGTCCAAGGACAACAACTCTAGCATTATTATTTGTTGACTCAAGCGCAGTTGTTACAATTAATCTGACAGCATCACTGTTGGCTACTCTGCAAGGGTTACCTTTCTCCTGACTCAATTTGGTTTTCAAGACGTTGATTAGACGCGTTTTATTTTGATCATCGGTCAAATATTTATTTTTGGCAACTGGACATATTGTGCCCTCTTAGTATAGAAGATCTGGACAGACACCTTTCACGCTCCTGCGTATGTGCTCGTGATTTTTGGTCAAATGAGCTGCGTTCTGATAGCCATCGAATATAACGATAGGATTGTATAATGCCAGAAAACTTATCATTAGATCACATTACTCTATACAGAAGATATCCACCATCAATGATGTGAGCCATACCACTTGTGTCTGGCGTTGTGTTCATATTTGAAAAAAAAATTATACAAGATGCACTTTGCAGACATTTGATGTCATTTTCGGTGAAGAGAGATAACGAAAAAGAAACCAATTCGTGCATCAAGTAATTTTTTTAATTTCGCTGATCTTTCTTCAAAACAGTTATTCTCTGTAACAGCAACAACGAATCAACAGCCACAACTTCATCGTTTATTTTCACGGTGAAACTCATTAACGCAAGAGATTTTACTTTATTGCATGTGAAAAAATAATGATTCGAAAATCTGTAGGAGTTGCTTGTATACCTTTCTGTAAAGAACCGTTTTTAAAATTTCTCCATAAATAGTAGTCGTGCACTTCAACCCCTGAGCGAAACTTCCGTGACAATTGATGGTTTCATCTCCTACAAACCCTGATAAGATGCATATAATAAAGTCCATTTCTGAGAATGGATTACGCGAGCGGAACCGCTGTGTCAATTTTTCACCTTCTTCCAGATCTCTTCTTATTTTTGAAGTTCGTAATTCCTCGTGCTGATGGGTGAATTCTAAGCTACGATCACAGAACTATTCAAAGCAAACGGATATTTGGAAAAACACAGGTCGTGCCAGAAACCACTTCTGAACAACGTTAAGAGTAATTCGTCTACTATAAGTCAACCCACCTAAATACACATTATTTTCACAAGAGTCTGCTCAATAGTCACATCCGACCAGATACCTGCCCAGAAATTTTCGAAACGTCTAATTGTGAAATATCGATCGGTGGTGAATTTTTTATATTCTGCTCCCGACATCTAGTTTTATAGGTTCACAGCGTATTGAAAATATAAAAGCTCCGATTTGGCGTAATTCAAATGACCGGTTACGTGAAAGAAAGGGAGCATAATTTTCACGCATTCTAGGTGAAGTTCCTAGTCGCCATTTCGGACCGTCGTGATGGATTGTTTCATAAGCAAACCATTTTAAAATATGAAATCCAAAGATTTGTCCTACGCCCTCGATTTGCGTTTTTATTGGTCTCTTCTAGCGTCTTCTTGAATTTTGAAAAATTTTGGACGTTTCTATCGTAGAAATTGACGGAGAATATACACTTACGCTGTTTTCGTCGAAAAAATTATACATTCGCTTAGAATCTTCTTCTGAAGTCATCATTTCTCTTTCAAGAAGTTTCCCCAATACTTCATCAACCAAGCAATACACCCTTACACTCCGGTCAAAAACGTCACCATCAAGGATTTTATTGACACACTTGGGCGCATAAATTTTCAACAACACTTCGTTCAGTCCGCTACCGCTCATTACAAAGCCAATGGCTCTTATGAAGGACATAGGCATATAAAGTCTCACGAAAATGTTTTTATCTGACAGCGGCAAGTTTGATATGATGTCTCTTGTTTTGAAGTATAAAGAGTGAACAAACCTAAGTACGCAATAACACCGAGACGCAGTTTGTGGAGTGAATATTGTATGATACGGTAAATAGTGTCGTAGTCGCTCGGCGGATTATTTAAAAACGGCAGAAACTTCACTTGCTTTGAGTCTTAGAGATTATGAGAAGTAGTTTTTCCACAAATCCGTTCCAGCTTGGAATATGACTCCGATTGTAAATACAATTTCTGCAACGAGTATGTTTCAAATCATGATAATGATGATGAAGTGTTTTTTTTTGTAGATTTGTATTACTCTGTCAATTTATACGATGACGATATGCTTTATTTCCTGTTTTTGTAATTTGTTTTAAATTTCAATGGTTATTACGAATTAGCGAAGTTGTAATTTACATCAAATAAGCTGTGATAAAGATTTTCGAATAAACCAATATAATTTAAAAGAGTTATGGAACTTATTTTCTTTTATTCACATTTGAGAGAGAATTTAAAATATCCATAATCTTTCAAAAAGTAGGAAGTGTATTTTTGCAAGTACATACAAAGTTCATAATCTGCTACCCTTTCGTCAAGTCTCCGTGTTGTCGGAGATGGCAGAGATACCTAGTTTAGGATATTGAACGACCCACCACCTTTTATTTTGAGGATAAAAGCATGGTTTGTCACGTTTTAAAGTATACTATCAAAATTCAGCTTATTCGTTTACAATGTCAGCAACTCCGTTTTTGAGGTCTCATGTATCTGGACTATTATATCAATCAAACAATAATAATTAACCCCTTTACAGCTTTTGCTAGAACGCAACGCATATACATCGTTAAAAATAAGCTTTTGTTGAATTTTTAGTATCGCTATTTTATAAATTACAACCAAACCGCGTACCTTTTGAATTTTAACGTAGACTTCACATTAACATATTTACGAAATTTTTTTTTCCAAAATTATTTGATAGTTTTCTAAATAAAAAAAATAGTTTCCCAGTTTATTTTTAGGCAATTCTCAAAACTCTCCAAGCGTGTGAATAATAAACTGAGAAAATTGATTAGTTTAATTAGTATTATGCAAAATTATTCACTTAGGAACATCCTGCGAAATTTATATAAGATTTCTTTATTTTAAAATACTGTATGTATATCTGTTATGCTGTAACTCTTAAAATAACATAAATTATCAGTTATAAAACGTGACAGAAATTGTCGTTCTTTGAAGTAATTACAAAGACTTACTTTTTGATCAGAATGTTTTACGATTAATCAAAGCCCTACAACAAATTTGCCTTAATGTCATTAATTGTTAATTATATTTTAAGTGTTTTTCCTATTTTGTTTAGGATTCAATTTTTATTTTTATATAGTTTGCTGTGCATAATATATATCTTATTTTATTTTTTGTTTGGTATAGTATTATGTTTGCATTGGCCGTTACGTATAATTGATTTAAAGGTTTGGGTTATGGAATAATAAGAATATTTATTTACCTGTATTATAAGTTATCTATGATTACTGGAGATAACAATAATCGGTAATTCCTTCCCAGTAATGTATAGTTGAATAGCCACTTATGTGTGTTATATTATATTTTTATCGTTTAAGTTTATGATGCTTCACAAAAGATACACAGGTTATCATCAGCTTACATATTATTGTGCAACCCACTTTGATTTTTGACTGTATACTAATTTAAAAAAAACTTAGAAATGTCATCATCGCTTCGATAAAGAAAATGGACCGAATTTGTCTTTTATAATTAAAGATTTATATTTTTAATTAGCAATAGCACGAACCTATCTCAATTTGCGCAATACATTAAGCATGAAATTTAACTAATCTTGTTTACTCACGCTATTATTATCAGGTAGTTGTTTATCGCAACAAGTGATATTTAACTCGAGAAATAAGTAAATGGAAGCTAGATAATTGCCTTCGAAATCATTTAGAAAAAATGAATTATTTTATTAACAATCAAAACCAGAAAATTACGGCTGTGGTTCGTAGAGTAATTTTTTTCAAGTCAAATAATGATGGTTACAACTAAACTTGTAATAATTTTTCATTAGTATAAGAATCCGTTAAAAATAATAATTTCTTATTTATAAGAAAAGTACATTGGGTCTAAATTTCCATAGTATCAATAGATTTTGGCGTCAACTTAAATAAACATTCCCGGTTTAACTAAAAATCGAGTACGACTTTTTCCAACTTGCTCCTGAACTCAAATATAAACGAAGTAATATTTTTCGGTACATCTGGAAATTGTCTTCTAATTACTAAATATGTTAGTTATCTTCTCTATTAGTCATAATTTCAAGGTTGATTATGCCATATAATTATATTTTCCTACTTCCTTATCAGTGTGGTTTGCATATTTTATCCACGTCTTTCTTTACTTACTTTACTTTCTGCTTTGGTTTTTATTACTATCCCAACTATTCTTTCATATTTCAAAATATGATCTATCATCCTATCACGCCACTTCTTAATTAGACTTGCAATACTTCTTTATTCCTGAACCATTTCTTGGACTTCATCGTTACTGATGTATCCCGCTCAGCTTATCTTAAGTACTCTCTAACTGTATCGCATACAGTATTACTACCACGAACCTTTTTGGTTACGATGATACTAACCCCTTTGTGATATAATAATATAATACCAGTGTACATGCGCCCTAATTTAACTGATTTTAGCTCACCTGATAATTCCTTAAAATTTATGAAACTCTCGAGCAGGGCTCAAGTGTATTCTTCCCTTGCTATAATTGAACTAAGTATGATTAACAAATAGGTTCGTCTCCAGATCTTGTATCGATATAAGTGAATTAAAGAATCAAACTAATAAACTACTATACTGGGTGCTTCAAAAAAATGTATACACACTTTAAACTATTGTAGTTTTCCCGCACTACAAGGCTAATGTTGTATTTCTTCGCCAGGTGCCAGCATAATCGTCCCTCTATGTTATATTATCAGTTGGAATTTGTAATATCAACATGGCGGACGTACGTTTGAGTTTTGAAGAACGAAAGCAGGTTATTAAGTGGTACTGGAAGTTTGAGAATGT
Source organism: Platerodrilus igneus (assembly GCA_036346225.1). Lineage (NCBI taxonomy): Eukaryota > Metazoa > Arthropoda > Insecta > Coleoptera > Lycidae > Platerodrilus > Platerodrilus igneus. Next base: position 2,071,510 of record JARFIW010001151.1, on the reverse strand, counting down.
AAATGAAGTTCAAAGACAGTGGAGAAGGGAGTATGATACAGAACCACCTTCAAGATTAACAATTACACGCATACGAGACAAATTCGAAGTTCATGGAACAGTGTGTGATGTGCATAAAGGTCATTCAGGTCGGCCTCGAACAGCTACAAGTGATGAGTCATCAACGACAGTCTTGGAACTGTTTCAACGCTCTCCTAACAAATCTTCAAGGCAAGGGGCACGTGAAAGTGATGTAAGTGCTAGCAGCGTGCTACGCATTCTGAAGAGAGGCAAGTATCGTGTTTACATTCCAAGGCTGGTGCAACAGCTAAATGACGACGATCCAGATCGAAGGTTGCAATTTTGTGAATGGATTCAGGAGATGGTGATACGTGAACCGGGATTTATGGGTAGCATCATTTGGTCGGATGAAGCCCAATTCAAACTTAATGGAACTGTCAATAGGCACAATTGTGTTTACTGGTGTGAAGAAAATCCTCACATTACAATTGAAAAAGCTGTAAATTTGCCTGGTGTAAATGTGTGGTGCGGTTTGTCTTCAAGGGGACTCATTGGACCTATTCGATTTGAAGGCACTGTAACTGGTATTAATTACCTAACAATGCTTGCTGATTCCATATTTCCTGCCATTCGTGCATTATACGGTAATGATGATTTTTATTTTCAACAAGATGGTGCTCCGCCGCACTATCACAGGGTCGTACGAGCTTACCTGGATCAAAATTTGTCGGGCCAGTGGATAGGACGCAGGGGGCCAATCGAGTTTCCAGCACGCTCTCCAGACCTTACACCACTGGATTTCTTCTTGTGGGGCACAGTAAAAGATGAGGTGTACAAACGTAAACCACGTAACCTAGACATTCTTTGGAATGAGATTCAAGCAGTGTGTAGAGAAATCTCATTGGACGTTTTGATACGATGTACAGAATCTGTGGTGACTCGTACTCAGAATTGTATTGATGCTGCAGGTCACCAATTTGAACAGTATTAACATTTGTTATTTATGTTTCATTTACATTGGACTTTCAGCTTTCTATTTTCCTGAAATTTAACTTTGTAGAACGGTAAATAAATTTTCTATGGAAGTTCAAAGTGTGTATACATTTTTTTGAAGCACCCAGTATATCGATGCATAACAATTTCTTTATCATCGAAAGTGTCTTCATAGTAGTTTATCATACGTTTATCATCTTTCACTTTGAATATGCAACCTTTAAAAATCTTCTGATGCTTAAGAATGTCACCCTCTTTACTAATGACAGCTTTGAACCGCTGCCAACTAAAGTCTAATACGAACCATTCTCCGAATTTAAATAACCAGGCTAAGTTATTTTTATTTGAAAATTTATTTTCTAACAAAACATCGTTATAACTACTGCTACCTACTAAACTATTTACAACAATATGCCCGTCATTTATGTAATTGTTTGTGTTTGTGTTAGTCACTGTTTACAACTAAATTCGGTTGTTGTGTTTTCACCCTGGTCATTAGTGCCTGTAAATGTAAATACCTACTACCTTATTTTTGGCTGATGTGATGGTAATATGCAACACTTTGTTTTAGCAGAAACGACATATCTGATTCACATCTGCGAGGAATTCACCCCCAAAGATTAAGTTACAAATGTGACAGCAAAATGATTCATCACTATTATTAAAGCAAGCAAAGAAAGAAAGAATGTCTAGTGGTAAAACCATGAAGGCGTCGCCGTGGATCAATGTAGTAAGCGTAAGACTACGGATCCCAAGGTCCCGGGTTCAAATCCCGACACGGCCGACTGCTTGAAAAATGGCTGGTGAGCAATTTTCACAAAAATTACGCCCTCGTTCGGATGAGAGGTTAAATGGAGGTCCCGTGTGTGAGTGTTGTCACGCACGTTAAAGATCCCTACCTTGCCTGGAACGGCAAGGGTTCGGCAAAATTCTAAATTTCCAGGCAACAAAAAACTCGCCTCCTGGCCAATGTTGTACCTTCGGGTGAAGCATTGGAAATGTAAATGAACGGTAAAACCATGAGATTTGGTCTCTCCAAAAGTTCACAAGTCATGTAGAAAAAGTTATTATTAAGAAAGCAGCATAACAGCTTACAAACGAATACTCCATGAAACAAGTTGCAGCTCAGCGGTTGTGGATTCTAGCACTCAATGAAACCAAAACCAAACTTTGCCAATCATAAATTTCTAATAATTATACTAGTAAACGTTTATATCCTTTGCTTTGAGAATGAGGTATATCGAAAGCAAATCAAAACACAATTATTGTGTTGTTTGCTTTTTGGAATGTTTTTCTATTTGTATAAAAGTTAGAAAACGTAAATGGTACATTTAGCGTATCTGATAGAAAAATATTTTCGGTATTTTTTGGTTTGTAAAGGTGGAATTACTTGTTCAGTATACACAACAAAAAAATAATTGTCAAGTGTGCACGATCAAGTATAACGTAAGGAGAAGTTATGCTCTAATTTGTATTTTGCATGTGACCGCCACTACTTTGTCAGCGACCGCTGTTACTATCACAGTGAGCGCCGTTACTTTTACAGTAATTATCACTTCTTTACCCATGACTGCCGCTACCCTAGTGTCCTATCGGGAATGTAATACAGCATTATGTAAGATACAAGCACATTGAATTTTATTTAACCAAGGCACCTGTTCGACATTTTATAGTGTAATTATTATTAATCTTTTAGAGTATATTTATAACTTCTTAAGACACAGATCACCAATTATTTCCAAATTTGAAAACGCGTAATTTCTAGATGAAACTTTCTTAGGCTCATGCTCAATGACGTAGAGAATTGTGTTTGTCCTCACCGCTTGACGGTCGGACTTATGTGGCCATTCAAAATACTGATTGTAATTGCCATGAAGTTAACGCGAATGAAATCGCCGTGTACCTCTTCAATCGCTCCAAAAAATAAATACCTTTATTATCAGTAAATCACTTCTATTCTTAACGTCGGGAAAAATATTTGTTATAGGTGCGTGTTTACCTGGGAACCGTGTCGAGTCGTACATCCCAGCGACATAAGAACCAGGTTATTTTCCACTGTTGAATGCTTAAAATCTGTTGTAAATTAAAATGCAGCTTGATACGATTAACACTTCTTGTTGATCTGTAACTGCATCGATCCCTCTTATGTCAAAGGTCTCAAAGTATCTGCTTTTTCCAGCTTGACGGGTATGAATTGCTTCATCTTTCTTACCAATTAAACTTAGCGCTAATTTTATATCCTCTTGATCCTTATTCATAGTGAGTAACATCTGGTACTCCATATACATTTAATTGCATGTATTGCTTCACTGCCTTGCGGGTCTTTTCTTACCCCTGCCAAAATTGTCTTATAATCACTGCCCCTTTTCCCTATGACTAGCGCGTAGGTATCGTGTTCTACTTGCTTTCTTGAGGCATTTTGCGTTCGCGGTTCTACGCTTTTAGGCGGTATATATCACTACGTCTGGGTTGATGTTTTCGAATGTCGAGGTACTCATTCTTGCCAAAATTATATTCGAAAATCCACCTATTTGGTGCAAGACAACTTTATCTCCTTTTTTAAGTTGATTTCTTATCTTGCTTATAGATTTGAGTAAGCCATACCCTGTACTATCGAAAGTTATTTTAATAACTTTTTCGGTTATTACTAGATCTTCGTTTCTAGAACGGGTATTTGTTTTACTTTCTATGAGCTCCAGTTATTTTGTGGTAGTATTTAATTCGGGGAGTCCTTCTCTATATAGGCGTTGTATAACGTTGTTCATGTTTTTGTCTGAAGGGCCCGTTATAACGACTTTGATCAAACTGCTATACTGAGATATCTACTATAATCATCGTTTTAGCTAGTAGCTTACTATCCCAGGTGCTGTGCCTAATTTTTCCAAAGCATTAGATGTAACTTTGCTTGGCAGTTTAGTAATTATTGTCTCCGGGATGACTCCATTCCAAGGAGTAGTTTGTGTCTCTTGTTCTCTGGTGGTTTGTTTCTGGCTTTCCTTTTCCAGTCTAAGCCTTGCACACTCTTTTTCGAGGAGTTTAACACGCTCCCTTGCCTCATCTATTTTGTCATCTTCCCACGTGCTTTCGCAGAAAAACCGTTTAGCCAGTCGCTGGATTTCATCCAACCTTTTCTTTATTTTTAGGTGTACACTTTTATGGTTGTTTTTGAATTTTACCAACTTATCTATTTTATGCCTTAGTTTTTGAAAAGTCAGGCTGCCTTGCTGTTCTTGATGCATTGATTCCGTCTGAAGTACTACTGGGCAATCAATATTTTTTCTTTTTCTTTTTTTGAGCCGCTGACGAGTTTGAAGTTGTTGACAGTCCCTCATACCCATCTATTTCTGCTTTCTTATCATTCTTTACGTCTTCTTTATATCTGCCGAACATTGACCTTTTCCTTGTTTGTTCGCTAACCAAATTACATCTCTGCAGCTGGCTTGTAAAATGTAGTTTACTATGATTTGGTACATCTACAAAGACCGTTCTACTAAAGTCTATTAAGTCCCTTTTTTCTCAATATTGACAATTATTACCGTATTTTCTTATCTAGTTTCTTTTGTTGCAGTTCTACTTAGTTTTTCACTCTATTTAGAAACGTCATTATCATCGACGTGTTCCACAGTTATCGCCGCAATGTCAGTAACAGTTTCTTTGGACGATCCTTTTACCATTTGAGAGGATAGGTACTTTTTTCAATAATCATACTGCTTTAGTCCCTGCCCTGGTGGAGCTCTTCGATTGGGATACACACTGCAAACTATTATGTTTAATAAGGAGGATTTTGTCAACTTCTATGGCTCCAGCCCCTTACTTCCCTCCAAGGTTTTGGGGGTCCCACGTTTCCGATGACGTAGCCCCCCCCCAGGCGTTTGCCAAACCATGGACCTCGATGCAAAATGTCATTCTCAGACACTACACGCCTTGGCGTCAGCGACCAGAACAACCAAACCATTCCTTTTCATTTTCATAAAGCAATGTCATGTCGTGCCATAAGAGATATTGAGGAATAGGTCCTTCTGCCCTCGGATATCCTAACCAAGAAGGATCTAAAAAAAAGAGATGGGAGACTATTGTGTCTTCCTGATGAAACATACTCGCTGTATGTTTGTTCTAGTTTGTTTTGTATTTTTCTTAATCTTCTTTGGGAATTAAACTACTCATAGCTGTTCAAATCGTATGTATTTACGTTTCGATTGTACAGCTTTGTGTAGGTGTACGTATAAGCGTATGCGCTCATTCGTGTTGGACGCTAGTGTATTTGTGTGTGCGCCAACAGATGTGTTTGAGTGTAGGTGATGTAGATTATCCTTAGCTCCCTCTACACGCTGGGTTGCGTTAAGAGTTCTAAGTCCCCTCACCGCTACAAGGTCATATACAGAGAAGGAACCTCACTTTAACCTAACCTAATCTATCCTAACCTAACCTATTGACATTGACGTAGACGTTGACGTTCACGTTGACGTTCACGTTGACGTTGACGTTGACGTTGACGTTGACGTTGACGTTGACGTGACGTTGACGTTGACGCTGACGCTGACGTGACGCTGACGTTGACGTTGTCGCTGACGCTGACGCTGACGCTGACGCTGACGCTGACGCCGACGCTGAAGTTGACGTTAATGTTGACGCTTGAGGTTGACGCCGACGCTGACGTTGGCGCCGATGCTGACGCTGACGTTAACGCTGACGCCGACATTGACGCCGGCGCTTGGCGCTGACGTTGACGTTGACGTTGACGTTGACGTTGACGTTGACGTTGACGTTGACGTTGACGTTGACGCTGACGTTGACGTTGGCGTTGGCGTGGGTGTATACGTTAACGTTGACGTTGACGTTGACGTTAACGCTGGCGCTGACGTTGACGTTGGCGTTGACGTTAACGTTGACGTTGATGTTGACGTTGACCTTGACCTTGACCTTGACGTTGGCGTTGACCTTTATGCTGACGTTGGCATTCACGTTGACGTTGACGGTGGCGTTAACGTTGACGTTGACGTTGACGTTGGCGTTGGCGTTAACGTTGACGTTGATGTTGACGTTGACGTTGGTTGACGTTGACGTTGACGTTGACGTTGACGCTGACGTTGACGTTGACGTTGACGTTGACGTTGACGTTGACGTTGACGCCGACGTTGGCGCTGGCGTTGGCGTTGACGTTGACGTTGCCGCCGACATTGACGTTGAGGTTGACGCTGCCGTTCGCGTTGGCGTTGGCGTTGGCGTTGGCGTTGGCGTTGACGTTGACGTTGACGTTGACGTTGACGTTGACGTTGACGTTGACGTTGACGCTTGACGTTGACGCTGACGCCGACGTTGACGCTGACGCTGACGCCGACGTTGACGCTGGCGCTGACGCTGACGCTGACGCTGACGCTGACGCTGACGCTGACGCGTTGACGCGACGTTGACGTTGACGTTCACGTTGGCGCTGGCGTTGACGTTGACGTTGACGTTGCCATTGACGTTGACGTTGACGTTGAGGTTGGCGTTGACGTTGGTCGTTGACTTTGACTTTGACGTTGACGTTGACGTTGACGTTGGCGTTGGCGTTGACGTTGACGTTGGGGTTGACGTTGACGTTGACGTTGACTTTGACGTTGACAACTTGAAAGGTTTCTTCTTGACAGGATACCTTCACTTAAAAAGACGCGACAGCACATTAATTTTATCTTCAAAAATATGATACCGAAATTCACTTCCGATAATGTAACCACAAACATTCAATCCAAAACCGCTTTGCTGACGCCTCGTAAACGTTTGGTGGGTATTTTCATTAGACCAGTGGCGGTTGGTATTATATATATTATACATTATATTATATTAATATCAACACACGTACAAGATATAACCGACAAAATCGCCTTTTTCTTTGAAAATCGTTCGAAAACAAACTGTGTTTAATCTTAATTTTATAAGTTTTATAAGTTTTAATATTATATTATATCATGATGTTCTTGGGATATTTTCCATACGTGTTAAGGTCACAACAGAAGTTTGCTCTTGATTATGAACTGCATATTGTTCCTTTCTAGGTTTATCAATGAATCCAAACTATTTCAAATAGCGATGAACGAGACCGAGATCAAGACCGAGACCAGTATGGTCTAGTCCTCGATCTCGGTTTAGAACCCTCGGTCTCGGTTTCCACTCGACAGTTTCGAATTGGTCTCAATCTCGACTTATACAATTAAGAGTAATTTTCGAAATTTGAATGCAATTCACCTAGCTAATAGGTATATAATACGTTACATTAAAAAGAGCATTCATTAATGAGAACAAGCTCAATAAACGATCGTTGTAAATATACATGGATTTAATCATATTTCTTAATGGATCAAGAACTTTTGTGCGTACTACCAGAATCTGATTTGGAAACAGTAAGATCACAGTGAATACATATAATTTTTTTCAACATGTTCTCAAAAAGTTCTCCTGTTATACTATTTAAATTTATGAAATTCTATATTGCTATAAAATTCTGCCAAGTGTCACTCAAACTTTGTTTTTCTGTTAATGATTTGTATTTTGTAAGTAGGGGTTCTATTAAAAGAAATTGTATTATAAAGAAAATTTAGAAAACGATGTTACATGGCGACCGAGTGTATTCGGAGATTAGTCGATTATTATATGAAGAATCCTTTACAAGTATTTGTTGGCTTACTAGTATTGGCTGCTATTAATACTGTCACACATTATAAACGTTTAACATACGTAGCCAATTAGGATTTTTATTAGTATTAAATTAACACAATTCACTATTATATAAACCTACTTATTTAAATAACAAATTTCAGCTGGCTAGACAATTCAGCATTTACCTAGCAACTTTTTTTATACACATACCGTAACGAACTAATATCGTACTAATTACTAACATTTGAGATTTTCGTTTTGTGTGACACAAATTTTAGCGAAGCACACCTTACTAGTTAGCATGTGCACGTATTTTACTGCAACATACCAATAATCAACTTTGAATGGTTAATGTCTATAGTTTAAAAGTTAAAATCATAAACATAAATAATAAATCTAATAATTTCAGTTTAAATACATCTAGTTTAGAATTAGAATTACTCTAAACTTTGTTGTCAGTCACTTCAGAAATTTAGAAATTAAAAAAAGTAATTTCAAACAGGCGAAGTGGCGTTCTTCAGGTTCAGATAAACTTGACAATTTGTATAAGTCGATAAAATTTTGAAAAACTTAATTTTTTAATCTTTACAATATTAATTGGTAGAATCCTGACCAAAACTTTATACAGTAAGGTCTATAGAAAACGCATTGGTGTACCATAAGGTGTTATTTTGTCCAGTCAATAGATCAAACAAATTAGAGAAATTTAATTGTTCATAACTCATTGTCGTCTAACCAATGGCGCATATCTGTATTTACAGTTATTTGTCATTTGAATTTTGCTTATTTCAAAATATACACAAAACGGCATCTTTCTTTTTTATTTTCATGTTTCACGCTCACAGACGGTTTTGGGCTATCGCCGTAAGTAAAAAAAGGAAAAAAAGTAGCGGTTTACGATCGGAAGCTTATATTAAAGTTATACCGTGTATTTCTAGATTCACAAAGACCCTAGTCAGAAAAATTCCCCTAACAGTTTATGCGCACGGCGCGAATTAAAAAAAATCCGGACAAAAAGTTGCCGAACCACCGAATCAAATTTGGTGCAACTATAGCAAATTATTACATTTTCAAAAATTGTTAAATAAATACAGGTTGAAATATAGCAATCATTTCTGGCTAACCGTTTATAAAATCATTCTGATCTGATTAGCAGAAACGCCGTAACTGTTGAAAAGTTGAAACTGAAAAGAGAGCTTTTTTTGTTTTATTTACAGTCGTTGTAAACTGAATGATTATAACACGATTTATGTTTAGGAAATAAGTAATTTACGTAAAATAAACCATATTTTCCAATAAAATCACAAACAGACTAAAAGTAATGGCGGATGTTGCGTTTTTCTTAAGCGTGCGATTTCAAGGGTGCGAATGTGTGCTTAAAAAAATGTCGTAATGCATTTTTGCTAAGCATGTATAAATGCTTTGCTAAGTGCTATTAAAACCTCCGTTTAAAACATAGTTTTTATTATAAAGTTTGTTTTTAACAAATGATAACAAAATACATCAATAAAAAGTAAAAAGCAATAAAACACAAATATTTCTGTGAAATTATAAAAATTGAATAATAAACTTACCCCGATTAATCATCATCACTTCTAATTGGAATATTAATTTAAAAGTTTAAATTACTTAATGTATTTTACTGTTTTGCCAAAGCAAAGGCATGTGATTAATTGTGAAACTCTGGTAATTTAAAACTATTTGACTGGGTTGCCTTAATTTGAAGCAGTTTGGCGGTTCATAATCAGAGTATACCTTCAACAGGAGGTAATATTCGCCATGCAATGCTGTTACTTGCACAATACTTATTGAATATATTCGATTTATTTGTTTTTTAAGTTTTTATTGCGAAACATATGAACGCCACTTAAAAAAATCATTGGCGCCCAATTTTTTTACATCTACAAAACCATTATTTGCTGTTGCACTGCAGCCACGAAATCTGGAAAGTCGAATGTTTTTACCTGCCTTTTCAATAACAGTTCCACCTGATAGTAGAAGCTGTCTGCTGACATATAGGTGTGACCTGGTTCAAAATAATTAAACATGATGTTATCAGCGTTAATGTAATTAGAATTAATGTTAGAAAAGAAAACAAAAGTTAATATAAAAAAACTAAAACACGCCAGTTTTTGTTTTCGCTTGACCAGTCATCAATCCAGAGCGATATAGACTGTAAGTTTCTCTGTTTTTTTTTTGAAAAAAGAATAAAAAGCACTAATTAAATCTTCTTGGTCTCTTCCACGTATACCTTCGTGCCAGAGAACGGCTAATGGTTTCATTTGACTGCTTCCCCAAGGGCAAAAAGCTTATATTATGAACTATAAGTGTTTTCGTAAATATTACTTGTTTGAATGAATTTAATCTGGGCAGCATAATTACTTTTTATAGGTAAATGGAAAAACACGAATTATTTTGAAGATTTTCATCAGCTTAGCGTCGGTAGAGGTCGTGTGACTCTTCAGCCAAATCAATATGGTCTTTCGAAGATTGACATATCTCACATATATCTAATTACATACAACCTTGTTTATGTACATAACGCTTCATGCTTTCGCACAACTCGCATTTTTCGTTACCAAGATTAGTAAAAGATATGAGCTTTTTTTTTACTTGACAGCTAATACATTATAAGCAATTTTTATGCCTGGAAATTTACTAAAAAAATCTTCATGCATGCATTTCACAGTAACATCACTAGGTAGAAAATGCACATTTGGTGCATGTTCACGCCCGTAATGTGATATCACCGGTTTGTAAGACTGTGACTATCTATTTCAGTTATACGCAAAATATTTGCTGGACATCTTTTTCCACGTTTATCAGCTAAATCTGTATTGTGACACTTTGGGGTTTTGGTAAGTACTTCATATACGAAAACCTATCATTGGTTGATTCATATCCCAGCGTAGTTAAATAAAAATACTTACATAGGTGTTTAATTAAAACATATGTGAGGAGCACAGCACTGTATGGCTGTAAAGCATGGACAGTAGGAGAAGCAGACAAGAAAAAGGTAGAAGCCTTTGAAATGTGGTGCTACAGACACATGATCAAGATATCATAGACAGACAAAGTTAAGAACAAAGAGGTACTAGAAATGGTAGGGCAAGAAAGAACTATGTGGAAAACAGTAAAAAATAGGAGAGATAGGATGATAGGCCACATACTAAGACATGAGGGAATAGTGCGAAATATATTAGAAGCAGAGATAGGAAAAAAGAAAGTAGAGGTAGACCTAGGTTAAACTACTGCGCACGGATAGTGAAAGATGTAGGCTGTGAGAATTTCAGGGAAATGTGTAGGCTAGCTCAGAATAGAAATCAATAGAGGTCCGCTTCCAACCAGTCGCAAGATGGAAAAGCTAATGACAAAAATAATAACTCTACTTAAACATGGTGATTATTATTAACAACTACAAATATTGGTTTTGCAATACTCTCAACTAACGTTAATTGTGCGAAAGGATTTACTTGAAAACTATTAATACGGCAAATGTCTAAGTTTGGGGAATCCTTGGCAGCCACAGGCTGCATAACCCCCTTCACATACCACTTATTCTCGGTGAAATAGGGCATATAATTAGAAAACAGTAGAAGGGAATCGAGCTGTATATAGGCTGTTGTGCAGCGAGAAAGAGATAGAAGCCTTCTGGAATGTTGTGCTTTAGATGTATGAGGATGGTAGCATGGACAGACAAAGTTAATAACAAATAGGTTGTAGCAATAGTAGAGTTTGTTTATTTCATTTCTGCGATCTATAGAAATATGACATATACATATAAACTTACATTCATGCTCTGTGCAACCAGGAAAAATAGGATGCATGTTTTTAATAGCTTCAACCTTATTTTTTTGTCTAGTTGAGAAACTGAGTTTATTTTTTTTTGTTTTTTGAACTGTTCCAGCTTTTATAACGTCGGGGTCATCAACAATATGCGAATCTCTAATAATCTAAAATGTAAAAACATTGACATGGATTTGTTAGGCACATCATTAGCGTTAAGCAAAACAAAACTTTAACTTCTCACAATATTTCTGTGCGCATGTTTGTCATCGTCATTAACATTAATTTTCTTCTTGGCAGAATTTAAATTCTCTGCCATAAACAAATTTGAGATAATACTTGCAATAACAAAAAAACATTTTAAAAGCCTTTACCCCACGTACGATCATTTCCATGGAAGAGTTCATAAGTACAAGACAACTGAGCCCGATATTATTGTTAGCGCTTTCCTGCATTTGCATATAATTTCTCATTTTTTTGACTTTGTATCTCTGTTTTCCGGCTTCGCTGATCTGTTGTTGTATTTTCGTCTTTCTTCTATTAAATTCAGGATATCCTTTGTTATCTGTGGTTTCTTATTCTTTTTTTGTGTATGCACTAGAATATCTCTGGCCGCCAAGTCAAAGCTAGAATTAATGTTATTCCATTCTGTTTCTACTTCCTTAGTATAAGAAAATTTCCCAATGATGACCATGCCATGAATACAGTGCATTTCGTATATAAGTCTCATAATCAGGTGTCATATGATAAAATCATGACCGTTCGCAGGGACAGGGAAGGTAATTGTCTGTTTAAATCGCCTGAAAATTTGAAGGGTTTTGGCATGGGGCTAGAAGTCGATGGGATTCCTTGTGAGATGTTGCTCGCAATTTACCATCAATTAACATTCTGCAACTCAAGGAGGTAGTTCTGCTGGTATTTTAATTTCAGTTCCAAATGAAACATAGGAGAAAGCTTTGGAAATAATTAAAAAGAATTAATGGTAACAACTGTGTCTCATCCGGAATTAGCAAAAACTTTTTATTTGCAGTTAGATGGTTTTCATTTTGCTCTAGGGGCGTGACTAAATCAGTCAGGTCAGCAAGGGAAACGGGACGTTATAGCGTTTACTAGTAGAACGTTGAAGGACAAAGAGCGGAAATATACAGTTACGGAAAAGGAGACACTTGCTGTAGTTTATGCCTACAACAGTGGTGTACATTAGCTTTGAGAATGAACTTATTGGTTGTGACTGGCCATAAGACATTGAGTTTTTTATTCACATGTAAGTTGAAATCAGCGAGGTTACCGAGGGGGATATTAATCATATAAGAGTTTGATATAACGATAACATATTGTCGGGGCAGTGACAATATAGTGGACGATGCGGTATCCCGTATACCTGCTAGAGGACCGAAAAATGTGAGATCTGATCAGGAAATTAACGTAGCCATAAATTTTCTACAGTTAACAAATGAGTATAAAGAGTATAAGGAAGTTAACGATAATTTAAAGGTGATCAAGGAGTAGAGAAATGGATAAGAGGAACGATTAAGATGATAGAGGGGTACAGTGAAGAAGCTGTGACAGAAAAAAAGAAGGGTATTAAAAAATGATACAAGTTGCATGAAGGAGTTTTATTTAAAGGTGGCGATGAAGACTCGCAAGGGGATAAAATTTGTGTACAGCAGCGCTAAGTGGTTACTATAGTGCGGCATAGTGCTGCATCAAACACTGTACAAACACAAACACCTATTCACACACTTGTATTGGCTTTTCAACATCTGGATTTCAGGCTGCCGATGGTACGCTGATAAGCCAATATCCGTTGAGCGTTCTTCCTTGAAGAATGATATTTCCGGCTGTCGATGGTCTTGATCCTAGAAGAGGAACGTAACACGAATATCAACATCACACGTCCACAACATATACACACTCTCCTCACACCCTCCACCCAACACGCACACATAACACATGCCCTCACGCACACACGCACGTACATACACACACACGCACACCTTACTTACGGTTACTTTCTGGGGAGAAGCTAGGTTTGCTTAAGTTTCAGGTATTAGTGAAACATTGGAACAAATAAATAAATTATGGATGTGCGAGAACATGAAAAAAACCATTTTATTGGCCAGATATGCGGAGGTGGGTAAGGAATGAAGTCAAACCATGTGACATTTGTCAGAAAAACAAAACTTTCAGGTTATGTCCTGAAAAATTGTATCAGGTGATTGTAGAGTGAAACGGAGATTTATCTTGCGCAGATATATGGGACCGCTGCCTTGGTCAAGAGGCGGTGTCGCGCAAGTATTACCGTCATTCGATGCTTTCAGCCGTTCTGCACGGTTGTCTCCATTAAAGAAAGCTGCAGCGATTACAACTTTAAATCGTATAATTAATGATTATATACCTAATGTTTAGAACGAGGTGTCTCTTGAGTGACAATTGCACGCAATTTGTGTCTAAAATTTAGGTTAGCGAATTAATAATTTAGGATAAAGGTCAATACTATTTCGCTATGTTTCCCTTAGGTAAACATATTGAAACCAGTCAACAGAGATATATGTCGATTGTTGAAGGTAGATTATTTTAGACGTCGTACAAGATGTGTGTATGAGCTAGAGAGAGTGGAAACCTGTATGAATAATGTTACGCATGGAAGTCGGGGTATACACCTATGTTCTTATAAAAGCGCCAGATTTGAGATAATCCGTTGGAAAAGATATTGGGTTTACCAGTTAATGATGAAAGGAAGCCTGGGCAATCGATGAAAGTACATTGGGAGATAGCAAGTAGTTAAATGTTAAATCGTGCTCATAACCGACGCGAGAAATATTGCAGGAGTCATCGGGTTATTACTTTCAAAGTCGTCGATTTTGTACTTTTAGAAAAACGTTACGAGTCTTCGGCGATTAATAGCACAATCGCGAAATTATTTTTATTATATGAGGACCCGTTCCCATAGTAGGAATTGCATGGTAAAATTCAAACAATTTAATAGATTCAGAAGGAAATGAGCTGGGCAAAGACAACATTGTTAACTTGAAACCGTACAAGGCATTATCCTAGTGAAGTGAACTAAAAACATTAGTTTTAGTATGTAAGTACATGAAGTTTCTTCTTAGAGGAGTATAATATTGTTTACTTTGTTACGTTTTATCCGCAACATCAATGACTGCGTAATCCCGGGGGAAATTTATTACGCCCCAATTTGGTTGCAATTATTACCGTCAAACAGCTAAAGCTAACAATGTAAAAATAAGCCAGGGGCAAAACCTACTTATAAGCTGGAGTCAAAGGTATCCTGCGCTTGTTTTCAGGGGATCAGGGTGGCATGGAATTAGTTTCTTCACTATTAAACCAAATTCTGGCTACTAAGTGCGATTAAACTTACACTTTCACGCAACACGAGATGTTTATTAGGTAATTAAAAGAAAAATAAAAGGATACGAAAAGAAACTTTGCCTGCAATTAATGTGAATCGGCGTTTGATACTGTTTAGTAAACGGTAATCAAGGGCCTCGTTTTAAAATGCCCCGTTCTCACGATCTAGTTGGTGTCCCCTTTATACAACGATTTTCATTCTAGACATAATAAACACACTGTTCAAGACGTAGTAAAATACGTGCTTATGTGAAATACAGGTAATAAATTTGAGGTTCTTCATCTCTAGTTCGTGTGAAGTTATAACCGAACTTTAAACGCAATAACTTAATTAAATTAAGGATTTGAAAGAGAATTTCCTTACTGGATTCAAAAATCTTCTAATCGTAATATTAAAACTAAACTAAAAATTGCAACAATCTAATATATCCAGGATGTATGTTAGGTTACAGTTTGCAGGTTTTATAACTTTAACAACCATTTCAATTTAGTGTAAGTTAGGGAGGGGACCAAGAGATGGACATATGGGTATATATGAAGGTGTTTAAAGAGTTTAAGGCGACAGTGACGCGAAAGGAGTCAGTTGTAGTCGAGGCGCGTGTTGAGAGCATTATACTTTATGGTGTAATCTTTCTTTTATTTATCTTTCTAAAAATTAAAATATAAATGAAGTGCACTCTTATCTCAAAAACTGCAGTGGGTTCTTTGAATTGTTATTCCCACTAGTAAAACCATACACTTGTTTTAATCCAAGTTTAAAACAATAACACATTGCCACTATTTTAGTGAGTAAAAAATATATTATTAATAATTTTGTTAACCAATGATATGTACAACCAAATTTTTTTATTAACTGTTTTACAATATTTACAGAATTGAAATGTTGCCACTTGAACAATAAAAATAAAATAAAAGAAAATTGCTGCAATGCAAACTGCATAAACAAATTGTTAAATACTTTAATATTGAATGAAGTTGTCAAGTATTTTAAATCGAGCTCGTTTTAATTGTTTCAAACTTGTACAAAATTGAAGTCCCTAGATTAGTAATTAATTCAGCATAAATTGAGGTTAATGAAATTTATGTGCTGCTTTAAAATTTTTTACAGAGTTTTAACTACTCATAGAATTAAAATTTTGCTATTATAAAAGAAATAAAACTTGTAATACCTGTTTGCGTGTTTGGTATGTAGATATTTGTTGTCACCTGATTTAAAAAAGTTGATAGCGATGATACCTAGGGGCCCCAACCAAAATTTCCTATTATTGATCGACCAAGGACAACACCTGTGAAAATAACAGTTTCAAAACCACAATTGGACAGCGTGCTCGATTAACGGCTTTCCATAATTTACGATTCCATCACCAAAACGCATTTTTGTGGATTTCAGGTGAAATAACTTATTAAACTGTAGATTGGTTATACTGACAATCGTTAGCAATAATCTTCAGAAATGATAGCTGCATTGCGGGGTGCGTTCAAAGTGGTAACAAATGTTGTTTTGAGATGTCCCAAACTTAGTGGCTAGAATTCACCATTTGTAAATTCTATTAAACTAATATTTATTTTGGATACTATAGTAAATACTCCAGGATCGAAATTATTTCCACGTGCTCCCGGGAATAATTTAGTATTGCGTGCTTCTCGCAATAATTTAATATCACGCAAATCCGTAACTAAATGCCACTTTTGTGAATCCGTAACTAAATGCTAAAGTAAAAACCCTCATCAGATTTAAAAATCTCAAATTAATAAAAGCGAAGTAAACTTACCCACTTTCGGCTTTGCACATTATAACAAGGTGAAACAATTAACTTATGAGCACCTAAATACTTGATGCTTTTCAGGCTAAGCTCAAGTTCACAATTAGGAAGACCCATTTTTGTGCAGTGCTTAAATCAAAAAGGAAGACAAAATTCGCGTATCTAACAAAGTAGTTAATATCCCTCCTAAACACAAATGTTTTCTAAAATGTTGTTTTCAACCAAACCCGTTTCTACGAGGTCTGTATGTATGGTTGTCTATCTATCAGAATAAGTAGAATACATTGCCTAACCAACAAGTTTGGTAACAGAAAAATTTAAGCTGTTACAATGGTTGCTCTTAATATTCATTATAATTTAAGTATTTTATATTATCGATAATGAATGACAGGCACTTTTCGTAGCTTGTATTTACATCCAGTCTCGTAGTTGTGAATTCATGCGTGCTTTAGTAAAATAAAATGTTTATCCTTGAAATCTTCGTGTATTTATTGTAGGAGTAGCTGTGACAATTTGATCTTATAAATTTGGCGACTAGTAATTGATAGAAGCAAAAAGACAAGCATCTCAAGTTTATATTATAATTTCAAAACTGTTGTAAATATTAAACATTAAGTGCATAACTTTAATCTACATAAAGTATTGCATAAGAAACTTTCACACCATTTTTGCATACATGTACAAACAAACGAGTTATACGAATTAATAGAATCGTCAAAAATATCAGTATTTGGTTGTAATTTGAAAAAGATCCCTCATTTTGTCATTCGATTGATCTCAAAAAATGGCCCCCAAAACGTAAAACAGTTTTCTTGTATCTTTAATAATAACACAGTTATCTATTAGCAGCATCCAATTTGGGACTCCTTGAACAAATAACCTTAGGTTCATGTATATTCAGATTAAAAATATAAACCATCAATTACCAAGAATTTTTTATTTTTTCCATTTTTTATCGAACTAATGATGACATATCTAATACATTTTCTTCATATTAGCAAAAACACGAAACCAAGAGTGTATTTCGCAACTTATAAACTACTGATAACTTTTGCACCCCCTGTGAAGCGTCATAAGGTTAACGAACAAAGACCTGTAATAAGTAAAAGATTGATAAATAGATATTAAATTATAGATTACTTGGATTTAAGGAATGTAATATTTTTTACTCGTATGTAACTTGGATAATACGCAAAATAATCTTTATTATACTTTTATTAAACAACACACAATCTAAAACGATAAAACAATCAATCAAAAATAATAAGAAAAATAAAACAACATGCACGTCATTTACTGTAAAGTTAAACATAAATGTCCTACAGCATCGCAAATAAAGTACCTAAGTTATTTAATTTTGAGCGTAGATATCAACTCGATATAAACAAAAGTCATCGTATTTTATAGAATGTCACCCAAGTTTGATAAATGTGACATTAGGTTATTGTAAAGATTTCTGGCCAAAAATAGAAAGGATTACGTTTATATTTATTTGAATAGGACAACATCAACCTTTTGCTTTACAATTGATAATTAAGTTATTTTTAACTTTATAGATTTTGATAAATGATTCTGAAATATTGTTATTGCGATTCTTGATAATCGAACAGTTTAATTAATAAACAATGACTTAATAAATGTCCATATGAAATAGTTTTGGAAGGTACCTCAAAAATGACAAAAATTAGGAGTGGTAAAACTTTAATGACACGTATTGCGCAAACTGAAACGGCAGGTGATAAGGGCAGGTAGTCATTCTTTTTATACAGAGTGTCCACTAGTTAATGTTCAGATAAATGTTTTGTCTCATTATAACCTTAAATAACTGTGAGACTACAAAGATTTGCAGTTTCAACAGCGTTGCATTTGTCTAAATCAACAAAACATTCATATACTTATGTAGTGACTTATGTTACAGATGCAGCGTTATTGAAATCTTTGGACGTTACTAGAGCAATTGAGCTTACACCTAAGGCGAGTAAATTATACACAACTTCCAGAAGATTAACTTATTTTATGAGAAGATTAAAAAAGAGGCATTTCTCTATAAGGAAAAAAAAATTACTTGACATGATTAGTAATAAAAATCTTAAACCTCACATTTTGCAATTTTTGAAGTTTCAAATAGGTGGCAGCGCAAAATCCGCAAAAGAGAAGAGATATACAGATCAGGACAAAATACTAGGGCTCATGTTGTATAAACAAAGTTGCAAAGGTTATAAGCTGTTTAGAAAGCTGTTCTACGTGCCTTCTAGGCGTACCTTAAATTCATTACTGCAAAAAATTCTAGTACCTCCTGGTATTTGTAATTCTATTTTTGAAAATCTGGCAACTGTTGGAAAAAGTTTGAATTCCATACAAAAACAATGCATTCTGATGTTTGGTGAAATCAGCATCGAACCCCACATTTCTTTGAATGTATACACTCAAAGCTTTGAAGGATTTGAAGATTTTGGATATAGACAACCTTCTCGTATTGCTACTAGTGCCCTAGTTTTTATGCTACAGAGTGTTTTTCATAGCTGGAAACAATCCTTGGCTTACAGTTTTTCTAGCGGTCCCATCAAGCCCAATGAAATTGCAAATATGTTAAAGAATCTTATTAACAAATGCCAGGAAGCTGATTTTGATGTTGTGAGTACTGTAAGCGACCAAGGAATTAACAACACGTCGGCTATTAATTCTTTGGTGGGAAATAATATAATAGTAGAAAAATTTATTAGATATTTTTTCGTAAATCAAAAAAAAATTTATCATATTTATGACCCGCCTCATCTTCTTAAAGGGATTAGGAATAATTTATTGTCAAAAGATTTAGTTTGGCTCGATACAAATTCAACCAATGTTGCAAGATGGTCTGACATTGTTGATTTGTACAAATTTGACAATTCTTCAGGAGAATTAAGAATGTTATATAAATTAACTGATCAACATGTTGTTTCTGATAAAATCAAGAAGATGAAAGTATCGTATGCCGCTCAAGTTTTCAGCCATTCTGTGTCATCAATCATGTCTCTACTTGCACGAACTGGTAAGTCTTCTTAATTTCCATAATTGATTGAAAGATTTCATTATTTTAGGCAGTGTTGGTAAAGATGTATCAAAAGTTATGAAAGAGGCTGTTGGGACTACAAAAATTTTAAAACTCTTTGACGACATGTTTGATAGTTTAAATGGACCCCTAGTTTGGGAAAACCTTTAAGATGCGCTGTTGCCTATGGTTCTCCACATTTTAACTTTTGGAATAACGCAAAACAAGCGTTAAAAATATGTATTAC
Source organism: Platerodrilus igneus (assembly GCA_036346225.1). Classification (NCBI taxonomy): domain Eukaryota; kingdom Metazoa; phylum Arthropoda; class Insecta; order Coleoptera; family Lycidae; genus Platerodrilus; species Platerodrilus igneus. Next base: position 2,051,682 of record JARFIW010001151.1, on the reverse strand, counting down.
TTTAAAGATGGCGAGAAACTATGTCCTCCCACTCTTAAAAATTGGATTATAACAATTAACGGAATAGAGGCCATTTATAAAGATCATTGTCGAGCAAATAAGCGTTAGAAGCGTTAGAAGATTTAATCAAGATTCCCTTGAAAATTTTTTTGGACAGATTCGTCAAAGAGGGTCGAGAAATATCAATCCCACTCTAACTATGTTTATGGCACATTTTAAATCTATTTTAATTAATAATTTGGCTACAACACATTCTATTGCTGCCAATTGTGAGGAAGATGCGGGAAACATACTATTGGATATTCAAAATTTTTTTCAAAACCAGTGATTGCATCTGTGCAAAATGTTGAAGAATTGTGCTATGATAATATCACTTCTGCCTCCAACAATTACGTTTCAAAAATTGTTGTTGGATATATATAAGCAGTTTTACTTTTAGAAAATTAGCAGGCCTTATTGATAATTGCAACACATGCAAAATAAATTTATTAGCTAAGGGGGACACTGAGTGGAGTGATAAGATCAATGCAAAAAGGTATAATTGTAATTTGCCTATCGGACTAAATAATTGCAATGGTTATTTTATTTATCAGCTGTTTAAAGCATATAATAATATTATATATCTATTACCAAAAGTTATAGGAAAGGAAAACCCTTTCTTAGAGATTTTGAAATTCATAACAGCTAATTTTAGTTGGCATTATGTATGTGAGGAAAAGCATTTTGATATGTTTAAGAAAAAGTATCTTCTTAATTTCACAACATTGTGTGTTCATAATTGGGTAGCTGGTATTAATAGGGTAATGAGTGGTAAAAAATCACAAAAAAGTTTATGTAACCCTATTTATGCAGAAGCAGAAATTATTTATAAAAGAAATAGAAAGGGTAAAAAATGCTAGCAAAAATTCTACCACTCAGATGCCCAGGAGTGTTGGTATAACACACACTATATTATGTTTCCATGTAAATCTGTCAAAATAAAAGTACTCTCGAGTACCGATACTGTGTACTACCCAGCATTCTTGGCTACTGCATAATTTGTGTTTTTATAATTGTAACGATCTCTTCATAACCACTTCCTGACGTCTAATTGGTAACAAAATTTAAAATGCATAACACAAATTCATTGTAGTAGTGATACCCACACTTTCATGCCATACATTCAGATAAACTGCCCTATCTTTCAAATTCATCATCATCATTAGGTCTTCAATGCTGGAACTGGTTAAACGCGTGCCTTAATTTTTTTGTATTCTGAGCTAACCTACACATTTCCCTGAAATTCCTACAGCCTTCATCATTTGCTATCTGTGTGCAATAGTTTAATGTAGGTCAACTTCTACCTGTCTTTTTTCCTGTTTCTGCTTGTAATATATCCTGCACTATTACCAAAAATGCCTTAGAATGCATCCCTATCCTTCTGGTTCTCTTATTTTTTTGTTTTCCACAAATACCTTTCTTCCCCTCCTGTTTCTAGAACCTCTTTTTTCTTAACTCTGCCCATGCCATCATCATCATACTCTGAAGTACAACATTCCAAAGGCTTCTACCTTTTTCCTGTCTGATTTTCCTACTGTCCACGTTTCATAGTCGTACAGTGCTGTGCTCCACACATATGCTTTCAACAATTTTCTCTTTGTTTCTGTTTGTTGTCTTCAAACATAGCAGCTACTCTTTCTTGTTAGATTCACACGGCTACCCTTCTATTGTTTTCTAAATGTATACTCTATTTCACCGACATTCATTGGTACACCAAGGGGGTTAAGCAACCTAACTGCTACCAAGATACCCAAACACTAGATATTTGCCGAATTAATAGTTTCCAATTAATCCTTTCACACAATCAACATGTGTTGATAATATTGCAAAAGCAACACCTCTTGTTGTTTATAATAATCATCAGGTTTAAATACAATTACTTTTTCATCATTAGGTTTTCAACTGGTTGTTTGCCTACCTCCATTGATTTATATTTTGAGCTAACCTACACATTTGCTTGAAATTCTCACAGCCTACATCTTTCACTATCTGTGTGCAATAGTCCAACCTAGTTCTACCTCTCTTTTTTCCTATCTCTGCTGATATATTCCGCACTATTTCCTCATGCGTTAGTATGTCACCTATCATCCTATCTACCCATTTATTTACAATTTTCTATATATTTCTTTCTTCCTCATACCATTTGTAGAACCTCTTTGTTCTTAACTTTATCTATCCATGATATTTTCATCACGTCTCTAGCACCACATTTCAAAGGCTTCTATCTTATTCCTGTCCGCTTCTACTGTCCACGTGTCACAGCCATACAGTGGTGTGCTCCACACATTTGCTTTCAGCAATCGTTTTCTTGTTTCTATATTTCTTATTAAATAAAGCATGCCCTTGTGCTAATCTTTGTTTTATACGGGTAGTTTCTACATTTTTTTACTTGATTTCTAAACCGTTGTCTAACAAGGATGTAATCTATTTGATATTTTCCTATATCTCCTAGCATCTTCCACGTGTATCGTCTTCTAGCATGTTGTTGGAATAATGTGTTTCTGATTGTTAAATTGTTTTTGTTGCAAAATTCCCCCAGCTTATTACTTCTGTTACTTCTTGTGCCTAAACTAAAGAAACCTACTACCGCTCCTTCCCTACCCTTACCTCATTCAAACTTTAAATGGTAAAATCTTGTACTCATAATTTTGTGAATAATAATCTTGGGACACTTGCAGTTTAGGACAGCGAAATATTCTTTGCTTTATACTTTACGCCTTGTTCTTTTACATAACGATACAGTCCTCTTGTTTCTGAGTTAACCATGTCCACATAAATATATAATAAAATGTTGAACGTGCAAATGTCATTTTAAATATTCTCCGAAGTACCATCAACTGAATAGGTCATTGTCAATGGACTAAATAAATTTTAAAATAATTGTATATGAAAGAAACCAAAAGGTTATCTTTTGCGCGCTTAACGTCCTGTTAATTGTTTATCACATTGAGCCAGGTTTGCAATACTTCATAATGACAGAGCTTTTCAATGTTTGTTACATGCCAAAATTCGGCAATGTACATTGTTAAATATGTAAATAAATTCCCGGGAATATTTTTAAATAAACTGGTCAATTTCTGTCGTCTCCGAGTCACGCCTGCGCCGAGTGAATGGCGCAAGTGCGCGCGGTGTGATACGACGTCATTAGACTACGAGATCTGAAGCCGAGAACATCTACCTGTGTCGTGTGTGAGTTTCTTTTCTCTTTTTAGGGGGGGTAGGTTCCTTATCTAGCTTTATCGTTCCTTTTACCTGGTTAACCTTGTCGTCCCACCTACGTGCGAGGTGAAAAGAGGATGGACGGATTAAAATTTGACTCAGCAAATGGCGTGATGTGACCCACAACGAGATGGCCCTGGGATTTGGCGGTAAGGTGCGATTTAAGTGAGTACATTGCTTTTATTTATATTGTAAATATAAATTTGATCACTTGAACACTTTTAAACGTGTTTGGTATTTGATACAAATGTCCCGTAATTTGCCGCGTAATCATATTATATTAAACGATTGTGCAATAATATGAAACGCGGGAAACCGTAACATGTTTATGTATCGATATCTTTCTTTGACAAGTACTTTACAAAATGTTATTTGAAATGCAACATAGTTTTTATTATTTTCCTTGCACCAACCTGCATGGACTGATAATATTTGACTTTTTGATAAGAATGCGAATTCAACGTAGGTACCGTTGGATGTACCTCTACAATAATAACTTGGAACTTTTGGAAAAAATGGCAGCCAATTAGTAATTTTAGAAGTTTTGTGAAGACACCCTTGAAAATGTCAAAGGTCATTCATTTTACTGTAATGCTAAAAATCATAAAATCACTCGGTAATTAAATGTATTCTCCCAAACGAAAAATTGAATTCTTTAAATGTGCAACTAGCATAATTTTTTAAGATTGATCGGGCAGTCTGCTATAGTAATGCTACTTTACTGGTCAAGTAATCACTTTGTACGTTTCTGTTTTAAACAAATATATATAATTACGAATGTACCCTGAAATTCATATTACTTAACACTTTGCTACTTGGTGATGTTAGTTTTGTTTTTTGACTTACGTATAAGGTAAACTGATTTTTTTTGGTTCATCAGATACAACTTATTTTCTGCAATGCAATTTTAGCGCTTTTTGAATAATAATAAAAACAGATTTTAAGGGATGTATAGTCGAGTAATTGAAATATCTAAAAATTATACATTTTCATGTGGCATATTTTGATTGCGCAATGCCTTACAAGCAGCTTTTAAATTATTTGACATGCCAATACGTAATGTCAACAACAGCAGAAAATATATTGTACTGGTGAAGTATAAAATAAGATTTGTAGTACGCACTTTCCATGAAAATGTAATAATATAATTAAAAGTTTTAACAACATGTAACAGTAAACAAGCATTATTGAAAAAATATGTTGTAACTGGATATGTAATAAATAATAAATTATTTATTTTGTTTGATTTGTACTTTGGTTAAATTAAACTTACCACCAAATGATTGAGAATTGGAATTAAGACTATTTTGAACTAGCATTACTTTTCTTCTTTAAATAGTTTTTCGCATAGCCACATGTAGACAGTTATTAAGCTGGCCAGGATAAGTTGTGACCCAAACAATAAAGAAAAAATGTTTGTGTGTTCAAATATTCAGTTTTGTCTGCTTCGAAATCAAGGATAAGTATTTGTAAATCGATATTGTTCATACAAGCAAACTCGCTACACAATATATTTGTAAAACCAATTTTATGTAAGTTGTTTAAAAACGTATTTCAAGAGCACATTATTCCTATGATTATTGTGTTGTTTACACATGTTCTTTTCTTTGGGAATAAAATCACTTCGTTTTTAAACATGGACCAAAACATCAATAAACACATGTTTAAAAATTCTGAGTGACTTTATTCTCGAAGAAAAGAAACTTCAACTTGCACCTAAATATTCAAAAGTTTTGGTACTGCCCTAATTTTAAATTAAGAAATTTTCCCGCCATAACATTTTGGGATCTTCTGTGACTGTTTTAGGACTGCTGATTTAACAACCACAAACGCTTTCTCCGCTAGATGGCGCAGAACGCCTTGACAACTAATAACATGAAAGATACCTATCTATCCCTCTTTATCTATGCGCTACACATTTAACTAATATCAAATTTTTCTGGTGTTTGTTGACATTTTACGTGTTTTACATAGTTATTAAAATATTTTTCATAATTACAATATGCCGAGCCACAACGAGTTTTCTAACAAAGAAATATGGGGTTATGGTATATGTATACGCACAGGAAAAATTTAATGGACAAAGGGCTCATCGAAGATATTTGGAAATGCATCCTCAACAGAGACAACAGACTTCCGACTGGGAGAAAGACTCTTTTCGTCCCAAACGAATTCTGCAGGACGCCTTAAGGGTATAACTACTGATCAGGAAAAAGAAATTCTGATCCGCGTAGCTGAAGACGCTGAATTAAGCACAAGACACCTTTCTGGGAGAGCTGGTGTAAGAAATTCCATCGTTTGCAAAATCCATTTTACTTCACGCCAGTCCAGAACTTACTGTCTGCTGATTTGCCAGCTACACTGGCATTCTCTCGTTTCTGTCGTATCCAGCACAATTCTGACCCGTTATTTCTCTTCGTTAGAAAATTCGTTATGCCTGGACATTCGTGCTTATGAAAATCTTTCAAAAACTATGTAAAACGCACAAAATGTCAAGAAACACCAGGAAAATGTGATATTAACTAAATGTGTAGCGTTTGTTATTGCACCTGATTTAGTCACAATTTACTTCAAAAAATTTTACTTTCGCAAATTAAAAAAGGTGTACTGAATAATTGATACGGTGATATCTAGAAAACGATCACTCGGAGAGACATTTACTAGGTATACCTTTTTTGCGTAAAAAAGATGGAAGACACACAATTTTTAACGTTTAGGCTAATACAAAAAGTTAAAACATTTTAAAGAGATTTTTACCGTAAGTGGCGTCCTCTACAAGTGGCATCCAAATTAAGAACGAATTTGAATTTCTCACCTCAGAAAATTCCCAAATGTCTGATTTCGTGCCGTTATGTTAACCTCCATTTCGAATGGACCTGCACCTTGCCGAAGTTCTAAATTACTAGAACAGGTGAAATGGCTTGCGTGTTCTAATGAGCTAAAGAGCCAAACTACAGGTCCAACCAAAGTAGTAGGGTCGTTAGTGAGGAACCAGACTAAGACAGGTCCCCGAAAGAGGGCAGCGGCTCTTTCGGTACTTAGATTGGCAGAGACCATAGGGGTCGGTATGGCAGTCTAAGACACACTACCGCGATGTGGAAGGCAACGGGAAACCACCACATTAATCTCCCAAGTACACAGCGTACAAGAAAAAGCAACTACTGTGCTCAAAGACCACAAACATAGAAACAAGGAAAAGATTGCTTAAAACATATGTGTGGAGCACAGCACTGTACGGCTGTGAAGCCTGGACAGTAGGAAAAGCGGACAAGAAAAAGGTAGAAGCCTTTGAAATGTGGTGCTACAGGCGTATGATGAAGATATCATGGACAGATAAAGTTAAGAACGAAGAGGTACTAAAAATGGTAGGGGAAGAAAGAAATATGTGGAAAACGGTACAAAATAGGAGAGATAGGATGATAGGCCACATACTACGGCATGAGGGAATAGTGCGGAATATATTAGAAGCAAAGATAGGAAAAAAGAGAAGAAGAGGCAGACCTAGATTAGACTACTGCACACAGATAGTAAAAGATGTAGGCTGTAGAGGTTTCAGGGAGATGTGTAGGCTAGCCCGGAATAGAAATCAATGGAGGTACGCATCCAACTAATCCCAAGATGGATAAACTAATGACGAAAAGATAACTGTGCTTAAACATGATGATTATTATAAGTAACTACAAGAATTGGTTGGGCAATATTCTCGAATAATGTTAAGTGTGTGAAAGGATTTACTGGAAAACCATTATTTCGGCAAATGTCTAAGTGTTGGGGGATCTTGGTAGCCACAGGTTGCTTAACCTCCTTCACTGAATCTCGGTAAAATAGGGTATAAAATTAGAAAACAATAGAAGAACGAGCTGAATACACATGCTGTGTGAGAATTTCAGGGAACTATGTAGGCTAGCTCAGAATATAAATAAGTGCAAGTGCGTGTCCAACCAGTTTTGAGACGGAAAACCTAATGACGAAAGAATAAGCGCAGATAAATCTGATGATTAGTATAAACAACTAGTTGTTGGTTGCGAAATACCTGCAACTAATGTTGACTGTGCGAAAAGATAAATTGGAAAATATATTAAATCGCCAAATGGTTAAGTGTTGGGGGAACTTGGCAGCCACAGGCTGCTTACCTCCCTTCACAACCATTGAAGGTCGGAGAAATAGGGCATGTAACTGTAAAACAATAGAAAGTGATCGAACTGCATCTAACAAGAAAGAACAGCGCCTATGAGGAAAGACAACAAACATAGAATAAGAAGAAAATTGTTGAAAGCATATGTGTTGAACACAGCACAGTATGCCTAGGAAATACGGGCAGTCTGAAATGCAGACAGAAAAACGGTAGCAGCCTTTTGAAATGCTGTGCTTCAGATGTATGAGGACGATAGCATGGACAGACAAAGATAATAACAAATAAGTTACAGAAATAGTAGGGGAACAAGGATATCTGGGGAAAAAGAGAAATAGTAGGGTGGAATACGTTCTAAGGCATTTTTGGGGAATAGTATGTGATATATTACAAGCAGAGATAGGAAAAAAGAGGTAGATGTAGACCTAGATCAGACAGTTATAGATGCAAACTGTGCATATTTCAGGGAAATCTGTAGGTTAGTTCAGAATAGGGAACAATGATGGTACGCGTCTAACCAGTTCTAGGACTGAAGACCTAATGATGATGAATGATGATGATGTTAACCTGCCGATGAATTAATTATTAAAAACTAAATGCAAATTAAAAATTTGACTTTCTATATCTCGGTCATTATGAACTTTTAGACTGAGGTGAGTTTGACGCCAATCCCAATATTTTTCCTCTAGAAATCTGCAATATTGCTGTGTCATTAATTAACGGATATCCTGCATATCGCTTGCTCTTTAAAATACAGAATGATTCTAAAAAATTTCCAAAAAGAACCAATGACGACTAAATTTTTAATTTAAAAATATATAGTTTTTGAGGAAGTTCCCATAATACCTACACCGTGTACGTCGTCAAATTTTATTAGAAGGGTTGCGGAATAGATAGAATAAAAATCACCTTAAATGTTAAAAGGTCACGTAAAATACATTGACTTTTTCCCGCTGCCTTCTAAATCCTTTTCCACTTATTACTACATATCGTATAAGTTAGTTTGATTTTGATGCATGACATACTACGATTACGCTTTATTATTATTCTCAGTTATACCCTACTGCAGAAGTACGTAAAACGGGTTGACCAAAATCCATTAGAAATATTATTTTATCACACAATACATGCTTTCGGTATAGGTAATAACTTAAGTTTATAACGAGTTTTTAACAGTTGAATGGTTACGTCATTTAATTAAGCCATTAAAAATTAACAATAATCGAGAAAAAATGAAAATATTAGTTAAAAATAAAAAGCAGAATCTGGACAAATATTAATTTAATAAATGCCAAGAAAAATAAAAAATAAAGTTTTCATAAGCTTCTATGGTATAGGGTTTCGTCAGAAAATGGAAAAGGAAGAAATACATTTTGTAGATAGAAACTTAATATTTTTCAGTTTTCAGTACCTTCATGCAGATCTGCTGTCCATGAGTTTATTTTTTAACAGGATTTTATGTTCTATTTAAATATATAACGCTAGCACGTTACGTAAATCTACATTACGCAGTAGCAAAGAATTTATTAAATTTATTTATTTAAATAAGAGTTTATCAAGAAAGCACACTGAAAAAATTTATAGAAACTTTGGTAGTTACACTTAATAACGTGGCTATTTCAATGTAATATTAAATTAGGATCCAAATAAACAGAAAAGCACCCAATATATTATATACAAACGTTAATAACAATAGAAATTTTACACTTTTCGTATTCAATTTAGAAACATTACAAGATAGACATCGGTAAATTATCGGGTATAAGAATGTTATTTGTACACATTCACATGAATTCAAAAACAACCTATTGAATAATGGAATTGGATCGACACACCCTACTACATCAATAAGCATAAAACCAACCACAAAAATTAATGCGTACATGTAAATCGTGGACGAAATTAAGAGCTCACACGGATATAAAGAAATTTGCAACCATGGTAGATTATCCCCAATATTCATATACTTATAGCCATAAAAAATGTGTTGCGAACGTAAATATTGTATAAGAAAAAGATGACCCGTTATATAATATGATATGATTCCTCCATATCTATTGAAAGGATGTGCTGATATTGTAAAACATCCACTATGCGATATATTCAATCTGTCTCTTAAAACAAAGGTGTTCCCGTATCTGTGGAAGCTAGCTAAAGTTACACTTATTTATAAATCAGGTGAGACAAGTAATATTTGTAATTATAGACCTATTGCGAGACTTTCCTGTTCAGAAAAGGTATTTGAGCATATCATTTATAAACGAATTTATAATTACGTAAAATCCTCAATTGACCTACATCAGCATGGTTTATGCCGAATCATTCTACTGCTACGAACTTAGTGGTTTTTACGAGTTTCATTAGTGACGTATTAGATAGGAAGGGGCAGATATTGCTAAAGCGTTCGATAGGGTTGATCATAGTATTCTGTTGCAAAAATTAGCATCCAACGGATTCTCGATGCCAACATTAGAATTTTTTAAAACTTATTTACATCACAGAAAATTATTTGTATCGTTTAATAGAATTAACTCACAACCATTTTTTCCGACATCTGGAGTGCCACAGGGCAGCAATCTTGGTCCTTTATTATTTCTTATTTTTGTCAATGATCTTTCAAACTACACAAGTGCTAGTAAATATCTTTTGTTTGCTGATGATTTGAAAATATATAAGGAAATAAAGAACTTGTCTGATTGCACGTCATAACAAACCGACTTTGCCTCTATAAAACACTGGTGTAATATTAATAGAATGAGTTTTAACATAAAAAATGTGAAAAAATGGTGTTTAGGGTTACTAAATCTAATTAATATAATTAATATAATTAGAGCGAGTCTCAAGTCGCTTGTGGCTAATTTCTTTACCATGCTGTATAGATAAAGAATAACGAGCAACTGCCAGATTGAAACGACAATCCTTGAATTGCAAGGCTAGGACAGAACAAGTATGCGCTAGATGTTGTTTATGAACTCTTATCACGGTATAACGAAACGAAAACGACTAAAAATAGCTAGAAAAACATCGCGTTTTTTACAAGGTTAAAGATTTATGTACATTGTTTTCAATAAATTTAACGACGAAAACCAAACATTTGTTTTGCAATATGCATTAATTTATAATTTCGACTTGGTAGAAAGCAGCAATACTTAATACAGAGCGTGTCGTTTATAAAACGACTTGAAACCAAATGTATTTACGATTGTAATGCCTCATCATCATTTAGTTTTCGACCTTACTTAAGGTTGGTTTGACGCAGCCCTGACTTCTTTTCTATTCTATGCTATTCTAAAAAGCTCTACATACCCTTCACAGCCTAAATTTCTAATAATTTGACTAATATAGCTTAGTTTAGGTCTTCCTATACTGTTCTATCTTTTTCTTATCTACCTGGCTCTACATAGATATTAGCAACCTGATGGTTGTTAAAGAACATGTTTACGTGATTCCCATTTATAAGGAAACGAACTATTACCTGGTTATCCCCCTAAAACAGGAAGAGTGTTAAATTAGGGCTTGCCATGTATAATTGAATAAGAATAAATAAATAAATAAATAGAACTATATTGACCTCGAAAATCGAGAAGTTAGGCGCACTATCTCGTGACAACGAAAAGTAGCATGCAATGACCCTGGGACAAAAATCTATAAAACCCACGAATACTATTTTAGTGTTTCAAGAACAGAGATTAGAGCATAGGTTCGACATTGATTGATACACAACTATCGCTATGTGGGATGAAGTTAATTATCGAGTAATTTAAGTAACAGTATAAACTCTCGGATCGTTAATAAAAAGGTTCTCAAATGTGAGTGAAAGCGCGGAATTAAAAATACCGTTACAGATGAAAGTGTCCTGTTTTTGAGACTTTCATTCAACGCTAAGTTAGAGCACTTGATTACCTGCAACTATTTTCTTGCATTAAAAGGTTGTTCGGAGCTTTGTAAAAGACCCATAAAACCTGTAAGTTTGAATTTTTGTTTTCCACTTGCTGAACATTACATGGTATTCTATAATTAATAATTGTGATTGGTTGTAGTGATAAAATAGTGAAACTTATTAATAAGAGGACATTTTGAAATGATCATTTGGGCTTTGTATATAAGTCTAATTTATTATTTCAGCTTATTAACTATAATACTTTAGTATTTATCAACTTACCTTGTATAATTAATTACCTAATATATGTATATATTTAATACTTGGCATGTAGCCGTAATTTTGAACGTCGTTTCCTGTCTATAACTGATATAAGTCAAAAACTTCACATTATCCGATACGGTTGACAAAATGGCAAACGTAATTGAAAGTTAGATTGATATATGGTTCTGTACATGATTTAGATTTCTTTGCATCTGCAAACCACAACAGGAAATTTCACTAAATCCTCATGCATAATTTCGTATTTGAATCTTTTCGAGTTACATCAAACGAAACAGTTGTTTACCAATAATTAAACCATCAGATACCGGACTTGGATAAAAACTTCTGCATACACTGCCTCTTTATATTGTACCAACAGATTGTAGAATGGACACCAATAAACATCCTTAATATATTAAACTTGATTATTAAAACTTCTTTTAAACTTTGTTATTACTTGGTTGTTACAACGTAGTCACCAAAACGTGGTTGCGCTGCAAAATAGAAGATTAGATGTATTTAAATTAATTGAGAATTTCTAACCATTTGATTTGAAATTGTCCTAGCATATCGTGTATGTTTTCTCAGATAACCACACAAAATATAATTAAAGCGAGCCTCAAGTCGCTCGTAGTTAATTTCTTTGTCATGTTGTACAGATAAAGGATAACGAGCAACTGCCAGATTGAAACGACTTAGAATCGCAAGGTTAGGACAGAACAAGTATGCGCCTGATGCTGTTAATGCTGTTAATGCTGTTAGTGAAACGAAAACGACTAAAGATAGCTAACAGAACATCGGGTTTCTTACATGGTTAAACATTTTTGTACATTGTTTTTAATAAATTTAACGACAAAAACCAAACATTTGTTTTGCAATATGCATTAACTTATAATTTCGACTTGATAGAAAGCAACAAAACATAATACAGGGCGTGTCGTCTATAAAACGATTTAAAACCAAATGTATTTACGATTGTAAAGCCTAAGGAAATTAAATACTTTTCACTGTATCTTCGACTCTCGCAGCCGATGTGTTTACCAATTACGTCACCTGGACTGGTGATGACAATTGGAAAATTACACCAATCTACTTCACCAATGTTTGGCCTAAAAGTCTGTTTCTATAAAGATATGTTCAACTCTACTGACTTCAAACTGTTTACTGAAACATGCCATTAAATCTTTTTCAAGATGAAAAATACCCAAACTAAGAAAAATGTTAAAAAATTCTCGGTGTCTGATAAATTTAATGTCAAGTGCTATTCTACATACACCTTCATGACACCACAATAAGCCACATCGTTTTGATTTACGTTTTACAAACATAGTTGAAAGTTTTTCATACACGTGTAGATTGTACTAAACTGCGTGAACGTATGAAGCAATATTGGTGTAAAAGCAGTAGTCGTTTGTGGAATGTTTTAAGATGATATCATACTATTAAAGGAACTCTAAGAAGGAATGTTTGTTGAATTAGCATCAGGATTAATATTTACTACAAATCTACTAAAACTTCAAGCCATATCCCATTTTCTAGGCAACGATGCAGCTGATTCGTTATCAGGTTTTTGAGCAACTGAAAAATCGTTGTAAATTTCTCCTCTTTGTTTTGGAGTTCAAAAATATTTTAGCTCTTGACAGGGTAAGGTATATGAAACGAACAATTAAGCTGCCATTTTGACAGACATTTTATTCCAATACGTTTTCAAGACTATTTTGGAATACTACCAAAACTGTGTCGTAACTACCTGCGGTGCATGGAAATGTTTGCTCCTCGTGGTCAAAGTTATTCCATGCAGCTCAAATTGGAACGTTAATCTTTTTTAGGAAATGGAATGCCTTGTCCTTGTAACATTGTGTTTTTCTACTGTAACATAACATTATACAGGCTCTTGCTGAAACGGTTTCTCTAACTTGATGATTGGAAATATTTCTTTGCTTTAAACTAGTACAAGTCGGTTCATATTTATCTTCATATTTATGGTTTACTTTTGCAGCATGTTTTACTTTTGGAATATAAAGTCTGTAACACGATATATGATATTTTATGTTATCTTTATTAATATCTTGCAAAATATTGTCTGGAATATGTTCAGAAGCACTTTTAACGATTTTTTTGTTCATTGTCTGTAAAAGCTAACTTTATATTTTTCTTTTTTGCAGATAATACACAAATGATTGTCTTTGGCACTATCTTTCATTTGTTTTGTAGGATTCACAAGTGTTGCCGCGTTACTCATTTTTTTCCTAATTTTCACTTTCTTCTAACTGAAACAAACAATTGGATTAGTAAATTGCTCGTCAAGACTATAAAATTAATATTTTCTAATGTATATTTAATATTAAATTTGACGATAAACTGATCTAGCCAAAAAATGAACGTATCCTTATTTATTTAATGAAAAATATTATGCAGAAAGTCGTAGTAATATATAGCTCTTGAGGGTGGTCTAGAAATTAAAACGTTATAATATCATAAGTTGAAGACTTATTAACTGTGTACACGAATTTTTCCAATAAAATCCAAAAACAGAGTATTTTCGTGTAAAAATCATATAATAGTTAAAATATATAAATTACAACAGAGCGCTTTCGGCGTTAGCCATCTTCGGTGCTAAGTCAAGTTATTTTTAAAAAATATATTCTATCAAACTAATTCAATAAATAGAGAACATTTAAACTATTATACTAATATCACAGAGAAAAAGACTATTTAACAAATTGATTTTTCCAATAAATATGGATTACATTTTGCTGTGTCGTTGATGAACTCGAAAGGAAGCCTCTCGATATTTTAAAAACATCCGTTTTACCTCCATTTCTAGCAATTTATTTGCAAAACGTCAAATATCTAGAATATTATTGATTTAATCAAAACGTACTTTGGAATACTTTATTTTTAAAATAAAAAAAAAAACAATCAAAATAAGGTATTATACAATCTAAAATCGGCGCACGGGTTGCGTATAGCTACCGCACATTAAAAAAAATACAAAAATTACGCCATTTTCCCCATATGGCGGCTAAACGAGTATGATCTGGCATATGTTACTTCTATTATTTTTTTACTTCTAGGGGTGTATAATAACGTACTGAAGTCAAACTGGAGGGACATATAATGGTACATACAACCTATGGGTGGCTCCTAGGCTAATTTAATATTTTCACTTTTATCATTTAAACTGTTTGCATTCATTTGTACCTCGAAACTAAGGCTATAACCCAAGAAAAGAAACTATTAAGGTTGCTAACATCAAAAGAATATTGGCAATTAATCTGATGCCATCGTACCGTATCTGTACCCGCGCACTAATTCAAAACTTTTCATTCCAGTAAAATCAGAACCTTTCAATTTCCAAAATTTTTATCTCGCGCAAAGTAAAAATTCTAACCATTTTTTTTTTGGTGATTGAAGTGACTTTTAATCTGGGAATAACTTCTATTATATGTTCTGTTTATCCCACAAATAGAGGAATATATTTTGCAAAAATAAGATCATTTGCAATGTGATTGAAAACCTGTAATTTGGCAATAGTTATTTGATAAATTTGGATCGAGTCTTTATCCTAGAACCAACCTCTTGTCATTTAACACCATAAACTTACCCCACCTGCATTTTAAGATTATTATGCAATATACTAATGTAACTTCTAGAAGCTAAAAAATAGTTGCCGTTGGCAATGAGAGTTTGTTTTAGAGTATTACCATACTGCGGTTTAGATAACACTCTGAGATGTGATTCTATTTGATTATTTATGTTGTTAAAAAAATGCACAAATATTTTGCTCGTATAATAAACCAAATACAGTAAAAAAAAATGTCCTAAATATACAAAGCAAAATTTGCAAATGCAAGTGAGGTCATCAACCAAAATTTGGACGCTAATTATATACAAATTTACATATACCGTTAATTATCAATACAGTCTGCATAGCTATTATAATTTATAACATTATACGAGCCTTGTCTGAATGATGTTGGCCCAAATAACAAAAATAGTCTTTTGGGAAAATCTTTATTATAAAAGGATAATGATAAAAAATCAGATAAATTTTATGATGATATGAAAAGCATTTTTTCCTTCTTAACAAATCAAACCAAACTCTACACAATTAAAAAAAAAACATGTTTTATCTAATATTACCATCATCATCATCATGTTTTTAGTCTTGAAACTGGATAGACGCGTACCCTCATTGTTTCCTATTCTGTGCTTACCTACACATTTCCCGGAAATTTGCACAGTCTGCATCTTTAACTATCTGTGTGCAATACTCTGATATAGGTCTACCGCTACTTCCCTTTTCCTATTTCTGCTTGTAATATATTCCGCACTATTCCCCAAAAATGCCTTAGAACGTATGCCGCCCTTCTATTTCTCCTATTTCATTTGTTTTTCACAAATATCTTTATTCCCCCTACTATTTCTATAACCTATTTGTTATTAATTTTGTTTATCTATGCTATAATCTTCATACATCTGAAGCCCAACATTCCAAAAGGCTTCTACCGTTTTTCTATCTGCTTCTCTTACTGCCCCTATTTCATAGACGTACTGTGCTGTGCTCCACAAATATACTTTCAACAATTTTCTCCTTATTTCTATGTTTGTTGTGTTCGAACACAGCCGCTGCTTCCTTGTTAGATGCAGTTTGGTGCCCCGTCTATTGTTTATTTCCCCGATATTCAGTAGTATGTGAAGGATGTTAAGCAGCCTGCGAATACCAAGATCCCCAACACATGAACATTTACCGAATTAATAGTTTTCCAATATATCCTTTCGCACAATCAACATTATTTGAAAATATTTCAACACCAACACATGCAGTTGTTTGCAGTAATCTAGCTTGCCTACTTGCTTCAAACTTCTGACATTCCACGCTCCGACTCGCAGAATGTTCACGACTCTTGTTTTATACTTCCGATCACATTCCCCGAAGTGGTCTCCTCCCAGAGATCCGAATGGAGGACTATTTTAACTCCGATTTTTTTACCCCAGAAGACGCCATCATCTTTAATAACAATTTAAGTACGCTGTGTTCTTGGGAGGTAATGTGGTGGTTTCCTGTTGCTTTCCAAATCGCAGTAGTGTGTCTTAGAATGCAATACCGACCCCTATGGGGTATGCCACTCTAAGTACCGTGCATTTATATTTCCAATCCTCCACCAGAAGGTACTACATTGGCCAGGAGGCGAGTTTTTTGTTGCCTGGAAATTTAGAATTTTGCCGAACCCTTGCCGTTCCAGGCAAGGTAGGGATCTTTAACGTGCGTGACAACACTCACACACGGGACCTCCATTTAACCTCTCATCCGAACGAGGGCGTAATTTTTGTGAAAAATGCTCACCTGTCATTTTTCAAGCAGTCGGCCGTGTCGGGATTTGAACCCAGGACCTTGAGAGCCGTAGTCTTACGCTTACTACATTGATCCGCGGCGACGCCTCCACTCTAAGTACCGAAAAACTTTTTCGGGGACCTGTCTTAGTCTGATTCTTCACTAAAGACCCTACTACTTTGGCTGGACCTGTAGTTTGGCTCTTTAGATCACTGGAACGCGCAAGCCATTCCACATTTCTAGTAGTCTTGAACTTCTTCAAGGTGCAGGTCCATACGGAATTGCTAATATTACCAACCCTTAAAAAATTGACAAACATTAAGGTATTTGCCACTTTTTCCCTCTCAGTTCTCTGAATATTGCCTTAACTAGTTTGGAATTCAGCAGACAAAATTGTTTCAAACGATTATGTTATTCTGGAACAGTTTTTGTAGACCGCGAACTTGGTTTTCTCTTCATGATAGACCACAGAGCTTCGAAAGATGAAGAGCAATATTGTTTTCCCACATACTGTTAGCCGTATGACAAATGGTACTCTTTTGTGTAAAAATACATCAACGTGGTTTAATCTCATTTCTTCTATCTATAGATTAAATTTGTTTTGCAGAACGTGGATGTATTTATTAGCGTTCATCATTCCCTTTACCAAGTGTAATTTATACACACATTAAGCAGACGTATTTTCTTAAATCAATGCAGAAACAGAAAACTTCACTTTCCTTTTCAGACAGTAATTGTAATATACCTTTTATTTGGTTCTTATGAGTTGCCTTCGTGTATCACTAACGCAAACTTTGTTACTCCGCACGATCAAATCCCACTGGTGCTTAGACCAAGTTCTATATTCTCTTGCTAAGAGAAGTCTGTTTTTCTATTATCTTTATGTAAGTAAGGGGCGTTTTTGTGCATGCGAAATAAAAAATTTTAAAATGAATTACAAGCAAATATTCGAAAATACTTTGTAAATTTTGAGCAGCCCAATGAAAAGCTGTTCTTAAAAAACTTTTACTCGTTGCTTTACTCCACGAAACAACTCTTCGTTATTAGAACATCGATTTTAAATTAATCATTTTTAAGCATCTTAGTTTGCCTTAGAAAAACGACACTTACTTCCATTCCTATTGTTTTGGGTCACTAGACCAGTAATTCTATAAAATAATAATATCAAACATCGGTATATCGTGACTAATTAATATCTTCTCCAATCTGCAGTGCAGATTCTTCTTTCGAATGCAAATAAATTATTATTCTTATTTCCTTACAAACCGCTTTACGCGATACATTTTTAATTATTGACAACAACAAATATTTAAATAATCTATAAATATTACTGTTAGTTTGCTTGCAATTACAAAATCAAACCCTGATTTTTTTGAAACCGCATATTTGATTTTAATAAAAATTAACTTGATCGTTAATACGTTTCAATCTCACTTGTGTTCTTACATAATGTTGTGAAATAGGCAACCAGAAACTAAAGATATCTTTAATGAAAATATTTAGAAACATAGAGGTATACCATAAACTACGATGTGTCTTTACTGCAACATCAATTCTCAATTTTTATATTTTGAACAGTTGGGCAGCTTTCATTTTGATGAGCTAGCTACACAAATCGATTTTTTTTTGTGAGATTTAGAAGAACATTTATTCAAATTGCCAAAGAAAATTAAAAGCTAGAGAAAAGGTATAAATATTGTTTGGGGGGCAGAATGGTAGAAGAATAGTTTTTTTTTGTAATGGACACTTTGATCTAATTTGTATTTTATTATCTATATAAGTTTCGACTGCGCTAAAAAATTATAAACATTTTGAGTCAATTTCTATTGATTTTTCTTATATATAGATTGACGTGATAAAGAGGTCACGAGAGTTCATTGAAACCCAAATTCTGTAAATAAAACCCACCCAAAGAGAAGGAAACGGAAAAAAAATTGAAATTTCCCAGTTATTTACTTTTTCTCCACCCTGTATAAATATGCGCGTATTGTAAATACAAAGCCATAAAAGAGCAAAGCAAAACACACTTCCCGTGTTTTACATTTATTACAGAGTGTAAAAAGATTAGAAACTTAAAAGTTCCAATTTTAAATCAATTCGTTTCAGCCGTATGAGCTACCTGCTACAAATAATTATTCTATACTTAATAAAACGAGCTTTCTTTTGTTATTATATTCCCGTGACTATATTTTAAGAATATTCACTTCTGTTAAAGGATGCAAACTAATCGAAATTTAAATTAAATATGTAATTATACTGAAATCTATACTTTATTAGTACACAAATCAACCATAAAGAAAGCAAACGCGTACTTTAATTATTTTTCCGTGTGTGTCGATATATTATTTAACTTCATTTTAAGTGTTTTAAATAAAGAGTTTTGGTAAAACTTTCGTGATTAATAAAGAAAAATACGTCATCTTTACTAAAAATGTTTTTAAAAAGTAATTAAATAAATAAATGCTCCGATTCTGAAAGCGCGACGATTAAAAATGCAATAAACATCGATAGGGAATAATTTATGACTTTCCGGGGTAACTATAAAATGGTATGAGACGCGACCGTGAACTCCGTGCATTAGACAAAGCTCGACAACGCCTTGCAATGCTCGTAGATCAAATCTGTCGCGTTGGTTTGACGCGAAATAGATCATAAAGCACGCCATTCGCAAAAATATTACATCATTCAGCGGTGACTAAAATTTGAAGTAAATTATGAAAACTTTTGAAGAACGGCGTAGTTATAGAATTTGGTATATAAGCGGAAAGAAATCCACATTCACATATTCATTTCAGTTTACAAGATCTACCATGTAGGACTCAATGAATTCAATCCTAAACCAAGCAAGATGTAATTTTAAGTAAAGATTTGAACGCATAAGTTTAAGTGATTTATAATATTATGATATGCAATAAGCACCGTAAAACTTTGCATGAATATGAAACTTATAAATTTGAATAGTTTCAAAAACAGAAGTTATCGAATATGATTATTTGATAAAGCTCATTTGTTTTGTAAAAATACTATGAAGATTGAACATTCTTCGGCGCAAGAACTGCTATAAAGTTGGGTAATTAGAAATAGAGAATTTAATTGGCGTGGTTTACAAGCACGAATGTAAAATAGCCATTCGCCATCTCTTTTGTTACAATTTATAGGCGATTAAAAAGTCTTATCTGATTTATAAGCTTTACCTATATTATCGCGTTCTACTAATTGGGCCTTTAGTCGTATTGTTTGGTATCGTACGAAATAATTACTTATCATTTGTGATTTAGGGTCATTTCAATCTGAGGTCTATGGTGCTCGACCGAACTGGAAGCATCTAGAAAATTTGTTAATTAACTGAGTAGCTTCTTAAAAAAAATACACCATAATTGAAAAAATCTAAAAAGATTTAAGTAGTTTGTTTAAATTTAGTTTTGCATCAAAATACTTTTAATGAAAAGAAATCGGCGAGTACTTTCAAAAATACTTTCACTGGAAATTCTGTCCAAGTTAACGTACCGCGTTTAATAAGTTACTGAAAATCTGTCCAAGTTAACGTACCGCGTTAATAAATTACTGGATTGGTTTTCAAATAGTACTTTGTTACTCAATGCGTTATTGAATGTTACTTGGCATTAAAAAAGGATACTAGATACTGCTTTTAGAACTTTTGCAATTAATACTTTGTTTTTAAAGACACACGTTTCACTTATGTACTAACAACATATAATAATAAGCTTATTGGAATATTATACAGAATTGAATTAAATATTTCAAAATTTAATTTTCTCGGTTTTGAGATGGTTTATTTACAGAATGTTGTGCTCAAAGACCTCTTATGAACTCCTTATATTTCCTCCAAATTAAAATATAAAATTTGAAATCAATCTCGACAGGGATACGTTGAGAGCCATATTTCTGCATTGAAGAGTAACTTTTTATTTTTATTCAATACTACATACTATATACGACTATTTACATTAGACTTATAATACACACGCATAATTCTTTTATCACGATAGCCTTTCTTTTCAATAACTAATTTACTTCATAACATCTCAAATTTAACTTAACATCTCCCAATGTATTCCCTCTTCACCTGAATTCTTTCATTGTCATTCTATATTTCTAATTCTCTTATATACTCAGTGACATGGAAACTGCAACACCGAAAAGGGTTGGGAATTTTTTGACCAAACTCAGTAGATTTGTTTAGCTACTGAAAAGTAATAATTTATTAAAAGTTCAAAGAAAAACCAAAAGATTAACACAATTTTTATTAATAATGTGTTGGGGCACACATGTTCAATTGACGAAATATCGGGAGATCTGGTGACCATGGTAAAATTTTGATATGGGCGTCTTCAAATCGGTTAATCGTAGTCCTCGCTAGTCCTCGCTACATGAGGACGGGCACTATCCTGCTGGAAAAAGTGGGTCTTCTAGCTGTTTGAAATAAGGAAGGATATGGGGTTCTACACCTTCATTAACATAGTACTCGGCGTTCATATTGCCTCGAATGAACACCAAATGAAACCTTCTTCCATATGTATTAGCACCCCATAACAAAACCTCCACGGGTGGGTGCATATGCCTTTCAACAGAAAATTTAACATCGATACGTTCCCCACGTTTTCGTCCGACTCTCATTCGGCTATCATACATACCTAAACAGATTCGGGATTCATCACTGAATACTCTAATATGCCACTCCACGTTCCAGTGCAATTGCAAACTTCACCACTCTAAATGTAGCTGTCGATGTTAAGCTGTAAGTGGTAACACAAGATGTGGTTGATAGGATTGCCAGCCAAAAGCCTTAATTCAGCGATAAACCGTTCCAAGAGTTACGAGCAAATCTTCATTACTTAACCAGTGATTAGCAATTGACCTGGTACTGGCGAATAAGTTTCTTAGAGCCAATAGGCGAAGATGGCGGTCTTGCACCACATTAGCTTGTCTTCGGCCACCTGTTCCTTTTTAATGAGATTCCTGGCCGTCCCTAATTCATAATTGGTGACAACGCATAATTGTGGATTGATTCTGATTAAGGCGATTAGCAATTTCCTTGAATGAAAAACCACCTTCACGCAACCCGACAATTCGATCTCGGTCGAATTCGCTCAACTAGCGGTAATTTCTACAGTGCAGCATTCTAGGCGTAATCACACCCTCAAAACACAAAATTCAACCAAAACTTGTACGAAATATACCGGATAATAATGTTAAAAATATATTACAGAAGTGTCAGATATACCAATACTACTTGATCTATCGCAAGGAAATTTTAATCAATGACTACCTTTAAGTGGTTAAATATATCTGCCAAGTTTGGTCAAAAACTTCCTATTCCTTCTTGTCACTAAGTATATTTACACACGGTTTCATCAAGTTAAACAAAAATTTCTCCCACATGGGAATCATATACAAAACACTGTAGAAAACTCTCTTATAAAATATAAATATCTCGCAAGAAATGTGGTATAAAATTTTCTGAAATTATCCTAGATACTACTAGATACTACTAATGTTATTGTGCCCATACACAAACCAAAAGAAACGGACTTTTTTAAATTTATGAATACACCCATCTACCGAAGGTCCTTCATACCTTCTCTCCAAAAATGAATTCTACAAATCAATTTTCAAAAACCTTATTACCAAATTTCGCAAAAATACTAACCACTGATACAGGACAATTATATTATTTATTGCTATGCTGCTTTATATATTCCAAGTTCCAATTTAATTTCTTATAAACATCGCTTCTTTTTATAACAATTTCATGATTTACAAAATAAGTACTTTATTTCTCACAGATATCTTCATATATATACATTTTTTTCCTCTTCATTTAAATTTTTACTACTGATACCCTCATTTAAATTATTATCACCTTTATTTAGCTTATCTTTAATATTACTATCCTCAAATTTTTTCATTTTAACTTCGTAACTTGTAGAAATATTCAAATTTTCATTTTTCAACTCACCATTTTCAAAATATTCAAACAACGCTAACTACTTCATCTTGTACCTTACCTGGATCCTAAATACTCTTTAACTCTGCTTCCTTTACTTTTCTCTTTATTTCATCAACTTCTTTCTTAACTCGACTTACCTTTTTATCTCCTTTATTTACTCAATTCCACTATTTCACACAAATTCAAAGTAATACAGTCTTTCTCGACCTCAATATCTAGTTCATCATCCCATTTGAAATACTCATCACCACATTTAATTCTCTTCTTCTTCGCATCTATTAATAACTTTAATCTATCAATCAGATCCTTTCAAAAAAATGCCTCCATCCTTAATCCATCTTTCCATCCTTCGTGGTTGACCCATTTTATCATACCGCTGAAGAAACTCTAGAAAAACATCTCTATCCAAAATGTTCTGTAAGGCTATGCATTGCCTAACCTGTGTTTAAAAGTGCCCCTCCAAATATTTTATGATTTGTTTATCGTCTAAAGGAGGATGAAGTTGTTTCACAACAGTGAATTTTTTTATGACATACAAATCTCTTGTCATGCCAGAATCACTGCTGTATTTGCTCATAGGTAAATTGTCTCTGACTATAAATTGTTGGTTATCCTCCCAAGAATGTTTTAAAAATTTAACTTCGAAATCTTTAAAGGAGTTTAACTCACTTTTAGTAAGTCCAAACCAAATTTCCACACAACCTTGTAACATGAATCGCGCGATGTTTAATTTAGTTTGTTACTTCTGCCACAGAATTTTTCTCAAATGTATGAAGACTTTCAAAATAGAAATTTTGTCGATAAAAATACAAATAGAAAATTTAGTTTTGTGCCGTTGGACCAGGTACTAGAACAAAATTTTAATAAATCTGCAGAAAGTCTAAAAGGGATAATTGGTATGACCAGAAGAAAAGAAGCTGTGTTATTACATGGTTTAATTAAACGTGCAAAAGTCAAATTTCACAATTTATGCACACTATATGTGACCTGATATACGAGTAGAGTATAATTGGGAATCCTGGCACCACATTTCCCCCAGAATCCCACATTTCCCCACACATCTGGACCAAAAAGGTTTCTTCGACTAACCATTTTTCATCTTTCGAGATAAATATATCTTAATTTTTCATCTTTCGAGATAAATGAACATCCTCATTTCCTCCCACATCTGAACCAAAAAGTTTTCTTCGACTAGCCATTTTTTTATCTTTCATCTGAACCAAATAGTTTTCTTTGTCTAGCCATTGCATCTTTCGAGATAAACCTATCTTGTTTGGTATCAATTAATATTAAAATTTTCTCAGCTACCCGAATCTTTAGGAATTTTTCAGATATCATCACCCCCAAGGGTGCTACCCCAATTTTAAGATTTCTTACATGTAGCGACTTTTGAGCGTTCTTATAAATTTTTTCAGTCATGCGATACATCTTGTTAGTCTAAAATTTTATATAGAATCTAAATCTGCAAACAGATTTGAAATCGGACCACGCCCTGCAAAGTTACACATATACCCTCTGCGAGATAAATCTTTCTCCACATTTCCACCCACGAGATAAACCTACCTTGTTTGGTATCAATTAACATTAGATTTTTCTCAGCTACCCGAATCTCTAGGAATTTTTCAGATAGCATCATCCCCCAGGGAGCTACCCTGATTTTAAGATTTCTTACCTATAGCGACTTTTGAGCGTTCTTATAAATTTTTTTAGTCATGCGATACATCTTGTTAGTCTAGAATTTTATGTAGAATCCGAATCTGTAAACAGATTTAAAACAGGACCACCCCTTACCATTTTACACACACCCTCCAAATTATAACTTTCCTGCAGCTCATATCTAAAAGAAAATCTAAAGCCCATTCTTAAAACTTTTTATTACAGACAATTTTTACTAATACAGTTTAAATTTTGTAAACCACATTTCTAAATACATATTCACAATTTTTTATTTTGAACCTAGAACTTCTCATATCGGCTCATACTTATTAATATTTATTTCTAAATAGAGCACTTTTTCCAAAGACCAACCGAACCCGCATGTTTCAAATTCCTCTGATTTTGTTCTTATGGTCTCGCTTAAGACCTTATACATATTCTCCAAATTACTAGAAGACGTTATAACCACATTTTTGTGTTAAAGGATTTCACATCGGACTTCTCTTCCCTATTTTGGTGTAAACGCCGTAGAGTTCGCAGTAGACTTTTATTGCTGTATGTTGTATTCTTTTTCATTTATTAATCGAATAAATCGCTCTTTCTGCTTCCAAAGAAACTCGGGCACCCAATCGTCGACACTGGCGTTCTTTATGCGATAGCTAGCCATACGGTTGTTAAACGCTGTACTAACCATTTCTACACCATCGACGCTAGTAGCGGTAAATGATGCATTTTTATGTCTGTTGCTCCTTAAGTGTGCGGGATACGTAGTCTTTTCCATTTCGAAATCGCATACTTTACACATAATTCGTGGTTGTTTCGTACAAGGCCCTTTAACAGCTAGCGGGACTGAACGTTTACGGCTTAATGACATACCGTGCTGTTTTTCCTTGTGTCGCTGTAAGTTGCCCATTATCGTAAAAGCGATACCGCAAGACCCACAGTTAAAGAACTTTGCTGCGGACGGGTGTATAAGCTTAACCGTGGACGATGTTACGCCACGACATTTCTTCTGGTACCGTTTGAGAGCATTTTTCCAGGTATAGGAAGCACCGCAAGAGTTGCACTTAAAAACGTTTGCAGATACCATTTTAGTACAAAACAAAATCCGCACTATAAGACTTGACTTGTAAGCGAACTAACTTATAACTAAAGAATTTACTCCAGCGTACCTGCTTTATGTACCCTATAGAATGCAAACCGAAGGTTTCGAAGACACCGAACGAAGTTGAGGATTCATCGGGGAACTAAATGACGTCATAATCCTTGCTGCTCGTCCAATACATTTAGCGCCAATGTATGCACCCGGTACGCATCGTCGATGGTGCGAATGCCGTTAGTAGAAACATCGGAAACGTCTTCCATGTTATACGGATTGCGTGCATATTAAAAATCCAAAGGGTGATAGCACACGCACACAAATTGTGTGCAAGTCGTGCTGTAGAAGATGCAGTGCTACTATAACCAAAAACACTTTAAACCATTACTAAGAAAATACCAACTTGCTGTCTACAGGATACTTACTAATAAAGTAATTTAATTTTAAATAGCTTCTACGTCATATTTTAGGTAGGCTTGAATATTTTCCAAATGAATCACCAAGCGAAAGTATATGCTTAGCAGTATTAAAATTAACCATTAATTTCCATTTTACGACCATAGTTAATTATAGATTAAAATTTAATTTGTGCACGTACGAGCTTCTCGTAAACTAACATATTTTATAGCAACAATGCGCTGTATAATACATGCATACCCTTCTCTGCGCTACTGCTATTCTTGTAATTGCTAGAAAAGTCACTCTCCTTTTATTGTTAGGGACCGATGCAAAGCACCATTTTTTTTTATACTTTCTATAGCACATCGCGCACTTTTTCGTCTGATAATTAAATATTGCTTCTGTAGGCTTTTACACTTTTGCAAAGCGGTCGGCCGCACGTAATGATTTCTAGAACCGGTAAGTACTTGATATCGTCCAAATAGAGAATTAAATGCTCGATGTCTGTCAACTTCCAATTCCCTCGTAAAGGTAGAAAAACTCGGTCAATCATCCATCTAACTTAAACTTCGACTCGCTCCCGTTCTGATAAATTTCCAAACATTTTTCAAACGACAATAGGCCGAGAATTTTAAACTTCCGAGGATCTTTAAGTCGTGATCAATTACACATCCGAGCTACGCGTAAACTAACATATTTTGCAGCAACTGTATAATACATGAATATCCCTTCTCTGCGCTACTGCTATTCTTGTAGTTGCTTTGGAAAAGTCAGTCGCCCTTTTACTGCTAGGGCCGCCAAAAGCACCATTCCATACTTTCTCTATAAGTGTAGCACATCGCGCACTTTTTGTCGGTTAATTAATTTTGTTTATGTAGGCCTTTACACTTTCGCTTATTTAAACATCTAATACGAGCGATTAACCACTTTCGATTATTCTAACGGGAACCACCATACATCCCACCGCACCGTTCTTTTGAATCCAACGATCCTATGGGCTTCCACGCACTAACACCTGACGTATCTTTCCTACTATTTGTTAAACAAAACCACCGGTATCACCATTGTGGACGTAAACAGATGTTTGTGGATGTGTACGAGTATGTAACCATATACATTAACCAGTCTAAGCTATTTTATTTAGTCCACGAAAACTACTATTTTCTAAACCACAATTAATAATCGCCTATATAGGTTCCACATTTCGACCATTACCCAATGACTGGTGCTACGTACATGGAAACTTTAATTTCTTATTGGAGAATTCTTATTCTCCCGCGCACTGCCGCGTAGTTGCATGCCTACCCCTTTTGGAGGTATATGCTCGTTATAGGTTGTAAGACCCTCGGTTTTACTTAACTACAATTCGTGAAACCTCTTTAATCTTTTTAATCGTATCTTTCTCGCCTACATTACAGTAGGACTTAGCCCTATTACCAACAAATTCTAATACTGGACCCCCATTAAATACGTCTTTAATTTTCCCTACAACTTTTTGTTGACAAGTGTTATATTGTATTTATTATACGCAGGGTAGTCACTCTTTTAAGATAAATATATTTTGCTAGGTATCAACTAATATTAAATTTTTCTAGGGACCCCAAATCTGTAAACAGATTTTAAATAGGACCCCATACAAAGTTATGCGTTTTATATACTAATTTTTGCTCATCTTTATTTAACACCATCCTTAGAACCCTTTTTTGCTATGCAAGACATATGCCTTAGCTAACCATCTCCCGAGAAATCTAAAACCGCCGTGTCTCGCGAATACCACGTGGAGATAACACGTATACTCTGTCAACCAGGATAGAAGCCGGAAGGATTTGGAAGGTAAGAGAAGAACTTAAAAATTATGGAATCTTAAAACTAATATATACAAATATAAACAACTATCTTATATCTTTACGCCCCCATGCGTAGATTGTTGTACTATTAGGAATGATGTACCTTTTGTCATCTTCCCTCGATAAACTAATTTTATTAATAAGCTGCGTATGCAAATCGTATTCTTTTACTCCGGATACATACGCAGACAAGTACTCGATACCATCCAAATAAAGGTTTGGATGCTTGGTGACTGTTAACATCCGCTTCCCTCGTGTACGCCCAGACACATCCCAGCCCATGAGCACCCCTGCGCATGCACACCCTTGCCCATGCGCACCCCTGCGCGTGCACACCCCTGCCCATGCGCGCTGCCCATGCGCACCCCTCACTGTGCGACTGCTATTTCGGGGTAACGTCACAGCCTTTTATAAATAAAGAACAATGTTATATACTATTATAAAATGTTTATTCTGACATTATACATAACAAATTTAAAATATTTAATGCCAAGCATGGAGTCATTTAAACTTAATTTTAATACAAAGTTATACACAGAAGACAGTCCTTTCTTTATGTTTGTTAGCAGTGGTTTTAATTTTATCTAATTTTATTCGCAGCTTAAAATTTAAATCGACACCCAAGTCTTCTATCTCCTTTTCTAACCAATAGTTTGATACATAAAGACCGTCTAGGTTTTCGAATTGTAAAATGTACCGAAGTTTGCCTCTATATTTAAAGTCTTTGATTCCGCCGACAACCAGATCCATTCCTTCGTGTAATTCTTGCAGCTTGTGACAATCTTTTAATCGCAGCTTTCCCACTATATCCTGCATACGTATCTTGTTAGCTTGATCGACTTCTTCTTGTCGGTATTGGAGGAAATCCTTATTCTCCCACAGACTGTTGCGTAGTTGCATGTCCACCACTTTTGGGAATATATGGTTGTTATAGGTTGTAAGACCCTCGGTTTTAAATGATCCAAAAGGTTCTTTACTAGGCAAATATACAATGTTTAACGGACCCCTTTGCGTGTGGTGTACGCAAAGATTACGAAACCCGCATTCCTTAGTTCGTCTTTGTTATCTGCCATTTTGATAAATACGTTTTTAGAATAACCTTTTAAAAAATATACGGATTTAGTACCATCCTTTTCCGCAAGGACGCCTACATAACTAAAAGAGTCTTTTTTACTAACCACAAATGCATACAACTTGTAGAAACCAGATGTATCTAAGTCAGTCCATCGGCACATAAAATAATCTTTTAATTCTTCCTCATTTTCTCTAATAAGATGTTCTTTGTCTAACACATCTTTGTATTGATCGCGTATTGTCGCAGTGTTTTCCATGTAGTCCAATTTTCGCCTTTTGCATCTATTTCCTCTAATTCCAGCTGTCTTTTCCTTCCACTTACAGCGTATGGTATACATAATGGGGCAATTTCCTTTAGCGTAAACGGATAGAGTTTACTACCAATATTTACGCGTTGTCGTACAACCTCTGGACGAATGTTAGGCGTATCTATCAATCCCAAGTCCGAAATTACTATTTCTTTTGGAATTGTAGAATATGGTGTTGCAGATTGTGTAAAATATGTACTACCTGCTTTAATGTAGCACTTGTGTAAGATTTTATTTTATCTTGGTTGTCTTCCTCCTCTACTATCTCCAAATAATTTACAGGTAAATAGTTAAAACATAATAACCGAAAGCACATACTTTATCAATTTTTCCCTTTCCTCTGGTTTTTTGGACAACTTAATTTGCAAGCCTGTCAATTTCTTTGTATTGCCATTCCCCCAATACACGTACTGTAGCAGGTTATTATACACTAAACAGCAGCTATTTTGTAGCTTGTCCGATAGCTTACTCCACATTTTGGTAAGTGGTACCGAGTACATTGGCGCCTTTAGGAAGTATAACTTACTATCTTCCAATAAGGTTAAACAGTCTTTTAAGGGTTTATACACCCGTTCCGCACTGACATAGCTTCCAATTGCACAGTTGTATATTGTCGCTTCCAATCGCGTAATACCATGTTCTTTGGCCAAAGTAGACGCAAATGTTTCCCTTAAACGTACATCTGGACAACGTAAAAATCTAGTATATTGCTTTTTAATGAGTTTTTCCATTAAAAACCAAGTGTGGACCTAGGTTAGATAAAGGAAAAATTAATAGGTTAGCCAGCGCGCGCTGACCCTAACCTATTAATTTTCCTTTATCTAACCTAGGTCCACACTTGGTTTTTAATGGAAAACTCATTGCAATTAGTGTTAATGGGTTTTAATGAGAAACTCATTAAAAGCAATTAGGTCATATGGTCATGCGGTCATATGGTCATGTGGTCATGTGGTCATATGGTCATGTGGTCATATGGTCATGTGGTCATGTGGTCATATGGTCATGTGGTCATGTGGTCATGTGGTCATATGGTCATGTGGTCATGTGGTCATATGGTCATATGGTCATGTGGTTATGTGAGCAGGGAGATTAAATTTGGTATATAAGGAAGTAGTTTAGGGTTGAGCTTAGTTATAGTAAGACATTTTTAACAACATATTCGACTATTTTCAATAATATACGCCCCACTCTGTAGGATACATAAGGGAACAAATTTTCGTATTCAATTTAGTATTTGACGGTAGCTAGAACGGTAAACATGAGCGTCTCCAAGGTGATTAACGTTTCTCAACTTCTTGGGAATAAAGTGAAACCGACAAATGAGCGATTTGGATTATGGCTGTTGGCAGAAAATATGTGCAACAATAATCTGGTGACAGATATTGGTAATATTTGTTATGTCGAAGGCGAAAAGATGCTGACTGGCGGACTACACACACCAATTACAGAACCATTTTGTGACAATATAATGTTGGTTAAAATTTGCGACCTTTCTGACACCGAACAAGCATCTTCAAACAAAAAAATGTTTATCCTAAAAAAAAGAAATTTGTGGTGCATTTAACAGCTATCTACGAAGAAAGTTCGACCGATTTGTTTCCGCTAGGCATGGTGTTAAAGCTAAGCTTCCGTTTTCTCTGGAAAGCAGTAACAAGATAGGCCAGAGAGTAAAAGAAATTATCGGAAAAGAAGACCTCAAATGCATTAATAAAAAATTCCAAAATCCTATATGTGTTCCATACAAAGTGGAACTAGCAGATGTTAAGTTGGAAACTTCATTGGAGGAACTACCAGATATATTAGACGAAGTCGAAAAAGATTATTTCTATCTTTTTGACATGGATGTAACCCAAGATTTTGTACGCGAATCTTTAGCAAGATGGAGATGTGTAATTATTTAACTACAAAGCATAACTTTTGCTATAAGGGAGAATACGAAGAAAAGTGTAATATTATAGTTGACAACGATAAAACTGCGGGATTGATTGTTTAACATGGCTAACAACCAATGCAAGAATTAAGATTTACAACAAATTTGTGTGCCAGATAACAAGTCCTGGTGTTAATTAACAACTTGGCAATCATATACTAGATTTTTTTACGTTGTCCAGATGTACGTTTAAGGGAAACATTTGCGTCTACTTTGGCCAAAGAACATGGTATTACGCGATTGGAAGCGACAATATACAACTGTGCAATTGGAAGCTATGTCAGTGCGGAACGGGTGTATAAACCCTTAAAAGACTGTTTAACCTTATTGGAAGATAGTAAGTTATACTTCCTAAAGGCGCCAATGTACTCGGTACCACTTACCAAAATGTGGAGTAAGCTATCGGACAAGCTACAAAATAGCTGCTGTTTAGTGTATAATAACCTGCTACAGTACGTGTATTGGGGGAATGGCAATACAAAGAAATTGTCAGGCTTGCAAATTAAGTTGTCCAAAAAACCAGAGGAAAGGGAAAAATTGATAAAGTATGTGCTTTCGGTTATTATGTTTTAACTATTTACCTGTAAATTATTTGGAGATAGTAGAGGAGGAAGACAACCAAGATAAAATAAAATCTTACACAAGTGCTACATTAAAGCAGGTAGTACATATTTTACACAATCTGCAACACCATATTCTACAATTCCAAAAGAAATAGTAATTTCGGACTTGGGATTGATAGATACGCCTAACATTCGTCCAGAGGTTGTACGACAACGCGTAAATATTGGTAGTAAACTCTATCCGTTTACGCTAAAGGAAATTGCCCCATTATGTATACCATACGCTGTAAGTGGAAGGAAAAGACAGCTGGAATTAGAGGAAATGGATGCAAAAGGCGAAAATTGGACTACATGGAAAACACTGCGACAATACGCGATCAATACAAAGATGTGTTAGACAAAGAACATCTTATTAGAGAAATGAGGAAGAATTAAAAGATTATTTTATGTGCCGATGGACTGACTTAGATACATCTGGTTTCTACAAGTTGTATGCATTTGTGGTTAGTAAAAAGACTTTTTAGTTATGTAGGCGTCCTTGCGGAAAAGGATGGTACTAAATCCGTATATTTTTAAAAGGTTATTCTAAAACGTATTTATCAAAATGGCAGATAACAAAGACGAACTAAGGAATGCGGGTTTCGTAATCTTTGCGTACACCACACGCAAAGGGGTCCGTTAAACATTGTATATTTGCCTAGTAAAGAACCTTTTGGATCATTTAAAACCGAGGGTCTTACAACCTATAACAACCATATATTCCCAAAAGTGGTGGACATGCAACTACTCAACAGTCTGTGGGAGAATAAGGATTTCCTCCAATACCGACAAGAAGAAGTCGATCAAGCTAAAAAGATACTTATGCAGGATATAGTGTGGAAAGCTGCGATTAAAAGATTGTCACAAGCTGCAAGAATTACACGAAGGAATGGATCTGGTTGTCGGCGGAATCAAAGACTTTAAATATAGAGGCAAACTTCGGTACATTTTACAATTCGAAAACCTAGACGGTCTCTATGCATCAAACTATTGGTTAGAAAAGGAGATAGAGGACTTGGGTATCGATTTAAATTTTAAGCTGCGAATAAAATTAGATAAAATTAAAGCCACTCCAAACAAACATAAAGAAAGGACTGTCTTCTGTGTATAACTTTGTATTAAAATTAAGTTTAAATGACCCCATGCTTGGCATTAAATATTTTTAAATTTGTTATGTATAATGTCAGAATAAACATTTTATAATAGTATATAACATTGTTCTTTATTTATAAAAGGCTGTGACGTTACCCCGAAATAGCAGTCGCACAGTGAGGGGTGCGCATGGGCAGCGCGCATGGGCAGGGGTGTGCACGTGCAGGGGCGCGCATGGGCAGGGTGTGCATGCGCAGGGGTGCTCATGGGCTGGGATGTGTCTGGGCGTACACGAGGGAAGCGGATGTTAACAGTCACCAAGCATCCAAACCTTTATTTGGATGGTATCGAGTACTTGTCTGCGTATGTATCCGGAGTAAAGAATACGATTTGCATACGCAGCTTATTAATAAAATTAGTTTATCGAGGGAAGATGACAAAAGGTACATCATTCCTAATAGTACAACAATCTACGCATGGGGGCGTAAAGATATAAGATAGTTGTTTATATTTGTATATGTTAGTTTTAAGATTCCATAATTTTTAAGTTCTTCTCCCACCTTCCAAATCCTTCCGGCTTCTATCCTGGTTGACAGAGTATACGTGTTATCTCCACGTGGTATTCGCGAGACACGGCGGTTTTAGATTTCTCGGGAGATGGTTAGCTAAGGCATATGTCTTGCATAGCAAAAAAGGGTTCTAAAGATGGTGTTAAATAAAGATGAGCAAAAATTAGTATATAAAACGCATAACTTTGTATGGGGTCCTATTTAAAATCTGTTTACAGATTTGGGGTCCCTAGAAAAATTTAATATTAGTTGATACCTAGCAAAATATATTTATCTTAAAAGAGTGACTACCCTGCGTATAATAAATACAATAT
This sequence comes from Platerodrilus igneus, assembly GCA_036346225.1. Taxonomy (NCBI): domain Eukaryota; kingdom Metazoa; phylum Arthropoda; class Insecta; order Coleoptera; family Lycidae; genus Platerodrilus; species Platerodrilus igneus. Next base: position 2,017,949 of record JARFIW010001151.1, on the reverse strand, counting down.
AACACTTGTCAACAAAAAAAGTTGTAGGGAAAATTAAAGACGTATTTAATGGGGGTCCAGTATTAGAATTTGTTGGTAATAGGGCTAAGTCCTACTGTAATGTATTCGAGAAAGATACGATTAAAAAGATTAAAGGGGGTTTCACGAATTGTAGTTAAGTAAAACCGAGGGTCTTACAACCTATAACGAGCATATACCTCCAAAAGGGGTAGGCATGCAACTACGCGGCAGTGCGCGGGAGAATAAGAATTCTCTCCAATAAGAAATTAAAGTTTCCATGTACGTAGCACCAGTCATTGGGTAATGGTCGAAATGTGGAACCTATAAAGGCGATTATTAATTGTGGTTTAGAAAAATAGTAGTTTTCGTGGACTAAATAAAATAGCTTAGACTGGTTAATGTATATGGTTACATACTCGTACACATCCACAAACATCTGTTTACGTCCACAATGGTGATACCGGTGGTTTTGTTTAACAAATAGTAGGAAAGATACGTCAGGTGTTAGTGCGTGGAAGCCCATAGGATCGTTGGATTCAAAAGAACGGTGCGGTGGGATGTATGGTGGTTCCCGTTAGAATAATCGAAAGTGGTTAGTCGCTCGTATTAGATGTTTAAATAAGCGAAAGTGTAAAGGCCTACATAAACAAAAATTAATTAACCGACAAAAAGTGCGCGATGTGCTACACTTATAGAGAAAGTATGGAATGGTGCTTTTGGCGGCCCTAGCAGTAAAAGGGCGACTGACTTTTCCAAAGCAACTACAAGAATAGCAGTAGCGCAGAGAAGGGATATGCATGTATTATACAGTTGCTGCAAAATATGTTAGTTTACGCGTAGCTCGGATGTGTAATTGATCACGACTTAAAGATCCTCGGAGGTTTAAAATTCTCGGCCTATTGTCGTTTGAAAAATGTTTGGAAATTTATCAGAACGGGAGCGAGTCGAAGTTTAAGTTAGATGGATGATTGACCGAGTTTTTTCTACCTTTTACGAGGGAATTGGAAGTTGACAGACATCGAGCATTTAATTCTCTATTTGGACGATATCAAGTACTTACCGGTTCTAGAAATCATTACGTGCGGCCGACCGCTATGCGAAAGTGTAAAAGCCTACAGAAGCAAAATTTAATTATCAGACGAAAAGTGCGCGATGTGCTATAGAAAGTATAAAAAAAAAATGGTGCTTTGCATCGGTCCTAACAATAAAAAGGAGAGTGACTTTTTCTAGCAATTACAAGAATAGCAGTAGCGCAGAGAAGGGGTATGCATGTATTATACAGCGCATTGTTGCTATAAAATATGTTAGTTTACGAGAAGCTCGTACGTGCACAAATTAAATTTTAATCTATAATTAACTATGGTCGTAAAATGGAAATTAATGGTTAATTTTAATACTGCTAAGCATATACTTTCGCTTGGTGATTCATTTGGAAAATATTCAAGCCTACCTAAAATATGACGTAGAAGCTATTTAAAATTAAATTACTTTATTAGTAAGTATCCTGTAGACAGCAAGTTGGTATTTTCTTAGTAATGGTTTAAAGTGTTTTTGGTTATAGTAGCACTGCATCTTCTACAGCACGACTTGCACACAATTTGTGTGCGTGTGCTATCACCCTTTGGATTTTTAATATGCACGCAATCCGTATAACATGGAAGACGTTTCCGATGTTTCTACTAACGGCATTCGCACCATCGACGATGCGAACCGGGTGCATGCATTGGCGCTAAATGAATTGGACGAGCAGCAAGGATTATGACGTCATTTAGTTCCCCGATGAATCCTCAACTTCGTTCGGTGTCTTCGAAACCTTCGGTTTGCATTCTATAGGGTACATAAAGCAGGTACGCTGGAGTAAATTCTTTAGTTATAAGTTAGTTCGCTTACAAGTCAAGTCTTATAGTGCGGATTTTGTTTTGTACTAAAATGGTATCTGCAAACGTTTTAAGTGCAACTCTTGCGGTGCTTCCTATACCTGGAAAAATGCTCTCAAACGGCACCAGAAGAAATGTCGTGGCGTAACATCGTCCACGGTTAAGCTTATACACCCGTCCGCAGCAAAGTTCTTTAACTGTGGGTCTTGCGGTATCGCTTTTACGATAATGGGCAACTTACAGCGACACAAGGAAAAACAGCACGGTATGTCATTAAGCCGTAAACGTTCAGCCCCGCTAGCTGTTAAAGGGCCTTGTACGAAACAACCACGAATTATGTGTAAAGTATGCGATTTCGAAATGGAAAAGACTACGTATGCCGCACACTTAAGGAGCAACAGACATAAAAATGCATCAGTTACCGCTACTAGCGACGATGGTGTAGAAATGGTTAGTACAGCGTTTAACAACCGTATGGCTAGCTATCGCATAAAGAACGCCAGTGTCGACGATTGGGTGCCCGAGTTTCTTTGGAAGCAGAAAGAGCGATTTATTCGATTAATAAATGAAAAAAGAATACAACATACAGCAATAAAAGTCTACTGCGAACTCTACGGCGTTTACACCAAAATAGGGAAGAGAAGTCCGATGTGAAATCCTTTAACACAAAAAATGTGGTTATAACGTCTTCTAGTAATTTGGAGAATATGTATAAGGTCTTAAGCGAGACCATAAGAACAAAATCAGAGGAATTTGAAACATGCGGGTTCGGTTGGTCTTTGGAAAAGTGCTCTATTTAGAAATAAATATTAATAAGTATGAGCCGATATGAGAAGTTCTAGGTTCAAAATAAAAATTGTGAATATGTATTTAGAAATGTGGTTTACAAAATTTAAACTGTATTAGTAAAAATTGTCTGTAATAAAAGTTTTAAGAATGGGCTTTAGATTTTCTTTTAGATATGAGCTGCAGGAAAGTTATAATTTGGAGGGTGTGTGTAAAATGGTAAGGGGTGGTCTTGTTTTAAATCTGTTTACAGATTCGGATTCTACATAAAATTCTAGACTAACAAGATGTATCGCATGACTAAAAAAATTTATAAGAACGCTCAAAAGTCGCTATAGGTAAGAAATCTTAAAATCAGGGTAGCTCCCTGGGGGATGATGCTATCTGAAAAATTCCTAGAGATTCGGGTAGCTGAGAAAAATCTAATGTTAATTGATACCAAACAAGGTAGGTTTATCTCGTGGGTGGAAATGTGGAGAAAGATTTATCTCGCAGAGGGTATATGTGTAACTATGCAGGGCGTGGTCCGATTTCAAATCTGTTTGCAGATTTAGATTCTATATAAAATTTTAGACTAACAAGATGTATCGCATGACTAAAAAAATTTATAAGAACGCTCAAAAGTCGCTACATGTAAGAAATCTTAAAATTGGGGTAGCACCCTTGGGGGTGATGATATCTGAAAAATTCCTAAAGATTCGGGTAGCTGAGAAAATTCTAATATTAATTAATACCAAACAAGATAGGTTTATCTCGAAAGATGCAATGGCTAGACAAAGAAAACTATTTGGTTCAGATGAAAGATAAAAAAATGGCTAGTCGAAGAAAACTTTTTGGTTCAGATGTGGGAGGAAATGAGGATGTTCATTTATCTCGAAAGATGAAAAATTAAGATATATTTATCTCGAAAGATGAAAAATGGTTAGTCAAAGAAAACTTTTTGGTCCAGATGTGTGGGGAAATGTGGGATTCTGGGGAAATGTGGTGCCAGGATTCCCAATTATACTCTACTTATACGAATACGAATGCTCTACACATCATAAGGTTGTAGAAAGTGCAACTCGTACAGATGAAGTATGTATTTAAAGAACGATTGAGTTTATAGATAAACAAGGCAATCCAAACATACAAAGTCTAAATTCAGAAAAACAATTACACAGCATTATTACTAAACAATTAATTGATAAGAAAATAATTACCTGCCTTTTGAACTGTGTTGAAGTGGGTACCAAACTTCACACACAATTTGTGTCAACGAAACTTATGCAGCCAATCTAAAGACTTTCTAAAGTGATAATATCCAAATCAGTCTGGTAAGTTTAGAAAAGTAAACTAGCAAAGCTCTAAGATTGATTCGTATTGCAAGTAGTCGAGGATACGCCCTAGAATATCTACTCACTCACTAGCTAACAACAATTTCTTAACTAGTGAAGGATTTCTAACCAAACCCGATAAATCAAAACTAGTTTAAGAACATGAGGCCAAATTAAAAATAATACCAATTTTTTGATATTCCTAACTCCACCACTTGCAAGTCAGACTATAGGTTTTGCGAGAAAGGTACCAATGAAGATTATAAAATTAAAAAGATTTAAAGAGTTCGTAACGTATCTTTGGAAAATAATTTTTATAGCTTGTGGTTGCAGTAACCGAATAGATATTTTGTTCGGTAATTATAAGGCTGAAAACGTAAAGATCCTTGAAAGATTGAGGCCCTCAAAGAAACAACCTATGGAATAAGGTTTTCAAAGTAATAATAAACCACTTCCAGTTGATACTGATGCCTATGGTTGCAAATGTACAGGGAGTTTATAAAAGAACTCCTTGATTTAAAAAAATCATAATTAAAAAACGAAACCAGTAATAAACTTTTGGGTTTTGAACTTGAGTTCAGTATATTGTAAAGATTGTTTTGCTAATATTCGATCGCAGTGTGTGGCCTTGGAGCTAGCGTGGTGATGAAGAGTGCTACTGCTTCCGCCGGCCGGCAGTCGACACTCATCAGTCATGGCTACGCCACAGCAGAAAGCTTAGTGTGTGATTTGGTTTATATGGCGGTGATTCACCTACAAACAAAACTATTCTGCAGTGATATAATTGCTTTCGGGAAACAGGTAGTGTCTTAAAAACTAAGCCACCGGGTAAGCCTTTAGTCTCTGAACAGAATGTGGAACGGATCCGTACATCTTGTATTCGTAGCCCTAAAAAGTCATTGGCAAGGCGAAGTTTGGAGTTGGGAATACCTAAGTCTACCGTGTACAAAGTGATGCTAAAGAGGCTAAAATTAGGTAGGTATAAGATTCAACTTCTGCATGAAATCAAACCCAATGACAAAATGAAAAGATAAGATTTAGCAGTCTACATTTTGAACAGGATTGAAGAAATTGAAGAATTCCTAGAAAATGTTGTTTTCAGATGAGGCGACTTTTTACCTAAGTGGGTCTGTCAATCGACACAACTGTAGGATTTGGTGATCTAAGTCACCGCATGAATTCATAGAACATCAGCGAGACTTTCCCAAAATCAATCTTTAGTGTGGATTGATGCATGATCGTATCGTAGGACCTTACATCTTCGCAGAGAAGACAATTAATGGTGATATTTATTGTGAAATGCTTAAACTATACGTTTTCCCACAGATAGATGATATCGAACTAGAAAGGGGACCGATTGTCTTCCAACAAGACGGCGCGTCACCCCACTATAGCAACCGTGTCCGTGATGAGTTAAACTTGCGTTTCCTTGACAGGTGGATTGGTAGATGTGGGCCGATCGCATGGCCACCAAGGAGCCAAGATCTGACTCCACTAGATTTCTTTTTGAGGGACATGTAAAAAACATTGTTTATTCCGAGATCCGTGGCATTGCTCATTTGAGGGAGAAAATTGTTGTAGCTGTAGCATCCGTTATGCCTGATATGCTGCTGAAACCTGAGAAGAAACTGATTATCGTTTAGACGTGGCCCGGGCAACAAATGGTGCACATATAGAACTTTATTGGGTATCAAGAAGAACATGAGAAGATTCTTTTTAATACTATATAGGTTTAATAACTATTAATTTAACTTTACTGTGTACAAATACAACTTTAAATCAAGGAGTTCTTTTATAAACTTTATTTCATTGATTGTATATGTACAATTGAAGCTATCCATAAAAGTCCACCTGAAATCTACCTCGGCGGAGGTGGAAAAGACAGCACATAATTTTTACTTCTAAAAAATTAAGAAGTTTAAAACACTAACGAAGTACAGTCAGATCATGAAGAAACAGATGATAGAATTTTACTTATCACAAGCAGTATTAGCATGCTATAGTGAAGTTCTGATCTGCGCTATTGACACGGATGTGTTAGTAGCTGCACTGTTTCGTTGCCAGGAACGAAAAGACCAGGAACTTTTAAAACTGTGGGGTACATTTGGAATAGCCAAAACAACGCGATATATACCTCTCCATATATTATCAATGGACGATACTATTAATAGTTTTGTTTTGAAAAGCTTACCGGTAATACAGTATTGCCCGAAATAAACAGTACTGAAACAAAGTTGGCGGTGTTTTTATGCGTGCGCTGTCACACTCAAGTTAGCTTGTATAGACCTGTCAGGTAAACCTCAAACAAGTAATTAGTAGGGCCTAATTGTTAAAAATGGTGTTAAGTACAGAGGAGAAAGTGTTTCTGGTAGAGCATTATTTTCGTTCATACGGAATCGGCCGACATAATGGTGCAAGTTTGCTATACGTGTCTGATCAATTCACACAAAGGTTTAATAAACGTTCTCCAAGTAATGCTGTAATTTTGAAGGTTATTGAAAAGTTTAGAAATACAGGTAGTGTATTGTGCCAACGAAAAGGAAACTCGGGGCGTCCCAGGACAGTTAACAACAACAATAACCATGAACGTGTTTTTGAGCAAATCTTAGAAAATCCGAAAGTCAGCCAGGCAAGGACAGCGTTACAACTTGATTTAAAAGAACTTCCTTTCAAAGAATCCTGAAGGAGCTGGGTACATTTTCGTATGTGATTCAGGTACATCAACAACTACATCCTCGGGATTATCGCAGTAGAGTGGAATATTGCGCCAGAATTCTCGCGTTACAGTATGAAAATCCTGAATTTTTGAAAATGTTTGGTTTTCAGACGAAGCACATTTTCACTTGTCAGGCTATGTGAATCGTCGCACAAATCGATTTCTGGGCTTTGCCAGACCCGATGAGGTTCAAGAGGTTCCTTTACATAGTGAAAAAGTGAGTGTCTGGTGTGCTGTTTCCGGACACGGAATCATTGGTCCGTACTTTATCGAAGAGAATGGTAGGCAAGTCACACTTAATCAACAGAGGTACAGACAAATTTTAACACGATTTATCCCTGATCTACGTCAATTCTGTCGTGCACGTAACTTGGCATTTCGAAACCAATTTTTTCAGCAGGACGGGGCAACTTGCCATACTGCTGCCGCAATTCGTCAATTTCTTCAAGAACATTTTCCACGCAAATTCATATCACGATTTACTGACTTCCTTATCCTTCACATTCTCCAGACCTCACACCTCCAGACGCATACATTTGGGGCATGGCTAAAAATGCCGTTTTCAAACGGGCACCACAAACCATCGATGAATTAAAGGATGCCGTTAGAGTCTTCTTCGCAGCCCTGAGACAACCCTTATTCAATAACATGACCAGAAACTTAGAACATCGTTATGAAGTCTGTCTCGAACGAGGAGGTGCACATTTAGAACATATAATAAAGTGTCAATAATATGTATTTTTTAAATATACAAAACAATTACAATTTCAGTACTGTTTATTTCGGGCAATACTGTACATGCACTGACAGGTTGCGATACAGCCTGCAAAATAGTTACTAAACAAGCAAGCGTAAAGGTGGCTAAACAATGTGCTGAAGAATTTTTATTGGATTTTGGTAAGAAGCCTCTTGATGAGCATACATAGAAATTGGCAAAAGAATTTTTGTTCGTACACTTGATTCAAAATTGAAAACAATGGACGCACTTCACTAGTATCAATAGCACCACAAACAAAATTAAAAGCTTCCAAGAATTGATCCCAATTTCAAGACCTACAAGGCTGCATATTTTAAAAAGCTACCTACAATGTCATAAATAGTTGCATGCTTTATAAAACGTGGCATGACTCAATTCTTTGGACTATAGATACATTGATATCGAAGAAGGGATTATATCAGAACTAAATTGCGGTAGAATGGAACCCAAGAATTTTCTAAACCGCGCTCGTGTCAAAAATGTTTCCGAGAAAATTTATGCCCTTGTAGAGTATTGAAATTAAAGTGCTGTGCATTTTGTAGCTGTAATCAACAAGGGTTGTGCAAAAATCCTTACCCATAAAGAAGCATTTAAATGTGAAAGTAACTGTTTACAAAGAAAAAAATATATTTCTTAAGGTTTTATCTTTTATTTTATTTTGGTTTTTAATCTTAACATTCATCATTAGGTCTTTAATCCTGGAACTGATTAGACGTGTACCATCATTGTTTCCTATTCTGAGCTAACCTACACATATCCCTGAAATTTCCACAGTCTGCATCTTTCACCATCTGCGTGCAATAGTCTATTGTAGGTCTACATCTACCTCTTTTTTCCTATTACTGCTTTTAATATACCCAGCACTATTCCCCAAAAATGTTTTAAAACATGTCTTGCCCTTCTATTCTTTGTTTTCTACCGATATCTTCTTTCTCCTACTATTTATAAAACCTCCTTGTTCTTAACTTTGTCTGCCCATGCTATCATCGTCACACATCTGAAGCACAACATTCCAAAAGGCTTCTACCTCTTTCCTCTATGCTTTTCCTAAAGTTTCTATTCCATAGCTATATATTGCTGTCCTCCACACATAATGCTTTCAACAATTTTTTCCTTGTTTCTTTTTGTTGACTTCGAACATAGGCGCTGCTCTTTATTGTTAGATACAGCTCGGGTCTCCTTCTATTGTTTAATAAATATATTCCTTATTTCGCCAATATTCAGTGGTATCTGAAAGGTGTTAAGCAACTTGCGGCTACCAAAATCCCCCAACACTTGAACATTTGCCGAATTAATAGTTTCCCATTAAATTTTTTTACACACTCAACGTTAGTTGAAAATATTGCAAAACCAACACCTGTAGTTGTTTATAATAATCATCAAGTTTAAGTGCAATTACTATTTTCGTACCTCCATTGATTTCTATTTTGAGCTAGTTTACACATTTCCTTAAAATTTCCACAGCTTACATCTTTGACTATCTGTGTGCAATAGCCTAACTTATGTCTACCTTTATCTCTCTTTTTTCCTATCTCTACTTCTAATTTATTCCGCACTATTCCCTCAATCCTTAGTATGTTATATCGTCCCATTTCTCCTGCTTTTTACTGTTTTCCACATATTTCCTTATCTCTACCATTTTTAGAACCCTTTTGTTTTTAAATATGTCCTTCATCATACGTCTGTAGCACCACATTTCAAAGGCTTCTATATATTCCTGTCCGCCTCTCCTACTATCGAAGTTTCACAGCCGTACAGTGCTTTGCAATCTTTTCCTTGTTTCTATGTTTGTTGTCTTTGAACACAGTAGTTGCTTTTTCTTGTTAAATGTAGCACGACCTCTCAGCTTAGTCGATCTTGAACCTCTCAAGTCCAACTTCTTTTTGCGGCATTAATCAATTGATGTTAACTGATTTTACTGCTTTATAAGTCCTTGATTCTCTGCACGCAGAGGGTGTAAAATCGTTTCTTCGTGCCAGTCTTGCTGGTGGAAAGATTTGTGTGCTCAGCATCTATTATGCTTCTGGGTGGTTTCTTGCGTTTGTGTGGGTTTTCGTCCAGCGGAGATGCGATGTGTTGAATGTGTTCGATATCTGAGTTGTCGATTTTATCGTATATATTTGACGCCAGCGTCTTGAAATGGTTTTCTAGCGTTTGTAGTCTAAGGTCCTACTCTAGGGTTTCATTTCTAGCAAACCATGGTGCTCCGGTAATGGTCCTAACTGTCATGTTTTGGAAAGCTTCATGTTTGGTTTTGTTTGTTTTTGAAATGTAGGTGTACTAGGCCTCCGATGCGTAACTCAGTATGAGTCATAAGTTTATCTTGTAAGTCTGGAATCTGATGTCCATTGGTAGTCTATTTTTATGTACGAATATTTCGTGGATGAAGCCTTTTGCTCTTCGGACTTTGTTTGTCTTTTCAGTGACATGATTGTTGAATGTTAATTGCTTGTCGAAGTGCACCCCTAAGTATTTTATTGATTGGCTCCAAACTAGCTCTTGATTTTCTAGCGTCGGTGGTTTTTGCTTTTTCTTGCGTCTGAAGAATAGTATGGCTTCAGTCTTCTGAACGTTTAATTTGATATTCCACTGTTGGAAACGATCCGGTAGTGTGTCGAGCTGTTTTTGCATTCTTGTTGTTGTTTCCTTAGCGTTTCGTCCGGTTGTCAGGAGCAAGGTGTCGTCGACGTACATGGCGCAGAAGACTCGTTGGCGGCATGGTAAGTCCTGGATGTATGCATTGAATAGCGTTGGTGAAAGGTAGCCTCTTTGTGGGACGCCGGTTGTGACGGGAGTTTCTGGTGGCATGATGTCTTCTACTTTCAGCTGTATCTTTCTTTTAGTCAGGTAACTTCGTAACAATGGGATGTATGGCGTCGGATGGTTGTGAATGATGGCAAACGTAAACAGCAGTCCGTTGATCCATACCTTGTCACAGTCGTTTTTGATATCGAGAGCGATGGCGACTGTTGTTAGTCCTCGGTTGTAGTTGGTGGCTATGTTGTTTATTACTCAGATGGCTTGTAATGTAGTGGAGTGCTGTTCCTTGAATCCGTATTGTTCTGGTCAGTGTTTCAGTCTTGTCAGTAGTAATCGTTCGAATATTTTGGATATTGTGCTCAGTAGGGAGATTGGTCTGTAATTTTCGGAATCCATCCTCTTCTTTCCTGGCTTCGGAATCATTACCACTATTGCCGTTTTCCATAGGTCTGGGAAGTATTTGTGGTTAATTATACTGTTGAAGATTTTTGTGATGAACGCCAGTGTCTTTTTTGTTATGTGTTTTAGCGCCATGTGCGTGATTCCGTTTTCTGAAAACGTATTTTGGAGAACTTCGGCGAATTTGGCTGCTTGCTCTTCGGCGCTGTACAGCATTCCGTTTTCTTCTTGTAGCGGTGCGAGGCCAGGATTCCTCCGCGTCATAAGTCGATGGTATAGTCTGTACAAGTTTTCTTCTGTTTGTATTGTATAGTTGTCGTGGTTGGTTCAGGACTCGTCGTAATGTTCAGCCAGCATAATCTTGATTGCGCGTTGCTTTCGGTTAAGTAACGTTTTTACTTATGGATCTTGTGTGTTCTTCCACCATTTGACGAGGGTTTCCTTCGTCCGTGGTTGTATCTGTATTTCGGTGATGATTAGTAGATGATTCCGAACTGAGGTCTTGAAGAACTTCTCTGTCCAGCGGGTACGGTATGTTCTTTATGATTGAGATGACGGGGGGGTCTGCTCTTTGTGTTCTGTCCGGTGGGATTCTTGTCCGTGCGTTCGGTATTACGATGTCAAAGTCCTTGCCGAGAGAGTGTGTAGAGGATGCGACCGTTTTTGTTGGTAGTTATTGCTCCCCAGGTTTCGTGTTTGACATTAAGGTCCCCAGAGATTATTGTCGGTGTATCTTCCTGTAGCAGGTCGTCGATGTCTTCAGGGCGTATTTCCGTGCTGTTTCGACTTTTGTAGACAGTTATTGCTTTAAAGAATTGCCGGTTGGCTTTGAACCTGACGCCCACGCTGTCTAAAGCAGTCGAGTGTAGTTGGAGTTGTTCGTAAAGTAGTCAATTGTGTACGAGTATGGCAACTCCTCCGTGAGCTGGTTGTCCTGATTTTAGGTCGCGTTCCTTCCTGTAAATGTTGTAATTGGCCAGGCTGAGTTGCTTGTGTGCAGGTAATCTGGTTCCCCAATCATTGCGACGTCCACGTTGTGATGCTGCAGGAAGTGTTTCAGTTCGGTCATCCTGTTCCGTATCCCGATGGCGTTCCAGGTGAGGAGTACTAAGTTTCTTGGTGTTGGTATATTGTCCATTATAGGTTTTCAGTATATCGCACACTACCGTCCATAGTAAGACAGTTTCGAATGTTCCAACCATATAGTCACTTATGAGTCTTTACGCCCATTGCAGTATTTTGTTAAAAAGTAGTATCATGGTCGGGGTGACGCATTTGGACGGCTCTCCTTGTGGTTGTGTGGAAGGTGTTTTAGTTGTTCTGTTGTTTCGCTGGTCGTCTCTGTTGCTTCTTGTTGTATTCGTCGATGATCTTGTGTCGGTGGTGGTTGATGGCTTTGTCTTAGTGATAGCTTTCTTTTTTTCCCGTCGGCTCTTTCTTTTGTTTTGTTTATCTTTTCTGCGTGGCTCTTTTTTGGAGTTTGATTGTTCTTCGTCTTCTATGGTACTTGTGTCGTCTTTGGCGACGGTCCTTGGAGTAATTACAGGGGCGGTCGGTCAAGCTCCGTGTCGTCTATTTCTGCTTGTAGTGAACCCTTCGTCGACGGTTTCTTGTGCTGTTGGTGGATTGCGTCGCTGATGAGTAGCGGCGGTGTATCTCCTGCGCAGTTGTTCGTGATATGCGGGGCAATTTCGGTAGTTAGCTGGATGTGGGCCATTGCAGTTGGCGCATATAGGTGGTAACTCCCTGCTTGTCTTGCAATCCGCTGCCAGGTGCTGCTTGGCGCATTTGACACAGCGAGGTTTGTATCCGCAATTTAAGCTCGAATATCCAAATCGCTGACACAAAAAGCATTGTAGGAGCTCCACCCTGCTTTCGAATGCGGCAACTTTAATGTGGCTGCAGTAGAGTAACATAGTCAGATTGTAGATTCCAGTCGATGTCGGGTTGTTTTGCAAAGCTACGAGGACGGTGTTGCAGTATTCTCGTTCTTTATTCTGTAGCTTGGTGACGTAGTTAGTTTTGTACCCCATGTCGGTGAGTTCGGTCTAGATGTCTTCTATCGTGATGTTGGCGGCTAAACACTTGATGACTATTTTGAGCTCACGTTCGGATCTAATGGTGTATGTGTAGTATTCGATGTTGTTTTTCTTTAAATAGTCCTGTAGGTATCTGAATTGCGTACTGTCGGTGGGTATTATTCTTGTTCCTTGTTCAGATGCTTGGATGTAGACTTTGTTTTGTAGATGACGGTTAGCTTTTTGGCGTGCTGAATGAAGTTAGGGAACTTCTCGATGATAATAGTAGGAATGTAGTTATTGTCCGTGGCTGAAGCTGTGATCCTCTTTCGGTATCTGAAGTGTCCATGGTGGAGATGGTGGTGGCGGCGTTGGCGTAGCTTCTGCTAGTCGATGGTTTGTTCTTGTCTGCGGTGATCAGAGTCATGATGGTGTCGGAGCCTGGTGTGGTAGTTGCGATCGATGTCTTCGGTTCCGTTCTTGTTTTATGTGGGCCGGATTTTTGCTTCTTCTTGTTTTCTGTTTCCGAAGATGATCGGTTGTCTTGTCGTCTGCGTGTAGAGGCGTTCTCATAATCGGTGATTGTCACGGATGCCCGTGTCTTCAGGAAATCCTTCGCTGGCATTGGTCCTCTCTGATAAGAGCGGTTAATGACGATGGTGTACACCAAGTGCCGGAGCGCGTGATGTACACCTCTTGAGCAGCTAGAAGTTCAGCTCACTCGAGCGTCTTCGTAGAAAACAGTAGTAATAAACTAAAGTTTCTCGCTGTATGTAGATTCTAGTCGTTCTCTCGCGATGTTTACTCTCTCGATGTCTGACTGGAACTGTAGCACGACCTTGTACTAATCTTTGTTTTATATCTTTTGAGCTCTTCCCATCTTGCGTTATTTGGCTTCCTAGAAGCAGGAATCCTTAACCTCTTGTAAGTTTTCGTTACCTATTTGTATTCTTGTTTTATATTTATTTTTCCTTCCTTTGCATACTAGTACTTTAGTTTTGTTTTTATTAATCTTCATACCGTAACTCTCTGTTAGTTTCCATTTTATTAAGAGCTGCATGTAACTTAACATTATAAAATTAATTTTAACATTATCAAATAAATCATAAACATTATTTTTATTCGCAGTACATACACTGTATTTTGTTTACCATTTATGTCGGTACAACAAAGTAAAAAAGCCCAACATCTCGATAACTGGCATTTCGTCAAAAATATTGTTACAAAATTCATTTTTTAAAATTAGAAATTAAATAAAACGCTCTCGAAGCCTAAAATCGAACAAGGGGTTGAAAAGTTATGCTACTTTAAAAAATTAATGAAATGGCACCATTTTCCAATATAAAATTAAAAAACTGGTGTATAACGTGTAAAATTTAATTAAAAAATTTATTAAATAGCAAAGCGCTTTCGGCGTGAGCTATCCTCAGTGCACTTTTGACTTGATTTCTCAAACCAACTAGCCACATCTTAATTTATAAATGTAATCATGTATAACTAAAACTTCTAACTTAATTGTGACACAATTTTTTAAATTTTACAATGTGATATCGTTTATAGTTGTCTTAATTATGGAATTTTAATTAAATTTGTCAAAATGGCTCGCGTCAAAAGTGCTTTACTATTTATTAAATTTTTTAATTAAATTTTATACGTTAATACATCAATTTTTTTATTTTAATAACCAATACGTGTACACAGCCAATTTGGATAATTTCCCAATATGTCGGCTAAACGACCACGATTTGGCACCTGACAAACATTTTTTACTTCTAGGGGTATATGACTACGTTCTGATGTCAAACCGCGGGCACATATAACGGCACTCCTTCACTAAATAGGAGAACAGCTGTTTTTAAATTATATTTGGTCTGTATTAATCCTGTTTAATTCTATGTTATTTCGTTTGGTACTAATGAGTACAAATGCAGAGTCTGGTAAAAGTACTACAAAAATTTTTTTAAATACCGTAAGGTATCGGACGCTAATTCAATAGGAAATTCTTTGGTTAATATATTATTTATAATTTGTTTTTAGCCGACACTAAATTTAAAGTGTTTACGTCACCGACAGACAAAATAATCATACTAGAAAACAGCTATTAAGTGTGGCGTTACCTGATTTCGCGGCTAATAAATAAATCCGCAAATACCGCTACTACTACTACTAGTTTGCATAATCGTGCCTCTTACTAGACAACACGTTTTTTGCAAACATCGAGCACTAAATTAAATCCGTTCATTATCTTGGCAGCACCATGACCTGGCTTATCTTCGCTTTAAATGGATAGGACAGTTTTAGCATAATTTCGCAAGATTAATAATATGGCACTCATCCAAATATTGCAGCAATTCTTTTATCTCTGGATAAATAGGTCCTACAACTAGATATTTGCTGGTTATTACCACACTACAAATAAACATTATTTAATTGCGAATTACATGCTTTTTTATATATTTAAACTCACGTTCTCAAACAAGAGCGGGGTCGTTGGATTGGCTTCAAGATGTTCCATGGGATACTAAGACATGCTATAATGTCTACCGTTCTAAACACTAATTAAACATGCTAGTAACTGGAAGGACAATTTAAAGTAACAATAATTGCACTATTATGATATGTACGTTCTCCCTGAAGCATTTTTGCTTTCCACTAGAAGAGGACAACCACTTTAATCTTTTTGTAAGCTGAAACTACGCATACCATTTCTTACCAGTTACTAGAACATTGCTACGTTCAGCGACGTAGTCTAAAAAAGAAAATAAAAACGGGGAAGAAAAAGAAGAAATTGACCAGGCTCAATCAGCGATTGGGCGGGGTATTATACCTACAAAAAAAATTTAAGGGAGGCCTGAAATAAAAATATACTCACTCACGCACAATCAAACGTTTACAAACTAAAAACCTCTAATTTAAAAAAAAAACAAAATTATATACAAAACACAATAGTACCAAAAATAAACAATTCGTAGGTACGCAATATACATATTTACGAATAAAAAAAAGCGAGCTGCAGTTTTTAGGTCACCCCTATATTAAACTTCAAACAAGAAAAATGAACAAAATTACCGCACTAAAAACCACAACTCGAAATCGGCATTTTAAGTATGGAATTCTATACCTAAAATTCTCCTAATAAAGAAATCAGTAAACATTGTAATATCCTCGCACATACAAACAACGAGTCATTTTACAACCAACAGGTGATGCATCCGTAGACCCGTGTACATATTGTAACGGGCTACTACTACCGCGTTTCTTTAATTTAAAACAAGTAATAATAATGGTCTTTATTACTCACTATTCACAAGTCTAATTAACAGTATATGCCTTATTTATAGATGTTTTCAGTCCACTTAACAATGAAGCACTATTACACTAATGAATTTACAAGCACTAATTTCTTCTTAAACTAACTTCTTTACCATGGTCCATTAACAACACTAACACAACTATTTGTTTATACGCTTCTATTTATTTATGTATACTACAAGCTGCATGTACATTAGACACAGCATATAACATTTATGTATACTTATAAAAGCTCAAACTACTATTACTTTACAACGTTATAATTTATATTAGACATTCTAGTATAGACTAACTCTTGCATTTCTTAGCGGTCTTATATATACTCAGATTTAAAGATATGACTCATCTTCTGGTAATTACGAGAAGCTTCCCGGACTGGCGAGAATGAACAGTGCTTGCGGCGTTTTGTGTGTTTGATTGCTAGAAGCATTCTAGAATCCTGGAGACTATGCAGACCCTACAACGCTTGTGTGTTTGACGGGTTGCCTAATAGTAGTTCGCAACAATATGTTGTTTCCAACAACTACCGGGTACCCATATAACAAACTTAGTGTATAAACACTTACCCTCGAGTCACCACCGTAGGGTTGGCTCCTACCGTCTGTAAAAACGGTGCAAAACAGAGGGGCGAATGATCCAGCCTTCGGGTGGTCCCTCCCATCACAACAAGTGGTGACCATTTATTGTGGTTCTAAGGGCCACCGAAAGGAACATACTGTAAGGCGTGCGCATACTATTCATACAGAAAACAGAAACAACCAACCATTCTACACATGTTTTCGTTGTGTAGATTAAAGAGCAAGTGAATATTAATTTCGTGTCACTAATGACCAGCGCTCCAAGTAATATTGTTGTTAAGGAAATAAAACTGGAAAAACACGGTTTATTAAGATAATACACGGCTTTAATTCGACAAAGCTTTCAATGAAAAACACATCAGAATCAATCATCAGATACCTAGAACCAGTTATTGCCTGTTTAATTTTAGCATAAACTTTACGTTGAGGAATTCTTAGAAGGAGTATTTATTATTAATTAAGCTCTAGGATGTAACAATAGGAATCGAATGTATACAAATAGATAAATGAATTAACACGTGAAAGGGTTATTTTAATTTACTGAATTAATTTTCGTTTTTAACGTCAAAAAGAGTTGAGTTGACAATTATTAGACCGCGTATTTCTTATTAGCAGAAAAAATGTACGGGATGTTCAAAATAAACGTAACAATATGTTGCGTGCTGGATTGATGTTACGTTTCTGCATTAAGTTTACTCTACAGAGGGTGGAGTACCGTAACAGTAAATTAATGCCATAGCTAGCTTTCAGTGATGCTGGGTGAGTTTTATGAAAGCAAATATACTACTTATAGGGGTATACAAATCCCGACACTTCTGCTAAATACCTAACCGCTTACCTTCACAGGTCTTTAAACGCTATTGTATATGTAAAGCTTTTGAGCACTAATTGACTTGACACAATAACACAAATAAAACTCACTCGGGGGCGGGAAGCGATTTGTTTGTCGTTATCACAACTACTCGAGACTGAGTGAGCCTTGGTTGCACATTTATAACCTCCTTGTAGTAGTTTACTATAAACACCAATAAAAAAACACATCTTGCATACCTACCTATATTGTAAAATATGATTATAACAGTGAATTACAACAGAGAAAACTAAGATATACCCCTAATTGGCCAAATATGCGTGTAGCTACAAAAACACTTAATATTATCACTGATAGAAATTTAACCAATTTAATTTCTATCTTCTATTTTGTCTCTACCATAACGAACGTCTCCATACGAGAACTCTGTGTTTACAATATGCTTTATATAAGCGTGCACCAACGTGAACAGTTTTTCTTAATAATAAGCTTCACACATTATTATTATTATCATCAATCACCATTATTAAATACCAAAAAAACAAACAACAGCAAATAATGGTTGCAGCTGCATACAATAAAATTTAAACGACTTACAGTCCTTTCTCGCTTAAGACTCTATCGAACACTCGAACATTAATATCATACTTTCCACTCCATTAGTATTAAACCTAGCTACTTCTTGGACAGTCGAACACCCATTTAGCCAACGACCATATTTCTATCACGTTTGATACCTACCTCCGAGATCGCACCACAAAACCCTTATACACAATACACAAAAACCGACTAGCCGGCCTACTTTGAAACCCTAACCAGCCTTACTTCAACATTTGCATCAACCCATCAAATAGCCTCCTCCATCACAAACATCATCATTACTGCCGCCTCCACTACCATTTCTAAAAAACATTATACCCCACGAGCGGTTGCGTGGTGAACGGTAGAACTGACGCATACAAGACAAAGAGCACGCAGAATCAACTCTGACAAAAACAAACCACTACTACATTCTTACCCACAAACAGCACTCAGATCTCTGGAAAACTTACCGAGAATTTATTAAACTACCCCAATCCCATATTCCTATTTTGCCAAGAAACTCACCCTTCCCTTCCCACATAAGCACCCTAAATACTCTTCTAGACAAGTAATCTTACCAAAATCATTATACGTACCCACAGTAACACAATAACAACTTATGTACGAAACATATATACCGTCACCTACAGACCCAGATTCTGAGCTCAATATTAGCTTCAGATTCACTAGTTTCCAAATTAAACTCCCACAAAGCCACTGGTCCGGATAATATAACAAACCTGAGCCTGCATAAATCCTGGCACATCATCAGAGAATCTACAAACCTATTTCAGAAGTGCCAAACCGATTACAAGCCGCAATTATATTTCTAATTCTAAAACCCAGCAAATCTCCTAACTACCCAGGTTCCTACAAGTCCATAACTCTCCTAACTAACCTTGGCAAACTCCTCGAACAGATACTACTCCTAAAACTAAACTCCCACATTGAACATCAATAATTCTACTTTGTCTTCGTACCAACATGGCTTCCGAGCAAGTCAGAGCTCAGAGAAAGCCATAAAATGTCTATTCACACAATCCAATCCTCCTCCTACAAATACGTTATAGTCTTCTTTATCGACTTCCGCTCAGCCTTTGACTTCCTAGCGATCCAATCTCCTCATTCAAATTAAATAATCCAAGTTCCCATCTTATCGAACTTAACGAAAATCCCTTTAATCAATGAGCAATCGGGGCGGGGCTCTCTTGATGAAATGGATGTTTTCTTACAAAAAATCATTTTCATGTTTGAACAAATAAAACAACAACTTATGTCTTTAAGTGACTACAAAGATTTCTTGGAGCCAAGAGTAATTTATCTAATAATCGGGTATTTAATTCCACACTGACTTTGCTGGTAACCAAACCTTCCCCACATATCTTAGTGTTTTACGTCATGGTTCACCACGTGTGCTACCATTTATTATTCCATAATCAAAAAGGTGTTTGACGACAAACCAAACTTTTGCTGTTAACCCGCATATCTGTCGGTGTTTATGACTTATAAGTAATTAAATTTTGGTTTTTCCTGTTGGATATAACTGCTGTTATTCAGTTCCATTTCTTTCTAATGTTCAGAAAGGGGAGAGTGAAAATTATGTCATTGTCTGGTCTGTCTATATAATGTATGGTATAAAACACGTGACCTGAACCTCTAGAATCCTAGCACGCAACAACCGAGTGTTCAGGACTTGCATTTTTTTAATCAATCTGATTAAATACGATTTTACATTGTAGAGAAAAATAGAATTATCTGGAATTTAATGTTTCCGAATAAAACCAACAAAGCGTCTATAATTTTTTATCACACTGTATTAAAGTGTGTGAGATTTTCTTTACATGTAACATTGATTCTAAATGACTTAATTAAAATTTGGAAACAAAACTCTTGTATTTGGGATGTATATTAATAAATATACCGTTATTTCATAATTCTAAGCTTCTTTAAAAACTGACATGGTTCCACTATTAGAGTTTACAGTTATAAATATGTTGTTTAAATCTTTGTGGTTGTAAACTAATTAATAAACGTAAGCTCGGTTCTAATATGTATTTCACAGAGATAAAGTAATTATTTCTTGTTTTTAAGTTTACGATTTTAATAGAATTACCAATTTTACTGCAATGTCGTACTTACTGAACACTTATACAGAGTGGTAGAAAAGTCCCGGAACGGTCAAATATTTTGGGAAATACTCATCGCATCAAATAAAGAAAAAATACGTGTTCAATATTTATCCTGCGGAATCCGAATCTACAATAACAAATGGGGGTTTCTACTTAAACTTTTAAAGTTGCCCCACCCCTACCCCCAGGGGGTGGTGGTGTCATTGGTGTCATTTTAAAAAAATATATTAAAAAAATATTGAACACGTATTTTTTCTTTTTTTGATGCGATGAGTATTTCCCAAAATATTTGACCGTTCCGGGACTTTTTTACCGCTCTGTATAAATGAAATCAGAATAATACAGGGTGCTTTAATATTTATTTATAACTCATTTTCCTCTTTTTGCATTGGTTTTTTCGATAACACCAAGGCGTTACAGAATGTCACTAGCAATACCAGATAGGTACAGACAACTGGGGTACGTTGAATTTAGAATTTGATGCCAAATATAAAATCAAATCAAAATTTAAAATAAGAAATTTACTACCATTTCCCTCCACTTCCAGCATTGTTAACCAAATTCTAAATATTTTAGTGAACACAGAATTGTTGATTATGAGCATGTGCAAAATTTTAGGTTTCCAGTTTAACGTATCAATAATCATACATTAAATATTTACAATTTACAACTTATAATGATTTTCGAATTTATATTTCTTAGATAGAAATTTGGTATACTCGAAGAGCGTAGGATCTATTTGTCGATCTGGTGACATTTTGAATTAAACTAGTGAAAATAATGAACGTCAGCTTTATTTTACGTAATTAAATATGAGCTAAAACATGCAGGTACACATTTTCAATTAACTTAATTACGCCATTGGTAAGATTTTTTTAGGCTAATCAACATAAATGGCAAAAGGGACTCAAATCTGTTTGTGGATATTTTTGAACCATTGGATATTGTTGGCCAAAGTCGGCAAGGTTGTCACGACTTGACTGCAGTCCTGTTCTGCATGTTTTTGCAACTACTTCCCGTATTAAAAAGCACTATATCGTCATCGCAAATCCACTTACAACGCAGATGATTTGACCATTGCTTTTCCTCTAGTTTACCTCGACTCTTGATCAGGGAATAGTGGGCTTTATAGCCGCTCTGGGTGAGTAACAGGTTTACGTGTCTTGCTCTTCTTTTCTTTGTAAAATGCAGTACACCTGCGATGGATTTAGCTTTAACGCCAAAAATATTTATGCAGATGTCATTCAAAGCCTCAAAACGTGGGATGTTCTCCAGATCCATGTGAAAGTTGATGTAGTGGAGATTCAGTTACGTATTATAACAAAGATACAATAATGTTACATTAGAAGTTACATGTTGAAGTAGTGGAGTAAACGTATGATTATGAATATTTACGCAAACCTTTTTGTCTTTGACCCACTGCGGTAAATCCAAATAGGATGATCCACGTAGCGGTGTACTAATTTATATTGTTGTCTAAATATAGCACTCGCTGCATAAACCACCCGAGTTGCATTATTGGAATTCCTTAGACTTGGTTTAAAACACTTTTTTGCCATTGCTATAGATGGTAAAAGTGTCTTTGCTGGCACTGGACTTTACAGTATTAGAACGATGCGCAGAGGTTCCACTGTAAAACTAAGATGTAAAAGAAATGAAATTAGGGACCACTACACCTGTATAAATACTAGCTGTTATGACTCTAGGGATGGTGTAGGAACCCTAATATATCTACTAACAAAAGATTGACTATGAACAGGGTATGTCTGAAATGAAAACAAGCTATTATAATACAAAAAGAGACAGCAGTTTGCGTCTCTAAATAATAATAAAATAGATAATAATATTTAGGTGAACCTTTGAAGGTTTCAAGATTTTACTACGAACACTCATGTACATCAAGATCACCTCAATAAAAAATATGTACTCGCATAAAAACATATATTAATTTTTTAATAAATTTCGTTATTGAACAAAACAAAAAAATTATAATAAACATGCATATAGTGTGTACATAAGCAAATCTCCATGTTCTAAGTTTTCAAAAAATTTCTGTTCAATATTATTGAACTAATTCAAATCTAGTTTCGCTCTATATTTGAACAAAAAATGTCTAAGGTTAGATTCAATAAACCTGAGATGTTAAAAGTTTAGTTTAACAAGATAATTATCTTTACATGGTACGATAAAGGACAAAATATTTGGTAGTCGCTTTTAAATTAATGACCAAATCTTAAATCTTTAAGTTTTTAACGTAATTAATAGTGATTCAATATAGAAGGAAAGTAAAAACGGCGTTCAAGCAGTCGAAGATTGGGGAGGGGTCAACCAAGACCAAACCGATAAACCTACATCCCGACAGTAAAGTATAGAAATAAGAAAATTAAGAAACGGCCGATAATTAAGGTGTAACATACAAATAAAAAAATATTACATTTGTCCACATACATATATCTACGACGGCCTTGCCTAATCTATTTACTAACACTACAGTACAGGCGACAAACTCGCCTCATAGGAGTTTGTTTAACATCAGAAAGAGATGAAAAGTATGTATAATATCACCACCACCAAATACCTACACAACTATTATATTGGAGGATTTCCATTAGCTTAGTTATATATCCTTATAAATCAACAGCGTGCAAAGCAAAACCTCATATAATTATCCTAATAGTTACATAACACCAATAAGCCAATCATAACGTAAGCTAGCAAAGTAGTTGTTTTATAAAAATTGGTACTCTTCTAATATTTACCTCAAGCATGTTGTTTAGGATCTAGATGACTCAACCAATACACCACGGTGGCCAGCCAAATATGTTAAAACAGTATTTAAAATTTCCTATCCAAGGACAGATGAGCATGATTCAGAGGATCATACGACAGCTGAACCCACAACTCGGACTTTAAGCAGGTGTTACTTATCTACCCAAAACACGAAATCCAAAAAACGGGAACTGGAACCCGGACGAAAGACATTAAGCATTTCCATTAGCTAAGCAATAACAATATTGGCCACACACCAGTCATGAAATTATGATACGTGTTATAAATTATTACAACAACCAAACAGGACAACCTGTAGTCAAAAAATGAATCAATCCATGATGTACACACTAGTTTCTTTTTAAAATGGTCATGGAAAACCTCTTGCAAATACCACAACCCAATATCTCTTTATAACAGATTCGAACTTGTTTTTATTTCACCCCAGAATCGTGAATGAAATAGAAACGATAAGGTACGGAGATCTAATTATGCCATGCATACATAACCTCCCATTCGCAATACAAATATGAGGTGTTCAACAAACGTATAATAAAATTCGCTTTATATCAAGATTTTTGGAAACCCATTATATAGTAAACTGAAATAATGCATAAGCATAATTCGAGATAATACTTAGTTTGACCTAATTACGACTTAAACAAAGTCAATTAATTATAATAAATGTTGAATGTTAAAAGTATTGTCCCAACGGAGAAAGCGAATACTGACGAAAAAGGGATATGCAGGGAAGTTCTAACGTAGGGAAATGAACGAAACCTAGTGAACGTGCTTCTAGCACTCTAAATTATTCGATTTTGTTGTTGTTGAACGATGAGTTGGTTATTTACTTCTTAATGCGTTTGTCGAGGAAAACAGTGCTTGAAGACCCTTGAATATATCGTCTGTTTTTGTAAATTTGCGTTCTAGGTCGGCAATAAACACTTCCAAGAAGGAAATATAAATTGTTGCCCGACAAAAATCTTGAGATTTCTGGCGGTTAGAGTTGCCCAATCTTCTGTCTACTAGTAACTCTCGTAACTCTCGTAATATTCATTGTGGCACCGAGCTTTTCACTTATGGTCTTTGCTACCTTACATATTATATTAAACTCCTTGTCAGCAACTTTTCTTAGATTCTGAAGTTCGCAGTTTACAACATTTGCTATATCTAATGAAGTCTTTAAGGTTGATGTTTACTTTCTGCAAGTGCTTACTAAGCGAAAGCTCGGGATGAGTCAACATCTCTACAAGTTTCTATGAATTCTAGTGATGCCACTACAGGTTCCAGCATCTCAAAGAAATCACTTACTGAATGATATCTTTCGATCCATCAGCTTCTTTTTAAAAGTTTTAGCGTGGTGTGTAATTTCAAGTTTCACGATTTCTTTACACAAAACATCTTTGCATATTAGTGTATTAAAAAAAATCAAGCGTTTTGCCAATAACACCAATACTGTTTCTGATTTCAGCAATTTTGCAGGATTTGGACACGAGATTTAGGGAACGAGCGGCACATTGAGTATATTGGGTAAAGAGGATGATTCTGAAAAACATGGGATTATGCTCTGTTAAATACCCTAAACATTTCTGCATCTCCATAATAACCTTGCCCTCGGAGGTATTTTGTGTCAATGCCAAACGATTGAGACTGTTTAAGATGAGATTAGCTAGCTCTACGCTTATGGGAACGAATGTTGGGACAAATTTAGAAAATCTTCTTGTAGTTTTATTGTTTTTTCATTAACGTATTTGACATATATATATATATATATATATATATATATATATATTATATATATATATATATATATATATATATATATATATATATATATATATAAAATTGCTTAGTGGCACAAATATTTGCAGTTCATCTACCACTACAGTAAAACGTTTGGCTCTATTAATATCGTCAACTACGTTTTTCATAAAAATTTCATCACAAGACTTTGTAATTTTATTTTGGATTTTTCGGCTATGATATTGATGTCCTAATCCTGGCAATACACCCTTTATGTCAGAGTCTCCTATTGCCCTATAACAAATGACTGAACGAAAATTTCTTTTGTTTTTGTGTACCTTTTGCGATAGAGTTAATTTACCAGGTTCTCGATGACCAGGAGATGCCAAATCTTGCCGACCGCACAACAAAACTGCATCAACTATATGAACAATCTGTTTTCTGGTATCTACAATGTTTCGTTTTTCCTTTTGCAATTTGATTGTCTATCGTAAGTTATGATCGTGTCCATGTTTGGTTAAAACGTTCACCGTCGGCAATACATTTCGCATGGTGT
Source organism: Platerodrilus igneus (assembly GCA_036346225.1). Lineage (NCBI taxonomy): Eukaryota > Metazoa > Arthropoda > Insecta > Coleoptera > Lycidae > Platerodrilus > Platerodrilus igneus. Next base: position 1,992,843 of record JARFIW010001151.1, on the reverse strand, counting down.
TTTAAAGAAACTTAACGAGTAGATGTTTCTGTTGCCTTTTTCAATTATGTAAATCTATTTTCATCAACAAACCAAGTTCCTATGAATTGACACCAGCCTCACCAACAGCAAATAGTAGACGGTAGTTGCAACAGGCACCATTTTCAGTCGACGAATATACCAACCATAGAAATCACTTTAGCCAGTTATGTGAAAATCGGAAATCATACGATTTTTTCTTCTAACTATCTTGTACATTTTGCACTCACTCGATATCGGGATTGTTAGAATTTTCAGATAGTATCCATACATTATTGTCTAGAACTTGTCTTATTACGACAACGTTTGGCGAACGTTTAGCGAAAGAGCTGATATCATTGAGCTTACTGGGCATGCTTGTCCTATTTGTAGAGGTAGTAGATATTGTCGGTACAAAGTTATCTCTTTTGCACGAATTAGTGTCGGCAACTCTATCCGAAACACTAACACTGCGATTTTTGTCTTACCTGCTTGTCTTCTGCTTCTTTACAAAAAAAATTGATATCGAAACTTCTTTCTTCATATATCAGTCATCATGGACGTACCAAAATATATTGAAATAATGTACTGGCATGCCATCACCTTTACAATCTTTTTAAATTTGAAAACATTGGGTGCTTCTTTTAGTATTATGGAACTTGGTTTCTATATGGTATCGAAAGCCTCAGTCACAATGTTGTACAACAAGTTTCGGTTTTTATAACTCATCCGAATATTGAATTTTGTATAATTTTTTATCATCAGCCAGTTTGTGCGAAACAACGTATGAACACACACACACACCTTCAGGTACCCAAATGTTCGATCAGAATGCGATTAATTAATGTTTTAGATTCAATTCCATATCCATTAATTTCAGTGAAGATTTTGACAGATCTTTGATGAATCCACGCACAATTTTGTTATGCGAGCATATGTCACTAAAATAGGCCATGGTTCGAATACGAGATAAAATGTAGGTCCCGTGTGTGAGTGTTGTCCTGCACGTTAAAGATCCCTACCTAGCTTAGAACAGTAAGGATTCGACAAAATTTTTAATTTCCAGGTAAAAAGACCTGGCTTCCTGGCTAATGTAGTACCTTCGAGTGGAGCACTAGAAAATCAAATGTAGTGTAGTACTCCATCAGTTATAGTCGTGTGCTAATCATATCCTGGTTCGGCTTGTTATAGGGATAATTGGACATGTAAATTATTAGATTCCTGTTAACGGGATTCATTTCCGTTAGAAAAAGTTTATGAGTTATTTTTAAAGTTGGCTTTTACTATTACAGAAACATACCAACAGTATACAAACGTAAAAGCACAACAAGACGAGGGAAATGGTCTGAGGATACCCTGAAAAATCCTGTAGAAAATACAGAAGAAAAGAAAATAAATATGAATTCTACTGCCAAGGCATTTTGGGATTCCAGAAACCACATTGCAGGAGCGTCTTAAATCCAAAAATTATTATAAGAGCTCGTTGGGTAAATGTTCATTATTGGGCACTGAGAATGAGAAAAAAATTGTTATTCACATAAAAAACTGCAGTTACATGAGTTTATACCACCAGATGCTCGGTTTGTTATATGGTTTATTGTTTGGCAGAAAGTCTGCAACTAAAACATAATTTTAACAAGGAATTCAAACAAGTTGGCTATAACTAGCTTTTTTTATTTCTTACTCAGAATTCAAAACTTAGTATTCGTCAATCTGAAAGCGCTAAATAAAAAAATAGTTAAAAATTATTTTAAATTGTTAGGTGATGCTTTAGAAGAATATAGGCTACTAGACAAATCTGGGATCGCGTTTAACATGGACGAAACAGGTTTACAATTGACTAGCAAGCCAGGTAAAGTTGTTGCCATTAACAGATCTAAGAATATAACAAGTGCCACCTCTGACGAAAGGATAAAAATATTTCCGTATTATCATGGACAGACAAAGTTAAGAATAAAAGGGTACTAAAAATGGTAGGGGAAGAAAGAAATATGTGGAAAACGGTAAAAAAAGAGGAAAGATAGGATGATAGGCCACATACTACGGCATGACGGAATAGTGCGGAATATATTAGAAGCAGCGATAGGAAAAAGAGAAATAGAGGTAGACCTAGGTTAGACTCTTGCACACAGATAGTGAAAGATGTAGGCTGTAAGAATTTCAGGGAAGTGTGTAGGCTAGCTCAGAATAGAAATCAAGGGAGGTACGCATCCAACCAGTCCCAAGAGGGATAAACTAATGACGAAAAAAAACTGTACTTAAACATGATGATTATTATAAGCAACTACAGGTATTGGTTCTGCAATATTCTCGAAAAATGTTAATTATGTGAAAAGATCTACAAGAAAACTATTAATTCGGCAAATGTCTAAGTGCTGGGGAATCTTGGCAGCCACGGCCTGCTTAACCCCCTTCATACCACTGAATCTCGGTGATATAGGGCATATAATTAGAAAACAATAGAAGGGGAATCGAGCTGTACATAGGCTGTGTGGGAATTTCAGGAAACTGTGTAGGCTAGCTCAGAATATAAATAAGTGGCGGTACGTATCTAACCAGTTTTGAGGCGGAAAACCTAATGACAAAAAAATAACCGAAGCTAAATCTGATGATTATTATAAACAATTACAAGTGTTGGTTGTGAAATATCTATAACTAATGTGGATTATGCGAAAGAATAAATTGGAAAAACTATTAATTCAACAAGGTTTCGAATGCTGGGGGAACTTGGCAGCCAAAGGCTGCTTACCGCCCCCCCCTCCTCACATACCATACATGTGATTTCCCAATGCTCCACCCGAAGGTACTACATTGGTCAGGAAGCGAGTTTTTTTTTACCTGGAAAATTTGGAATTTTGCCGGGCCTTTGCTGTTCCAAGCAAGGTAGGGATCTTTAACGTGCGTGATAACACTCACACACGGGACCTCCATTTTACCTTTCATCCGAACGAGGGTGAATTTTTGTAAAAAATGCTCGCCTAACATTTTTCAAGCGAACCGTGTCGAGATTCGAACCCGGGACCTTGGGCGAAGGAGTCACACACATACCAACTACACAACGAATCTGCCTCCCCCTTCACATACCTACATGTGATTTTTTCCAATGCTCCACTCGAAGGTACTACATTGGCCAGGAAACGAGTTTTTTACCTGAAAAATATGGAGTTTTGCCGAGTCCTTGCTGTTCCAAGCAAGGTAGGGATTTTTAACGTGCGTGACAACACTCACACGGGACCTCCATTTTACCTCTCATCCGAACGAGGGTGTATTTTTGTGAAAAATGCTCGCCTAATATTTTTCAAGCGGACCATGTCGGGATTCGAACCCGGGACCTTGGGCGTAGTCTCCTTCACATACCACTGAATATTGGGGAAATAAAGTATATAACTGTAAAACAATAGAAGGGGACCGAACTGCATCTAACAAGAAAGAACAGCGCCTATGATCAAAGACAACAAACATAGAAACAAAAAGTAAATTGCTGAAAGCATATGTGTGGAGCACAGCACAGTATGTCTATGAAATACGAGCAGTAGGAAAAGTAGACAGAAAAACGGCAGCAGCCTTTTGGAATGTTGTGCTTCAGATGTATGAGGATGATAGCATGGACAGACAAAGATAATAACAAATAGGTTATAGAAATAGTAGGGGAATATAAATATCTTTGAAAAAAATAGGTGAAGTAGAAGGGTAGAGTACGTTCTAAAGCACTTTTGGGGAATAGTATGGGATACATTACAAGTAGAGATAGGAAAAAGGAGGTAGATATAGACCTAGATCAGATTGTGATAGATGCAGACTGTGCAAATTTCAGGGAACTGTGTAAGTTAGTTCAGAACAGGAAACAATGAGAGTACGCATCTAACCAGTTCCAGGACTGGAAACCTAATGATGATGATGACAATCATGTGTAAGTGTGGAGGGTACGTTTTGCCACCCTATTTAATAATGGAAGGAAAAAATCTGAAGCTAGAGTTTAGTGACGATATGCCACATGACTCTGTAGTAAGAATGAATAAAATATTTACGTACGTTAATACTGATCTATTTTTCGATTGGTTAAGAGATCATTTTATTGCAAGAAAACCAGCCGGAACGATTCTTCTGAAAATTTGGCGGTCATACTAGTTCTATCGAAATGCTGAAGTTTGCAAAAAATTATGACATAATTTTAAAGAGTATCTCCCCTCCCCATGCAAGTCATTGGCTGCATCCTTAAGACCGTGCTTTCTTCAAGTGTTTGAAGAGTAACTACTACTCTATTTGCAACAGCTACATCACAAATAACCCCACTCGAAAAATTACTCGACTACAGTTTGGTACGTTACTAGCTGGGTTTGGGGGAAGTCTGCAAACAATTATAATGGTGTTAGTGGATTTAAGACACATATCATAATTTCTTTTGAGCCAAAAGCGAAACCGGACTATGCTTTTCTACCTGAAACCACCTACTCCTCTGAAGCTATTGCTAATCAAAGTATCCCAGTAGCTGCAACACCCGAACCTAATGAGTTTGTAGAAAATAACAACATATTAGCAAATTATGAGCCCATACTTTTCTGATGTTTCCTAAAATATGACATTCAACTTTAGGCAACAATTTCTTTGGAAAGCGGATAACAATTGATGTTACATAAATCACGCAGTACAAGTGGATGGCTGAAAATTGTTCTATCAGCAAGTCATCCTTGATAAATTTGACTCAATATTACGCATGTTTTATTGCCCCAAAAACAGGGAACTATAGTAATTTAAGAAATTTTTGGAACATTACCCTAGAAAATTGGAGGTTAAAAAAGCGTCATTATTTTTCCCAGTCATAATTAGATTTTGAAATATTACATTTGTTAGCTGTGGTGAACGTTAGCTACCTGTATACAGAATGCCTAGGAAATTCATGTCGAAAATTCCAGAGGGATTAGATGCAATCAAAATAATATTAGAACTTCATATTCATTTTTGTTATACGAACCCTCGTTGCTAAGTTATTGGCCACTAAGTTGTAAAAAAACATATATGTAGGGGTACTTTTTAGCTTACTCTAAAATTACTCTAAAATTTTAAAATATTTGTTTACTATTTTCTGGACGAATTAGGCTGGGATCGATTGGCAAAAATTTTTTGAAACGTATGTCCATCTGTGCAGATCAGAAATAAAATTTTCAATTAACTAACCCCCACGAAAGGTTTAGGGTATGTACAAAACAGTAAAATAAAAGTTTTTGTATTGTCGAATTTTGATATCACTTTTCATAAAACGGGTAATTAATTTATTTCAAAAAATGTATATTCATACCATACCATATCCGATAAACTTTTGATAATAATTCCAAAAAAATGTCTAAAAACGAAGTTTTGATAAAGTTCATTGATTTAAGGTCGAAACTGATTTTAAAAGATTTATATTGGTACTTGAAGACATCTTTTGTACATATAAAAAGTTTATTTTATCTTCTGGTAGCAAATCCCAACCCATTAACATATGTTTGTCTCTACTAAACAAATTTAACAATCCTTTGCAACGATCTACAGTAAGAAAAAGTTTCCTATGGGTAAAGCAACTCCAGGTTTCTAGAGTAAGGTTTAGATTTTTGTTAAAATATGAACTGTAACTTGTAAACAACATTTACGTCCATAACCAACTCTTCATTTGAAACTACTCCCAATCATATAATTTTTGGGATGTTACAGGAAATACTAAACTGTTTGGGTAATAGCACACTTTAAGCATTCCAGTTTGATGAATTTCCAACGATTCATAACGTCATTGACAGCATGTTTATTGTCAGTGCCGAAAAGACATAGGCAATAGCAAGATACGTTCTGCTTTAAAGGTTGTGTCATTATTATATCTAAAAGATTCGCTTTTGAAGCAGACTGAAATATGTTTGAATCGTTTCTGCTAAAGTTGCTGCAAAAAACTCGATTTTAGGCAACCTCAATTGTATTTAAATTATAATTATACCAAATCTTACCAGATATGCGTGTTGCATTTTCTGATAAGCAAATATCTTTTGGTAAGTGGTCCATAATTTGTTAAAAATTTTGCTAATCCTTTAAAGTTAAATTCGCATTCTTGTCTTTTCGATATTTATTATACAGGGTGTCCGCTAATTAATGGTACACAGCAAAACTCCTTAGGTAAAAATATTGAGATTTGGCCAAACCTACCTCAGTCCAAAAGTTGATAATAACAGAGATTCGGGATGTCAACATTTTAATTTGCATTTTGGTTTTTCTTAATAATTCATCAGCAGGGTGATATAACGGCACGAAATTAGGCATTTGAGGATTTTCTGAGGCGAGAAATTCAAAATCATTCTTAGTTTGGATACTACTTGTAGCGGCCGCCACTTACCGTACTTAAAATGACTTAACTTTTTTGTATCAAGGTGCATTAGCCTAAATGTTAAAGATTATGTATTTCCATATTTTTTACGTAAAAAATGTATACTTTGTAAATGTCTCTTCTACTGACCGTTTTCCAGATGTCGCCGTATCAGTTCTTCAGTTCGCCTTTTCAAATTCTCGAAAGTAATTTTTTTTTAAGTAAACTGTGACCAAAGCAGTTGCAATAACAAACATTACACATTTAGTTAATGCAAACTTAATAAAAAAATGTTCAAAATGAGTATACCGTCCAATTCAATATATTTGACAACCCGTTTGCTGAACAACCGCAATATCTGAAATAATAACTGATAGTCTCAAAACCCGTTCATAGCTTTCACCATTTTATGCCATAATCCATCTCGAGTATTCGCTGCTTCTTTTTACATGAGCGACTTCATATACGAGAGTCATTCAATAAGTCCTTAGAAAACCCAAGAGATGGCGCTCGTAGTTCCGAAAATAAATTTTTCACAGTAAGCAGCACTCCTAACTAGTCAGCTGTTAGAATTTAAGCCGCATCCATCACGTAGTTTCATTTTTGTTGTTGATTGAAGTAGAAACTTTCATTTGATTATAACAATGGATAAAAGTGAGTTTCGAGTGGTAATTAAACACTTCTATTTAAAAGGGTTAACGACGAAAGAAATCAAAGCTGAATCAGATGAAGTTCATGGCACATGTGTTCCTGTGTTTGCAACTGTTTACAATTGGGCGAATGAATTTAAACGTGGCCGTACATCCACAAAAGATGAACATCTTGCCGGATGCCCTGTGGAAGTCTCTACCCTCGAAATGATTGACAAAATCCACAATATGATTTTAAATGATCGACGAATAGAAGTGCGCGAAATGTTGAGACCACAGGCATATCGCAAGGCACAGCCGCTTCAATTTTGCACGAAAAATTGGATGCCAAAAAATCTCGACAAGATGGGTGCTGCGTTTGCTCACAGTGGAGAATAAACGCAATCATGTGGTCGATTCTGAGCCTTTTTTGATGCTTTTCAGTCGCACTCCTGAAGATTTTCTGCATTGATACATAACTGTCGACGAAACATGGATACATCACTACCCTCCAGAGACTAAAGAACAGTCAAAACAGTGGAGTTTTGAAGGCGAACGGGCTCCGAAGAAGGCGAAGACGGTAAAATCGACCGGCAAGGTTATGGTCACGGTCTTTTGGGGTTCACGCGGAATCATCTACATCGAAAAGGGAAAAACGATAACAGAAGAGTATTATGCGTCGTTATTGGACCGGCTGAGCGAAAAAATAAAGGAAAAAGTCCTCATTTGAAACGGAAAAAGATCCTCTTTCATCAAGACAATACATGGGGGCACACTTGCGCAGTTGCGATTACAACATTCACCGTATCCACCAGATTTGGCCCCCCAGTAACTTTTTCTAATTTCCCAACTTGAAGAAATGGCTTGGCGGACAAAGGTTTACGTCTAACGAAGTCATCGCCCAAACAAATGCCTATTTTGAGGAGCTTCCAAAATTCCATTTTTTGGACGGCTTAAAAAATTTGGAAAAATCTTAGAAAAATGTATAGATCTGAAGGGAGATTATGTTGAAAATAATAAAAATCTACCCAAAAAAATGTTTTTCCTACTTTTTTCTAAGGACTTATTGAACGACCCTCGTATCTCCATAAACCCAAATCAAGCGGATTGAAATCGAAACTTCAAGCCAGCCAAGTCATTTGACTTTCAAGACCTGTCCAGCAATGAGGTAATTAAATATTTAGGTAATCTCTGACAAGTCTAGAAAAGTGTGCCGAGGCTCCATCCTACATGAACAGCATTCTTTGTCTTAGTTCTAGAGAAAAGTCATCAAAATATTTTGGTAACTAGGGTTGCAGAAAATTATTTCCCGATTAAATTAGGAGGTAATTGAAAATAGCCCAATACAAGATTATCAATAATGCGACACCAAACGTTAATTTTGAATTCATGTTGTAAATGACGTTCTGTTATTAAATTTGGATTTTCTAAATCTCACATATGTTTATTCCTAAAGTTGAAAACACATCTACGTATAAACGTTGCTTCATCTGTAATCTGCAAATAATATTTTGTTATAAAACAACGGCTCGGCATTTTGCTTAATACGACAGAAATGAGCAAATGCCAGTCTAGCTGGCAAATCAGCTGACACGAAGAATTTTGTAAACGGCGGACTTGCCTATACCAGCTCTCGCAGGAAGGTGTCTTGTGCTTAATTCAGCGTTTTCAGCTACGCGGTTTAAAATTTCTTCTTCAGTAGTTTTAGTCTTAGGGCCTCCTACAGAATCTTGTTTGTGACGAAAAGAGCTTGTTTTTCCCAGTCGGTCATAAAGATGCTTGAAAATTTTAAAATATGGCCGTCTCTGTTGTGGATGCATTTCCAAATATCTTCAATGGGCCCTTCGTCCATTAAATTTTTCCTGTGCGAATACGCATACCATACCCGCATCTCTTCGTTATAAAACTCGTTATGCCTGGACATTTCGTACTTATGAAAAATCTTTCAAAATCTATGTAAAATACGCAAAATGTTAACAAACACTGGAAAAATTTGACATTAACTAAATATGAGTTTTTATTGCATCTGATTTAGTCACAGCCTACTTCAAAAAAATTTTTACTTTCAGGAATTTAAAAAGGTGTACTGAATAATTGATATCTGGAAAACGGTCACTAGGTACGCCCTCCTTAACATTTAGGCCAATACACCGTGACACAAAAAGTTAGGCTACGCAAACTAAAACTTTGACATCCAGAATCTCGGTTACTATCAACTTTTGAACTGAAGTAAGTTTGGCGAAATCTCAATATTTTTACCTAGGAAATCTATAGTTTTGCTGTGTACGATTAATTAACGGATGCTCTGTTTATATGTATATTGAGAGTAGTTATGAAGAAAACATGTTTTTTAGATTGGCTGCAAGTGTTTCATAAAGCAGTTTACTTTCTATATAATACAAATAAAGAGCAAAATTCTTTGTAGTGCTATCGGAATTATTTTGGTTCTTAGTGCCATTGTTATTATGTATCAATAAAATAAGGAGCTGTCTCAAAAAAGCCATCAAGTTGTGTTTCAGTAATTTCTTTTTTCTCGCAGTTCTGGTGTGCATTAGTTGGGTCTACAATCTTTAAAATGCGATCATATATTTTTAATCTTCCTGTTATTAAGCAACTTACTATTTAGCTGAAATAATATGTAGTAATCCTGTGATGTTAGATATTAAAATGTTCTCTTGGCCGTTTTTCTTCATCTGTTCTTTGATATACTGTAGTTTTCATTTAGGAAATCAGCTGATAAGCGTAGCATGTCTAAATTGTAAAGTTCAACGAGGAATTGATATTCGCTATTTCCAAATGACTATTCCCTCTATTGTGTTGGATATCTTCGTGAAAATCTTTTGATATTTTCAGTTCAGCTTTCTTTATGTATTGCAAAAATTTCGAAGTATGAAGGAAATTGCTACGTACCTAGACGTAGCCGGAAGAAACGTAAATACCAGGCTAACTACCAAACGCGGAGAGTGGGGGGATTTACCTAAATACCAAAAAAACACATCGCCCACGATTATCTATTAATCATAAGAATAAATAAAGGATTCTGTACACACAAGCAAAAAGAAAATAAATTAGGCGTTACTATTTCACAGCAAACAATTATGTGATACGAACAATTTAGTACTTAAGATACGAAGTGCGCATCTCATATTTTACACAAAATAAAACTAATCAGTAGGAAATAAACATGTGAGCTTTTGTTAAGCGTTTTTAAAATTGTACATAATTCCTTTTGTAAAATAAACTAATCAGTAGAAAAGAATAAGCGTGTGCAAACTTTTGTCAAACATTTTTTACAATGGTACATCACACCTGTAGAGCGATAATATCGATTCGCAGCAACAAACAATAGTCCTACAGTGTCACGTTTCTTATCACGTAACTACACCAAACGCTGATAAGGAATATTCCCTTGATATACTTAAAAGAAAACAAGTTGTATAACTGTATCTATCGGGATACTTAGCTTACACGCCATCGGGAGTGAATCAGCACCGCATCGCCACGGTCGTCGGGATCTATTTACCCTGTTACCTTAACGGCACTAGCGATCTATAGGCAACGGCAGTTGATCTGTGGTAAAGAATAGTTGGGCCTTGTTACATGCCGAAAATCGACTATGTAAACATTTTTGATTTTAGTTTTAAATATGTGACTGAAATTGCGCCAATATTTTAAAAAAAGGACTTGTGCATTTCCTTAACTTGGGACAGTTGCGTCGGCACGAGAGAATACGCAGACGTGGAGTGGAGAAGTAAGTGGCGGTTTCCGACACGACCGCATTAGCCAACTAGACGTCTAACAGTGAGGTTATCTGTGTCTTTTTTTGTCTTCTCTTTAAGGTAATGTAGGTTTCATTTTATCTCTATCTGATATAGTTGCCTTGACCTTATTCCTATCGTACCGCTACAAAAAAGAAGAGGGAAGACAGAAAAGCTGGTTTCAACGGGGGCGAAGGCCGAACCACACCTAACCAACAGCGAGATCAATGGAAAGAAGCATGACTCTTGCCGCAAAAATAACCGGAATGTCGTAAATGAGCTCCACATTTTACGTGAGTACATTTTTATATTTTTCATTATGGCGTCTGGGTATTAAAATTAATATTTTTTGTATGTAATACCATTTGAGACGCAATACTGACGTAATATCTTGTTGCGCAATACTATGAACGTGTTTATTATGTTACCAACTGTCGTAGTGGCTCTTATCAATTACGCCGGGACTAACGGTTATATCTTAGACTATAATAGCCGCGTGAAATATAACAGCTTACATAAGAAAGAACCAATTTGGCCTCCAGCTAAGATCGATACACGCAAGGTACCTTCTACTTGTCGAACAAAAAAAACGTGCATCACCGTAGAAAATACTTCAACGCACAAGCTGCAGAATCAAATTAAATTGGTTCGAACTGCAATCCTCGCGTTATCAAAGCGCGATTAGCAAACTGGAAAATACGCTATCAACCAATAGTAGCATCCATTATTTTGGCAAGTCTTTAGGTGGGAAACACAAGAGAAAGCAATTCTACGTTATCGGAATGTTTAACAAATTAACGGATACCTAAAACAAGGTATTGACTATTTAATTTATTGAATAAATTTTCGTTTTAGAATGAATAGATTTGAAAGAAATGTTATGATTGCGCGTACAATTGTAACGAGGTAAAAATACAGGATGAGGTTTTGAATAGAAACAGAAGCTAGGTGAATGAAAAACGAATTACCACAAAAAGGACGTATTTGAATCTATCATTGAAAATAAACGTAACAAAGTGTATTGTCACTAATAATTTTTATACTGGGAGTAGTTTGTTTGGCAAGTGCCATCTTCTTTATAAACAAAGTAATTGGAGCATTTGATTCTATTTGTCTCTTACTTAAAATATAAACCTGGTGTTTTAGCCCAATGTTTGTGAAAATTAGCGTAAATCCAGGTTTTTGATTTGTCTCGTATGGTGTTTAACTTGAAGACTGGTGATTTGAAGATTTTTGAATTTTGGATGAAATTCCACAGAAGGACCTTATATCATGCATCACTTGCGCATGTGCCTTAAAGTGAAAACTGGAAATTTTATATCTTTAGAAATGTGCCTTATTAACGAAAAATAAATGGCCACACAACCGGCTTGACTTTATTCTTTAGTCAATTAAGTACAAAAATGAACAGAACAAAATACGACATTAATTCACTGTAAATAAAGGCTCGGTGGTTGTCCTAATCTAAACTGTCTGATCTAAAACTCAGCAAAATAGAATGAAATTTTATTACTCGATTTGAAATTGTAGAAGATTCCGATTAAATTAAATGCACCATAAAATGGACACGTTAATCGACCATTTAAAGTAAAAAGGAGTAAAACCGAAGCAAAACTTAATGTTAAAGAATAAATATTCATCATATAAGTAATTCATACTTCTTCTATACTTCACGTACTTCTTTGATACTACCCGTACCTCCTTCATACTGCCCATACTTCCTTGATACTTCTCGTATTTCCTTCATACCTACCGTACTTCTTTGATACGCCCCATACTTCCTTAATGCTTTCCATATTTCCTTATACTTTCTTATGTTTGTACACCAAACTTCCTCGGCGGATTACCCCTCGGGTCAAGGGTTCTTGCAACACAATTTGGGGAAAAACATAGTTAAAAAATAGAAGAAAGTAGTTGTTCAAAAGGATATTATAATAAAATTTAATAATTGAAAGAATAATTAACTGTAACGAAAATAATGTATTGAATGGGGTGGAAGAAATCATGCAAAATAATAAGTCCACTTTGCTAACTGCAAACATCAGAATTTTTTTTTTTTTTATTTCCATATAAATCAATATGGCTTTAGTTAATAAAATCATGTAATTGTATTTAATAGTTTTAGTATAACATTTAACCACAAATTCTCAAAAAATAACTACATTTTGTAGGTAGCTGCCGCTGGTGTTAAATTATTTCTTGTGAAGATGTTTATATTTTATGTTACCTGTATACATTAATAATGAGAATAGTTTGATTGGCAAATCAACGAAGCGCCACTTTCATGTCCTAATACCTACATAATTATTACGTAACTGATTTAACTACACGGCTACATTTTAAATACCGTTACGAATGATTTAAGATTTATGTTGCAGAAAAATAAATATCATGTTCAAGTTGTCCACTGGATAAACAAATAAATTTATACAATTTTATCTACAATTCTTTTTAAAGTAAATAAATAGCTATTTTCTTTAAACAAATACATTTCTTGATATATACTTTATTTTTAAGCTAACAAATAAAAATTCGAAGGATTTCTCTATAAATAGATGGTTTAGTTCGCTAGTTATCGATTTAACCTTTACATCAAAAAATGAATATGATCGTATTTGTTGCACTGAGAATCTAGAAGAAATCAAAAAAGAATATTAAAGATCATCTATTTCTTCATTATTTCCGGCGGATATGATTGAAATAATTCAAATTAATAAAAAAAAAATTCCAGCTCAGTTCTTATTTCAGTCTCTTAAACCTAAATTTTTTGCTTGAGAGTTTCACCAGGGAACAAAATGTGTTTAATTATAATAAAATGTAATAACATATTTCAACAGACGTGGAATTGAAAAGCTACCCCAGTGTTGGTAGACCGTCGTACATAATAGAGAGAATTGGGTGATAATTGTAACAGAACTTTCTGGGGAGGTTGCTTATTCGATTTTTATTAAAGTGGCCTAATATCTGTTTAACGATAAGAAAGAATGATTCACAGGTATCGTAATGCAATTTTCATACAATCATATCTGTTTAGCAATAGGAATGAATGAATAACAGGTATTGTAATACAATAGGAATGTTCTCGAAAGGTTTGATGACTTACATGTTAGATCTCTCTCAATTTTTTTTAAATAAAGAATTATTGTAGAAAGCACGAACATAACGTGATATAAATAAATGTGTTCGATAATAAATTACCAGTAAGATTAATGCTATAATAGTGCTTAATTCGTACTTATAAGATAAAATTAGTAGCCAGAGACGGGGGATTTTTGGAGTGAAGATTTCATGGTAATTCATACAGGATCATCGGAAGGAAATTTAGGTGTAGGAATAGTTATGCAAAACAAGATAGCACAGTGTGTATAAAATTACTAACAAAAGAACGAAAGAGTACTCTACAAAGATATCGAAGACATGCTAAGATGCGTATAAGGACATGAAAATTTAATATTTACTGAGAATTTTAATGCAGTGGTAGATGAGGTTAGGGAAGCAGCAGCAGTAGGTGTATTTGGTTTAGGCACGAGAAACGACAGGGGAAATAGGCTGGTAGAATTTTGCTACACGTGGAAGATACCAGGAAATATAGGTAGATATCAAATAGATTGCATTCTTGTTAGACAACGGTTTAGGAATCAAGTAAAAGACTGTAGAAGCTACCCAGAAGCAGATATAGACACTGATCACAATATTGTAATTATGAATGCCGTCCTTCAATTAAAAAATTTGAAAAAAAGGAACGGAAAAATGCACCTTAACTTTGTGAAACTAAAAGATAAAGATATCCACGGAAGATTTGAAAAACGTCAAATGAATTGCTGAAAGATATCGGGAAAGATTCTTATACTAAGGAAGTAGAAACAGAATGGAATAACATTAAATCCAGGGTAGACATGACGGCCAGAAATATTCCGAGGGATATACAGAAAGAAAATAAGAAACCATGGATAACAAAGGATATCCTGAATTTAATAAAAGAAAGATGAAAATACAAAAATAGATCAGACGAAACAGGAAAACGGATACAAAGCCATAAAAAGAAAAATTATTCGCCAATGCAGGAAAGCTAAAGAACAACGAATTGATGAAAAGTGCAAAGAGGTATAAACTAATATGGAAATAGGAAAGACAGACGAGGCATACAAACTAATTGGAATGAATTTTCAGGATATAAAACTGTATGGCAAAAATATAAGGGACGCGGGAAGAAACGTAGAGAAAGTGGTTAGATAGGAAGAATATACAGGGAATTTATATGCAGGTGAGGAATTAACAGCATTAGACCAGGAATCAGACATTGAAAATGATGAAATGGGATATCCTATACTTAGAGTTTGAATTAGCATTAAAGGATCTGAAAAATGGTAAGGTGCCGGGTACAGATAAAGTGCGAGTAGAAACTCTGAGAGCCGCTGGACAAGCAGTAACAGGTCGTTTCTTCCAACGTGTAAGCTATAGTAGGATACCGGAAAGATACCCAAAGATTTCAAACTCAACATCATAGTCATTATACCAAAAAAGAGTGGTTGGGATAGCTGTGAAAATTTTCGAACAACAGGCTTGACAGCACACGTGTCAAGAACATTAACTAAAATTGTACAAAGACAAATGGAAAAACGAGCTGAGAAAATACTATGAGAAGATCAATTTGGGTTCAGGCACAACCGGGAACACGGGAGGTTATTTTAGCTCTGAGGGTGAAAATGGAGAAAACAATAGAAAAAGGGAAAAGCGTGTATATGGAGGTTTGTAGATTTGGAAAAAGCATTCGACAATGTAAAATAAGAAAAACTGTTCGAAATTATCAAAAAGATTGGAATGAGTTTTAAGGAAAGATGGATAGTACATAGCTTATACAAAGAGCAAACAGCGGTAATAGTATTAGATTAGAAACGTAGAGAAGTAAATATTAGGAAAAAAGTGAGACAAGGATATGCCGTATGCTTACTAATTATTAACTTGTACATCGAAGAGGTAATGAATACTGTCAAATGCAGGAAGACATTTGGAATTATTATGCAGATACAAAAGATTAATATGCCTAGATTTGCAGATGATATAGTGGTAAGAGCAAGAAAGAATTAGAAGCTGCTCTTAATGAAATGGAAACACTTCTAACATAGAGATACGGCATAAAAATTAACAAAAATAAAACTAATGTACTAGTATGCAAAGGAGGGATAAATAAATTAAGTACAAGAATATAAATAGGTAACGAAAACTTACAAGAAGTTAAGAATTTCTGCTACCTAGGAAGCCAAGAAGCGCAAGATGGGAAGATCGCAATAGATATAAAACTAAGATTAGCACAACATCGTACTACGTTTAACAAGAAAAAGTAACTACTAATTTCAAAGACAACAAATATAGAAACAAGGAAAAGATTGCTTAAAACATATATACGGAGCACAGCACTGTACAGCTGTGAAACCTAGACAGTAGGAGAAGCGGATAGAAAAAAACCTCTGAAATGTGGTGCTACAGACGTATGAGGAAGATATCATAGACAGACAAAGTTAGGAACAAAGAGGTTCTAGAAATGGTAGGGAAAGAAAGAAATATGTGGAAAACCGTAAAAATAGAAAACATAGAATGATAGGCCACATATCAAGGCATGAGGGAATAGTGCGGAATATATTGGAAGCAGAGATAGGAAAAAAGAGAGATAGAGGTAGACCTAGGTTAGACTATTGCACATAGATAGTCAATGATGTAGGATGTGGGAATTTCACGGAAGGCTAGCTCAGAAAGACGGAAAATCTAATGGCAAAAAATAGAATTGCACTTAAATCTGATGATTATTATAAACAACTACAGGTGTTGGTTTTAAGATATTTTCAACTAATGTTGATTGTGCGAAAGGATATATTAAAAATCAATTAATTCGACAAATGTTAAAGTGTTAGGGGATCTTGGAAAGCCGCAGGCTGCTTAACTCCTTTCACATAGCACTGAGTATTGGGAAAGAATGGTGTATATTTGTAAAACAATAGAAGGAGAACCGAACTGCATCTAAGAAGAAAGAGTAGCAGTTGTGTTCAAAGACGACAAACATAGAAACAAGGAGAAAATTGTTGAAGGCATATGCATATGCTCTCTACACATGTGTGGTGCACAGCACACTACGTCTCTGAAATAAGGGCAGTAAGAGAAGCAGACAGAAAAATGGTAGAGAAGCCTTTTGTAATGTTGTGCTTCCGATACATGAGGATGATAGCATGGACAGACAAAGTTAATAACAAAGGGGTTATAGAAATAGTAGGGGAATAAAAATATCTGTAGAAATCAAAATAGTGGAAGAAAATGAAAGGCAGATTACGTTCTAAGGCATTTTTGGGGAATAGTGCGGGATATATCACAAGCAGAGATAAGAAAAGAAGAAGTAGAGGTACACCTAGATCAGACTATTGCATTTTGTATAGAGTTAGATAAGGTTCAGACTCCGGTAAAATTGAACACAAATGTATTTACTTGCCATAACTACCTGAATAGATATTTGTTAACATAATTTTACAGATATAGTACTAATTGATTGACATATTTCCGTTAAAAAATAATTATATGTAGTGTGTGACATTCCTTTGAGATGTTTAAAATTGTAGGGAGGGATTATTTTTGTATATTGTTTATACTCAAAGGGTTAAATTCATTAGAGCAGTTTTTAAGGTTAAAATGTTATCATGGTTAATTTGAACTCCAAACTATTAGTGTTTCATTATTCATTTGTATTCATTAATAATGTATAGCGCTTGAAACGAAGAAGTTTGACACGCAAAATTTATTCTGACGCAGAAAATCTCATCTCTCTGGTTTAAAGTTAACGTTTCAGTAAAACAATTTAAATAATACGTTTCATAAAGAAAAAGCGCCTCGAGTAATTTCAATTTGCAGTCTTAATTCATTTGTTCGAATTCTGCCAAAGATATCTCAAATAATGTATAGAGGAAAGATAATTTTCTATACAATACTTCATCACTACATTGGTTCCCGTTAAATCGACAACATAACGTTGGACGAAAGTAAGTTAATTAAGAACATCTAGTTTTCTTTTCTAAGTTCCAGTAGGATCTTCTTAAAACGAATTAAATCTGGGGGATAACGGCTTTTAGTTTGTTTTCGAAATATCTACAGTCAAAAATCACTCATCAGGTATTTATAATAAATCTTTTAAAAGTATAACCTATAGTAGCTGTGAATAAATAAACATTTTTATTTAATTGCATAACTTCTAGTACATTCTTGTTATTAGTTTTAAAATTTAGAAAGTAATTTTGTTCGCCGGAAACGTTTTCAATCAAGCTAAGTAGATTTTGCTACATTTGGTTTTTCGGTTTAAGAATGTTTATATGTACTTGTAATGTAAACATAATTATGTAATAATTTCACAGTGATGTTTCTCACAACTAATTTAAAGATGATAGTTCCAGCCTAGTAATAAAAATATATCACAATTACCTAGAGACGTTGATTAGTATACAGGTCGAAGTGATCCGTAGTGTTTCTAAGTCGATTTCTCATTGGTTGATAATTATTGAAAATATTATAGTGTGCATTTCGATATTTGAAGGTATTTGTTAGAATAACTCAGCAACCACTTACAGGCTTCTGAACGCATTCCGTTATGTCAGAATTTATGTTATAATGGGCGCATGTGTAGAGGCGATCGATCTAGTCGACAGGGTTAAACGGTTTTGTTTTAAGATGTCAAGATGGATGGTTGAAACATTTCCCTTGGCATTTTTTTATTAAAAAGTAATGTTTTTAAGTTCATAATGTGGTGGTTATTTAAAGTAATCTAATTACATCTTGTAATCAAAGATTAGTTTTGAATGTGATGTTGGTATTTCTTGTAAAACCGTTAGTTATTTAATCATTGAAAGAAATATTTATGTGTTACCTGTTGCTTTTGGCTTAGAATTTGATGCCTGTTGTTTTATGTATAAATGTGTGTGGTTTAGTTTAACAGTTGAAAACTAATATTAATTTATCTGAATTGTTTATTTAGTATCTAAATCAGAGTAAAACTAATATTTGTTTATTTGAAATAATGTTTATTTAGTATTCAATACAGAGTTGTATCTCCAATTGCATTGCACTTATTGCAGAATCAATAATAAATGTACCCTTACTGTGATTTTACGAGCAATTTGTACCAACATCATTCTTCGATATATTGAATCCAATTATTAGGCAAGTTTAAATATGAACAGTATTATATTTTTATGTTATATTTGTTTTGGTTTCAAGATAGCAATTGAATTAACCCCAACGTTGTTGTGTATATTTTTTTGTTGTAACTTGTAATGCCACGATGTGCTTAATTTTTCAAAAAGTACGTTTTAAACGATGCAATCATAATGAATAAATTTCAACATTTGCTTACTAGATTTAATATATTTAAGTAACATGCACTTATATAAAGATTTAGCGCCTGAATCTGGGCTTGTTTTTATGATGTAAAATTTTTATATATTCTTGTTGCTTACATGTTTTATAATGTTTGATATTTGTGATGCATTTGACATTTTTATTTTATGTGTAAGTGTTTTATTTCAGCATATTAACCACATATTCTACTGCATCGCTCATATCTCGGTTTAAACGTAATTAGATGTTTGTTGTTTTGTTTATCCTATTATCTAGCCGATGTTCCTATATAATTAACTAGTATTTAATGTTTGTGATAATTGTTGTGATGTAATTAAATTGAACCTTTGGTATGACCGACCATTTTCGTACCTTTCGCGTTTGCATTTATGACTATGTTGGAGATTCAATAATAAGCGCCTTTTGAACTATGCGCAATCATACCATAAGTTTACTTCAGCGATTCTTGTTGTCTTGTCAATGTACTTGTAGTTGTACTCTTGCAAATAATAGGAAGTCGGCTAGCCTTTGTGAAATATTTTGTAACATGGGCTCGAAACTGTTAATGTATGTATGTGGGCGCGTGTGTTCGAGCTTTGCTGAATATTACTAACATTTTATGTCGGTGCGGGGAGGAACATTGGTAGTCAATGCAGATTTTACCTTCCTGGTGTCCCCCCTCTTCAACTTTAGGGTGGGTAGCATTGGTTATCCGACCTCAGTACCTACAAGAAAAGACTAGCTGGTTTACACTAACGTTTCTTCAGTTGTCTGGTGTGGTATGTCTGGGTAACAGTTGACATCCTGTCAATTTCAGTGTTGGTGATCTGGGTACTTGTACGTTACCCGTCCTTGTCGAGATGTGCCAAATGCAGTTGGAAGTGTGAGGGCAGTTTGGGGTTTTCTCTGCCGTGCTCTTTTCCCAATTGCCCAGATTGAGTACGGCACTCTTAGCTTTAAATGACCTATTTAGTGGTTATTATTTTTATTAAAAGTCAAGTTAGGTAGATACTGTAGTTTTATTTCAAACCTCCCCGCCTTAACGCCATCTTCCCAGTGTGAGTTTGGGTTACATTATTACAACACAACGTAGGTGTCGTCGAGCCACTGCCACTAGATGTTAGATTACGGAAACCGGTGTTGCCGTCTATAGAGTGCGTTCTGGTCAGCCTTCGGGTCGTTTACACTACAAGGTAATTTACCATTTGATTTTAGAAACCTTTCTTTCCAGCTAGCAGTTTTTAAGTATGCACATTAACGCCCTTATTGTTAACGTTTACTTGCAATTGGTTTTAGTATTAGTGTACGCTATTAACTCTCATGTGAATTTTAGGCCAGAATCACCTTCCTGGTCTCGGATTTTGGCATCTTCTTGTTATTTCATCTAAAGCTTTTTATAGAAATTCTCGTATTTCGAGATTTTGTGGCGTCCAAGATAATTCCACACGATGGCATTCCGGGACCCTTTTCAAACACGTACATCACCCTTCCCACTAAGTTAGTCGGCAACTATTCTTAATTGTACAGTCAAAGTTTTCGATACGTTATCGAAACAAACAGAAAATTTATCAGAGTACTTCACAGAGTTTTTTTGTGAATTACTGACTGGATTTTCTGAGGCCTAAATTGTACGTAACAGGTGTAAGATGCGATTTTTGTCTAAGTACAAAATAAATGCCGTTAACATATAAACCCACGAACGTCACCTTAATTGCACCAGATTTTGTCGCTTAAGCCTTCATATTTGAATTAGAATATCAAAAATTCTTTGGGGTGTAGGAAAAGTATTATTTGTGTTATAAACAGCAAATTTCCAAGTAAATACAAATAACGTCAAGTACCTAATTCTAATAAATGCACTAATAGTGAATATGTAACAAATATTTGTTTATAGAAAACTAAAGAAATTGGTTGTTACTAAAATGACCATAAAAGGTCGAAGACCAATGTTTATATATTAAATAATGTAATTGGAACATTAAAACCATAAATTATTATATTTATTGCTTTTATACTTTTGAAGGAAATGGGTTTCTTGATAATAAGAGGCTAGACAACACCAAATCGAAAGTGAATTCCACATAAAAACATCTTATTCACGATTATTCCGTGATATTTTAGTTGACTGACCTAAATTTTTTAATAATCCGGCTCTGGGGGTTTCTGCAGATTTCCAATAATTGATATTTAGGTCGGTGTCATCTAAAGTGAGTCTCAATGAATTTACGTGAAGTATTTTACGTAAGATTCTTAAAATCATTACATTCTCGATTAATTAATATGTCGTAATATGTAATAAAATTAATCATTTCCATATCCCATTCGCTCTATTCGTCTATACTAGTCTTACGCATTTGTCTAAATTGGACTAATCAACTTTAAAAACACTTGACAACTTTCATTTAATGTTAAACGGATATAAAAAATAATGAATCATGATATACCAGCAATTATACATAATAAGATCATTAAACAAATAGTGCTGAATGGAGTTATCTACGAACAATTATCGATAAAACTGTAAATATTTATATCCTCTTTAGATAATGCAATCTACGCCGTAGTAAAATGCCATAGTTTTAAGGTTTGAAATCGCTTTATCAAACTTGTTTTATGAAACAACAACTTCTGTTAATACCATACCTTCCAAACACCACCAAGATTTAAATCTGTAAATTTAATTGGATTAAACGTGTTCTCGCTGCCTCAAATACTCCCAGAAACAAAGACGTATACAATACCTTTACTACTTATTTATACGTATCACTTTCTTGTTTTCAATGTTCAAGTATTTGAATATTTCAGTAAATTTAATCCCTTACCAATTGTTTTCATTCTTTTCTATTTTTTTGTCGACTTTTACTATTATATTCACCATTTCTACTTCGGTTGTATGTTAATTTTAATATTTCAATGCAATATAAATTTCATGAGCTTTCTTATACTTTTTTCTATCCATTGTTTTGCAATTGTCTCTATTTATAATTCAGTGATTATTATTGTTAATATCGACTAGCATCAAATATCCATTTGTTGCCGTATCTTCATTTTATTTATAATAACAATAGTTACATCTTGTAAACACGCGCTTTTATAAGATGCAATTTTCATTTGTAAGGAAAATGCAAAGATAAAATGTGGAGTTAACCAGAACTGAAATGAAGTATAATAGAAAATCTATAGCAACAATCTCAAATTACAAAAAAGTCAGGAGCTGATAGGTGTGAGAATTTTAGAACGGTTGGTTTAACTTCCCACGCTTCCAAAATACTAACAATAATAATTAAAAATAGAGTAGAAGCTTTGACTGAGAACTATTTAGGCGAAGACCAATATGGTTTTTGTAAAGACAGAGTGACTAGAGAACTGATACTAATGATTAGGGTAGTTATCGAAAAAAGGTTACAAAAAAATAAAAAGACTCATTTCGCGTTTGTAGATTTAAAAACAAACATTTGATAGGGGTAATTCGATTGTTATGTTCAGGGTTTTGCGAAAAAAATGATTTTCTCATAGGGATAGAAAAATTATTTACAGTCTATATAAAAACCAAAGCGTAGTAATTAGATTTGATGAAATAGAAAAGGAAGCTAAGATTAGAAATGGTGTTGGACAGGGTTGTATACTATCTCCCTTGATTTTTAATGTTTATATTGAGGAAGCTTTAAACTTAGCTAGAGAGAGAAAAGAGATAGGTATTAGTGTACAGGGACAGAAAATAGACATGTGGTGGGAACTTTTTAGACATGTTTGACTAGCTATAGAGCAATCGGAAACGAACAAAAAAGGCAAGTCAGAACACTCGGCTTGGGTGGGTGATACCTTGCGATCAGCTCCCGATGCATTCACAAAGGTCTTAACAAAGTTTACTTTACTAGACAAAACTACAGGGTAAAAGTAGAAACCTTCTAGTGTATAAACATGTCTTAAGAGAACGATTTTAATTTTATACGCTTAACTTCATACTTGCAAAAGAATACAATCACACATAATCAATGGAGTTACTGTCAGCATTTTAAATCTCATCACCATAATTGTGTAACTCTATTTGTGATTTCGATTGATTTAATTTCAACTAAATGATTTTTTTAACAACACTTGTGATAGCAAGATGAATGGTTCTTATAATAATTGAGTTGGTGTCTTAAACCAGTTTCCTAATCCTAGGACAACTTTTATGACCAGAACTACTGATCTAAACTTCTCTTTTTTTTATAAATATATCAACATTAATAAAATTAAGTCAATTCAATGTATTTATTTCTAATGAAAATTTTACCTTTACAAAATCAAATGAAAGTTACTTTTTAAATCAGTCAATATTAATTTAAAAACTGAATTTGCATTTCATAAAAGACATAATTAATTATGGGAGGGATCAGATCTGTTTCCTACAATTCACACTTAAGATCATAAAATCATTTAATGTTATAATTATCTAAATTTAGTGCCAAACACTTAATTCTATTTTAGATAGCAAGATTTCTAAAATTAATTTCAACTTATACGAAATAATTTATCCTGTAACTGACTTTTTAGTTCATCAATATTAAATAAAAATTTCACACGGTAATCCATCAGTTCGATGTTCAAAAGAAATGTTTTTGGAACGACTCACCCTTTATTATTTCTGGCGACGCATCATGACCTTTCCATGACGTAGAAAGCCTTCCATCTGATTGTGACCTAAACGGTACCTCTAACTTGCATGGTGGATTCCAACGACATCGAAAACGTGTCCTTGCGCGGGTTAAACAGGGTCAATATTCTGCATAGGTAGATAGTAACATCTTGAATAGAGTGTGCTGCTGCGTCTATTATTTAACATATAATTCAATCAGTTCAGATTCTTTTGTTGAACTTCAAGATGACACCACATATTGAAATTAACAAATACTTCTCATTATTGCATTAAATTTTGTTGATCAATATCTAAAGGTAGTTGCGCTACAAGGTAATAAAATTTTTATTAAAATTTCTGAATAGGAATTATACGAACCATTGATTAAGATTGGTTTGGTTAATTATTCAGGTGCGCTATGGATACTGCTATTCGAAGACTTGCCGCCAAAGCACTAAAGAACAACATCTTAGCGTCTTGCTGGTTAAATTACAAGTGATGGGTTTTCCTTTGCAGCTAGCGGTGTCTACGGAACAAACAACCTGAGGTGTGTTTTAGAACCGCTGGATACACAGCTATCCCGTGACTTTATTTGACTTATCGTAACAAATTTAGATTTCTGGTTTTTGGAGATTATTAAAATTTTATTTATGAAAATCATAAGATTTTTGGTGTTAGGCAAATTTGTAATACGAAATATTTTGTCGAAAAAAACTTTAAAGAAACTAATAATGACCTATATGTTGCAATATTGATTCGTGGGGAATTTAGAAAATTAAACTGCTTCAATGTTACGTTTTGCAGATGATATAACCACTATAGCAGAGTCTAGAAAAGAGTTCGGAGAGTTTATAAATATTTTAGATGAAATACTACAGAGTAACTATAGTATGAGAATTAACTCAGGAAAGACAAAGTTCTAAACCAAAATTAAAAATAGGTAATACCGAGTTAGAGAAGTTACATAAATTTTGCTATTTAGGTAGTATAATTACAAAGGACAGACGTAGCAGAAGATATATGGTAGCTAGAATAGCTCAAGCTAAAACAATGTTTTTAAAAAAGGAAGACTTACTAATAGTTAATAGTATTAGTTTAGATAATAGAAAAGTTTCTTAAAGTCGTACGTATGGAGCGTTCTATTATACGGTACTGGGACTTGAACAATTAAAGAGGTAGATAAGAAAAAGATAAAAGGTTTTGAAACTTGGTGTTATAGGAAAATGTTAAAGATTAGTTGGACAGATAGAGCAACAAATGAGGAAGTTAATAAAAGGATAGGTGAGGAACCATGTATGTGGAAACACTTAAAGGTCACGAGAGATAGAATGATAGGGCACCAGCTAAGACATGAGGGACTATTTAGTAAGGTCGTAGATTATAGACTACCAAATAAAAATAGAGTAGGAAGACCTAGATAAAGCTATATTAGTCAAATTATTAGAGATTTAGATTGTGAAGGATATGTAGACCTTTTTAGACTAGCTCAAAATAGAAAAGCTGCGTCAAACCGACCTTAAGTAAGATCGAAAACAAAACAAAAAAAAATAAATACTTAAAAATCAGTTAAATGTCATCATGACATTACTCACAATTAGTTAGCGGTCTGGCATGTTGGCAGCGATTCGTTGCTTAAGTTTTACCATAACATATAATTTAACACTTTGGAATGTGTCGAATCAATAAGACAATAGTAAAGGTAAAAGGGGAGAGATCCGAAATACCGGATAGCAGCCACCAGCTCTGCTTATCGGTGCGACTTAAAGTGTCAACTTAAAACAATTCAAATCTAGCTAATTAATATTTACCAATGGATTCGAATTTGTAAGTATTCGCCAAATTTATTAATAACGAATCCAACTATTTGTTCATACTCTATAAATTTACAATATCGCCCTCCCTAGTCTAAGTATTTTGTTCTAACTTCGGCCTAAATTGATTCCTAACTTTTTCTATCGCTCCCTAACTGACTTATTCTAATTTTAATCTTCCTTCATATAGATACTACAATCAAAAAGCAGGCACAACACTAAACAAAACAAATCTAGCGACAAAACAAAACAATAAAATATATAAATGTAAAATACACGTATAAAATATACATATCTAAATAAACCACTAAGCATATAGTAGTGCATAAATAGCAAAAAACGACACTAAAATTATCAGGTGCACTTGCATAGCCATTATTTTGCCAAGCGCCATCGCACTGAAATGTGTTGGCTAAAACTAATTGCAAAGTCTATTTATTAATACAAATCATGCTTATGTTAGCACAGCCGCCACAATATTTATAAATACCTTGAATATAAATTTCTCCAGGATCCGAAGACCTTGTCGTCTGCTTACATGTAATAATCTTACTGCTAGGGTAAAATGGGTATTCACTGCTAAAGTCCTGGTCGGTATGCACTAAATATCCTGGGGGTCACAATCACTATCACTTTTAAGTCCTGGGGGATGCGCGATTTCAATCTAGTTTAGTTCTATAGTTTAGTGAGATTATTTGATTGATTAAAGTTAATCAGATTTCCTGATTTAGTTTAGTTATTCATTAACCCGATGTTTAAGTTTGTGATTTAATACCCGGTGTTTTGTTCCGCTTGTTTGAGTAAAACAGTGATTGATTTATTGTAAACTTCATCGTGTATATGTAGATATTTAAGTGGTTTGTTTAGGGTTAGTTTGGAATCGGAGCAATTCCCTTTCCTCCTTATACACAACGAACATTGCTCCCGCCTGTCCATTGTCAATTCACGAGCCATACGTATAAGCCCCATCCCCTCCAAATTTTCATCACCTTCGACAAACTCGACTCACTTGATATTGACAGATGCCATAATTTAGAAATAATGAGTTTCCTCTCAATCTTCCTAATTCCAAAGTCACGACTTGCCGCCCTTTCGCTCTATATTTACAAATCCCAGATTTCTAATCTCCTTAACGACAAATTCGATTTGGAGAATCCTACTAATCACCAAGACTACCTCCGTGGATGTGGTTCTGTACGCCCTCGTCGTCTTGACCGTTGATATGTGCTAAACGCTCGTCAATTGTCGGATTTTCCTGACCTTGTAACCCTGTTCCCAAACAAACGCCGCATACAACATTGCCGGTTTGATTGCTCCTGCGTCTCTGAATCCCCAGTGTATGTTTGCTACCGTCATCATTCTGTTCGATATCTCGATGCCCTTTTTTTTGACAAACTGTACATGCACCTTCCAATTCAATTTGTTATCTAACTTGACGCAGGTATGTGATGGATTCTTGAGCGGGATCTTCTCCCCACCTAGCTCAATCCTAGGGGGACCCTGTGCCAGTTTCGTTCCGAAATAAAGCGTCTCTGCATTCGACGCGTTGAATTTCAACTTGAACTTCCGTTAACATTCGTGCAACCTGCTCAACGATGCAATTTCCATTTGTAAGAAAAATGCAGAGATAAAATGTAAAGTAAACCAGAACTGAAATGAAGTGTACTAGAAAATCTATAGGGACAAACATATAAATAAGATAAATAACATTTTTTGAAATTTAATAGACTCAAATAAAAAAAAACTTATTTAACTTAACCTCCTCAGACCCCATGCACATTGTAATGTACATTGAATTCCCATCTCCTGTTTATATGATTTATAATGTTCGATTTCATATGCAGCATAAAGTAAGTAGGAGCTGTTCCACCTTTGGCCACGTCCCCAATGCTCCACCCGAAAGTACTACATTGAGTTTAAATGCCAAAATAGACGTTCTTCAAATAAACATGACTTCAAAATTAATTAATTAAGAATATATTGTCTAAACTAAAACTAAAGTTGAAATGAATCCCTATTGTTGACTTTGGAATGTGTCGAATCAACAAGACACTAGCAAAGGTAAAAGGAGAGAGATCCGAAATACCGGATAGCAACCACCAGCTCTTTTTACCGGTGAGACTTGAAGTGTCAACTTAAAACTTTTCAAATCTAGCTAATTAATATTTACCAATGGATTCGAATTTTTAAGCATTCGCCAAATTTATTAATAACCAATCCAACTATTTGTTCCTGCTCTATAAATTTACAATATTTCCCTCCGTTGTCTAACTATTTTGTTCTAACTTCGGCCTATATTCGTTCCTAACTTTCCCTATCGTTTCCTAACAGACTTATTTTAATTTCAATCTTCCTTCATATATATACTACAACCAAAAAGCAAGCACAACACTAAACAAAACAAATCTAGCGACAAAACAACACAATAAAATATATAAATGTAAAATACACGTATAAAATATACATATCTAAATAAACCATTACTCATATAGTAGTGCATAAATAGCAAAAAACGACACTAAAATTATCAGGTGCACTTGCATAGCCATTATTTTGCCAAGCGCTAACGCTCTGAAATGTTTTGGCTAAAACTAATTGCAAAGTCTATTTATTAATACAAATCATGCTTATGCTAGCACAGCCGTCAGAATATTTATAAATATTTTGAATATAAATTTCTCCAGGATCCGAAGACCTCGTCGTCTGTTTACATTTAATAATCTTACTGCTAGGAAAAAATGGGTATGCACTGCTAAAGTTCTGGTGAATATGCACTAAATATCCTGGGGTCACAATCACTATCACTTTTAAGTCCTGGGAGATGCGCGATTTCAGTATAGTTTAGTTCCTTAGTTTAGTGGGATTAGTTGATTGATTTAAGTTAATTAGATTTCCTGATTTAGTTTAGTTATTTATTAACCCAATGCTTAAGTTTGTGATTTAATACGCGGTGTTTTGTTCCGCGTGTTTGGGTGACACGGTGATCGATTTACTGTAAATTTCATCGTGCACATGTAGATATTTAAGTGTTTTGTTTAAGGTTAGTTTGGAATAGGAGCAATTACCTTTGATCCTTACACACAACGAACGCCGCTCGCGCCTGTCCATCGTCCATTCGCGAGCCATACGTATAAATCCCGCTGCCCTCCGAATTTTCATAGCCTTCGACAAACTCGACTCGTTTGACATCGACCGGATGCCCTAATTCAGCAATCATAATTTTCCTCTCAATCGCCCTAATTCGAAGGCCACGACTTTCGACGACTTGCCGCCCTTTCTCTCTATGCTTAAAAATCTCTGAGTTCTAATCTTCTTGACGACAAATTCGATTGGGAGAATCCTACTAATCGCCAAGACTGCCTCCGTGGATGTGGTCCTGTACGCCCTCGTCGCCTTGACTGTTGATATGTGCTAAACGCTAGTCAATTGTCGGACTTGCCTGACCTTGCAACCCTCTTCCCAAACGGACGCCGCTTACAACATTGCCGGTTTGATTGCTCCCGCGTAGACTGTCCTTAAGGATTCGCTTCTGAATCTCCAGTGTATCTCTGCTACCGCCATCATCCTGTTCGATATCTCGATGCTCTTTCTTTTGACAAATTGTACACGCACCTTCCAATTCAAATTGTTATTTAAGTAACGCCAAGGTTTGTGATGGATTTCCTGAACGGGATCTTCTCCCCTCCTAACTCAAGCCTAACGTCCCGGTTTCGTTCCGAAATAAAGCGCCTCCGCATTTGACGTGTTGAATTTCAACTTGAACTCCCATTACCATTCGTGCAACCTGCTCAACGCCGTTCGATTTCGTTTGCATATGCATTAACAATCACGACTTAATAATTAACAGCGTATCATCCGTGAATCAAACAATAGCACATCCTCTGGGCAATTTGACACTAAAAATGCTCTCATACAACAACTTCCAGAACGTCGAACCAAAGCATGGCCCTTGCGGGTATCACCTTAACAGCTACAATTTCCCCGGAATTTCAACATGTGCCAATCGTTTTAAAAAATAACTCTTAGCAAATGACATCAGGTTTCGCGGACAATCCCTGCGCTCTCACTTCTAAACGATAGATGGCCACCAGACAGCGTCTAGTGCTTTTCTCGCTTGCTTGATTTCTTCGACTACGAACTCTAGCGCGTCAGCAGTCGATTTACCCTCCGCAAAATCTAAATTCTTCGCTAATTGAAACCGCCGCTGTCTCGCACTGCGTGCTCAATTCGCCTGGTTATGATTCAATTCAAAGCTTTCCCCAGTACCGGTAGCAAACTAATTGGACAACAGCTGCCTGGGCCTGATGCATCCGTTTTAGGTTTCGGGATAAACTTCACGTTTTGAACTTTCCAGCAACGTGGATATACGCCCTTCTTCAAACATAGATTAAACAACCCGGCAAAGACACGCGGGGCCAATGAGTACGCCTCCAGGCTACGTTTGAAAGAAATCCATCATGCCTCGGTGCCTTCTTAGAGTATATTCTCCTAAAAGTTCTTATGACTTCGTGATCGAGAATTGCCTTATCAGCACATTTCCCTTGCGCTTTCGACGTATCATGTTGTGCAACCGGTCATCCTCCTCTGGATCGTCTGATGGAGAAAATTTCACTAACATATATTCTGCCGTTGTTTTAAATCCCTCCATATATTCCCCTTTATCTTTTTGTATGTTGCCAAGCGCAATCTTCTGTTGTTTACTTCTTATTACGCGATACGCTCAAATCCCATTCTGCTAGTAGATCAGCGATTTGCGATCCCCTGTCTTCCTCTATCAGACTGCTCCATAATGAGGACTTGGCATTAAAGTTCTGTGAATTATTATTTTTCAGTTTCGCCCAATTTTGCGAAATATATTCTCCATTTGACTTAATTTTTCTGTTTGTGGGTTTTCGCGCCACGAGTCGACCGCTGGAAGGTACGCGCTTATAACATAAAAAGTGTTAGCACAATTTTCTATTTTGACCGCTGTTACAAAATCATTGGATAAGTTATTTAGAATTATCCCTGCGCATGTTCTATTGTTTATTATTATACCGCTGCGCAGGTGCTCCCTGTTTGCTTGTAAAACGGTTACCCCCTCAAAACCCATTATTTTATGGTAATACAGGTGCGGTTCCTCTATGAACCTGACATCAATCTCGTTTTGCGCAAATAGTTTAACAAAACTGCTAGTCGTCCCTTTAACTTTCCCTACATTTAATTGGGGATTTAAACACTCTTCTTACAGGGCTTGGTTGGGCTTTACAATCCATAATCGATTTTGCGTGTGATTGCGTTCTTTAGTCGTTGCATTGTCGGGAATCTGTTTGACTTAGCGTCGTGGAACGTATCGACCGTTGCGCCACCGCTTATACCGTCGTTTGCTTTCCGGCAATTCTTGATTTCGTGCCCTACCTCGGCACAGTTACCGCATTACCTTCTCCCTACATTCCAATCGGCCTGTGGCCGCACTCGTAGTAGCAGTAACATTGCATCATCGAGTAGTGGTCACGGGCCCACTCTTCACCACCTGAGGTCAATAGCTTGAGTTAGTATGCGCCTTCGAAGTGTGGAGGTCACTTCAAAGATGACAATGACGAAGCAAATCCGAAGTCCCATTCCACCAAACCTAAACTTCTCCCTCAGTTGGACGTTCAGTTTCAAATCGCCGAAACTGGGATCCTCGTTCGCAATCCACCGGAAAAGCTGTTTTGCCTTTATCCCCGTTACGACCCCCAGAAGAACAATCCATGGACGCTTCTTCTCAATATTCGTCGATAAGAGCTTCTTGCAATCTCCGCCGACCTTGGACTGCAGCTATCTGGCATCTTGACAACCTTTATGCCCGACAATAACACCCCCTTCTGCGCGTCCTTCAAGCTGCGACTACAACAAAGCTATTACGAGCAGAATCAACTTTCTTTTTGAGGGTGTTTTTCACATCCTCTTTTTAAACCAGGTTGACGTTAACACGAAACGCGTACGTCGACGTAGCACTCGCAACTGCTACAATATATGATGCCTCCGCGGCACCAACGCAGACTTCTGGAACCCTGTAAATCTGAAACAACGCTGACTTCCGCTGGACCTCTTACTGCAACTTGCTGTCCTAGCATATATGCCAATCAGTTGATTCACCTCCCTGTCATCTATGACAATCGTGGTCGAAGTCGCCATCATTTTCCTGCAGATGATAGCGTGCGCCTTTCCCTAAACTTCAGGAGTTGAAACTCGTCGAAGTCACTAGCCGACGTCTTGTGCTGTCCTCTCGATGTTGAGGGCAATTTCGGAACAGCTGCAACCATAAGGGGTTTCCACCCTCGATCCGACCGCAGTAGTGGCAGATTTTTTCTCCGACATCTCAACCTCTTCTCGAGTCTCCAACATCACATCCTTCAGCATTACCTTCAGCCTCTACCCGATAGCGCCCTCAGCCTCCGACCTAACTGAATCTGTTCTCTCGCTCCTATTCCTCCTTGACAACGTCTCGTCGTCTCGGTGGACCACCATGATGACAAAGAAAAGGACAAAAAAACAACAGAAACTAACAATAAAACCAGCTCAAAAAAACAACGTGACCATCGCGACGTTCAAACGACCCAAAGATAAAATGAACTACTAAACAACGTCACAAATAACAACGACACTAAAAAATAAAATCGCTCTCCAATAAAAATACCTCGATTACTTATAAAATGAAACTTTTATACCCTGTATTTGTTTATTTATTCTAAATACAAATCTCCAATTCAAATTTTACAATTTCACTTCAAGAAATCAAATTTATGAAATCCTCGACTCTGGTTGGTCCGTTCAAATTAAACTATTCAAAGGAAAGAGTAAAACACGCGTTAATGAAATGCAATGGAATACAGCACCGGCAACTTTTTAATTACTTGTTTACGCGGTGACTAGCACAAGATTGTATTGTTACACCACTAATTTCACCAAAAGTCGATTGAAGTACGATTGAAGTACACGTGCATTTAAAAGTTAAAATATTTTATTTAATTTTAATACAAAAATTGCAGTTTTTATGCTATTTATTTAATTCAAAAAGGGCCTAGCTTTTGATTTATAGTTTTTGTCTTATTATACGTAAACTGCAAACATTTTACGAATTTATTTACTGGTTTTACGCGGCTTTTGACTAGATTTACACAGTTTTTGGTACACATAGCTCCAAATTTATTACAAACGCTTTTAAGTTGTTTTGAAATTATTTTTGGGTCCTAATTTATAGGAGTTTTTGATTTGTTAAGCCGAAATTTAATTTGGTTTTAAACGCGGATTTTAGTTAAAATTCAAAGCAAAACGCACTTTATTCAACATTTAATCGTTTAAAATTGTGTTTTTTGAGTTTGTTTCACTGCCCCTGGTTCGACAAATTAATGCAGCACATTACAATTCAATTACAAACAATATGCCCGACCAAAAAATATATAAAAATCACCTTATAAAAACTTACCTTTAACAGTGAAGTTTGCAGCTCTGTAAAACA
Organism: Platerodrilus igneus; assembly: GCA_036346225.1. Classification (NCBI taxonomy): domain Eukaryota; kingdom Metazoa; phylum Arthropoda; class Insecta; order Coleoptera; family Lycidae; genus Platerodrilus; species Platerodrilus igneus. The sequence continues at coordinate 1,959,846 of JARFIW010001151.1, read as the reverse complement.
CGTCCGTTCGGTTAAGCTGCTAACGAAGAAATGATCTAATATGCACTACATTTGATTTTCCAATGCTCCACTCGAAGGTAGGGATCTTTAACGTATGACAACTGTCATACACGGAATCTCCATCTTACATCTCATTCGAACGAGGGCGTATTTTTGTGAAAAATGCTTGCCTAACATTTTTCAAGCAGACCATGTTGGGATTCGAACCCAGGATCTTGAGCGCAGTAGTAACACGCATACCAACTATGCTACGGAGCCGCCTCTCTCAAATGCAGCACGACATACTTCAAGACCAAATACTATAGATCCGGTAAATCATATGGAGCTCCATCTACAAACTAACAATCTAAATTTAAAGCGTGATTCATCAGAACACATTTTAGTGCGGGAAACGCGGTAGATAACAGGTAAGTTGTTTCGTATCATTTTTACCATAAATATCTGCATTTCATTATAATTCAATATGCTTTCATAATTTGTCTAGTTAGAAGGAAACATTTTATAATTTTTCAAAGAAAGTTTGAAATCAAAGCAAGAAATTCATCGCACAAATATCAAGTCCATTATATTGTACATTTAGTACCAAATGTATTTTTAAAATCATTGTATTAAATCATTTTTTAAATCATTCAGTTTCTTTTCCAACAAAATGATGAGGGGAAAATATGATTTAGAGAATCCTCAACATATTCAGGATTCACTAGATTTATTGGAAAATGGCAACTTTTCAACCAAGAAAATGAAAATAATAACGAAGATTAATTAACTTCGGATTCATACATTACGCCAGTTATAAGAGTCGAGTCCGATGTAATGACTAGGCATTACACTGAAAAATTACCTGAATTGAAAAGCAGCGCGAATTTGTTGACACAGAAAAAGAAGTAGAGGGAGAAAAGAAAACTTATTAGAGAGATGAATTCATCCAAGAAAACTGAAAAGGTAGAAATGTCTAATGGAATAGATACGAGTGAAAGGGAGAATGAACCTGTTTGCAATTTTGGAGAGGGGAAGAAGAAAGTGACTAATATTATTTGGGGTACACATTCTAATTTGTAATTTAAGAAAATTACCAAAAATCAATATGTTCTGAAACAGAATACATAGACACGATGCATTTTTTGACAATATGTCCCAGGACAGTTTCTTTTAACTACGGACGTGTCTGGATTTAGCGAATAATTTAGAACGCCCACCAAATTGCAGGAATGAATTTTATAAAGTTAGACCTTTGATGAATTCAGTTATAGAAAGATGTATTCGTCTGAAACGAACAGAATCTGAGTATCAATAAACAAATGGTGTCATTTACCGGAAACTTGTCCATCAAGCAGTATATCAAAGAAATAACTATGTCTCTGGATGATAAAAGTGTTGGTTTTGACTGGGAAAAATGGACTCACTTATGACTTTATTGGATACCAAGGCAGCTCAATAGAATTGGAGCCAGAAGTTCAGAAGCAGTATGAACGAGGACCAGTTGTTGTTCTGCATCTTTGTTAACGAATACAAATATTTTTCGTCGTATGATCTTCTATTGAAATTACGAGAACGTCCTATTTTTGCAGCTTAATCTATCCGTATAAATAGATTTTTTAAACCACTATTGCTGCGTGACACTGATTTAAAGAAAGAACGCCGTGGCTTTGTGGAATAAATTGTAAACGAAGATGAAATCCTTGTTGTAAAGCGGATGGATAGTCAAGTTGAAGAAGTCACGAATCCAATGTCTAACGAAGAATCAAATTCATCTCTTCTTCTAACTTCAAGATCTTCATCAAAACTTCTACATGTTCAGTAAATATTACCGCAATTAAAAAAATAAAAAGATAGATTATTAGGACAGCCTACAAAGCTTTGTCGAAAGAAGGCGATGAGTTTGATGCTATTATAGGACAATAGCATTTAAACTTAGATAAATGGAAGTTGGGCAAAGAAATATTGCTGAATATTTATTAAACCGGTTTCGTACACTGGGGTTTAAATAATGCAGCCTATATTTATATTCCGTCAAATCAGTCATAATTATAACACAAATATCGGAAATATTAATCCTTTAACATCTGTTAATACAGCTTTAAATCACATAACTTCACAAACAAACACAGAATACAAGACGCTAGCACTTGGTAACGTACAAAATGAAAGAATAAAAAATAAGCTCTTTATCCTTGTAGTAAAAACCAAGCTTAATAAACTTAATTTGCCAGCGTGGCAATATTAACACAATTATTATTAGTTACACATATCTCAGCAAGGCATTGCAATACAACTTGATAGAAGATGTATTAATTTCAAAATCAAAACTTACTGATATAATAAATATACTATATTTCCTCCTTTAGTTAATTCTTAAACTACATAATCACTTAACTTTAAGGGGCGCTTCTTACATCTAGAGCACCTTCTTAGTGTACAATTAGACATATCAGGAGGTTGGGAAAAGTCAATTTAAATACCGATTGCGCCTTTTTTTTTGAAAGGGTGTTCCAAGTTCTGAATATCGACTTCATTGTTATTCTCTCGATTCGAGATAAGCTCAGATGTACGAGTTTCTAGTCTTTGCTCGAGTCTATCCTCTGGTATTGGAATATTTGCTTCTGAATAAGTTGTGTAAGGTTCATTTAAAAGACTGGTTATTCCTTGAAGAGCTAGATGTTTTAAGAAGACTAGATTCTCTGCCATCTGCATGTCGAATAAAAGCGTATTCGGGGTGTTCCTGAATAAGTTTGAGTTCTTCCACTTAAGGATCGTATTTGCTTCTTCTAATGCTCTCCTTAAAAAAAGATATTTTGGAAATGCGTTAAACAAAAAAGAATAGAGGTGCCAGAACTAAATCTTGTTCATACTTGAACAATCTTTCATGAAAGATGTAGATTGAGAAGTATACAAAATGTTGTCCGATAGCTTTGTATTCATTTGTTGATAAAGGCACAATAAAAACTATTCTTTTTTGTGACATGAAAAAATATAGTTATTTTGACATAACATATAATCATAACAATTATTATCCAAACGTCTTGATTTTTGTTTAAATACAATTTACAATTGCCAAACAACAGTAAAAGCAAAAACAACTTGAAACACTAATTCAACTTTAATTCACTACATTACTTGCTATTAATATAGCGAGGGCGTCTGCGTATAATTTATTGTTACGTCACATTCTTCCCCTCTTAAGACCTCGTCTTCAACAAGCCATAACTCTCACTTCGAAGAGGAAGTGTTGAAAGTTTACTAAAAGGGCGAATGAATTTAGACAAGATTAAAGAAATCGGGTATTATAAATTGTTTTATCTGATTGGCTTTACATTTACTATATCATCAAGCTAAGTAACGTATTAGAATATTAATCAATGAATCTAATGACCAAAACATAGTATTTTGTTAAGCAAAATTAATAATTTGATGTTCATAGTTACTCAAGAAATTTTATATTCAAAGTTTACAACAAACATGAAAAACAGCAGTTCTTTTACTCTATAAAAATTTAACGTATCCCGTTAGGAAAGATGTAATTCTTTTCTAAAATGTTTAGCTTTAAGAAACGGATAGTATTTTTATGACTTTCGGTAACATAGGAGATAAATCGCTTACCCCTTTCCATACATTCGAAATAGAACGGAACTCAACCACTCAAACGGGGACGGCCTGCAACATCTGTCACTGTTTTCGTAAAATTGTTCTTATAAGCAATGCTAATCTCCAACCAGGTGCCTGTCCTTGAAACGTTATTTCAGGACCACGCAAAATTATTTTCCATTGAATTCAATCATAAAATCTCCTAAGTCTCGATAGTTAAAATAGCAAACGTTGTTTCTTTATTTGAATTAAATTTCAACGCAAGAAATTTAGTGAATGAAATACATGATATCAGGTTAGTTAAACCCTAAATTGTTGCACTAAAGTACCAAAAAAAACTAGTTTGTTAAATATTTAATTTATACTGACGCTTGTTACCCGAGGACGCAATACCTACCTACTGGTCATCACTTAAAAAAAGGATTTGGTCTTTTGGCGGCCCACGCAAAGTTTCAATCCTAAACCATATTACCCTTTCAACTAATCACGTGAATGTAACCCAATTAGACGGTTTGCATAAAAGCAACCATTCAAAAAAGGCATTCGGGTCGCAGGTGCGACTAACACGACTCTAAACGAGCTATGTTTTCACCAGCTAATTGGATAAACCTAACAAATTTCGTTTGAAAATTTGTAAAATTGTCACGGAAAACTTGATATTTGTGAAGCGTACTCTTATTAAAAGTACAAGGATGTAAACTCAACCATCTTTAATGATAAAACTTGTTATTCTGAATCAAATACAGGATCATACTGAATTATGCTAGATTACGTATATTAAAATTTTATTTACGTTGCACCTCGATCAAGAGTTAGCGCTTGCATGAACTCCCTCTGTAGTAGGTTTTTGTGTCGCACTTTTATCAAAAACATATACTCAAAGGACTTTTAATACAGGCGATTTTCTGATAATACAACCTCGATGATCAAACTGGAATAGTTTATTTTAATCAACTCTACACACTTATTATCAGAATAGTTATCCAACTCTTGGTAAAGTCTTTAATTTTTACCTGATCGAAGTTAGCATCTTTCTTATTATTTATACGTCTTACATCAATTGTGCTTGGGAAATAATTTACTTTTCCAGTTACCCTACCTAGAGGAAGCTCGCCTGGGATGATGTACGCTCGGGTAAATGGTTAGTTTAAAGAATTGTTGATAGTAAAATGTTATACAATCATATATTAACTAAAGATGAGATACAGGATTGCGACAGGGCAACCATGAAAAGAGATTAGATTAGAGAAGTTTAGTTTGGCTCTAAAGTGCCAGTTTTGATAGTTGATTGAAATAGGAAAGTACATGAGAAATATCGCTTAAGATTTGGTCTGTACCGTAGATGTAACGACCAGTTGGAAAATACTCCAATAATCTTGCCATGAAGTAACAATGGAAGGAGAATGAGTTGTTTGAGTTGAGACATTATGGTATTGCTATAAGTGCCATAAGAGAGTACTTGCTCGTGAGGATATATGGATAGGTAATACACTGATTGAATAGTAATTTTAAATTACAATTTTACAGTTGGAACTTTCTGTACAGCATAGGAGGCAATAGAGGCGTAGTTCAAAAGCTCTAGTGCCTAGAAGATTGTAAACGAATCGATAAACCATTGCATCTAGGATAAGCTTGTGCTATAAATTACTCAAAAGAAACCAAGTGCTGCTCCGTATCTAAATTAAAAATAATCACTTATTTCAAGATATGCATATGATTGGATAGGTTATCAAAACGTTTTTGGATAATGTAGATCGTATAAAAAAAGTAGAAATTTTTATTTTGAGCTTTGATAGGTTTTGCATTTAGTGTACTTCTGATAAGTAATAAAATTGTAAAAAATACAAAGAGTACAGAGGTACAGCAATCTAAGAACATTTTGATTTTGCTTGGAAATTGCGGTTGAGTGTAGACAATGAATAAACTTAGTGGTGGTTCCAAGGATGGCTCCGTGGTTTAGTTGTTGTACGTGTGACTACTAATACCAAGACCAATTCGCCCCCGAGAAATTTACACAGTAGTTCAAGTTGAAGTTTGTCATATTTTTCATCTCCGAATATTTATATTAATGCTCAATCTTTTTAATTATAGTATTTTGCAGTTAATTCAGACTTCATTGCAGTCTCCTGTTAAAAACAATTATTCAAAAATCTACACCTTTATTTGTTGTTATAAAATAAATGTCATGTATATAAAGGTAAACAAAACAATCACTTTTTTGCCGTTTTAATCCACTATTTTAAACGTCGTCCTTCACTTCATATTCCGTCTGTTATTGTAGGATTGAAACTGCTTGGTAACACTGGCCATCATGTCATATTTCACTTAAAGTTGTTTTTATGTTTGAAACAGCAAACGAACACTTGTTTATGAAATAATCACTAAAATTGTCGGTGTCGCATAAAATAAACAAAACTATGGAGAAAAATATAGCTTCCGTTTTTAATAGTAAACCACAACTTTTACCAAAATGCACGCATTCTATATCGCCCAACAAAACTTCTAGCAGCGCTCTGAATGCGCTATTTTTACTTTAACATGCAAACTTTGAATTAAATAAAAGGCGAGTAAAGTTGGTTGCCTATCTACGCGGACTGAATTTAGAGAAATGTCGTAGACTTAAATTTAAATAAGTAAAAACTGAAATGGTTTTTACTGTAATAAGGCATTAAATCGTTTTTTCAATATGAAATAGAACCTAACAACTTACGCTCCTTGACAAGAATCCTATTGTGGGAGCGGACAGGCAATGTGAAGCTAGAGTTTGTTTAGTTTAATGCGTTTTAGAACCTTCTCAATATAGATTGGTAAGGTAGAAAACTTGTAGTAACCAGTCGTTAATGCTAGTACACACTTGCAATAAATCTAATCGCAACGAATTTTTTCCTATATGTTTTTGTCATTTTTGTTAGAATTAAAATCATTTATCAGTCCTAAAGAATGGTGCCTAAAAACTTATTTATTTGATTTTAAATTAAGACCAAAAAGTAGCAATAAATTATAACAATTATAAATAATAAATCGAATGTTTTCGCAAGACTGATAAGGCGCCTCTATGATAATTGCAAAAAAATTATATTAAATTAGTTTGTCATTCGCAAGCTAAATATTTAACTACAACTTTTTCTTTGCGAGTGTTAATTTCTAATTTATTCTATTTATGGAAGCTGTTTATCTTTAACCTTGCTACTGTTTAGTCTATTCGATAACCGGCATAATTAACCAGTCACCTACTAAAAACGGTCGAAGTGATTTTATAATAATTTTATAACTGAAATTATTTTGCGCATTCTATTCAAGAATATTTTGTCTCTACTTATAAATTAATCTAAAATTCTTGAAGTTCAATTTTTATGCTAATGTGGAAATTTAGAAAGACAAAATTACTTTTTTCAAAATATCGTTTCAATAACGAATCACACTTATTACGGGTAAAAATGATATTACGTTACGAATTTCGATTTGCCCTGAAAGGGTAGGAACCCCGTAACGATTTTAAGGGTGCACCTGCTAACTACAGTAGTGCAGAAATGGGTTCAAAGGAAAGAGAAATAATAACAAGAAATAAAATATAAACATATAAAATGACCGAAATGCAAAACTACTTTACAGGTAGCACTTACCTTGAAAGGCTTTACTAGTTGTCAAAAGTAAATGGCGCCAACCCGTCTTGTTCCAGCAATTCTTTCGATATTTCCACTACCCGGAAGACGCTTATTTCGAATAGGTATTTTTGCTTTCAATTTTCCTAAATCTCATCGCATCATCTTTTTCCTTTCTTAACCTTACTTTAAAAACACTCATTAACTTTTGTCAAATTAAAGCAATTTTTTAAAATAGAGGCCACTCTCATGCATGACTTCATCTCTGCGGTAGCTGGATATCTTTTCACAATGATCACCATTACCTAGCTTATAAATAACTCCAAATAAAGATCAATCTAAATTTAAATTCTATTAGCAGTCAATTTGGAAATTTACATATATTAATTTAAGAAAAAGGAAACCTAATTTAACATTCAACTACGCAGGTATTATTAACAGGACTCATTAAAAAACATTTTTTCGTAAATAATAAACATTATATTGTTCTCGTTTCTAAGATTGCTCTATACGACTTCTTAAATCCCATTTATTTGAAAATTCTCTTAACAATAATTCATAGAAAAACATAGCTCAATACTAACTTTTGCTTTGAACCATTTCAATATCCATTTAAAAAATACTAACTTTACACGAAGAAATTTACTAGCAATTTAGATCCCACAATACATACACTTTTCTTAGGGTTTAAAACGTTTCAAACCTACTTTCCGATAACATTAGGCTGAGATGTAAACAAAACTAACTCCATTGCCCTGCGAACCAATTACCGCTTATATTTACAAGTTTACATATGCGTATTTATCAAGCGAACACCAAAATATAACAAAAAAGCTTAAAACAGTACTCGCGGTTTAATAACCTAAGAATTTTCAAACTAACTCCACTGATTCACCTGTTTACTTTTTCGGCACGTTGGGTACCCCATTCCATGGACTTAATTTCCAACATTTACTTATCATTTTTATGATACACCACCGACGCTTTACCTGCGTGTTTGATCTTTCTCATCATATCATCTATCAAAGCTCAAAACAATTCGCCATTGGCCACCCATCGAGGACCCTCAGCCTACACACGTTTGTTATTACTCAACGATCATTTGGTTCTTACCTTTACTTTAGAACTTAATCGTTATATTAAATTTTTTCTCTTTATGCGTTTAAAGCTTTTCTATGATTAGGTTCAATGTTTCAGTTCGTGCAAACATTAATTTTATGACATTTTATGATTTTGTAGTTTTTTGAACCCCATGTGAATTGATAGAAATATTACTACCGACGGTGATATCACAGATCTTTATTGGTAATTTTTTAATTAAATACGACGAGTATAAAATCCCTATCGTCATTTTCGTTGATATGAAAATGTACTATGTGCTTTTCGGTTTATTTATTTGTTCTAAGTTAATATTATATTGAAATAATCCTGTTACTGAATGTGAATTATTCAAGCTTCTATAAATTTTTTAGGGTGCTTTCGCTTCTAAAAGCTCACTGAACTAACTGAAACTTTATAAATTTATTCATACACACCAATATGTACTTAAGTAGCGAGCAAGCATTACACACTTTGGGATTTTTGATTCTCAATAGCTGAAAACTTTAAATAGAATTCCTAAAATTTTTATACAATTTTTAGAAAATTTAAGAAAATAGTTAGTACACTCGTGACAAAATTGATACACGTAGTACTTATCCTTGAACTGCAGACTTTCACCGCCAAGGATTACAGAAAAGAATCTTAAGCAAACGAAAGAAATAACGGTATCAATCTTTTTCTCCAGACCCACAAATGAGAAGTTCTTAAAAATGCACATAAAAATTTACCACTCGTCAGAAGTAGCTATCGAACACCCAAAAAAGTTGACGAGAGCCAACTACTATGAGAGACTTTTTTCACTGTCAATACGCAATATTTAAATGCCGAGGCATTCTTCAACTATTTCCCATAGAAAATGATCTAGAGATGTAACAAACTAATTTCATGCGCCTCCCACACGTAGAAAATAGAAGCATGAAGACTTGAGCAATACAAACAATATAAATTGGAAAGATTTATGCAGTACGGATAAAAAGAAATGTTTAACAGTTGTAGGCTAGAATGACTAAAATGATAATATTACAAATAACTTTATCAACAAGACAAAAAAAAATGCAGAATCTTTTGTATAGAATACGATAAAATCTGATCACTCCATTTACGAAATTGATTTTAATAGCTTTAGTCATAAACTTAAATTATGCCATATCGTAACCACAAATTTGACATTTTCAAAATCTCAAAAGCTCAAATATGGCATATTGTGCACTTTACTAATTAAAGAGATTTAACGTAAACCATTAATGAGAATCATCTTCCGGAAAAAAATCCATCGTGTTGTTTATCCTGTTTTCTACCCTTCTCGTTTTAATTTTTCCTTTATTGCCATTCTATTGTAACAAAGGCGCCGAAAAGTCTAGAATCGAAAGGGGCCAGCCATTAAGCCAGTAATGGATTCATTGACAGCTGCAAGGGTGGAAATAGAGAACCGATATGAAGCATACAAGAAAAAGAATCTAGAAAGGTTTCAAAGTTTTGGTAATATGTAGAAGCTCTACAAATTAAATATATAAATCAAACAATGCCGCAGAGTTTCAGTCGAAGTATGAATCCGCAGGTACTACTAAACAAATTATTGAATAAATTGTTAAATATAAATACATTTATTTTAATTTTATATAAATTAAGTGCTTGTGTAAGTAAATTACATAGTCGAATTCAGTAATGGCTATAGTTTAATCGTCGTGTTAAAAAGACATATGTAGCGGCATCTTACTACATTAAGACCTTACTCTATATTTATGAATGATCAAGCTTATATCAGACCGAATATAGAACAACAAATTAAAGTTCCTTACAATATTTTATTTAGAATAAAAATCTTTTCGATAGAAAATACCTTGTATTGATTAAATTACGATTGTAGAGTAAAAGAAGTTTTCAAATTTAGAATGAATGAAGAATGTGAGAAATATTGCATAAGAATTAGTATATACTATACTGTCAAGAAGGGGGTGGGCTTATAAAATGTTTAAATAGGGTTTAGAAACGACTTGCTATAATGGGAGATATTTGGTTTTGTTAGGGTATTTTGTTTCAGGTATTTTGGTTTATAAATTAACAACAACTATTCCACGTTTATAAATTTATAAAGCTTTTGAAACTGCATTGCATTCAACAACGTATACCGGCCATAGACCAGGCTAAGCTAGTTGATAAGTTTGCATTGTATACGTATTTTAATTGTTATGGTTGCACGTAAATGAAATTTAATTTGGAGTTAGCGTTTTCAGAACCTTTTGAATGTAAAAACAAATATCAAAATTGTGTGGTATACAGCACGCTTTTTAAATTTTAAGGAATTAAGTGATACTCCTGTAAAATTTGTAAATCAATTTCAGTTTGAATATGTTTTAACAATTAAAGATTGGTTATGTAATGACAGTACGTTTACCGAATAAGACATAAATGCCTGTCACGCATAATTTAAAAGCTGAACCATCGAATTTTGTTAGCTATTTTCAATATTGTAAAAAGTTCAATATACATAAATCACTGGAGTATCCAACCATCTAGAAAATGAATGTATCTAGAGAAAAGAACTGTATTATTAATCAATTATTAATAATTATAAATTGCATAGTGTGCGTAGAGAGAGTTGTTATGGCAACGGAAACAAAGGAAGACGGATTTTATTTATAAAGGACTTCAAATTTGTATTACTGAAAAATAGACGTGTTTTTGTACTGTTCTGAGTTTTATTTCATTTAAAAAGTTACGAGTAAATTTTGAAAGTCAAGTTGTACCTGGAGATAGCAAATAGTAGCAGTTTTGTGGCGAATAAACATGAATTAAAAGAGGGAGTGCTGGTCTGTACCGTTATCGTTTTGAAGAGGAAAGAATAGTGGAATTGGAGTTATCTGAGTATTTGTATAACATAGAATTTGTAGAAATATTAGTAGTTTTATAGTCCGGAGATTACCAGTTGCTCGAGTTACTTATATTTTTCAGGAGGTGCCTGCAGTTGGTCACTTGCTACAGGACGGCTGGAAGGCGGCGCCTGTATCTGGATTCCAGGTATTAGTATTTAATATCTACGCAGTGCTTTAATCAAATTTATAAAAGTGGAACTAGTGTTTGGGGATACTTTTGGCTTTTAAAATTATTTTGAAAACTCTTTGGATATTTGTTTGGGTGTCTAGTTGAGAGGTGTTTGCCTAGGACGAACCCACCCTAGGTAGATTCCGCTACGTGTTTGACGGCCCTGTAAAATATTTAAGTGCAGCTGCCGTGTTAAATATTCAATGATAAATTGTGTAGCATAACTCAACAAGGCTCTAAAATAAGACAAGGAGTGACAGATAGATATACTAGATATATCACTCGTAAGGTAGGATCACAGTATATATAATAATACTTTTGACTATACTTTAAGTGTACGGTGCGAGATATATGATAATAATGGTGATGGTTTTTTATTGACTGATTTATTTTTTTAATTTCTGCAGTTAGGTGCTTTATCCGCAGTTTTATATTTTTTTTCTATCTATTAAACATAAGACATTTTGATTTAACAATTCTATCAGAGCTACTTATTATTCTGCTGCTAATGTAGTGTGCACTTTTGTAAAGACTCACAACTTTCTTCTATGCTATTAGCAATGTCAGCTATTTTATTATCTACCATTATTTTATATTCCTTCGTAAAAAGGTCATCTATTTTATCTAAAGCTAGTTTCAGTAAATAATTGCTAAAGTTCTATTTCAGTAACATTTAATTACTTGTCGGATTCCATCTGTTTTTAATACCGTTGAAATTGTTCTGGAATATCACTAATAACAGAAAAATACTTCTTTTGAATATTTTCTTCTTTTTCTAAGCCGTATCCAGTTGCAAAACGTATTTTTACTTCTAGAACGTAATCACGTGCAAAAATCTTCCTCGCTAACATTTCCATCAATAAAAGCTCTTTCAGGTCATTTTTTGATCAGATAAGAGTATAACCTATTTTCTACTATTTTACTGTTATAGTGCAGCGTACCCTTTTTTGCGGAGATATAGAGAGTGGGTGTACTGCAGAGTATAAAAATAAAAATACTCTGGCATAACTAGCATCGGTCTTTAAGGGCTGCAGAGTTTGCAGAAGACTGATCTCAGGGGAAAAGAGAAGAAAATTAGAAATTAAACGTAAGTGAGGGCAAGAAAGATACTAAGCTTTTATATTGAAATCTCTGTCAACAATTGAACAATTATTTCTATAATATATGTATGATTACTAATTGATTTTTATGTTGTCTATCTAATAAACCACCTGATCTCAGTCTCCCCAGAAGGCCGGAGTTCCAAGAGACGGTTTTAATGGTTTTTGCTGCAATATAGATTGATACAGTCATGTATAAGATTTCTTATCATTTACTAATTTTAAAATAAACACAAATAATAAGAAAACTCCAAGTCTTGTTCACCTAATCTACATTATCCAAACATGAATATCACATCGCATAACCAACACAACAAAAAAAGAAACTAAGCTCTATCCCTAATTAGGCAAATGTGCGTCTATCTAAAAAGAGAGCATTCTAAATTTATGAATTATAAGTATCCAATCAAATTAATTGGTACATTGAATTATACAGATACAATGCTGGTACCTCGCCATATAAGAATTTCATAGTTACAATACGCTTTAACAAGCGTGCACCAACGTAAAAGTGCTCATGATAAAAATAAATTTTATTCAACCAGTTATTAAATGTATATCAGCATTAAATATGTAGCAAGTGAAAAGTAAAATTCAATGACTCTTTGGTTTGTTGATCTTGTACAAAGCTTTAGTGATCTTGTAGTACAAAGCTTTAGTGATCTTGTACAGGACAAAAAGGTTGTAAATAATCCAATATAGCGCTCCAAACATGGCCTAAATAGTCTTTTTTTATTAACTAGCGCTATTCTATATTTTAATATAGCGTCTTCCAGCTTAAATGCGTTTCTTCTATAGACAATTCTGCTTTTGACATCCTCTTTTCCTTTTTACTCCAACTTCCTAAGAAACTTCATTGCCCTTACTTTTTCTAATAATTGTAACATTCTTTTGAAATGTTTATAATCATTTTTCATTTTAATAGTTTCTGTATTGGAAAATCCCACCTATAGGGTTAGGGCTATTTCCTTTAAAAAATATAATTTTTAGATGGCATGCATTCGTGATCTAAGAAAGGATTATTTTTATATCTTACATTGGTCCCACCAAAAGGTTGTCAAATTAATTATAGCAGTTTTTAAAATTAAAAATATCATCATCGTAATTTTGTGTTCTAGAACAGGTTTATGACTCATTCGTTTTGAATAATAATGTATAGCGTTGGCGTTTATGATCTCATCGTCTTGGAACGAAGTTTCAGACGCAAAATTATGATGATGGAGAAAATGAAAAATTCTTTTTCTCGGGTTCAAGTTAATGTGTCAGTAAGATAGTATTACATATGTTAACTAAAGAAAAAAAGTCTTAATTTATTTCTCCGAATTCTAACGAAGATTGTGTATTAAGGGATATATATATATATATATATATATATATATATATATATATTTACATATATATAATAAACCTTCTGAAACTATAACCCACAGTAGCCGTAAATAAATAAACATTTTTATTTTATTGCATTTATTCACGTACCTATAGTAAGTAAGTTATTGTTTAAGAATTTAAAAAGTAATTTTGTTCGCCGAAAACGTTTTCCATTAACCTAAGTAATTTTTGATATATTTGTTTTTCTTTGTCTTGCTTAGGAATGTTTGTATGTACTTGTAATGAAAACACAATTGTGTTATAGTCCTACATTAATGCTTTTTACAGCTAATGTAAAGGTAATCGTTTCAACCTTGATCTAATAAGATATATTGCAATTATCTAGGGGCGTGATTAATATTTTACATTTGATTTTAGAAATCTTTTAAGCCAGCAGTTTTTAAGTACGAAAAATAGCGTCCTTATTGTTAATGCTTATTTAATTTTGGTTTAGCATTAATGTACTCGATTATTCCTAGTGTGAATTTTTGCCCAAAATCACTTTCGTGATCTCAAGTTTTGCCATCCTCATGTTATTTGTTCTGGGGTTATTCCCTAGAAATCCCCGTAGTTTGAGATTAGGTGACGGTCAAAATAATTCCTGATTTGGTATCTCCCACGCGATAGCATTCTGAGACCCTCTTTAAACACACACCTACACCACCCTTTACACCGAGTTAGTCGGCAATCATTCTTGTTAGTACAGTCGATGTTTTCGGTAGTTTATCGAGGCACCGAATTTTAGTTAGGCACTTCATCTATCTATTTATACTGAAATAAGTATATCATTCGCACACCCCAACATTTGAATATTCTCTCCTTAAATTACGATATCTGTGTCTTCTACTTTGTTACTTGCTCCGTACACAAATTAAATAAGACTAGCAAAAAAGCAGATTTTCATCTTGCACCCTTACTAGTTTTAGAATTTGCTGTCCCATTTTATTTTTACTACAGAAGTTTATTTCCTATATAAGTCATAAGTTTTCCGTCTGATTTTTAATCTATTTTCACTTTTTTTTTAAATTCTAAGTTCCAATCTACATTGTCAAAAGCTTTGACCGTGTTTATTATTGTAGTTTTTTCTACTCTTCTTTTTTTTTATAATTGCCTTCCTAGTGCCACTTTTTTCTAAATTCAAATTCTTGCTAATTTCTACTCGATTTTTACTATTCTGTTATATATTAATTTAATTAATATTTTTAAACACTGGCTAAGCATACTAACGCTCGTAAAGTTTTTGTATTGCCCTGATCATGCTTTCTTTGAACCATCACTAATCTACTTTTTACAAAGTCTGAAGGTAGTACTTTTTTTTCATACATATTGCTTATCAGTCTATATAGTGTGCTTTGTATACCCCATATTTAAATCAATTCTGCTGGCAATTAATCTATTTCTATATATCTTCTTAACGTTGACTTTTTTAGTGTTTCTTGAAATTACCTTCTTAGCATTTGTATCCTGTTTTCTTATTCTTTACTTTACCTAAATCTTCCACATTAGTCACATTTTACTGTTTTACTTGTCTACACAATCTATTTATCTTATTCGTAAGTCGCTTTATTTTTGCCCACCTTCCTTCCTTCGCAACACTTATATTTCGTTTTTTCATCTATTAAACATAATATATTCTACATTATCGAATTTTTCCCACCTACATACTCATTAGTTCCTATTTGTTTCTTTAAGGAACTGTCATTTTTCTGTATTTTTGACATGCTCTATTTTGCTATCTACCTTATTCTTATATTCCTTTGTGATTTAGATGTCGTTTAGTTTATCACATCTAATTTAAGAAATCTTTTTTCCTTTTTTATTTCCTTTTACTTTAAATCACATCTAATTACTATTAAATTGCGGCTACTGTCTACATTTGGGCTTGAATAATTTTTAAAGTTTTGTACCTGATTTTTAAATCTACCCTTAACTAATTTATATTTTATGTGAAAGCTGTGTTGCGTACTGAATTCGCGTTAAGTACCTGAATTAATTTTACTGTACAGGGGCGAACTGACGTAACAAGAAAATAGTGCTAGCTGTTAGTGGTGCGAGCTGCGTTCTATGACAGCAAATAATTATTAACGGTCTACAAATTCTAATACTTTTACTAAATACTTTTATATCTACCTGGAAAAGTCTCTAAACTTTCTTTATCTAATAAAGCCTTTGAACGCCAGCCCTCTTAAAAACAATTAACAAAGGTAAAGCCTGTCCGCAAGATGGGGATTCCGAGAGACGGCTATTACTGCAGTAAAGATTGATAAGGTCTCACTTTTTGTTCACATAACTTATATTATCAAACATGAGCATACAACAAATAACAACAAAGAAAACTAAGATCTACCCCTAATTGGCAAAATAGTCTGTAACTAAAAAAAAAACAACTAAAATTTATCAATTATAGACATTCAATAATTTAATTTGTACATATGAATTATGTAGATACAACTGTGAACTTTCCATGTGAGAATTTCTGTGTTTGAAATACGCTTTAGAAAATCGTCCACCCATGTAAAAGGTACTTTTTAATAATAAACTTGAGACATTCATATTATTACCACCAATTGCAATTATTAGATTTTCGAGTTTTATATGTCGTTATGTTTATGTATACTGTCATTTTGTTCTCACACTCTTATATTGAATATAGAAAAGCTGCATCCTTTGTTTACGTTCCAAACACATATGTACGACTGTTTTATAAGTATATGGTTATTGGGGATGTATTTCCCATGGTTGCAATTTCTTGGAATTTGTTCAAATTACTTTACTATGCTGGTTATTTCCCGAATGTCTATCCGGTTTTTTTTTAAATTTAATACGAAGAAGGTAAAATACCTATAGTCATAAAAGTTTGTATTTAATATATTGAATGCTTTACTATTTTAATTCTTTATCCTAATTTAGTATTATATTGAGATGGCACGTAATTACATCTAGACTATCAAAGCTTCTGTAAATTTTTCTGAGTGATTTCGTACTAAAGCTCGTTTAACTAACTGGAATTGTATAAATTCTTTTCTACTACCTAATGTTTCACCAAGGAACGTAATAGCGCTACAGATAGCTATATCACTACGCATTTTTCACGTGCATAACCGGCATTTATATATTTTTAGGTACTGTATTAGCTACAATTAATTCGTTTATAACAGAAAACTCTACGAGCTTATCACTCCTTTGATTTCTCACTTTTAAACTCGCATACTCACGTACTATCTTTTTCCTCTCTACCTTGACTTGTAACTGCTTAAAAATCTTTTATAACTCGCAATTTTTCTCCATTTCTTGCGTCGTAAATAACCTGTTGAATTTGATCATACATTCTTCCAATTTCCTCATTCTTATGATCAGACGCGGGTGTGTATACCTAAACTACCACTGTGCCTAATAGTTTAGTACCAAGTTTGAATGTTATTATTATGTGACTGAGCCATTGAACACTTTTTACTTTTCTTGCTGTTTTAAATTTATAATAAAGACATATGCCTGTATGATTACTATCTCAGCCTGTGTGGATGACAGTAAATTCTTCCGATTAATCTCCTTCTATTAGCTACCTGACTTCACTAAACCCTTAAACCACTGAACGTTTTTGCTACAATTCGTAAAATATCCTTTCTCTTTTGTAGTTACTCATTTTTTTTCTTGATCTGTAATGATTCTTTGTTCGAATATAGACTGTCCTCTGAAAGCTAAAAAAATTGTGGGAGTATGTTTTATCAACTTGGGGTGCAAATATTTTGATAGCGATCTTTAAGTTTGTTTTCATTCTGCGCTCTCTTAGAATTACGTTTCCGGGGTAAATAAATGGATGGCGGTTTTTGTTTGTTTTTCACCCAGAGGAGTGTAACGCTAATGCATTATTTAAGCAAACATTAGGTAATAAGAAAACGTTTTTAATTTCAGTTAGGCATTAGACAAAGAAAAAATTGTGAACGAGATCTAGTGCTATAGCAGCTTAAGATCAGCTGGATCGATAAAGTTAGTAACGATAAGATACAAGAAATAGCATAGGAACATGAAAGTGTTACAAGTCTGATTAAAAAATTGCGTTATAGAATGATGGGCCACATCTTGACGCACAAGAAAATCATTCGGGCGGTAATGGACAACACAGAACAAGGTAAAACATGTAAAGGAAATTAAATAAATGCTCAAGTGTATAAACCAAATTATAAAGGACGTAATAATAATCTATAGGAACACTGTGGCACGATTCAAAGAAAAATGAATAAAAACCCTTAACTACAAAAAATATTTAAAAATACTAGATACGTATTTCGACCACTATGTGGTCATCATCGGTAGGAATTTTAAATAATAATTAGTTGTTGTTCCGGAACACTTCAGAGGATATTCTCCTCACCATTTAGACTGAAGTGAACCTTCCCAACATACAATTTACTAGAATGTTGCTTTAAACACTATCGAGGATATTCTCCTCACCCGCAGGCTGGTGTTCTGGACAACAAACAAGTGAATTGTGATGTTATAACTAAAATCTACTTTATTTATACTAATTCTAAATCTGCTGAAGCAGAACCAATTTAATCTTGCTTTCTCATTGGTTGTTGACCAATAGGGAAAGCAAGGCACATGGCTCTATGGGCCCTTTATCAGTGTTTAAAAAGGGGTCTTTTATGTTTAACAATTTTAATTGATTCATAGGCAATTAAGAAGGAAAACGTTGGTACCGCTTTTAACAATTTAACATTTTCTAATTTAACGGGGTGGCTGGTTCCAAAAATATGTTTGGCGACCTGAGACCTTTCGTATTTACCATATTTGAAGTGAGCAATGTGCTCTTTAAATCTTGTTGTTATACTCCTCTTGGTCTGACCAATATATTTTTGAAAACACCCTGGCCCTGAACAACAAATTTCATAAATCCCAGACTTTTGCAATTTTTCCACCTTGTCTTTTGGATTACCTAACAAATCTTTAATTTTATTAGTGTTACTGAAAGCAATTTTAAAATTAATCTGTTTGAATATTTTATCAAGGCCCTTGGTGGTTTTGTGAAACGGAAGTTGAACATATTTAACATTATCGTTAGAGGTGGTCGATTGCAAAGTCGTTGATTTACGGATGTTAATTCTATATTTACACTTTCTAAAAATATTATCTATAATTTCAGAAGAGAAACCATTGTAATACGCTATTTGCTTAATAAAAGCATATTCCTTATTAAATCTGTTTTTATTTAAAGGGAAATTCAATAATCTATTAATTAAAAAGTTAAATGAAGCCAATTTATGTTGTATGCTATGATTGGAGGAAGACAAAATAAACCTATTTACATTGATTTCTTTTCTATAAATATCAAATTCCAGTTTATTACCATTTCTAATTACTAATGTGTCTAAAAAGGGTAATTGTCCATTATTCTCTAGTTCATTCGTAAATTTTAGGCTTTGAAATTTTGAATTCAATTCTTTAAGAAAATCATCAACATTTAATTTAGAAGTTTCAAATCCTGCAAAAATATCATCCACGTACCTTAACCATATTCTTGGGAAGTATTTGGAGTTTTCTTTTAACTCGGTCTCAAAGCGAGTGCCTTCATGTTGTTCGTACAACTTGTTGTTGAATTGAAAACAGTTCTGGGACATGCAATGCGAAACAAGCTTGATATAATCCTCGACTTTATCATCATCAATATCACTATCTATAAGAACATCCTTTAAATATGTTAAAGTACGTTGTATTGGAACACTAGGAAATAATGAACTGACATTAAATGAAATTAAGATTTCGTTCTCTTCTAATGTGATATTTTTTACTTTATTAATAAACTCTAAAGAGTTTTGTACAGACAAACTGTTAAACTTTAATTTTTTTAATTCATTTGACAGCCATCGTGATAAATAGTAAGTCGGTGAGTTGATACCTGAAACTATTGGTCTCATCGATTTATTATTTTTGTGAATCTTTGATAAACAGTAAAGTTTTAGCATTTCAGGATTTGAAATTGTCAATTTTAATTTTAGTGTGGGCGAAATTAGGTTTGGACATTCTTTCAAAACAGACTCTTTGATTTAATCATTTTATTTAAAGGAACCTCATTTTTACGTTTTTTGACTATTGGTCTGTAAGGACCCTCAGACAGCAAAGTTTCTACTCTATCAACATAGTCTTGTTTATCCAGAATAACCAACCTATTCCCCTTGTCTTTAAATAATAACAATCCTTTTGTCGGAAATCTTTAATAATCAGACGATCTTTCCTTGTTTGTTCTAAGGCATTCCTTGCGCAAGTGCGTAAGTTGTCCGAAAGTTGAATTTTGCATGCGTTTCTAATAAAGTATTTTGAATTGTCATCTAATTTTAAAATGGATGTTTCAATGCCAGCAATAATGTCTTTCAAAGGAGTTTTCAAATGATCTACTCCAAATTCTAGTAAATTGTATATTGGGAAGGTTCACTTCAGCCTAAGTGGTGAGGAGAATATCTTCTGAAGTGTTCCGGAACAACAGCTAATTCTTATTTAATAGCAAATTTCTACCGATGATGACCACATAGTGGTCGACATACGTATCTAGTATTTTTAAATATTTTTTGTGGTTAAGGGTTTTTATTCATTTTTATTTTATATAAAGGACGTAGGTTAAATTAGAGTACTGAAAGAGTTAGCTCAGGATAAGAAACAGTGGAGAGTTGTGTCATATCAACCATGAGATTACGACTAAAAGAGAACGAGAGAATAGGTGCTGCAACATATTCGTTATGAATAATTCTACCTAAGGAAGCATAGTTTAGACACATACAATTTGTGTATTAAAAAACTTTGTTACAGTTTTCGAAACCAAATATATCACCGAATCTTCTCACTAGTAGAACATCAAATAACAACTTGTCTTCATAGCTTTATGAAAAATATATGGACGACCTGTAATCTTGCCGTTTTTAAATTAACTTCATAGAAAGCTACTGATAGTAAATATAATGACAAAGCAGCTCATGACACTTCTCAAAAAAGAAACGCTAGAGGACCAGATCACTTGGTTTGCATCATTGAAACTAGAAATAGGGGCACCGCTGTTTACATTATAAAAGTGCCCTTATGTTAGCCATATTATTATGCCATATACCTAATTTAAACTTTATGGATATTTTAATTTATTTATCAATTGTTAATATAATCCCATGCTCTTATTTATTTAGTTCAGTGTGCGATTTAACTGTAAATAAATAAAGACGTTTCACACCAAAGCAAATCACATTTAAAAAACAATGTCTTCATGTGCCATAGAAGGAGTACCAGTGAAGCCGCGTAAATTAGGTTTAATTGATTTTAAAAATGGGGAATCAACACTAAAAGAGCGGGGTTTATACTGATCAAAAAGATATTTCAATGTAACCTCCAACTTGCAATTATTATTTGTTTGACACTTAAAATTTGAGACCATCGAATCAAATACAATTTAAGTAGCTGCGATTCGTATTTTGATAATGACAATGGATTGTATGCCACACCCGGTATTATAAAATTTAAGGATAAGCAAACGGTTTTTGAAAGGGAGAGTCACGTCCTTAATAACTCATGGCTATCCTCTACCAACGCAGTAACGTTTACTATTCAGTGTTTAGTTACATGCACAAACAAACGGAAGAGAAAATTTATTAATAATTTATATGCAAGCATTAGAAACAATTATCTAGTAATATACATATATTTGGTTTTGTTTAACCAAACACATATTCTATTTTATGTTACTATATAAGGTCACAATCTTTAAATTCAGCAGTGAATAAACATTTAACTTTTCTTTATAGTTCATAATTTCCAGACCTATTTTTCTTTGTAATCTAGTGTCAGTTTATTTAATGATGTACAATCTATTTGAGTTATCCTGATAACAATGACGGTAAACCCTATATTTGTTCAATATTGTTTAAAAGAAGTAAAGTGTTTTCTTATCTGGTGCCAGGTAGCCTCATTTTTGATATCGTCTTGAATACTTGAATGATAAATTCTGATGTGGCGCTAATGATTCATTGCACGTAGAAGTACTCAACTAATGATATTTATCAATACTTGACCAGGTTTGTACGTATTTGCTTGTGTACGTAATAATAAAATACAAGAAATGAAATAATATTTTTAACCTGTTTCATTTTGAGAAGCAGTAGAGAGAATAGAGAAACACGACAAAAAATACCATCATAAAGAATTCCTTAGAAACAGAAAAATTGTTCAGTGAGGGTTCATAACCTCAAGAATGTATGAAAGAGATTTAGAGGAAAAGCCCATCTTTCAAAGAGATTGTTACGTTCCAATTTTGCTTTAAAAATGTTCCTTGTTAATTCATAAGTCCGCTTTACGATAATTTTGTTAAATCAACTACGTTGCTATTCTCACATCCGTCAACTTAATTAATAATAAAAACGCTGTCTAATACTTTTCAACTCAAATCCCTTTTGCTTTAAAAACGACAAGTTTATGCTACAATTAAATAGTTTACATCTTGTATATTTTATTTTTCTGCAATAAATACGCTTTCGAATAATTTCTCAACTTAAATCTATTTGCTTGGAAACGACAAGTTTATTATAAAATTTAAATAAGTCAATATCCTGTTTAGGTATCCGTGAGCGCGTTATACCTTCCGATAACGTAGAATTGCGTTCTAGTGGATTTTCCATCTAAAGATTTGTCGAAATAATATATCCTACTATTCTTCGGTAAAACTGTGTTTTCCAGTTTCAATCGCGTTTCGATAACACGGATGTTTGCTTTTCGAGTTCGTGTTATTTTGAACTCTTTAAACTTTGATTCTGCAGCTTGTGCGTCGATGCATTTGTAATAAACTACTCGTTCTGTTACTCCAAGATCAATGCACGTTTCTCCTCTATCAAATGTGTAGATTAGCTGGATGCTAAATTGCTTGTTGCGTAGCCCGATTATTCCTTGATGTAGATCAACTGCTTTTGATTGTAGACCGCCGTTGCAATTACGATAGTAACGTGATTGTTGCTGACTACCGCGGCAATGCTGTGTCAATTCGCTTTTGAGAGCTGACAAGAGGAGTATCCCGACACATGTATGTGACTTGTTTTCCTTTTCTAACATACCACGGGATAACCCAATTTGAAATTAGATACGCTAATGTTTGTTCTGGTAAAATCCTTACTAGAAAAGTTTCGAACTTTAATGCGTTTGCTTTTTGTACTTAACCCATTTGCTTATACGAAAGTATCAGCTTTATTTTTTTTGGTACTGATTAGATTTATTAAATGTTAGCTACGAATTGCGCACTTCGTGGAACAATTAGTGAATTTGTCCATAGAGTAAAATTGTTTTATTAAATAGTAACCTAAGTTAATGGTACGTAGCATAATTTCTGACGCCCTGGAGTGAGGCCGCGATTTTTTTTTGTGATTAATTTCTGATCCGAGTTTGTTTTAGTTAATTTTTGCTCCGATTCTTTTTTATTGTTAGTGCCTAAGTTTCTACATGATCCGCATTTTCTCGACCTGATACCACTTATGTTTCGTCCTCTACGCTCAATATTATTGGTGGGTTAATTTCAGATTATTGGTCATGTGTTTTCGCCAATAATCCTAGTCCATTGAAAACGCTGGCGCCCAAGATTTTTCTTTTTTTTCCTTCCCTCTAAGTACATTTTGTTCTCACCGTCAAGTCTAGAGTTAGTTTTTTCCTCCGATTTTTCTTTTATTGTACAGCCCTATTCTAATTTCTATTTTGTGGTTTCGCTCCTATTGGTGTTCCTGAAGTTTATTCGTCGGATATGTTTTAGATTCTTCTGTATTCGCAATACTTTTTTTTGGCTTTTATCGCGTTACGGTTAGCTTTTATTTAGTTACTTTCTACCCATTTTTTTCTGGTTCGTATTCAAAATGATTTCTTTTCCTATCAAGGCCTCCCAGTGTGGGAGTAGAATTTAAAATTTTCTGGTGCCCCAAACACTCTTACTGTACTTGATTTTTTGAGACGGGTCGAAGA
Source organism: Platerodrilus igneus (assembly GCA_036346225.1). Taxonomy (NCBI): domain Eukaryota; kingdom Metazoa; phylum Arthropoda; class Insecta; order Coleoptera; family Lycidae; genus Platerodrilus; species Platerodrilus igneus. Next base: position 1,936,076 of record JARFIW010001151.1, on the reverse strand, counting down.
ACTCCGACGAACTCACCATGTGTCAGAATTGCAGTTATTTGAGTCTGCAGAGGATTTGTTTTAGTCGAAAGCGTTACTTTGGTATCGTGGTTACCGGCATAAGTTTTCTGACTGGAAGTCGTTGTCTAATTTACTGATTCAACATTTTGAACCCCCGGATTTTGTTTATAAGTTTGCTACTACTAAGAAAAATACGTTTGCTTCACATGACCGAGTTGTTAAGATTTCTCCGACGCCTACGAGTAGATCCGATATTTCTTCTGTACGTTCTACTGTTCTTCGTCCTAGTTCTGCTTCTACTCGTCAGGTTATCTGCTTTAAATGCGACCAACCTGGTCATTTTTCGACGCGTTGTACTCGTCCTCAAGTACTCCATTGCCATGGTTGCGGAGTTTCTCGCCGCAACTGTCCAAACTGTCATCCTACAACTAATAGGTCTTCGAATAATCCTTCAAATTCTACCCTCACCTCTAGATGCCTAATTTCTTCTGCTCCTCACTCTACGTTCTCTTCTATTCCTCATCTGGGTCATCCTGCTACTACTATCAAAACCTACCCTTCTTCGGCGAATACAGCTTTGAACAAAATTTCTTCCGTTTCTAGTTCTACATCCTATTCAACTCCTCCTTCTGCTGGCCCTACTTATTCACTTTCGCCTCAAACTGTGCCTCCACCACCATTGCAACCCATACTTTGAATTAGTCACTTGCAGGTAGCTTCTCCCTTGAATCCAATAGATGTTGAAAGCGACATCCACTACCTGACCACTTTCACTAGTAACTGCAATTTATTTAACTCCGCGACACAGGTTTTGTGCCTTTGGGAGCTTCTTTTTAAAAAGTTTTCTTTCCAAAAACAATTCTATCAAATTTATTTTTATACAGTAATTACATAAATGGTTTGACAACTTGTATGTTATATTCATTAACGTCTTAATTTTAATTAACAATTAATCAAAGTTGTGTATTAATAATTACCAATGAATAGCTGTACTACCAACAATGTTAAAATTATTAAGTTCGAGACTGACTGGGCATCAGGGGTTTCTCTCACATTATCTTGTGGGAAATACAGATCCCACGTCTGCTATTTCTTGATAAAATACAATGTATTATTTCTTAGTAATATTAATTATAACAATTGCTTTCTTATAGTTCATTGTGACATGCACCTGCAGTTACTGAACACTTCTCGACGCTCGGCGCTAGTTACTTGTTACTTGGCTCAACCTAAAAGCTTGTATGAAAAGATCTTAATTATTCTGCATCAATTAAATGAATTCGATAAACTGTCGTTTCCATTTGGCGATGGCCGTATTTCTAAGCTATATTATTTTATGGGATCCCAGATTTCATCTACTCACATGGTTTGTACAACTAAAATTTAACTTACGATTGAGGTCAAAGGTGTTGGTGCATGGTAATATTACGTAGCTCTACAGCTTCTATTTAATATTGACATCTGCATCATTAGGTTGGTCCGATACTTCTTAAATTTTATGACTTTTCGTGTTTCTGTCTATTTAAGTGATTTACAATAATTTCGGTTTTTTCAATGCATGAGAATGTTTTCACAGACACGTTCGTAGTATATTAGTAATAAAAAATATGTTGGTGTTTTTCTAATTTGATATGTCTATCGTGAAGTCCCGGTGTTAATTGCTAGTTGTAAAAGAATGTACTAGGTAACCTACACATTTCCCTGAAATTCAAAGGGCCTACATCTTTCACTGCCTGTGTGCAATAGTCTAATATAGGTATACCTCTATCTACCTTTTTTTTCTTTGCTTCTAATATGTGCCGCACTATTCCCTTATACCTTAGTATGTGTCCTATCACCCTATCTCTCCTTTCTTTTATTGTTTTCTATATATTTGTCTTCCCCTGCCATTTCTGATACCTCTTTGTTCTCAACTTTGTCTGTTCATATCTTTACCGTTCATCCGTAGCACCACATTTTAAAAACTTCTATCTGTCCATGTTTCACAGCCATGCATTGCTGTGCTTCTCACATATGCTTTTAGCAATCTTTTCCTTGTTTCTATGTGTGTTGTCTTTTATCGTAGTAGTTGCTGTATCTCGTTAAATGCAGCACAACCTTGTGCTAATCTTTGCTTTATATCTTTGTACTTACCCATCTTGCGTTATTTGACTTTCTATGTAGCAAGAATCCTTGACTACTTGTAAGTTTTTGGTTCCTATTTCTATTATGGTTTTTGACTTATTTTCTCTTTCTTTACATACTAGTACTTTAGTTTAACTTTGTTAATTTTTATACCGTATCTCACCATTAGTACTGTTTTTATTTCGTTAAGAGTTGCTTCTAACTCTTCCTTTCTAAACGTTAATATCTCTAGTCATCTGCAAATCTAAGCATATCAATCGTCTTTCAATGATAATTCCAAATGTCTTTCCACATTTTACAGTATTCATTGCCTCTTCGATATACAAGTTAAAAATTAATGGTGATAGAGCACATCTCTGTTTCACCTCCCTTTCTAATATTTATTTGTCTACGTTTATGCTCTAATTCTATTGCAGCTGTTTGCTCTTTGTATGGGCCATGTACTATCCGTCTATCCCTATAACTCATTCCAATCTTTAAGAGTATTTCAGACAATCTTTTCCTATTGTACATTGTCCAACACTTTTTCCAGATCTACAAATCCTATATACAAACTCTCTCCCTTTTCTATTGTTTTCTTCTCCATTATCCCCCTTAAAACTAAAATGGTCTCCGTGTTGCCTTGTTTCGCCTAAACCCAAATTGATTTTGTACAATTCTAGTTAATATTTTTGACACGTTTACCGTCAAACCTATTGTACAAAATATTTTTTTTCGTACAGTGACTATGGCTTTACTTTTCAAACCTTAGGGTATCTCACCTGTTTTATACATAGAAATTACAAGTTAGACGAGACGTTTTGTTACTGCTTGTCCAACTGCTTTTAGAGTCTCTTATTGATTTTCAGACTCAATAATGCTAATACAGACTCATCTTTAAGTATATGATATTCCAAATCAATCTTTTCAACGTTTTTTATTCCTGTTCTAGTACTTCTAGTTTCGGTCCAGCGTATAAATTCCTTATATATTCTTGCCACTTAACCACTTTCTCTACATTTTCTATAATGATGTCTGCTCCCGCGTCCCTTATATTTTTACTATACAGTTCTTCTGTTAAACTTACCTATCACATTCTCCGAAGTAGTCACCCCTGGGAGATTCGAATGGGGAACTATTTTATCTCCGGAATATTTTACCTCAGAGGATGCCATTATTTTAAAAACATTTTTAGTACGCTGTGGATTTGGGAGATAATGTGGTGGTTACCCGTTATCTTCCACATCGCAGTAGTGTGTCTTAGAATGCCATACCGACCCCTATGGACTTTGCCACTCTAATTTACTGAAAGAGCTGCTGCCCTCTTTCGGGGATCTGTCTTAGTCTGGTTTCTCAATAAAGACCCTACTAATTTGATTAAACCTATATTTCGACTCTTTAGTTCACTGAAACACAAAAGCCATTCTACCCGTACTATTATTCTAAAACTTTTTCAAAGTGTAGGTCCGTTCAGAACAGGCACACAGTTTCTATATACTGAAAATAACATACAGAGAAGCATCAAAACAAAACTTGGCGCGACACCTGGTGCGAGTGATATGCTTCCAAAACAGTGTAGCGGTATTAACAACCAACTCCGTATTAGTGGAATAAAACTGATACGACTCCAGGTGGCATCACGGGGAAAGAAAGGGTTAATAGTATTCTGACGTATTTCATTAACAGGTTCTTATTCTTTTCGAAAAAGAAAATCCCTTTCAACCGAAACACGAGACGGTTTGCCATTATTAAGAACAATGCTTTTTAAAAATGTTTCCGATTTCTTTTAAAAACTCTATTAAATTTTTGTAGTTCATATCTCTATGTTTTTGCATCCGAATGAATCAGGTGCAGTTTATTTTCAAGAGCTGTGGGCCATTGAATAGCTTTCGATAGTGCACACCCAAATTACCTACATTTTCACACACGTAATCAAATTTTGTATTGTCGATACACGTAAAGACAATTCTTGTTATGGCGCCAATTTTAGAAAAATCTATTAAACCTTCAGTTTCTTAACATTCTTAATTTCTATTTTATAATAAGCAAACGGCAAAATTCGACTTCGCCAACAACTTTTTGCGATTTGTTTTTGTTCTAATTCTTTTATATAGTATTTCTGGATGTGTACGGATGAGAATGGACAGGATGAATTTTTAAAAATGTCCCCTTGGCAGCCAAGATACTGTTCCGTAAAGAAGAAATTATTCTTAAAAGATAATAAAAGAACAATATTTTGGCTGCCCAAGCATTTTCAAAAATTCAGCATGTCCATTCTCATCTACACACGCACAAAAATCGATACAAAAAGAATTAGAACAATAAGTAATATAGATTAAAATTTAGAGGCCGCACGTAAGAAAATATTCCTCAAAAATTTGTCAAATATGCGAAAATATTCACAGATACCAAAATAAAACATTTTTTCAAAAATTTAGGCTGTCCATTATCATCTACATACAACCAAGAACACAAGACAAAAAGTATAAGAACAAAGAGCAGTATACAAAAAAGTTACAGCACTCTCAGGGAAGAGAAATCAGTATTATAAAGAAATATGTTCTGCTTTGCGAACGCTGCAACTTCTTTTTTGTGTTTTGCTTTCGTTCTAATTATTTTTGTATCGTATTCCTGGGTGTATGTGGATAAAAGTGGACAGGCTGAATTTTTAAAGTGCACCCTTGGCATCCACGATATAGTTCCTCACAGAAGAAAGAATTTTTAAAAAATAATGAAAGGACAATATTTTGTCTGCCATAAGCTTTTTCAAAAATTCAGCCTATCCACTCTCATCTACACACGCAGAGGAGCGCGATACAAAAAGTATTACAGCAATAAACAATACCCAAAAAAGGTTACATCACCTATTCAAAAAACATTTTAAGTTAAATGATAAGTTAATGTCAAAATGTATACATTGCAAAAATGTCTATGGGGGCATATTATATTTTTTTAGGAAAACGATGACAGAGGGTTAGATTCGCCAGGATAATATTTGAATAATCAATTATTACTATTAAGGATTTTGGGGTTAACCGATTAGATTAACATAGGTCACGTCATGGGAATTGATATTGGCTTCAAATGCAGAAGAAAAGATGAATCGGAACTACTGCGTAAATTATGAATGAACTTGCTATCAAGATATACAGGAAATTTGTATAAGGTTGTGGTTTAATTGTACAAATAATAATCGTATTTAACAAAGACGTGATAACTTTTTTTACGTAGTCCTAGATTTAATTATTACTCATAATGTGGGTGTATTCCTTCATTCATAATAATAAAACGGAAGTACAAAACCAAATGGCGTGATGCAGCTGAATATGCTTTGCGGTTTTTGATTCTGCTTACTCATTCCGTGCTATACTTTAATTAATGTTCTTTTTCCAAATATACCTTAAATTTTGTATTTGCATTTGCCTTATTTTAAATTTGTTCTATTCAACAAGATACATGTATGACATGACAAGAGCAGATACAGCCGTAAATAATTTACCCAACAAAATTTATATATTTATTATCCATCAATTAACGTTAAATTTAAATATCAACTTATGACTGAGAAGAAAAGGATATGGAAAAAGCGAAGGAAGTGCTGTGAGAAATACATTTTACAAAGAAATTTGACGCGCCCAAAAACATGTCAAGAATCCTATGCTTAAAATTGTTCTGTTATTTCGAAAAACATTGTAGATATACGAAAATTATTTACCGAACTCTTAACAGATTGGATTATTGAACTTTACAGCTCGATTTTAATACGCTGTTTATACATACGAGTGCCCATTGTTTTGTCATTACCTGGTTGGTTGCTTCTAAGCCGCCACATTTTGCGCCAGATACTTCATGTGAACATACCTGATGAAACAATATCATTTACATTTCCTTTCATAATTAGTGATGCCAATTTTGTAAGTCGTAAATAATCCAGCAGTCGATTCCTTCTCTTTAATATATTTCCCCAAATAGAATGTACTTTACCATTTCGTCGTATCCTAAAGCCTAGTTAACTTCTATCACTTTCCAATAGCATAACATCTTAAAAGCCTTAATTTTTTTCATAGTTTCACGACCAAGCAATGTTACGCTATATACAAATGTTCTTTAAAATTCTTTCCTTCTATTTAAATTATAGTTTGATGCGAGCACCTTGTATTTGAGAAAGAATGCTTCTTTGCTCATTTGATCCATATTGTTTGTAATATTACTTATTCTTTTGTGTTTAGGTTTCAAAACTATCCATTGTAATATCTTAAACATGATATTCCATTCGACGTTTTCTAATGCTTTTTCTAAAGCTACAAAGACCAAATACATCGATTTGTTCTTTTTTATTCTATCTTCCATCGGTAATCGTAGAGGTCTATTAAGATGTCTGAGCCAAATTATCAGAACACATCAAAATATATATAGGAATTATTTGCTAATTATTTGCTTTTTTGCTGATAAAACCAATTTTTTTGCTATATCTATAAAAAAGTTACAAGTGGCTAGATAGCTTAATATTAAGCTATCTAGCCAACTAAAAAAAATACCTACACAAAATAAAATAAAAGTATTAACAATATATAAATTATTTGCTATTATTTTGCTACCATTTGTAAAAGAAAAAAAAAATTTTCAAATAATAAAATAAATATCAATATCTACAAGAGTAAAGTACATTAAAAAAATTAATTGCTGGCATGATTAAAGAATAACTACGTTTTATGAATTATTTACTCTTAAAATATGCAACTCCCAAATTTTTTGCTCGCGAAATTAAATGTTCGAACGATAATAATGGCTTTTTGTCGTTTTTATATTAATTTCGTGATGTTCAAATGATAATAATAAAATAAGTTAACCTGGGACTACAAGAGTAAAGTGCTTTTAAAAAATTAATTGCTTCTATCATAATTACATCATCATGTAGCATGATTTATTTGCTCTTAAATTATGTAAATCCTGAATTATTGCTCGCGAAATTAATATAAAAAACGACAAAATACCATCCAGCCAGTTCGAATCTACAAGAATAAAATACATTAAAGAAATTAATTGCTGGCATAACTATAGCGTTTACATTGTTTATGAATTATTTGCTCTTTAGATATGCAGCTACCAAATTTTTTGGTCGCCAAATTAGATGTTCAAATGATAATAATAATATAAGTTGACCTGAGGTTACAAGAGTAAAGTGCTTTTAAAAAATTAATTGCTTCTATTATAATTTTATAATCATGTAGCTTGATTTATTTGCTCTTAAATTATGTAAATCCTGAATTTTTGCTCACGAAATTAATATAAGAAACGACAAAAGGCCATTATTATTGTTTGAACATTTAGTTTCGCGAGCAAAAAATTCGGGAGTTGCATATCTAAAGCGCAAGTAATTCATAAAACATATGAATGATATAGTTATGCCAACAATTAATTTCTTTAATGTACTTTATTCTTGTAAATTCGAAGTGGGTATATAATACTTTGTCGTTTTTTATATTAATTTCGCGAGCAAAAAATTCCAGAGTTGCATATTTTAAGAGTAAATAATTCATAAAACGTAGGTATTCTTTAGTCATGCCAGCAATTAATTTCTTTAATGTACTTTACCCTTGTAGATATTGATATTTATTTTATTATTTGAAAATTTATTTTTTTTCTTTGGAAATGGTAGCAAAAAAAATAGCAAATAATTTATATAATGTTAATTTTTTATTTTATTTTGTGTAGGTATTTTTTTTGAGTTGGCTAGATAGCTTAATATTAAGCTTTCTAGCCACTTTTAACTTTTTTACAGATATAGCAGAAAAATTGGTTTTATCAGCAAAAAAAAAGCAAATAATTAGCATATAATTCCTATCTATATTTTGATGTGTTCTGATAATTTGGCTCAGAGAGCTTAATAACACAGAACTGCTTCTGTTACCCCTATTTTTTCTAAACCCAAATTCGTCTCCTCTTAACTCGTCTTCTACCTTTTTTTCGTTCCTCCTTAAAGCATGCGAATTAAAATCGCTTAGGCATTCCACGTTAAACTAATTGTTCTGTAATCTTTACATCGGCCTGCTGTAGTCTTGTTCAGTATCTTTAGGTTTGTTTGGTATACACCACTAGTGCAACCTGGACTACACTTTTCAGTTCTAAACCGTTTGTTACCAACGAGTGCAATTAGTGTAGATTGTTTGTTATATTAGTCTAGGGTGCACTAGATTGCACTAACTACACTTGCTCTGGACCAAGTGTAGCTAGTGTAGTGTCGTGAAATGTCAAACTTGTAGGTTAGGACAGACGAAGTAGGTGTTTTGTTGCGCGTAATTAAAACAAAATTGAAATTTTATAAAAAAAATATGGAAGAAGTCGAATTATTAGATGTGGAATTAGGATTATCATACAAGTTTTTATTGTCAAAAGAAGACGCTAGAAAATGCGAAACTGGTTATTATTCTTGGTGTGAAGGTTATAAAATTATTTTATATAATTATAGATTTACAGTTTGCCACAGCACTTGTAAATCGCAGGAGTCGTGAGGACAAGTCTGTCGCTGACACACAACACAGCCAAGAAACTACGGCAGAAGATGAAGAAAATGTACAATGCTGGCCAGAAGCCTCCACCAAACTGTTAATTGCTCAATACGAGGAACTGAGCCCTAAAGTAGGAAAATTATGAAATTAAAACTAAAAAAAATGTGGGATGCCATTACACTAAAAATGAAAGCATATAATTATAATTTTTCGTCATCACAGATTGAAAATCGGTGGAAGACGCTGGAACGGTCATTCAAAAGGAAAACTGAAATTAATAGTAGAACCGGACGTGGCAGAATTACCTGCCCTTATGAAAGGTTGGTAGAGCAAATTTACAATATAATTCACCATTGCTATTATTATAGGGAACTTACTGAATGCTTAGTAGAGAAATCTTCAGTTTTCCCGGAATTCACTTTAGGAGCATCAGGTGCTGGGAAGCATAAAAGTGAACTGATTAAAGACGCTGGCATTGATATCGAGGTAAATTGCACTAAATCAGTTCAACTTGAAACGCTTCCAGGGCCTTCAAGTGCTTCAATTCCAACAAAATTGCTATAAACAGAATGGAATTGACGGACGAAAAGCAAGTCGATAAAAAGCCAAGTGGAATTGTAGGAGAGCTACGAAAAAGTAGAGAAGCAAAAGAAACTCTGCTAAGGGAAAAATTGGATGCATATAGGAACGAACAGCTGAAATAAAAAGAAAGAATGATTTGTTAGAGATTAATTGCCGCTGTAGACAAGCAATCTGTTGACAAACAACTCCATTTATGGTATTCAACCTTACTTTTATTAGTTATTATATACCTATTTTACATTTTGTAAATACATCATTGGAGTTTATTACTTATTTCTATTTGTAATAATGTATCCTAAACTACTAGTTTAAAATGCTTAACCTATAGCAATATAATATTGGCTCCTAAAAATTATTTATTTTCAAACATCTCTCTGCAAATTTCATCACGTAATGCTCTTCCATTTTCATCCTGCCCTTGGTATTCCATAGTTTCATCATCTTCATCTATAGTAGCTTCACCTGCAAAAGCTTCTAAATCTGATTCATTTGACAAGTTATGCAGGACACAACATGCACGTATAAAATGGCATAAAATTTCAATATCTTTTAGCTTGCAATAATACAGTTGGCGAAAGCGTTGTTTTAAAATACCAAATGTATGTTCAATTGCAACTCGAATTTTACTCAATGACAGATTGAAATGCTTTTGCGCTCGCGTTAAATGCCCATTGTCCCTATAGGGCACCATTAAAAACACTAAGCATGGATATGCCGAATCTCCCAATAAAAACTGCCCTGTAATAAACAAATTCATTTTTTGTTTAAAATTCTTGTTATAATAAGTTACCTTGTTCACCAAGCTCATCCAGTTGAGCAAAAATTGGCGAATTTCTTAAAACACGACTGTCGTGAACAGAACCAGGAAATCAATGAAAATATCAGTAAAATGTTTCTGTTCATTGCAGATACCTTAAACACATATACTTATTTTTCCTTTACGATTAATGTAATCATCCTTGTTTTTCTTAGGTGGATCGATAATTATGTGTGTTCCGTCAACTGCACCTGTAAGCATGTTTCTTGTAAAATTTCATCTATTAAAGTATAGTTTAAAGTGACTCATACCTACTACATTAGGAAAGCCATGCTTTTGCATAAAATATTGAGCGGTTTCTGCTCTATCTTTAAGCGAAGGCCACTTAATTATGTTATGCGACATGTTGCTAAAGAAACTAGCCAATCTATAAATTATACTGTGCGCAGTCCATAATGATAAGTTAAACCTATCTGCTATATCTCTGTATGCACAGGCTTCATGACCAGCAAACCACAAAAATACAGCTAACTGTTTGTCTGGTGCAATTGTATTATACTGCTCATGTACGCTTTGAAATTCTACACCAGTTTTAAATTCTTCAACTAAGTTGTTGAATAGGTTCCTATTTATACGAAAATGCCTTTTAAACTCATTTTCTGTATATAAAGGAACAACAGTTTCGTAATAATTTGGTATGCAGTGTCTTTTCTGCTTTTCTGCAATTGATGCAGCTACCGCTTCTACTAAACTATCATCTGAGCTGGAGGAACTAGAGCTCTCATCTTCATCATCCAGCATTTCATTCAAAATGTGCTGAAATGCATTATTTTCAAAATTCATGGTGTTAGCACAAAATTACTGCACTTGACAAACAAAACTTCAGAGCAAAATGTTAGGTTATGTCACTGCTTATTTGCACTCACTGCACTGGCTGCGTTTGGTATGAAGAACAAAGTTTAAGCTACACTTCTACACTACCTGCTCTGCACTACACTACCCCAGCTTGCCAAACAAACCTTTTATAAGAGCACTTTTCGTAGAATCTAACTATCCATTGCAGTATCTCAAACATAGTATTCTATTCGACGTTTTCAAATGCTTTTTCTAAAGCTACAAAGACCAAATATATCGGTTTATTCTTCTTTAGTATGTCTTCTATCAGTAATCGTAGGCACAGAACTGCTTCTCTTACCCCAATTTTTTCTGAAACCAAATTCGTCTCCTTTTAACTCGTCTTCTACCTTTTTTCTCGGTCTTCCTTAAAGCATGCGAATTAAAGTCTCTTAGGCATTCCACGTTAAACTGATTGTTCTGTAATCTTCACATCTGTCTGCTGTAGTCTTGTTTAGTATCTTTATAAGAGCACTTTTCGTAGAATCTAACGGTTCTTCTCGCGTACTATATATTTTAATAACAAGTCTGAAGAAGTTCGATTTCCCTCGTAGGTATGTGCCTACTTTTTTATCAATATAAATCTTTCAGTACCATTTTTAAACTACGCCTTCTTTTTTCTTTAGTACGTTGTATTTTAATTTATTTCTTCTATATAGCCTCTGAATATAATCTGCTTGTCGATTCATTTTTTCTTTACTGTTAAATACCTGTTTACCATCCTTGCTTAATTAACTATTAATATGTACGAGGTTTGTTCAATAAGTCCTTAGAAAATCCAAGAGATGGCGCTCGTAGTACTGAAAATAGATTTTTTACAGTAAGCAGCACTCCTATCTAGTCAGCTATTAGAGTTTCAGCCATATCCATCACGTAGTTTCATTTTTGTTGTTGATTGAAGTAAAACTTTCATTTGATTATAACAACGGATAAAAGTGAGTTTCGAGCAGTGATTAAACATTGAATTTAAAAGGGTTAACGGCGAAAGAAATCAAAGCTGAGTTGGATGAAGTTCATGGCACATGTGCCCCTGTGTTTGCAACTGTTTACAATTGGGTGAATGAGTTTAAACGTGGCCGTACATCCACAAAAGATGAACATCGTTCCGAACGCCCTGTGGAAGTGTCTACGCCCGAAATGATTGACAAAATCCACGATATGATTTTAAATGATCGACGAATAAAAGTGCGCGAAATAGTTGAGGCCGGAGGCATATCGCAAGGCACAATCGCTTCAATTTTGCACGAAAATTGGCTGCAAAAAGATCTCGGCAAGATGGGCGCCGCGTTTGCTCACAGTGAAGAATAAACTCATTCGTGTGGTGGATTCTGAGGATGTTTTGGCGCTTTTCAGTCGCAATCCTGAGGATTTTCTGCTTCGATACATAACTACCGACGAAACATGGATACATCACTACACTCCAGAGACAAAAGAACAGTCAAAACAGTAGATTTTAGAAGGCGAACGGGCTCCGCAGAAGACGAAGATGGTGAAATTGGTCGGCAAGATTATGGTCACAGTCTTTAGGGATGCACGCGGAATCATCTACATCAATTACTTGGAAAAGGAAAAACGATAACAGGATAGTATTATGCGTCAAATTTTTGCCCTGTTGGGATTACCAAACGTTCAAGAACATACAAATTTAGTTATTTTTAAAATTTAGGATAGTTTTTGCATTTTTTATAGACATGTGGCATATCGTTGGAAAGGTAATTTTAAGGCGCATAATATTCACTTAATATTCAAAATAGCGGCCATAAGAAAAACAAAAGTTGTGGGCGTTTCCTCGAAAACAAAAGACAGTCAAATGATTCTGTTCATGTTAAAATATTCCTTTTAGAAAAGTGTCCTAATAATGTGCAAGTGTTGTGATGGTGCGACTTATGATTCATGTTTTATTATCAAAAAACAAAATCCGCCATTTTTAGTTTTCTTCGAATATCTCCAAAACCAGACAACTTACACCAATTTTGTAAACGGATACAAAACTGGCCTGGATTCCTCCAAATCTTTCCCCATTTAACCCAATCTCTATTTCTTATAATAACCGAAATCACAATGTAGAGACTCGAAATTTGGACACACTGTATATATATATATATATATATATATATATATATATTATACTTCCCCTAATTCATCGCTACAATTGACATATTTCCTGTATTCGCTCATCAAGTTTAAAATATTCTCTTTTATCCAATGTTTTGTACTAACTTGATTTGCTCTGGTGAAGCATACATTTCTTGTTTAATACTTATCGGCTATTTTTCTATATGTTCCATACTATTTTGTTATTAAAGCTGATTGCAATATAATTCTAGAAAAATATCGTCTCATGTTCTTGCCGTTTTTTTTAAATTACACTTTTTTTATATACATCCTACCTAACTCTTACAACTAAATTGTAATAACAGTCTCCGGCAGCTCCTGGATACGGTTTTCAAATTTTTATTTTTCTAAACATCTGCTTCGCAATAATATAATCAATTTAGTTTCTTCCATGTATATAACGAATTTTGAAAAGAGCACAATTTCATCAACTGAGCTGTTCTCTATTATTGCTTTCTTTCAATCCACGTTTTCCGGCAATTTCAGACTTTTTTAGTGATTTTAATATTCTTATTTCCAAATATAATTAAATTTTTATCTTCCTTAGCGTATTCTACCCACTCCTTCCGATTTATTTAGTATTTTTGAGTGGAGCATTAGAAAATACAATATACAGCGAAGGATCTACTCCAGGTTCGCTAATCATTCGAGCCCTACAAAAATCGAAAATATCAATTAACATCAAGTACCATCAATATATAGCGCAACCTTCAAGCTGCACACGTATCAATTAATCGCATATTGTCTTTTACCTAAAATATTTTAAAATTGTCATTTTACAAATGTTATACGAAGTTTGTCTCAGACGTAATGAAAATAAACGTTTTATGCACATTGTGGCAATACTGCATCAGATCGAAGTGGACTAAATGTCAGTGATAGGGTTAGGTACACATTCAGAACTCTTGCAGTTCATTCGGTATAGTGGTAACGGTTTTATGATTAGAACATGACGGATGCGTTTTAATACCGTGTTATAGTAAAAATGCAGGCATTAGGCAATTAAATTTTATGTTTAATTAGAAAAACGGGTTCGGAAGCATTTGAAATGTTGAACACAGCCTATGGAGATCCTGCTTTGTCTACAAAACAAGTTTTCAGATGGTACAGGGCTTTCAAAGAGAGCCGCGACAACGATGAAGATGAGCCTCGCTCCGAGCGGTCGTCCTCATCGAGAACAGCCGATTGCGTGTCCAGGGTAGGTTCCGTGTTGGCGCAAGATAGGCGGTTAGCAACTAGGATGATCGCACGTGAGGCAAGCATGAGTAAAGATACTGTTCATCAAATTCTGACAGAGGAACTAGGCATGAGAAAAATTTGTGCGAAGCTGGTGCCCAAGAACTTGTCCGAGAACAAAAGGAAAGTCAGTTATCCATTACACAAGAACTGCTAAATCGCTTAACAACCGAACCTAACTTCATGCACAGAGTAATCACGGATGATGAATCATAGGCGTTTAAGTACGACCCTGAAACAAAACGACAAAGTGCAGAGAGGCACACGCTATCATCACCGTGGTCGAAGAAAGTTCGCACGAGAAAAACGCAAATCAAGTGCGTGTTAATCGTCTTTTTTTATTGTAGTGGAATTGTTCATAAAGAATTTGTTCAACAGGGCCAAATAGTAAATCAAACATTTTACCGCGATGACCTTGAACGTTTGCGAAATTTGCAGCACTTGAATCCTACATCACGATAATGCTCTCAGCCATATCTCATTGTCAGTAGGAGAATTTTTGGCAGAAAAAAGGCTGCAGTACTCCCACATCCGCCCTACAACTCAGATATGGCTCCGTGTGATTATGTTCTCTTTCCAAAGCTTAAGCAGAAGTTGAAAGTCCACCATTATGGAACAAAAGACAACATCCAAAGTGTCACGACGCAGCTTCTAAAGAATACCACAAAATAGTACTTTCAGAATTGTTACAACGAATGGCAAAGCCGCTGGAGACGCTGTGTGCATTCACAAGCTACATACTTATAAAAAAATTATTCTCATTGCATCCGAGACAAACCTCGTATTATAAACTAGAACAAAACATTTCAGAAGACTGTAGAAGGAAAGAAATAAATATCTAAAGGATTCTGCATTGTACAATAACTGGACGTTCAATATCAGCTAAACGCATCCAAGTCTAAAATTAACGACGTCATTTCAAACAAATTTCCACAGAAAACTGGACCTCCGACAGCAACTCCCCTCTCATAGCAAAATTCAGATGCTTTATGAAAAAGAAAAACTATAAACTGGAAACTTGTGAAATAAGATATCAGAAACGAGTTCTATTAGTTAAAAGAGCAAAACAAAAAAAAACACGCTTTCTACTTCCAGTCATACAGTTAAGAAAATGAATATGAACATTATAATTCATTAAATAAATGCAAAGAGAGCAACATACTCCCCTCATCAATTAAAGACGAAAGCAAATAAGTGTTAATAACGATTCATGGTTGGAATATTTTGTAAATTGTAAGTCACTAGATACATGAAAAGAAATGATATGTTGTCTTATCTATTAAAGTTGAAAGCACACGAATACTAATAACGGTCCATGCTTAGAATACTTTGAAAATTTTAATTAATTAGTTGAGGGGCAAGAGAGGGGCATGCTTATCCAATCAATTAAGGGTGAATGTATAAAGTCGTTGATAACGATTTCTTCTAAGAACATTTTATAAACCACAATTTATTAGCTGAGTAGAAAGAAGCGATCTGTTTCCCCTATTAATTTGAAACGAAAGCATCAAAATGTTGAGAGCGGTTCCTGCTTAGAATACTTTAAAATTTCTAATTGATTACGTGAATGGAAAGAACGCGACAGGCTCCCTTACCGATTAAAAATGAAAGCATACAAATGTTGATCGCAATTCATGCTTACAATATTTTTAAAATTCTAATTGGTAAAGCTAATGGAAAGCAAGTGGCATATTTCCCCAATCAATTAAACATTAATGCATAGAAATGTTGACAAGGATTCATGCTTAGAATATCTTGAAAATTACAATTGATTAGTTGAATGGAAAGAAATTGATGTTCCTCATTCAATTAAAGGCGAAAGCATACAAAAGTTGAAATGATTCATGCTTAGAATATTTTTAATTTTCTAATTGATTAGGTGAGTCAAAATAAAGCGTTATGTTCCCTTATCAAGAAAAAAGCATACAACTGTTGATAAGAGTTCATGCTTAGAATATTTTTAAAATTATAATTGATAGAGTGAATGCAAAACAAGCGGCATATTTCCCCAATCAACTAAACATTAGTGCATAGAAATGTTGAAAAGGATTCATGCTTAAAATATCTTAAAAATTTCTTAGTTGAATGGAAAGAAATTGTTGTTTTTTCAATCAATACAAAACGAAAGAATACAAATGCGGAATCGATTCATGCTTAGAATATTATGTAAATTATAATTGCTTAGGTGAGTAGAAAAAACGATATACTCCCCTTGATCAATTAAGGATGAAAGTATAGAAATGTTGATAACAATTTCATGGTTAGAATATTTTGAAAATTGCAATTGGTTAGTTGAATGAAAAGTAAGTGGCATGCTCTCCAACCAATTACATATTAAAGTATAGAAATGTTGATTACGATCCATGCTTAGAATATTTTGAAAATTATAATTGATTAGGTGAGTGGAAATAAAACGACGTGAATCCCAAATCAATTAATGATGAAGCATACAAATGTTGAAAACGATTCAAACTTAGAATATTTTGAAAAGCAATATATTCCCCGAATCAATTAATGGTAAATGTATAGAAATGTTGATAGCAAATCATGCTTAGAATATTTTGAAAATTACAATTGATTAGCGGAATGGAAAGAAAGTGATATGTTTCACTTTATAATTAAAGTCGAGAACAGATAACGACTCATGCTTAGAATATCTTGAAAATTACAATTGATTAGTTGAACGAGAAGAAAGCGATTTACACCCATTTTCAATTAAAGATCAAAGCATGCAAATGTTGATAACGATACATGCTTAGAATTTTTTAGTTATACTTGATTAGATGAGTGGAAAGAAAACAACTTGCCTTCCCCATCGATTAAAGATGAAAACATACAAATGTTGATAGCGATCCATGCATAAAATATTTTGAAAATTATAATTGATTAGGTGAAGGAAAAGAAAGCAGCATCTTCCCCGAATCAATTAAAAGTGAATGCATTAAAATGTTGATAACGATTCATGCTTAGAAATTTTGAATATTACAATTGATTAGTGGAATGGAAAGCAAGTGATATGTTTTCCTTTACAATTAAAGTCGTGACCATATAACGATTCATGCTTAGAATATTTTGAAAATTGTAATTCATTAGATGAATAAAAAGAAAGCAGCATCCTCCTCGAATCAATTAAAGGTGAATGTATAGAAATGTTGATAACGATTCAAGCTTAGAAAATTTTGAATATTACCATTGATTAGTGGAATGGAAAGCAAGTGATGTTTCCCTTTATAATTAAAGTAGTCACCATATAACGATCCAAACTTTTAACAATAATAATTGTTGAGGTGAGTGGAAAGAAAACGACATGCTTCCCGAATCAATTAGAGATGAAAGCATAAAAGTGTTGATAACAATTCAAACTTAGAATATTTCAAAAGTATAATTGATTAAGTGAATAGAAAGACAGCAGTATCTTCCCCGAATAAATTAATGGTAGATGTATAGAAATATGGATAGCTATTCCTGCATAAAATATTTTGAAAATTACAATTAATTAGCGCAATGGAAGGAAAGTGATAGGTTTCGCTTTATAATTAAAGTCGAAACCAAATAACGACTCATGCATAGGATACCTTGAAAATTACGATTGATTAGTTGAATGATAAAAAGTGACATGCTTCATTTATCAATTACGATGAAAACATACAACGATCGATGCTTAGAACTTTCCAAAATTATAATTTTTTAGATGAGTGGAAAGAAAGCAACGTACCTTCCCAATCGATTAAAGATGAAAGCATACAAATGTTGATAACAATTCAAGCTTAAGTTATTTCAAAAGTATAATTGAAAAAGTGAATAGAAAGAAGTAGTATCCTCCCCAAATCAATTAATGGTGAATGTATAGAAATATTGATAACTATTCTGCTTAAAATATTTTGAAAATTACAATTGGTTAGTGGAATAGAAAGAAAGTAATATTTTCTGCTTTATAATTAAAGTTGGGATCAGATAAGGACTAATGCTTAGCATAATTTACATTTTATAATTGATTAGATAACTCGAAAGCAAGCGCATGCTCCCCTTATCGATAAAAATGAAAGCATACAAATGTCGATAGCAGTTCATGCTTAGAAAGTTTTAAAATTTATAATTGATAAAGCGAATGGAAAGCAAGTGGCATATTTCCCCAATCCATTAAATATTAATACATTGAAATGTAGATAAGGGTTTATGCTTATAATATCTTGATTAGCTGAATGAAAAGAACTTGATGCTTCCTCAATCAATAAAAGACGAAAGCATACAAGTAGTGGAATTGGCCGATCCAAGCACAGCGCCGCCGCCGCCGCTAATAGCTTTTTAATGGGTTTTCTCATTAAAACCCCATTAGCACTAATCGCACTAACCGCTACCGTAACCTAAATGTCATATCATACTTTCTATCTTGTTTAGCTTATCTTTCGAGATAGATGTACTTTGTTTGGTATCAATCAATATAAAATTTTTCTCTGCTACCTGAATTTCTAGGAATTTTTTACATAACATCATGCCCCAGGGAGTTACCCTCATTTTAAGATGTTTTACCGATTTCTGGCCGAAGTTATAACTTTTTAAGCCATGCGATACATCAAATTAGTCTAGAATTTTACGCAGAATTCGAATCTGTAAACAGATTTTAAATAGGACCACCCCTTACCGTTTTGCACACATAGCCTCTAGCGAACATATAAAAGATTATTTTTGTTTCTTTTAAGATAAATATATCTTATTTGGTATTAACTAATACTAGATTTTTCTAGGGAGCCCAAATCTGTAAATATATTTTAAATAGGACCACCCCTTACAAAGTTACACCATGTTAATGCTTTGTACCTTTACAATGCACGGGAGCACTTTTTCCAAGGACCAACCGGATCCACGTGCTTCAAATTCCTCTGATTTTGTTCTAATAGTTTCGCTTAAGAACTCGTACATATTTTCCAGATTACTAGAAGATGTTATAACCATATTTATGTATTAAAGGGGCGATCTGTTAATTGGAGCTGAACCCTAATTTCCCGGTCAATCTAACCCCTTTGAATTTTTCAAATCGGACTATCCCTAATATATACCAGAAACTTGCATGCTTTCGAAATTAAAAATTTGATTAATTAAAAGTTGGAAATACAAACATTTTACTTTAAACAAGAAATTACCAAAAACCGAAAACACTCCATTGCTTAATGATAATGTACAAATGGAAAGTCAATTGATTTCGTTCGGTAAATAATTAATTCAGTCTAGCTGATTTTCACTGTCTATTACTAGGTAAATAATCATATCATACTTTCTCAACATTATTTTAATTAATATATGACTGGCTTTTCATAATGCTGAAATTTGTGATTGAACGTATTGTTAATGCAATTATTATAGTGAAAGTGGATTACTCCTGTTGCATTCTTTCTTGATATCCTATATTTACCTTTATTTAATTTAATGAACACTGGATAACCTTAAAACAATGTTTTATTAATTGTAATAATTACAGTGTTACTTTTTGTTTCTTTTCCCGAGAAATTTCCATGAGGTTGGAAACTTTACTATTTCTTTATTAGAGATATCCGTCTTGCGACAACTTCTGCAGTGTTAGACCTCCCATTAACGATGTTATCATACAACTTTCTAAGATGTATTAACCGCGTAATTGCTCCAGGCGGCAATTACCGTTTACGTTTCCAGTATATATTCAAAAGGAACGCGTTGTATGCCTATAGTGTTTTTCGTTGTTTGTGCGATAAGTGCTTACGTTTGTGACTTGTGATTTCCAGCCGTTTTTTATTACGTTTGTGACTTGTGATTTCCAGACGTTTTTATTCTAATTTGAATGGGTGAGTTTTTCAATTACTTCTATATTTTTAGCTGCATTTTCTACCTGCTTGTTTATTACCAATATTTATGTTTTTGTAGAAATTTATGTAATAAAACCAAGTAAAACATTTTGTTTGGCACATGCCAAATGATTGTCCATATGCATAAAACAATGACCAAATCCTCCACGGTATTCAAATTTCGAACGTTAAATTCTTCAATATTTTCAATATGGTTGTGCTGTAAATATCTGGATACGATATTTCGTTTTTGTAACCCCTTTACGTACACTGTGGCACTTGGCGGGATTATCTCTTCTAAATATGAAGTTAAGTGCAATGACGACAGCCCACTGGTCGACTGGTTTTCCCAACTAAGTCCATGCAGATTTTTCAGGAACCATGCGTTATATTTCTTGAAATTTTCGTTCAAGTGGGTGGACTCCAAAGGCAGAGCCAATATTTCGTGCCACAATTTATTATTTTTCACATCCAAAATAGCTATTTCCTTTATAAAGAACTGGCTGCTTTTGAATTGGAAACCTTGAATATCCAGGATATAAGCCATAATGCTGCGTTTTCGTTGATGGTTGATTCTCAAACGACCAAACTTGTGGTAACTCAATCAATATACTAAAGCAAGTCTGTTTTCTTAATACAACTTCTCCCCCCACCAAGGCATGCAACTAGTAGTTCACGTCCATGGTTCCGTTTCCGTAAAACTTTTTCCACTAGGTGCGTGTCTAGTGCCGCTGTGAGCTGAATCTCATCACCGTAAAAAGCATCTAGGATTGGTTGACCTCCCAAATCTTCGAGTAGATACGTGATAGGATTGGTTTGTTGTACTTTAACAATTTTGGATAGTTCTGTACTCTAGTTTGGATGAACTCCTCGGTCGAATACTGCTTTATATTTTGATATACGTACAATCTGGCCAACCCTGTACAACTTCTTATGACTTTTACAAACACTGTCAGCGGTGTAAAGTTTTATTCTTTCCAGGTGTTCTTCCGCTTCCATAGGTGCCATGTTAATAGCTCGATGTGGTGTATTATTGTATTCTTCCATAACCTTACGCAAAATATTCAACCATCTATGACTGCTTTGTAAGTAAAATCTTCTGTACAACTTGTTTTTGATTGTTCTGATTAACCGTTCAGCCATACTAGCTTTGATTGCGGAATACGTAGAATAATGGTTCACCATATATTTTTGCATAAGATTTTTAAACCTGCGGTTGTAGTACTCTTTCCCAAAATACGTTTGTAGATTGATTTTTGCGCTAATTTCTCCTTGCAACATTTTGTCCAATATTTTTTCATGGCATTTGTAACTTCTGATCCAGTGTTGGTCTTTAAAAACTCGGCTAAAGCATATTTTGTGAAAGTCCACCGCTATTAGATCAGCTAGCTGAAAAAATCTAATATTAATTGATACTAAACAAGATAGATTTATCGCAAAAGATTAAATGGCTAGTCGAAGGAAACTATTTGGTCTAGATTGTGTGTGGAAATGAGGATGCTGGTGGAAAAGAGGCGCTGGTTAGCCTGTATTTGTACTACTACCCCCATTAAAAAGCGATTAGCGTTAATGAGTTTCCCATTAAAAAGCGATTAGTGTTATGGGTTTTTATTGAGAAAACCCATTAAAAAGCGATTAGTGCTAATGGTTTTTAATGAGAAAACCCATTAAAAAGCGATTAGCGGTGGCGGCGGCGGCGGCGCTGTGCTCGGATCGGACAATTCCACTATTCATACAAATGTTAAAATGATTCACGCTTAGAAAATTTTGTAAATTATAATTGCTTAGTTGAGTGAATAAAACGGTATACCTCCCTTATCAATTAAAGATGAAAGTATAAAAGCATTGATAATGATTCGTGCTTTGAATATTTTGAAAAATATAGGTGATTAGGCGAATGAAAAGAAAGCAGCATCCTCCCAAAATCAACAAAAGGTGAATGCATAGTAATGTTGATAACAATTCATGCTTAGAAAATTTTGAACATTACAATTGATTAGCGGAATGGAAAGAAAGTGATGTTTCCTTTTATAATTAAAGTCGGAACCAGATAATGATTCATGCTTAAAATATTTAGAAAATTATAGTCGATCAGGTAGGTGGTAATAAGACGAAATGCTTCTCCAATCAATTAAAGGTGATTGCATAGAAGTGTTAATAGCGATTAATTTTTAATATTTTTAAATTACAATGGAAAGAATGGGAAAATGGGCAGAAAGCAGATGCGTCTGCTATTAACTAAAGACGAAAGTATGCCAATCTTGATTTTGATCCAAACAATTATTCTTACTAGTAGTATGTTGGAAAGGTATAATAAGTGCAATTTTTATAAAAATTGTTAGAATACGCTGATTTGCATCTAGTCTATCGCGAAGTACAATGTAATTCTCGTTCAGAAGATACTCTAAAAAATATCCTAGCAGAAGGCATCCAGCCACGCAACATTTACAACCCTACACCAAAGATTAAGCAAAACGAGCTCAGTATTTCCTAAAAATACTGAAACTGAAAGACGCACAGATGTTACAGAGGAATTCGACAAAATATTTTGTTGGAAATTGAAAATAATTCTGAGATTAGCGTCAAAAATTCACTGACATTTCTAAATTTTTCACGTAGAATATTATTCATAAGGGAAACTTTATCCTTTTCAATTTAAGGAAGTTCATGCGACGTTAGATTGTGATTTCCCTACTCGTGCAGATTTTTCAAACTGGTTGCGGATTAAAAAGGTTCAAGATCTCATTTCTTTTCTCGTATTTTATTTTGCAATGAGGGAGGCTACAATTACCAGAGGTGGGATTTTTTATTTACGTAGTGCACTTCATTACTCGTATGTTGATGAAAATATTCACGTAATAAAACAGACAAAGCATCAGCAAAGGTTTAGTATAAATGTTTGGATAAGTGTCATTCGTGATCAGCTACTGGGACCTGTAGAGCTATCTGGTCCTTTAACTGGGCAGGATTATTATAATTTTCTTAAAAATGTTGTACCTGACTTACTTGTAGATGTTCTCCTAGTGATCAGATATAATTTTTGGTTTTTACACGATGGTTGCTCAGTTCATTATAGTAGAGACGTTCGTCAATTTTTTGGCAACACTTACAGAAATCAATGATTGTGAAAAGGTGGTCCAATTAGTTGGCCTCCAAGATCGCCTGATCTGAACCCATGTAATTTCTGTATTTGGGGCTATTTGAAATTATTCGTATACACTGTTCCAATAGAATCTCGTATTAAGCTGTGGCAAGGTGTTGAAGGTGCTTGCAATGAAAATTAGAAATAATCATGTAATTTTGCAACAGTTAGAGTATCTTTACATTAAAGGATTGATTTATGTATTGAAACAGATGGTTGTCATGGAGAGCACTTGTAAACTTGGTTCCGTTGTGCTATTAGATGTTGGTCTTTTATTAAATCTCTCCAAACGGGACGCTTGATTTTAATAAACAAATCATATTTACAGTGGTCGAATTGCCAATACAGGATTAATAATTTCGTCAAGTTAGAACAATTCATATAACGACTTTTAATGTATTTTAAAAACTGACTTAAAGGCGCTATCTTCAAGGAGCTCTAGCTATCTTATGAAGCATATTTAGATTAACGTAATTTGGGTTAAATCGACATAAAATCATGCGTACTATATGTGGCTTCTGTTTGACACACATTGTATAATGTTATGGCACTAAAGCTTTTTGGGTTTAATTTACTCCTGCAACTATTTTAAATAACCATTCTAAAATAATGGCATACATATATGGAGATAACACTAAAAATTTATCTTAATTATTTGATTCAAAATACGGCGTTGAATCATAAAAAAGTTTTTCATTTTCTGATCCCATACAAAACTTTAGTATTGGATTTTTATCAATTACTTCCTTTAATTAACATTCCTAATTTAGTAAATGTAAAAACATAGACGGTATGCCTTAAATGGTTGGCAATCGACCTTAAATTTAATAAATGCCAAAAAACCTTGAATTCAAGGAAACTTTCTTATGACGTACGCACAAAAGATGCGTTATAAAACAAGTATTCTAAGTAGGTTTTCATTTAATAACACGACCAATCTTAAATAAATAGTGTAAATCATTAACAAACACGATAAGAAATCGCTACAAAATACTGTACTTAAAAAATGTCAATGTACTAACACTTGACGCAAAATTTACTTTTTATAGTAAATTCTTAAAACGCAAGTGAATCATTACAGGGATATACTTTTTCACGTAAACAAAGTTCTAAACGATTATAGGATTATCAAGTGCGTATTGGTATGTCTGAAGAAAAGTATTGAGGTTAATCAGCCTGAAATATTCTTTGATGATATCAAGAAAATGGGAAAGAATTTCCCAAATTATCAGTATATTGTCCATTATAATGGCTTTTTTCTCAAGAAAATTGAATTCATGGCTAAATAAATAATATTATATGTATTTACTTATCACATCATCGTGTATTAAATATAGTAAATAATTTTATTCTAAACATGCATTTTGATTTTTAAAGCCAACTGTAGAAGACTGACAAAGGTAATGACTATCAAAAGTAGAGTCAACCAAGTCATAAATATAGTCATCGCTAATTTTAGTAACCTCTGTCTTTAAATTTTTGTTGTTATAGATAATTTGAAAATATAAATATCACAGAAACCGGCTGTAATAAGTCAAACTCGAAATTAAAACCTTTTAAAAAATTTTTCCCAAAAATTAAAGAATTTTTTAAAATTAGTAGTATGTTTATCGAAATTTTGAATTATAAAATAATTTAGCCAATGATTAAAAATTACAATGGTGAGTATTCGTTTTTTTATACATAACAAAGCTCATCATCATCATTCAGTTCTGGAACTGTTTGGACGCATACCTCCATTACTTCCTATTCTGAGCTAACTTAGACATTTCTCTAAAATTCCTACAGCGTACATCTTTCACTATATGTGTGCAATATTCTGATCTAGGTCTACATCGGCCTCTCTTTTTTTCTTCCTCGGCTTCTAATATACTCCGCACTATACTCTTATGACTTAGAACGTTACCTAATCCAATCTCTCCTATTTGTTACTGCTTTCCACGTGTTTCTTTCTTCCCCTACCATTTCTAGTACATATTTGTTATTAACTTTGTCTGTCAATGATATCTTCATCATACGTGTGTAGCACACATTTAAAATGCTTCTATCCTTTGCCCGTCCGCTTCTCTTACTGTCCACGTTTTACAACCGCAGCACACATGTATTCAGCAATCTTTTCCTTGTTTTCATGTTTGTTGTCTTCGAACATAGTAGTTGTTTTTTCTTGGATTTTCGTTTCCTATTTGTATTTTGATTTTTGACATATTTTTCCCTTCTCATACATACTAGTACTTTAGTTTTATTTTTGTTAATTTTCATACCGTATCTCTTTGTTAGAACTGTTTCCATATCATTACAAGCTGCTTGTAACTCTTCCCTGCTACTCGTATATGCTAATACCGCTATATCATCTACAAATATAAGCATATTAATCGTTTGTCTCTACCTAACAATTCCAAATGTCTTCTTGTAAAACAGTTAAGAATCAACGGGGATAACGCACATCCCTGTCGCAGCCCTTTCTTAGTATTTTCATCTGTCTCTACGTTCCTGTTATAATTCTATTACAACTGTGTGCTCTTTGTATAAGCTATGTGCTGCCCGTCTATCCCTATAACGCATTCCAATCTTTTTGAGTATTTCGAACATTGTTTTCCATTTTACATTGTCAAATGTTTTTCCAGACTGACAAACCCTATATACAAGCTTTCCCCCTATTCTATTGTTTTCTCCATTATTACCCTCAGAGCTAAAATACCCTCCCGTGTTTCCCTGTTTCGCCTAAATCCAAATTGATCTTCTTCTAGTATTTCTTCGGCTTGTTTTTCCATTCGTCTTTGTACAATTCTAATTAATATTTTTAACACGTGCGCTGTCAAGGTATTGTTCGAAAATTTTCACATCTATCCGCGCCTCTCTCTTTTGGTATAGCTACTATGATGTTACGTTTAAAATCTTTGGGTATCTCGCCTGTCTCATAAATATTGCTTACAAGTTGGAAGAGACGTTCTGTTACTGCTTGTCCAGCAGCTTTTAGAGTTTCTGCTTGCACCTTATCTATGCCCAACTCCTTATTATTTTTCAGACTTTTTAATGCTAATTCAAACTCATCTCTAGGTATATGATATTCCAAGTCATCATTTTCAATGTCCAATTCCTGTTCTAGTACTTCTAGTTCCTGTCGTGCTTATAGATTCCCTATATATTTCTTGCCATGTATCCACTTTCTCTACATTTTTTATAATGATGTCTCCTCCAACGCCCCTTATATTTTTGCTATACTATACGGTTTTATATCTCTAAAATTTATTCTAGTTAGTTTGTCTTTCCTATTTCCATTTTAGTTTGTACCTCTTTGCACTTTTCCTCAATCTGTTGTTCTTTAACTTTCCGGCAT
The DNA here is from genome assembly GCA_036346225.1 of Platerodrilus igneus. Classification (NCBI taxonomy): domain Eukaryota; kingdom Metazoa; phylum Arthropoda; class Insecta; order Coleoptera; family Lycidae; genus Platerodrilus; species Platerodrilus igneus. Next base: position 1,909,585 of record JARFIW010001151.1, on the reverse strand, counting down.
TTGCAAATAATTTTTCATTTTATTGTGGTTTTGTATCTCTGTTCCCTGCTTTGACTGGTCTGTTTTTGTATTTTTGCCTCTCGTCAATTAAATTCAGGATAGCCTTTGTCACCCATGGTTACTTATTTTCTTTTTCTTTGTATTATAGAATATCTCTGGCCGCAATGTCTAAGTTGGATTTAATTTTGTTATATTCTGCTTTTACTTTTTTAGTATTAGGAATTTTCCCGATATCGTTCAACAATTCATTTGACTTTTTTTTATATCTTTTGTGGATGTCTTCATCATTTAGTTTCTCAAAGTCAAATTCAGTTTTCTTTTCCATTCCCTTTTCAAATTTTTATATTTAAGCGCGGCTTTTATAATCACTATGTTATCGTCAGTATCTATATGTGTTTTCGGTCGCTTTTACAGTGTTTTACTTGATTCTTAAACAAAAATGCAATCTGTTTGACATCCTCTATGTCTCCTAGCATCTTCTGCGTGTATCGTTTTCTAGCACGATGTTGAAATACTGTGTTTGTGATGATTAAATTGTTTTTGTCTCAAAATTCTACTCGCCTATTTTCCTATTTGCTTGAGTGTAGGCTAGATTGTGTGCATGCATGTTTTAGTACGTTCATGTGTGCATTTAAGCACATGCGTGCGTATGCGTTAAATGAGCAACGTTCCAAAAAAATAATATCAATATCGAATAATAGAAAATAATAAATACCCAAAGTCCCTTTATCACTTTCCTAAGAATCACCGAACGAACTGCCTGCATCCACCACATATTCGTCATCCTCATCAAAATCTTCATCTAGCAAGCTCTCCACTTCCCAAGTTAATTTATCGGAGTTTTTAATGTTCTTTGCTGTTTGGGGCGAGATCAACCAACATCGTTATCACTCATAACGATATTTCACTTTAAATATCACAATTAAAGAAAAACCGGAAACGGTGTATAAATCACTTTTTTATAAGGTGTCAGCTATGTGCTGCCACGAAACGAACTTCACTTATAGAGTACTGAGCTAGTACTGAAGCAGGGCGGCCCATTCTTTTTATGGAGAATTCGAAACACGAATCTTAGCGTCATCATGTACTTTGGACTAGTACTTATTAAAAAGTTTATCATTTTTATTACAAATCCCTAGTTTGAAGTGACGCCGTGTTTGGAGTACAATGCCTTAGCCCTTCTGACTTATTTGTTATTTTTTAATAGTCTCTGGTATCATTCGTACCCAACACATCAATTATTGTGTAAGTAAATTTGTTTATTTAAATTAATTACAGTTCACAGTAATTATTGTATATTTATTTGTTTTGGATTTACCAGCGTAACCTATTTTATTGGCATATATCGAACCGAATGTTTATACTTCATTTTGCACATAATTGAATCTTTCAATTAAACGCAGTACACATTTGTTGTTTGTAGGAAACTGGTCTTTCAATATGTATATTGCTATAGTTATTCCATCTATGAATTATTTTGTATAAATAAATATTCTTATATTCGAGTTTATGTTTTGGAATTCTTTTATTACATATCTAATAAAAACCAAGTTTATAAGTTGATGACAAAATGGCTAATAGATGTAATTATAGACTAAGCCTTGCATTATCCTTAGCTCAATTATTGGACTTCCTGCAAATTTGCAAATAATTAAAAATCACAAAACTGTAACTTGACTTGAATAGCCTATCTATATCTAGCCTATTTAGATATATATATATATATATATATATATATATATATATATATTATTGAATCCCCCACTTTTCTTTTTAACTCACTTACTGACTGACTGTGTTCAATCACTCTCAATTCTTTATTCTTAAAAATTTTTAATTTTGATTTTACCCCTTTTTGTCGCGCCTTTTATGAAATGTGCACACCTAATGCACGCCCCGTATTTGCAACGTTTGGTTGGTTCTTTAATTAACTATTTATTTCAATGCCTCGACTATTTAAGCTCTTAAATCTCAGGGTGGTCAACTACTTATAGTGAGTTCTGTTATAAGTAGATGTGCAAAGTCCAACCAAAGTGCACCTCTTTTGTTTTAGTACTAAATTTTTTTTACTCTACTTTTGTATATGCCAAAATTATACTACGATCAGCGTTGCTTTGTGCCAAATTAAATTACTACCAAAATTATATGACTGTTTTTTGACGTTTTAAGATATCTCAGCACTCACCTGGTTTATACTCCGTTCTTGGCCGCTCTGACTGCTGGCTCAAAATCCTTGTCGCCGTATGCGTCTTTACACTTTTGTCCTATCTGATTGAAGTTTAGTACCGCCTCCAGGTGTTGTTCTTAAATTTAGCTGCTCCCCAATACCTGAAATAATTAACCCTAATTTAGAATTTTGAATACCCAGTGCTGTAACTTCCCCTGTGCTAATTTCTGCTTCGAATCCTCCAGTACCAATTGTTGCTATCCTAAATTTCGCTCTTCGTGTTTTCAATTACTCCGTCTGCTTCTTCGTATCTTATCCAAATCTACTCGTCGTCTTACTTCAAAATTGCTCTATGCTCCGCTACCTAATAATCGCTATCCAAATCCCACTTCTTTCCTGTATATGTTTCCTCTCGATGTCCTGCTACAAATCTATAAATCGCTATCCAAATCCAACTTCTTTCCGTTATATATTTCCTCCCGATGTCCTGCTACAAATCTATAAATCGCTCTCCAAATCCAACTTCTTTCCTTTATATATTTCCTCTCGATGTCCTGCTACCTAATATCGCTATCCAAATCCCACTTCGTTCCTTATATATTACCACTCGATGTCCTGCTACCTTTCCCAATATCACTCCAAATCTATATAATTTTCCGTCGCTTCGCCGTTGCACAATCACCACTCTTTATACTTATTACTCTCGTCGCTGTTACTTCTTTACGCTTCTTTACTTAATCAAACTCTTTAAAATCAAATACTTTTATTAACTTCTTTTAAAATCGTAATACAAATTAGCACAGTTTGAAAAACACGTCTTTTTACAAAATGAATTTCGAAAATAATCTCCGTTGTTTGCTTTCCAAGGCGACCATTTTAACTTTTCTGCCTACTACACTTTTAAAGTACATAGCTAAATCGTCCAATAACATCCTAACATTTCGTTTGTGTCGCACATACCCTAGTTCATGTCCTTTTACACTTTCCTGATTCACATACAATTCTATTATTTGTCCTAAATATTTACAGTTCACCAATCATATTTGAAGTTGTTATAACTAATAATTTTGAGCTTACAAATATTGTCCAAAAGTTGATTCTATTTAAAATGAAACCAAAATAAATCACACTTGAACCTGGATGCGTGGTTGATAGTAAACATTTATAGACGCATCCGGTTTTTGGACGGCAAATGTACTTTCAATGGCCTTTAAAATTCAAACTCGGCATAAACCCTTGAGCACTGTACATCTTACTACGTCATTTAGTCATTTCAATACTACCTTTTGGCACTTAATTTCAACTACCATTTTGAATGGTATTTTAGTATACGTAAAATACGGCAAACCTACATTTTTAAGTTTATGTGATCAAATATGTGGATTATTTTGCTTGGCATATAACTACCTTGTACTAAATAACCCTTAGAACTCTTGGTATCTCCCTTATACACTACAATATATATATATATATATATATATATATATATACATATATTGTCGTGGAAATTATAGGTTAAGAAGAATAGATAGGTCTAGGTAATAAATTTTTAACAACCGTGTACATAGGAAATAGGAACAATTTCTTTACGCACCAAATTAATTAGTTGTGACATTGAAAACGGACGGTTAATAACATATTTTGTATTTCTAAATCAGACTGTTAAATTTGCATAACATATAGAAGCTTTAGAGTACATGAAACTCAAGGATACGCATAATTAGTTTTAATATTTTAAATCAAGCGCATCGGATAAGAAACGGAGCTTTTGGGTATAAAAAATCAATAATTTAAACGCATATTTCCTTTAACTGAACTAAACGTTCGTTACACAAATCCTAAGAAACTCTAAAACTTGGAATTATAATTTCAAACGGACAGTTTGCTTCATAGAAACACCGGATAGTTAAAATGTCAAGTTCAAGGAACTGGAATGAAGGTTAGCACAGAATTCTGTAGAATTGTATGTAACGGTCGATGCCGCAAGCTACTAAAATAACAGACGCTTTGAAGGCAAAGTGAAATGGAATATCCATAATGTAAAACAGGCAGAGAACACGTATAAAAAAACGTTGGTTGAAATACTCGTCTAAAGTACGTGGTAGATTTGGAGGCCAACCACAATATCGATTTTCTGTTGCTTGAGTGGGATTCTAAAAGAGACAGTAAATATGGGTTAAACGGAAAAAGATAGCTAGGGGTTGGACGTTGAAAACGTGAGAAAGCAATCTAATTGATTGAAGGCGAGAAGTTTCAAGAAGCTCGCAACAGTTAGATGTTGTTGAATAGGTTTCAATGTAAAAGCACGGTAGACTGGGAATTTTCGGACGTAGAAGTTCGTTACGTACAAAATTTGTAGAATCTATTTTGAAAAATAAGCATTTTGATGGAAATAGGGTCCGTGAAGGGTGTACAAAATCATATAAATACACTAGGAGAGGTATTAAAGCTCTCTGTACTTACTCTTACTTGCTCTTACTTTGTATTGATTTTTGTACGTCGCTTATTCGTTGACTTATACAACATCCTAATTTAAAAGTGTGTAAAACGCAGTTAGTAACGTACATCGATAATGTATTAAAAGTGTGATTTGCACAAGTTACTACACGCAACGATCTAATGAAAGGATGGTACTAGGGTAAGCAAGTTGAGAAGTTTGAAACAAGTATGCGTGAAGTTTAGTGATTACGGAAGGTTAAGCTTGGTCGGGAGAAGTATCGGGGTAGAAACACGGAAGGCGGTTGCAGAGATTTGGATAGCGAGAGAAAATAAGTTGGATCCAAGTATAATAACGAAGTGTATGGACACAACGACGAGGGTTTTGGAACACATCTTCAGAGGTAACGATGGAAGAAGCTTACTCCAGGTAATAAAATTAATTTCTTGCTTTTGCTTGAACATTTGTGCTGGTATTTTGTGCTTGAGTGATTTGACTTATTGGGGGTGTATTTTATTACCATAAAAACTCACTTGAAGGGGTATATGTAAAGGACAATTGATATTGATTATTTAAAAAAATGTTTATAAATGACATAAAATTTTGTTGTAAGAAGTAAACGGGTCTCTAGGTTTGTTTTAAACGAAGATGCGATGTTTAAACGCATTTAGAGTAACTGGGTTATACTGAGCTCACCATAAGACCAAAATAAAAATCAATTTAGGGTTCCACGACGGGCCCATCTACTCGTCTAAAATAAAACTGTTGAAATAAATAGAAATTTTGAAATTTCAAAAGGTTTAAGGATTAAAATTGTAACATTTTATGAACTGTGTATACAAATATGTGAATATTTTCGTGGTAATGGAAATTATTTTATATGTGTAAATAAAAAGGTTGTATGTCTTGTTGCATTATTTAGTGGTAATTTCATTTGACATTATATGTGAGAAAGAATAAACTTAAGATGGTAGGTATCCAAGAAGAAGCAGATTTTAGAACTAGCCATGGTGTGCAGAAATAAGGAGGCGTTCCAAAGGTATTGTAAGAATTATATATATATATATATATATATATATATATATATATATATATTTAAGATATCTCGACTGGTTCAATAATTATTTAATTTGTTTTATTATTGGGGAAAGCAGTCAAATTTGATGGATTAATAAAATACTCTTTCAATCATTCAAGCTTTCGATAAATTTATTATCTTCGTCAGGAATCTAATATATATAAAATTAATTGTTGGAATAGTAGTTTAACATTACTTACGGTTATGAGTTTTATATATACATATAACTAAAGATATCGAAAAAAATTTTTAAATGTACAGAGTATGAAATTTTGAAAGACATTGACATGTATTAACAGTTGCTGACTATGTAAAAATAATTAATTTGTGTATGAAAATTTACATATCTCAATGTGTTTATAAATATGTATCAAATTAAAATTAAAATTATAAATAAATTTAAACTAATTTTGAAAAATTAAAGTGAATGATTATTACTTTTAATAAGGGATATTAGATAAGAATAAATATTGTTCAAATTTTGCGTATCTGTTTTCTTGTTTAGTGTGTTGGCATTTATTGATATTGCAATCATTTCTAAAATAAACGTTTGTGATAATTTGGTTCTCTGAAAATAATTTTAGTGTCTGTAAAGTTCATGGAATGTCCTGTTTCAATTACATGAGTGGTAAGAGCACAAGAGTTAATTTTCCTCTTACAATCACTTTTGTGTGAAATTATTCTGGCTGAAAGCCATCTTCCTGTTTGTCCAACATAACAGGTTTGACAATTCTGACAAGGTATTTCATAAACTAAACCAACAAAATAATATCAGATTTAAAAAAATCTAATAATATAACCCCGAAGAAGCAAAAAATTAACAATTTACAATGCTACTGCTCCCAAATTTTACGGACTTCCTAAAATACACAAACCCACACTCACACTTAGACCAATAATATCATCAATTTCAGCTCCCAATTCCAAAATTGCAGAAATGATAACCAACATACTTACTAATGCATATAACACAGACAACATTTATTATGTCAGAGATTCTTTTCAGTTTGCGACTTTTATAAACGAATACCAACTTCCAACAGGTTATGTGTTGATTAGTTTAGATGCTATTTCTCTCTTCAATAACATTCCTTTTACACTTGTAAAAGATAGTATAGAAAACCATTGGGAAACAATTAAATCTCACTGCAAACTAAGTTATAACAAATTTATTAATCTAGTAGAATTTATCTTTAACACAACATACTTTACTTATAACAATACCTTCTACAAACAAACAATAGGCACTCCCATGGGATCTACGATATCTCCTATAATTGCACAATACGTTATGGATGACCTACTCATTACATGCATTCCTAAACTAAATTTCCAATTTCCATTTTTCAAGAAATATGTTGATGACTTAATTTGCAGTATTCCTGAAGGAAGAAGTGACGAAGTACTTCAACTATTCAACACATACAACACAGATATACAATTTACTATTGAAACAGAAACCAACAAAAGTATTCCTTTTTTAGATATGCTAATTACTAGAACAGAAAACAACATCCTTATTACTAGTTGGTATCAAAAACCAATGTCTTCTGGAAGATTTTTAAATTTTCATTCCTATCATCCATTGAAAACCAAAATTAACCTAGTACTAGGAATGAAAAATAGAATTGAACTAATATCACACCCTACACAAAAAAACTATAACTTAAACCAATTAAAAAACATACTTATACAAAATTCATACCCTCCAGGATTAATAAATAAATTATTATTCAATAATTCTTCGAAATCAGAATATACAACAAACAATACAACAATAAAAATAACAATAGTAATAACAATTCCATAACACAACCTTTATTTTACACACTTCCATACATACAAAACGTCACAAATAAAATATCTAACATATTTAAAGAATTTAAAGATGTAAAAATTTCCAATAAAACTATACTCACTATAAATAAAATATTTTCTAAAGTAAAAGATAACACTCAAAAACTACAGGAGTCTGGTTTAGTTTATGAAATACCTTGTCAGAATTGTCAAACCTGTTATGTTGGACAAACAGGAAGATGGATTTCAGCCAGAATAATTTCACACAAAAGTGATTGTAAGAGGAAAATTAACTCTTGTGCTCTTACCACTCATGTAATTGAAACAGGACATTCCATGAACTTTACAGACACTAAAATTATTTTCAGAGAACCAAATTATCACAAACGTTTATTTTTAGAAATGATTGCAATATCAATAAATGCCAACACACTAAACAAGAAAACAGATACGCAAAATTTGAACAATATTTATTCTTATCTAATATCCCTTATTAAAAGTAATAATCATTCACTTTAATTTTTCAAAAATTAGTTTAAATTTATTTATAATTTTAATTTTAATTTGATACATATTTATAAACACATTGAGATATGTAAATTTTCATACACAAATTAATTATTTTTACATAGTCAGTAACTGTTAATACATGTCAATGTCTTTCAAAATTTCATACTCTGTACATTTTAAAAATTTTTTTCGATATCTTTAGTTATATGTATATATAAAACTCATAACCGTAAGTAATGTTAAACTACTATTCCAACAATTAATTTTATATATATTAGATTCCTGACGAAGATAATAAATTTATCGAAAGCTTGAATGATTGAAAGAGTATTTTATTAATCCATCAAATTTGACTGCTTTCCCCAATAATAAAACAAATTAAATATATATATATATATATATATATATATATATATATATATATATATATATATATATATATGTATAATCAAAAATTGCTAACTGAAAAGTTTAGGGTTATTTTCAGTTGAGAACACTAATTAGTAGCGAAAATTTAGAGTTATTTTCAGTTGAGAACACTATTAGTAGCGCATATTTCCTACTTGAAGCAACAGATCTTTTCTGTACAAAGTCTGCTATCGACGCTAGGTGGCGAGCCAACTCTGCTGAATAAAGGTGTAATATGAATTCCGTTAGTACTAGCCCAGCCTGAACAGATGACGCTGTTAACTGCGTTTTGATTCAATGTATGGCAGATTGTCATTTTATTCTTTATTGGTCTGTGTACTGAAGCTTCAAACAATCATGTCCGAGTGACGCAAATATCCGTCGGGCGCACATCGATAGCATGCATAATGACGCTTAGGTACGGCGTTAGCAGCAAACGTTTTAACTGCAGCGCTGTTCACTGCACAAAACACAGAAAAGAACGTTGTTTGTCAACATGTATTCTGTACAAGCTTCACGTGCCGCGGCACCGTTATTAGTGGTCTGTAGCTGAGAGACAACCGGGCGGAAACCCGCGAGCTGCAAAACGGCGTACCTGTCAATTTGTTGGCCTAGTAGATTTTTTTTTCATAGTAAGTACGACAAACATTACTTAACCTGCTATATTTTATATTTTTCTCTGAGTAGTTTCATTTCAAACACTGTATTGCGTAAAAAATCCCTCCTAGCCCTTTTAGCCTTCTTGTAAATACGCTTCTGTTTATAGTATACAGTTACGTACATACGTACTTGTTCACTTAATTTTTAATTTAGTAACTCAAGTTTATTTTAAGTTCTTAAAAGTTTTAAGTTCTTACTGCTATTGTGATTTTTTTCTAATATTAATAGTAGATAAAATAAAATAAAAGTATATATATATATATATATATATATATATATATATATATATATTACTTAAAATTTATTGGAATTTGGTCATTTTCAACTATCTTAGTTATATGATGTTATTGTGATGAAATGAAACTGCTCAATCAATCATTTTAATTCACTACATATGACGCGTTTCGGTTTTCCATTTTCAAATATGTTTCTAAAAATATTATTATATACCCAACTTAAACCTAAAGCAGACCAAAAAAACAGAACACACACAATTTATAAGATTAATTGCTCGGATTGCACGGGGCTATACATTGGAAATTCAAAACAGTACTTACATAAACGCATATATGAACATAAATATACAATAAAAACTTCTAATAAAAAGAGCACTGCCCTTGCAGCACATGCCATTGAAAAAGTTCACCAGTTTGACTTCGAAAATGTCTGTATCCTGAGTACCGCAGTTAATGATAAGAAAAGAAACCTTTTAGAAACAATACAAATCCAAAAAAACCCAAATGCCATAAATTCAAAAAATGACCAAGATGATTTTTGCAATATATACCACAACTTAATTCACCAAAAATAAATAAATTTAAAAAAAAAAACTGTAGAAATATTCTCATGTACCATCTGCTACAGATTATAATTTATAGTATCTAGTTTAATTTCTACTCAGTGGTAATTAGGATTTTTAAAGGTTAAGTTGAATGACAGATGTAGTCAGATAAGTTAAGGTTAGGATTAGAGATGTAAAATAATATAGTTTTAAAAACATTTTTATATTGTTAACTTAAGGTATATATAAATCTAGATTTTTATTAATAGTAATTTGTGTAATAATATTTTTAGAAACATATTTGAAAATGGAAAACCGAAACGCGTCATATGTAGTGAATTAAAATGATTGATTGAGCAGTTTCATTTCATCACAATAACATCATATAACTAAGATAGTTGAAAATGACCAAATTCCAAGAAATTTTAAGTAAAATATAAACAGATGGTCAAGAAAGGATGAATATAATATATATATATATATATATATATATATATATATATATATATATATATATATATATTAATAGTTATTAAGATGAAATGAAAACCCAACTTTGTATTTAAAGTTGAATTACCATTTCAAATCGAACTAGTAATTGAAAACCACTAAAAGAACGGCTACAGCAGGATTTGAAACTGCAACCTCTGATTCTCCGGATCAGTGCTCTAACCAATTGAGCTATCTAGCCTAATTGTTTAGATGATGTTATACTTAATACTACTGAAGTTTGGCCCTTGTTAACGATTTTCAATTACGTCTTGCATTTAAGGAAATTGAATCTAGTTATATACATAATTCATGTACTAATAACTTGATCATCCCATTTTTGCAACGTTCGGAATAATACAAACATGTAATTATATTATTATTAATACAGAAGAATAATCCACATTTGGAATGCAAATGAATGCTTAATATATATTAATAGTTATTAAGATGAAATGAAAACCCAACTTTGTATTTAAAGTTGAATTACCATTTCAAATCGAACTAGTAATTGAAAACCACTAAAAGAACGGCTACAGCAGGACTTGAACCTGCAACCTCTGATTTTCCGGATCAGCGCTCTAACCAATTGAGCTATCTAGCCTAATTGTTTAGATGATGTTATACTTAATACCACTAAAGCTTGGCTCTTGTTAACGATTTTCAATTACGTCTTGCATTTAAGGAAATTGAATCTAGTTATATACATAATTCATTTTTTCATTTCATCTTAATAACTATTAATATATATTAAGCATTCATTTGCATTCCAAATGTGGATTATTCTTCTCTATTAATAATAATATAATTACATGTTTGTATTATTCCGAACGTTGCAAAAATGGGATGATCAAGTTATTAGTACATGAATTATGTATATAACTAGATTCAATTTCCTTAAATGCAAGACGTAATTGAAAATCATTAACAAGGGCCAAGCTTCAGTAGTATTAAGTATAACATCATCTAAACAATTAGGCTAGATAGCTCAATTGGTTAGAGCACTGATCCGAAGAATCAGAGGTTGCAGGTTCAAATCATGCTGTAGCCGTTCTTTTAGTGGTTTTCAATTACTAGTTCGATTTGAAATGGTAATTCAACTTTAAATACAAAGTTGGGTTTTCATTTCATCTTAATAACTATTAATATATATTAAGCATTCATTTGCCTTCCAAATGTGGATTATTCTTCTCTATTAATAATAATATAATTACATGTTTGTATTATTCCGAACGTTGCAAAAATAGGATGATCAAGTTATTAGTACATGAATTATGTATATAACTAGATTCAATTTCCTTAAATGCAAGACGTAATTGAAAATCGTTAACAAGGGCCAAGCTTCAGTAGTATTAAGTATAACATCATCTAAACAATTAGGCTAGATAGCTCAATTGGTTAGAGCACTGATCCGGAGAATCAGAGGTTACAGGTTCAAATCCTGCTGTAGCCGTTCTTTTAGTGGTTTTCAATTACTAGTTCGATTTGAAATGGTAATTCAACTTTAAATACAAAGTTGGGTTTTCATTTCATCTTAATAACTATTAATATATATTAAGCATTCATTTGCATTCCAAATGTGGATTATTCTTCTCTATTAATAATTATATATATATATATATATATATATATATATATATATGAATTATTAATAACGACCTCCTTTATTCTAATTTTCCAAAAATATTGTGGGTTTTAGGTCGGCTGGATTATTTAAGAAAACTCTTTTTTATAAACCTGAGCTTTCGGATTTATTTTAATCCTTTTTCAAAGGTACTACAATTACAAAATTGATGAATAAACAGTAAATCATATTTTATACTTACTAAGGTGAGGTTATATAATAAAATTGGCAATTAACATAAAAAGTTATTTTCGTTATAAATTTTTTTAAATGTATATAACAACGCCAAATTACAACAAGAGGTAAAAATATTATGTATATAAAATATTGATAATAAATAAAAGTCAAAAGTTTGATAGAAATTGTTATTAAAAGGCAACCTTAAAAATGTTTATTATAACTATGTATGTACCTGCGTGTAACACTGTGAGTGTATGTATGAGTCTGTATGTGTGTATGTGTGTGTAGTGTGTTTCTGTGGTTTTTTTTTGTTTGTAATATATTTAAGAGAAATTTATCTTATAGATCCATTGATAAATTTGTTGTTGTATGGTTGTTTTTATTTTTGATATTTAAAAGATACGTGTAGATACAATTTAAGTCATTAACATCTGTTCTTTTGTTCATAGTATTTTTTTGTTGGTAGATGTGGCACATTTCTAGAAACTCTTTTTTTGATTTTTTGTCTTCCATCTGTAATATAATTGGATTGTTAAAATCTATTTTATGTTTTTTAGTATTTACTTGTACACATAGGGCACAAGCATTGGGTTTTATACGTATATCGCTTTTATGTTGGGTTATTCGTTGTTTAAGTGTTTGTTTGCTTTGCCCTACGTAACATTCATTGCAATCCAGACAATTGATCTTATATATGATATTTCTTTTATTTAATAAAAAACAACTATCCTCCACAATTAATAAAACGTCTTTTATATAAATGCAGAATTTATGGATACTAATACACAAAACAACACAAATAATAATAATAAACAAATGGACACTACAGTTACATTTAAATCTCTTCCATACATTGAACACCTTACACCAAAACTAACTAACGTTTTAATAAATTTAACATAAAAATAACTTCTAAAAATACTTTAACCTTAAATTACCTTTTCTCTAAAATTAAAGACAAAACTCCGATTTTAAATAAAAGAAATATCATATATAAGATCAATTGTCTGGATTGCAATGAATGTTACGTAGGGCAAAGCAAACAAACACTTAAACAACGAATAACCCAACATAAAAGCGATATACGTATAAAACCCAATGCTTGTGCCCTATGTGTACACGTAAATACTAAAAAACATAAAATAGATTTTAACAATCCAATTATATTACAGATGGAAGACAAAAAATCAAAAAGAGAGTTTCTAGAAATGTGCCACATCTACCAACAAAAAAATACTATGAACAAAAGAACAGATGTTAATGACTTAAATTGTATCTACACGTATCTTCTAAATATCAAAATTAAAAACAACCATACAACAACAAATTTATCAATGGATCTATAAGATAAATTTCTGTTAAATATATTACAAACAAAAAAAAAACACAGAAACACACACTACACACACATACAGACTCATACATACACTCACAGTGTTACACGTAGGTACATACATAGTTATAATAAACATTTTTTAAGGTTGCCTTTTAATAACAATTTCTATCAAACTTTTGACTTTTATTTAATATCAATATTTTATATACATAATATTTTTACCTCTTGTTGTAATTTGGCGTTGTTATATACATTTTAAAAAAATTTATAACGAAAATAACTTTTATGTTAATTGCCAATTTTATTATATAACCTCACCTTAGTAAGTATAAAATATGATTTACTGTTTATTCATCAATTTTGTAATTGTAGTACCTTTGAAAAAGGATTAAAATAAATCCGAAAGCTCAGGTTTATAAAAAAGAGTTTTCTTAAATAATCCAGCCGACCTAAAACCCACAATATTTTTGGAAAATTATATATATATATATATTGAAAGTTATCCGAATTCGGAGGTGTGGAAAGCTTTTATAGTCAAAGTGTGGGACTCTCGAAACGGCATACCCACTAAAACCACTCCCATGGCGGGTGCGTCAACGTCTCCGCCGCACTGAAGCCTACACGGCTTATTATGCTAACCTTGGCTAAGTATTATACCCAATCTACAAAGCCTGCACCCCGTATCATAGAGTACAAGTCTCTTGATGAAAGGGTATCGACTTCCTTCGGGTCTAACTTTGGTCGCCCGAATAGGCGCTCTATCGTTCTACCCAACGCCTCGCATCTGCATAGTACATGCATTACAGTCTCCGGTTCCTCTAAGCGTAGTCTGCCTTCGAGGTCTCCGTTATATTTATGCATCCTCTGGAGGTGAACCTTGACAGAAGTGTGTCCTGTCAGGAACCCCACAGTGATTCTGAGCTGTTCCCTGCTTAAACAAAGCAGTTCCTGAGTTCTGTTTTTGCCAGGCCCCTTTACCAGCGCCTTGCTATGTGTTAGTCCTGGTCTGTTCTGCCAGTCTCTTTGGTGTTGGTTGCACATCCATTCGCTGATATAGCTACGGATAGCAGCTTTAGTGACTCGCCAGGTTCGAGACCGATAAATGACCCTTGCGTCCCTTGTCTTGCAAGTTCATCTGCAATTTTATTTCCCTTGAGTCCTTGATAGCCTGGCACCCACTGTAATGTAACACAGTTTTGTTATGCCAGTCCATTAAGTGCTTCAATACATTCCCACACCAGTCTATATGACACTTTCTGACTTGTTAGAGTCTTGATACAAGTATATTAGTTTAATTTATTTTAATGAATGATTAACTATTTAAAGAATCTAATACTTTTTTGTACGCAATTTATTGGTCAGAGGGCGCCAAATTATGAAGTGTCATGTGGCGATTTTTGGCCTCGCGAGGGCAAGACTGTACATTAATTTGCAAATGCTAAATTTTATGGTTCTGTGGGGGTATCGAGAAAGTTTATTCCAAGTACCATGCGGCTTATTTTATTTTTTAACACAAAATCGGTACTGTATTATGTAACTACGCTATTGTTTCTCTTTTACAATAATTAATGCAGCAATTTAATTTATTACATTACTATAATTAATTTTTAAAAAATAACTAATTTGCAAATCTTTTTCGCTTTGAATGGATAAAAAAGTAAAAGCTTCTAGTATTATATAATTTTTAAGGTAAAGTTTATTGCTTTTAATTTAGTTTTAGTTCAGTAATGGATATTGTCTTCACTATAATTATTTGATTTTAATTAGGTTAAAAGTATGGCAAATCACTTTACTGTTAAGGATGCTTACGTAAGAAAGGTAACAAAAATAGAAAAGAGTACACTTCTTATGATATACAAATAAATACGAAATATTTCAATTATAACTAATCAATTGTAACAGATCATGACGATCGAAAATTAAAGAATGTATAACCAAAATGAAAAAGCCATTTGCAAAGTAGAAAAGGAGAAGAATTGCTAGTAATAGAAGATTTTTAATTTAACTAAAGGTCAAAGTAAAGAAGCAAAAATAGTTCGCTTATACATACTGCTTAAGAGAGAGAGATGATAGAGGCGATAAGCTAATTGAGTTCTATACCAAAAATAACAGAAAATTAGCTCATGCAGTGTTTAAAAAAAGTAATCGTAGACGGTACATCTGGAAAGTGTGTGAGTTACATATAACTTTTATTAGAAACAAATTCAAAACTAGGTAAAAATTGTGAAGTTACTCAGGTGCAGATAATAATAACTTAATCTAATCGTAGCAAAATGCAATTATATTGTAGGAATGGGACGATTCGGCGCGGCCGATTTAGAGCGGTCGATTCAGCGCGGCCATTACGGCGCAGGGACGTTTTGGCACAGGGACGTTCCGTCGCAGAGACTTTTCGACGCCGGGAGATTTCAGCATAGGACCTAAAGACTACATGTGCATAGGCTAAAAGTCGAAATTTTTACTACTAAAAGAGAATTATCGATTCGGTACATATACGAAAATAGTGTTGAGGCGAAAATAGTGTTGAGGCCTCAATTTAGGTTAGTATGTGAAATGTTTTGCTACTGTGACAAGAGTCGAACAGGTACATGTGCGAAAATAGTGTTGAGGTTTCAACTTGGTTAGAAGTCTAAATGTATTACCACTAAGACGTAATAATCGAAACCGTACATGTGCGAGGATAGTATAGAGGTGGAAATTGTGTTAAAGTTTCAACTTATGTTAGAAGTCAAAATGCTTTACTACTACGACATAATAATCGCAACGGTACATGTGTAAAGATAGTGTTGAGGCGAAAATAGTCTTGGGGTTTCAACTTAGGTTAGATGTCAAAATATTTTACTACTAAGAGAGTATTATCGATTCGGAACATGTGCGAAAATAGTGTTGAAGCGAAAATACTGTTGTGGTCTTATTTTAGGTTAGTATTCGACATGTTCTGCTACTGTGACAAGAGTCGAACGGGTACATGTGCGAAAATAGTCTTAAAGTTTCAACTTAGGTTAGAAGTCACAATGTTTTATTACTAAGACGTAATAATTGAAAGTGTACATATACGGGGATAGTGTGGAGGCGAAAATAGTGTTGAGGTTTCAACTTAGGTTAGAAGTCGAATTGTTTTACTACTAGAACATAATCATCGAAACGGTACATGTACGGAGATAGTGTTGAGGCAAAAATAGTGTTAAGGTTAGAATTCGAAATGTTTTACTACTAAGAGAGAATAATCGGTACATGTGCGAAAATAGTTTGTAACAACCCGATTTTTAATCGCTTTGTTGAGCATAAAATTGTATATTTCACGAACCGTGGTAGAATTATTATATGTACGGGTTACAAAGCCTGCATAGACCGTGGTGGAATAATCTCATACAAGCAAATGCTTCTATATTTTAAAAAGCTTTCGTTTTACATCTACGGTACCTGAGATCGCATAATATTTACAATACAATGTAGTGAGAGGGTTTAGTTTCTGGTATTTAAACATATGGTGCGGCCTATGGCCGCAGGACCGGACGAATTCATTGGGGTTTTTGCAGGAATGTGGTTGCAGATGTAAAGAAACAGCAATGATTCTTGGCTTTTTTTGGTGTGTGGTCTTTGGGTACAGACGTGTTTATGTGTGTGCTTAGAACACGTGAGTATTTATTTTGTTTGAAGGACATTTTTTTAATAATGCAAAGCAACCCTTTGCTATGAGTTTTATTTCGATTCTGCATCACTTTTGTAGCGTCTTATTAATTTGTAGGGAAGGATTACTTTAATTCTACATAGACGCTACGACGGTGTGCTATTGCTTAGGGTTATTTAAAAGAAAATTCCTTTGCTTCAACTACCGGTCATTGGAACGTAATAAAGACGTGAACTAACCTTTGTTAATAGCTCAGTAAAGAAAGCTTTTTCGGATTTACGTGTCAAACTTTTGTAGTGTTGTAAAGGTTAATTATTATAGACCAGTTGATACTGTTTACTTTTGATCGCGGAAATGTATGTTCGTTCTACCTATAGTCGCTAAAGACGGGGTGCGGGAGCCGTGTTGCGAGCTGTAGGCCGGTCTGTTTTTTTGTGAATTATATTGACAGTAAATTACGTTCGCGTGTTCCGGAAATAATCATTGAAGAGAGCATACGGTATTAACCCATGGAATCCTTGATTTAATCTGTACATACGGATACCGTGTTGTAAAGACAGTAATGCATAGTTGTGTTTCACAGTGCTTTTGTTAATATAATTAAAGGTCAAGTTAATCATAGTTAGGCTAAAGATTAGGTATATGTGACGACGTGCACGTCCCTAGATATCAAATAGGTTAGATAGAATTACGTTTATTTTATGTCGGAATAGTGGACCCTGTAGGCCCTATTTCATTTCGAGTTCAAGACTGTTTATTTATTTGTGTATATATATGCTTTTCCGGACAGTCGATGGTATAATAAAATGTTATTGCTTTTTCTAAACTACGAGTTTATTTCATGATTACTTTTATTAGGTATCAGTGCCTTTCCGCTGATTGGCGCCCATGTTTATTATAAATTGTTAATATATGTATTGATGATTTTTATCCATATCGCATATTTGGTAAGTACAAGCAAGGGTTTAGTTAAGAGTTTGAACCACGACCTACGCCGCTGAGTTTAGTCTGCCTGGCCTTAATTAACCGTCTTGACTGGTCTTTACAGGCCCTCGACGGACGGTTGATTAGGTAATTATTACAAGTTTTGATGCGAAAATACTGTTGAGACCTTAATTTAGGTTAGTATTCGAAATGTTTTGCTACTGTAATAAGAGTCGGACGGATACATATGCGAAAATTGTGTTGAGGTTTCAACTTAGGTTAGAAGTCGAAATATTTTAATACTAAAACAAAGGTATTAAACGGGTGCATATACGAAAATAGCGTTGAGGTTTCAACGCAGGTTAATAGTCAAAATGTATTACTACAAAAAACAAGAGACGGCGCCGAGACGTCCTAGGATCGAAACGTCCTTGTGCCTAAAAGTCCTTGCGCCGAAACGTCTTTGTTCCAATATGCCTTGGCGCCGATTTAACAGCGCCTGAACGGTAGGATCGAATCGGCTGCACCAAAACCTCATAGTGTTTGTTTTATTTTGCTTAAGTTTTAATTTTTTATTGCGCTTCATGTCTTTTTCTTTCAGATATTATGCGAATCCGACTACTTTATAGATGGCACATTTGAATCTTCGCCACCGCTATTTTCTTAGGTGTATGTGATCTTCGCAGAGAAATTCGGAGAAGGTTCATCAATTATCGTATATGCTTCTTCCAAATAAACAAGGTGCAACATACACAATAATGGTAGACACGTTAAAAAATTTAGAATCTAATTTGAATCCGATTCATATATCAAGTGATTTTGAACTGGCTGCGATTTCGGCGTTCAAGAACGCATTTCCAACTGCTAAAATGCAGGCATGTTTTTTTCATTTGACCGAAAATATGAAAAAGCATATTGCTAGCTCAATCTTGACCTTACATGTGATTTTCCAATGCTCCACCCGAAGGTACTACATTGACTAGGAAGAAAGTTTTTCTTACCTGGAAAATTTAAAATTTTGTCGAACCCTTGCTGTTCCAAGCAAGGTAGGGATCTTTAACGTGCGTGACAACACTCAAACACGGTACCTCCATTTTACCTCTCATCCGAACGAGGGTGTATTTTTGTGAAAAATGCTCAAACTTAACCGCTCACTACAACGCGGATGCAGACATTGCGCCAAAGGCAAGAATGGTGGTGTCTCTTGCATTTGTACCAACTGGAGATCTAGATGGTGCAATAGACAGGTTAGCTGATGCATTTTCCCTGGAGCTACAACCACTGTTACAATGGTTTGTGGATTCTTTTGTGTAGCACGATTGAATCGTCATTGAAACATCAAAAGGACTGCAATTTTTCCCACAGCAATCTGGTGCTTGTACGATCGTGTAGTAAATGGCATGGACAGAACAAACAACTATACAGAAGCCTCCCATTGACGCCTTCAAACAGAAATGAAAATGATTAATCAAATTTTATGGAAATTTATAGATACATTAAGAAGAATTTAAAAAGGACGTGATATGTTCTATGAGCACTTGATAGCAGGCAATGAACCACCAAAAAAGTTAAAAAAATATCGCGATGCTGACACGCACATAAAAGCAATAGTGGGTAATTAACCAAACAGAGTTATAATTGACTATCTGCGTGGAATATCTTATAATTACGAGATGAATGCATGACTGTCGGATTGTTCTTTATTATTTTATGATACATTTTTCAATGTTAGAATATTCATCAAATTTGCTACATTTATTAATATATTTACTTTATTTCTTATTCCAAAAAACAATTTTAATGACTATTGATATATTGATAATGAGAATTTTGTATTTTAAGTCCTCATTCGTTATTAATTTTAAAATAAAATAAATTGGATGTCAATTTTTTTCTCGTCATTATTTCTCATACCCATTACTTTTGCTTTAACCTTGCTATTTACTAGTGTTTGCACCATTATCGAGCATAATTTTGGTTTATCTAACAAATTAAAACTAAACCTTAAAGCTACAGTCTTCAACGAGGACAATTGAATATCTTCGACCGAATAAAAATTTTAGGTTTTAAAATAATCTGTGTCAAATGGGACATCTGATGGACCGTCATTTACCTATAAAAGATTTTGAGTTAACATTAACCATCGCCACTAGACGCTACGCAACTCTGAATTTTTAAATTGCAGGATATAATTTTTTTGCATTTTTGATTTCTGTGGCATTTTTGTATTAACTTTTATTATTACGTGAGACAACTTTTATTTTTTAACTTGAGAAAAAATACTATTAGGGATTTTAATATAATAGATATTCAAATGTAATTTTATTGTTATTCTAAATTGAAGCTAATAAAGAATACTTACCCGAAAATTTCGTTCACGGCTAAAAATTAGTATTCTTCCGGGCGCTGGACCACTATCAGCTATTCTTCTTAATCTTCTTTGGGAATGAATCCACTCATAGTTTTTAAAATCTATTTTATTTACGTTTCGATCCATGACCTAGGATCGTTGTCAAAATAATAAAAACTTCAAGTTTGACGTTTATGACATAAATTGAAGGTTGCTTTGATTTATTGATGTTTGAAATATTTGGTTTGAGTACACTAAGCAAAAAATTTTAAAGTTTAAAAGAATGATTGCCTTCAATTTGTGTTGCGACCTGGGATCGACTTTCCTATGGTAGCCAATACGCTTAACGTGAAATCAGCTGATTAATTTTTATTGGTGAATTTTATATAAATTCAATAATTTGGGAAACATTTTTAACATGTTTCTATTTATACAATTGAGAGATTTCTGATTTTATGTCTTATTTTACCGAGATTCAGTGAAGGGGTTAAGCAACCTGTGGCTACCAAGATCCCCAACATTTATAATTTGCTGAAATAATGGTTTTCTAGTTAATATGCTTATTGTTATGTAATTAGTTATTGTATGTATAAATAGAAATCATGTATGTAGGCTGTATTTCATGTTAATATCGCAAGGAAAACCCAGGAAAAACTTGCAATGCTACCTAGATATTGTGGGCATTTGATCTTCATTTGTTATTTCTTTTGTTATTTCTTTTAGTAATGGAATCCATTGTTTACTGAAAGTCACGGATTCGTTTGCAACGCAGTTATTTTTATGTAGAGTTATATAGGCAGCTTCTTTGATTTTGCGTTTTTGGTGGTTTTCTTCTTTGTCGATAATTTTGCATCTTCCCATTTTATTTTATGACTGAGTCCCATGCATGTTGGCAAATCATGGATTTTCAAATTTTCTATTTTTTATATATGATTTATGTTCTCTTAATCGAACTTCAAATGGTCTGGAAGTTTCTCCTATATAAAACTTATTACATTCGCACGGTATTTTGTAGATACAGTTTTTTGAATTTTGTATTGCGTTTTTGGGTTTTGTTTTTGTTAATTGTGCTCTTAGTGTATTGTTAGTTCTAAATAC
Source organism: Platerodrilus igneus (assembly GCA_036346225.1). Taxonomy (NCBI): domain Eukaryota; kingdom Metazoa; phylum Arthropoda; class Insecta; order Coleoptera; family Lycidae; genus Platerodrilus; species Platerodrilus igneus. The sequence continues at coordinate 1,888,115 of JARFIW010001151.1, read as the reverse complement.
TGTTTTAATTCTAAATTTGTTTCCTATTCTTTGAATTTTTTCGGAGAATCCTTTTATGTATGGTATTGAGAGCATTTTGTGGTGTGTATCGTTGTTTTGTTTTCTTTTCTTTATTTTTAGGGTTTTATTCATTTCTTTCTCTATTATTCTTTTAGGATATTTGTTTTCTATTAGTGTACATCTGATTAGGTCTTTCTCTTTCTTTAAAATTTCTTCGTTTGATGATATTAATTTTGCTCTATCATACATGGTTTTGATAATTCCTCGTTTGACACATTGTGGGTGGTTTGAATCGAAGTTTAAGTATCTGTTTGTGTGCGTTGGTAGCCACAGGTTGCTTAACCTTCTTCACTGAATCTCGGTAAAATAAGACATAAAATCAGAAATCTCTCAATTGTATAAATAGAAACATGTTAAAAATGTTTCCCAAATTATTGAATTTATATAAAATTCACCAATAAAAATTAATCAGCTGATTTCACGTTAAGCGTATTGGCTACCATAGGAAAGTCGATCCCAGGTCGCAACACAAATTGAAGGCAATCATTCTTTTAAACTTTAAAATTTTTGCTTAGTGTACTCAAACCAAATATTTCAAACATCAATAAATCAAAGTAACCTTCAATTTATGTCATAAACGTCAAACTTGAAGTTTTTATTATTTTGACAACGATCCTAGGTCATCGATCGAAACGTAAATAATATAGATTTTAAAAACTATGAGTGGATTCATTCCCAAAGAAGATTAAGAAGAATGCTAAACAAACCACAACAAACATACAGGAGTATTTACAAGTCAGGTATGGGCCTGAAATTTGTATTTGTTTTAGACAGTTGGACAATCTAAACCTAAAGCTATCGCATTCCAAAATTCACTCACATTCCTAATAAAGTGCAGAAACAACGAAATAATACCAAAAGGATTTAGAATCAAATTTGGAAAGACAAGCAATAAACTATCAAGAATTCTCGAAAGAGCAAGTTACAGTATGATGAGGAAAGACTACAAAACCACCGACACATTATTTATAAGTTAAAACAAGATATTGAGGGCATTATAAATTTCATACGAATAAAGGTAACAAAATATGATTTTGATAAAATTCTCGTTAGTGCAAAACCTACTACGAATCAGTATTTTCCAAACAAAAGAAATTCACATAAAGAAATTTAATAACCTATTTATAGAAAAAAAAAAAAAATAACACACAAACTAAAACGTTAGAAAACAGGGACACCATGCTAAACACCGTGATAAATTTATCAAACAGAACTATTAACGACACAGAAAAATCAATTCTTTCAAAAGGCCTTAATTTTGCAGTAACACCAAAATCAATACCAACCTTTGAAATAATTAGCTGTATTGAGAAAACAGCAAACCAACTCGAAGAAGATCAAGCAAACGAATTTAGAATACGATGTAAAATCGAAATAGAAAAGAATCACAAAATAAAGCCAAATGTAAGTAATAACGAAATAAAAGCAATTCGCAATCTAAAAACGATAACTCAATTATAATTCTACCTGCTGACAAAGGCAATGCAACAGTAATAATGAATAAAAACGATTACAACACAAAAGTCAACGAACTATTGAACACTGAGAATTACACCAGTTTAGAAACGGACCCAACAAAATCAATTGAAAATAAAATATACAAAACTCTATTTAAATTTAAAATGAATTCGAAGACAAAGAAAGAAGTAAACTAGTCCCACATTACAGTAAACCACCCACTTTTACGGTCTACCAAAATTCATAAAAAGACATTCCTCTAAGACCTATCGTAAGCTCAATAGATTCACCATGCCAGAATTTAGCAAAATTTCTACTAAAATTATAAATCCATTAGCAGGCAAAACGGATTCTTTCATTAAAAACAACCAACACTTTTTAGAAAAACTATCAAACATAAAAATTGAAAATACACACACAATGGTAAGCTTTGATGTAGTAAATCTCTTTACAAATGTCCCTATAAACAAAACGCTTAATATTATAAAAAACAAACTCGAAAAAGATGGCAATCTTAAAGAAAGAACAAAACTAAGTATATCATCGATTATGGAATTACTTGGTTTATGCGTAAATACCACATATTTTCAAATAAATGATCAATTTTACAAACAAAGCTTCGGAATGGCAATGGAAGTCCACTATCCCCAATCTTCAGTAATATATTCATGGAGGAATTCGAAAAGATGTGATATTCACACAAGAATTGAAACCATTGATCTGGTGGAGATACGTTGATGATGTTTATGCTATTTGGCCTCATAATATAGAATTAATTAAAATTTTATACAGTCAATTAACGAAATAGAACCAACTATTAAATTCACATATGAATTAGAACAACATGGAAAACTTCCGTTTTAGATATTCTAGTTAGCAAAAACGATACAACAATTAATACATCGGTATATAGAAAACCAACGCACACAAACAGATACTTAAACTTCGATTCAAACCACCCACAATGTGTCAAACGAGGAATTATCAAAACCATGTATGATAGAGCAAAATTAATATCATCAAACGAAGAAATTTTAAAGAAAGAGAAAGACCTAATCAGATGTACACTAATAGAAAACAAATATCCTAAAAGAATAATAGAGAAAGAAATGAATAAAACCCTAAAAATAAAGAAAAGAAAACAAAACAACGATACACACCACAAAATGCTCTCAATACCATACATAAAAGGATTCTCCGAAAAAATCAAAGAATAGGAAACAAATTTAGAATTAAAACAGTATTTAGAACCAACAATACACAAAGAGCACAATTAACAAAAACAAAACCCAAAAACGCAATACAAAATTCAAAAACTGTATCTACAAAATACCGTGCGTATGTAATAAGTTTTATATAGGAGAAACTTCCAGACCATTTGAAGTTCGATTAAGAGAACATAAATCATATATAAAAATAGAAAATTTGAAAAATCCATGATTTGCCAACATGCATGGGACTCAGTCATAACATAAAATGGGAAGATGCAAAATTATCGACAAAGAAGAAAACCACCAAAACGCAAAATCAAAGAAGCTGCCTATATAACTCTACATAAAAATAACTGCGTTGCAAACGAATCCGTGACTTTCAGTAAACAATGGATTCCATTACTAAAAGAAATAACAAAAGAAATAACAAATGAAGATCAAATGCCCACAATATCTAGGTAGCATTGCAAGTTTTTCCTGGGTTTTCCTTGCGATATTAACATGAAATACAGCCTACATACATGATTTCTATTTATACATACAATAACTAATTACATAACAATAAGCATATTAACTAGAAAACCATTATTTCGGCAAATTATAAATGTTGGGGATCTTGGTAGCCACAGGTTGCTTAACCCCTTCACTGAATCTCGGTAAAATAAGACATAAAATCAGAAATCTCTCAATTGTATAAATAGAAACATGTTAAAAATGTTTCCCAAATTATTGAATTTATATAAAATTCACCAATAAAATTAATCAGCTGATTTCACGTTAAGCGTATTGGCTACCATAGGAAAGTCGATCCCAGGTCGCAACACAAATTGAAGGCAATCATTCTTTTAAACTTTAAAATTTTTTGCTTAGTGTACTCAAACCAAATATTTCAAACATCAATAAATCAAAGTAACCTTCAATTTATGTCATAAACGTCAAACTTGAAGTTTTTATTATTTTGACAACGATCCTAGGTCATGGATCGAAACGTAAATAAAATAGATTTTAAAAACTATGAGTGGATTCATTCCCAAAGAAGATTAAGAAGAATGCTAAACAAACCACAACAAACATACAGGGAGTATTCACTATCAGCTAGTAAAAAATTTTTTTGAATTCAGTGTTGGGGTTCGTAAACTTTATATTTATGCGGAATTATTAAATTCTGCGTACTTTCAGGTGCAGAGGGTGCGGTTCTCACCAGATTTCGCTTTCTTTGAATCATCTTGCATAATGTATTTTGGTTTGACATGGTTCCCTGGGGAGCTTAAGTCTCCAATGCAGGCATTGATAATTTGTGCCGTTGTTTCCATCATTTCTCCAACTCTGACTTATATTCTAAAAACAACTGCATCAACCTCAACTTTTGCCACCGCACTGTCATGAAAATTATCACTAACCTTTTCTACGATTCTACCGTTTTTAGTAGAATTCTAGCTTTACAATCATCTTTTCTTTCACACCGCCAAAATATTTTTGAACCACATGCAACTATTCAGTCATAGATGTAGATGAAGCCAGTCAAATTAGATTAAAAAAAGTTTTGAGGAATTAATTTCCAGCAGACTGAAAATAGTTTCACTACTTTTATTTGGTCCTAAATAAATGTAATCTGAGTTTGCACCCTACCAGGAGGTAAGTTTCACATATGAGAGCCCAAAAAAGTAAGTTTTTGCTCTTGTAGCTCAATAACAGTGCGTCAGACTGAAAATTATATGCCATTCAATATTAAAAAGGGTTCATTTCTGCGTAGAATGAGTATATAAATCTTCAAATTCAGTAGTATAGCCGAAATAAAAATTTTTAAACCACGAAATTTTCTCATTTCAGTGATAACTGACATTTTATGACTTTCAAAAACCAGAAATCTTTGAAACAGATACTCCTATTGAAAAAACCCATTGAATAATAGTTGTAGAGAATAAAAATTCACCTTATATAGATATCTAAATTTACAAATTGAATCTTTTTGAAAGACTACATTTTGCATAAACTCCAAATCGGTTTTTAAGTTCATCGTTATAGTTTGATGAATTAAGTAAACTTTATTATTCGATTCGTGAAATCTAACGTATTGTTCTTATATTTCAGATATAAGGTGGCGTGTTTAACATCTATAGACGTGAATGACCCGAAGTGTTTAATTTGTGATAGACCGTTACATGTCGAGGCATTAACTACAGTAAAACAACGGCGGATAGAAATATTGATAAAAAGAAGTACAACAAAGAAGGACAACAAACACCTTCAACTTAGGTCTTACTTCAGTTGGTGTTTTCGAAATATGCAGGAAGATACATTCGAAGGAGAAGAAAGCTGACGGAGAAAAGCCCAAAAGCCGTTAACAGAAGATCGTGAGTTTTGATTTTAAAAAAAGATATGTGATATATATGCGGAAGACGCATCACAAGAATTTGTGGCCAGAAAAACAAGAAGCCACTGAAAAGGCGATATACCGTACAGTGCGCGTCAACAATTGAGTTTAAAAATTCCCTTCTGGCTGAAAAGATGAAAAGGTGCGTCAAAGAATTCGTCTAGAAAATGATCTCGTTGCGGCAGTGGCAAGGTACCACCATACTTGCAGAATCAGTTACCTCAAAAAACAAGTTAAAACCGGATAGCTAGTTGGCCGACCTGAAGATGAAGATGTGTCTCTAGCATTTAAATTTTTAAACACATCGTAGAAAATGAAGACCAATACCAATGTACTTTGTCACAAATTTTGGAAGATTTTGAGGGCTTTGTCCCAAATCAGAAAGCCCTGTTGAAAAGACTGCAAACAAAGGACGACATCATTGTCACGATCGGAGGTAGTAAAAGTAAGTCTTCTGTAATATGCTTTCCAAATACAGCTTACAAAATTTTAATTCAGAATTGGTATGATTTAAGAAATGCTAAAGGAAATGCAGAGTGACTTCTTATAATAAAAGCTGTCGCTGCTATTTTCCGCGAGAATATCAGGTTCGTAATTTATCCCCATGATGGTTACCCCAAAGTGGCTGAATTTCTGAAGGTCGTTAAAAGTGGCATTCTAGAAACCTTTAAGGTGCTTGTTGGGTCAATTGTTAACCTCATAAAAAAAAAAACCTCTCTGCTCGGCACAAACAAAAAAAGGAAACCTATGTTATCGCTCACTCTATAATTAATGCTGCCAGACACCGGTCGTTTCTGTTCCCACTGCTTGTATACTTGAACGCTTCACAAGAAGTACTTATCAAGAGATCTCCTGGATATCTTATCATGTCTTGGGTTTTTTGTTCATATTCTGAAGTTCAGCTGTTTCAGCTGTTTAAAGCATCTGTCCCTAAAGATCCATCGCAAGTCGTGGTGGAAGATTCCTTTTGCCAATGGGTACGTGACAATGCTGATGTCAACGTAGACATGATTGACGGCTCCAACACGTGGTATATTATGGAAGGGTTCCAATGTATAACACCTCACTCCTCGGTCAGGTCAGAGGCAAGATTGAAGAATGTTCAGAAAGCTAAGGAAACTGGGGAGTTTGGAAACAGACCCTTAGTCACCAGTTTGAGAACCTTGTAGATGAAAAGTCATCGATATCTAAGAAAGTGCGAATGTGAATGCTGCCTCATTTTTATTTTATTTTATTTTTTATTTGTGCGGTATTGATTTATGAAACATATTTTTGAATATCATGTCAATGCAAGTGTATATTTTATTATATAACTATAAGTTCTCTGATTATGTACATATTAGGAATTTTTATTGAAATGTTCTTGACTCCTCACAATGCAATTCTTCATACATCTATTGATATGACAACGGCCGCACGTTGGAGCGCCGCTAAAACGGGTGCTATAATAACGCCTCGCGTTAGGCGTCACGGGTGCAGAAATGGAAAATTTGAAATTACTGACTTACATTCTTTTCTAACTTTTCTTTGCCTGGCTAGCTCAACGGAAGTACTAGAATATAGAAATGAAATTAAACACAGCAATATCATAAAGCAACCCTCTTCGAACACTTACACGCTCTCACTGAGTTAGTTGGCAACCGTTCGTGTTGATACAATTGATGTTTTTAGTCCTTTATCAAAACACAGAATTTTAGTGAAGTATTTCACCAAGTGGCTCTATATATTACCGACTAGATTTTCGGAGCCAAAACTGTACGTAACAAACTGTAACTCGATCCTGCTGAAACCACACATGTTCTGGATCCAAGTTGTTCACCTTGGAATGCAGAAGTTTCTCCGATATTACATTTTACCGGGCACAGATAACAGTTACTGTTTTATCACCTTCTCCAAAAAGGTGCGCACCAATGACATCAAAGTCGGTAACAGCACCCTTTATAGTTATGTAAGAAGAATAAAAACGATTCTGTTTGACTCAATAACAAAAATTCTATTTGTTTGTGTTTGTTAGATAAATCATGAACTTCATTGGTATCCAGAAGAATATCTGAAACGGTGCCACGGTAAGAATATCCGCATATTCGCACATACAGCTCTCAAAATGGTATATTTTAATTAATTCTTGATCATTTTATAAGAATGTAGCTTCAAATCGACACGCAGAATCCTATTCAAGCTTCGGCTAAATATTCATGGTGCTTTGCTATACTTACGAGTAAGATACTTTGGGATTTTTCTATAAATGTTACTACTGCACTATTATTTTGTTCTCTAACGGTTCTGGTTTTGTCAAAGGAGTTCTTCCATTGACTGCTAAAAGTCCGTAGCAAAATCATTTTCCGTTCTCGTCAAAATTCATTTTGATTCAACGCAAAGTGTTTATGGAACCCTTGTTGCGCACATCACTAGACAGGTTTAAAGTATTTACACCTTTTGAACATTGTTCAGTAGGAATCTTCTTATACACTATTTTACAATTTAAATACTTGACGTGAGAAATCAGCTGAATTCAAAATAACTTATTGTAAAATTGTGCATGTATTCATAATTTAAAGAGCTAGCATACTTTAGAAATAATTTTGTGAAATATTTAAAAAACGCTATTATAAACAGTTTTGAACATACAAAATAAAATGGTTTGGTCAAATAATTAGCTCTTTTAAGTTCTAAATTAAGGTCAATTATTTAAATTGTAACTTTCATAATAATCTATAGGAACACTGTGGCACGATTTGAATAAAAATGAATAAAAACCCTTAACCACAAAAAATATTTAAAATATTCAAAATACTAGATATGTATTTCGACCACTATGTGGTCATCATCAGTTAAGGGTTTTTATTCATTTTTATTTTATTGTCACTTTCATGTTTTATTTTTTTTTGTTGTTGACTGATTAATTTACAATTTTATGCATAAACTAACTTTGAAATTTTTATTTGCAAACTATACGTTTGGTGATTTAAAATAAATATGGGTGTAGTTAAAAATTTTTAAAAAAGGAACCAAATATTTGTTGAAGTATTCCTAACTTATCCTAAGTTACACAGAGCAGTATATTTGAGTAAAAGTTCAGAAGTTTTACATAACAAAGTTTCGGTATCTTTTACTGCTAGTTTTATTTTTGAAATTTGAAACGCAAGTTACCGTCTCGTATTTGTATTTTACTAAAAGATATTTCTTTCAGGTATAAACTTATTAGTGTGAAATTGACGCCAATAATCTTTGAAATTGACTTTACTACGAAAACGTATTAGAAGAGATGCACCTGCTAGCTTACAGTAGTAAGGAGTGTGTTGTATGAAAACAAAATCATTTTTTTAGAGGTATACAAACTTTGACACTTTTACTTATCTGGGAAAGTCTTCAAACTGTCAATCCAACAAAATGTTGAAAGCCAACCCACCTGGAATTTGGTCTCATCTTATTGGACAATGAGCGGTCTACAAGATAAATAAGAATTGTTTCTTATCTCAACAGCTTGATGAAACACTGTGTATATTTTCTCCTACTAGTTTAAACTAAGCACAAATAGAAAAACTACAAGATTTTCACCTAACCTATATTAAGCATGATTATTTGAATATTGAACAAGTACAACCATTTACAAATAAACTAAACTCTACCCTAATTGGCCAACTTGCGCGTATCAAAATGAAAAAAAAACATCTTAAATTTATTCAAGTCTAATTATTTAGCAGATTTGATTAGTATATGTAAATTTCCATAAATACAATTGTAGTACGTATTTTTATTACATTACGCTCGTACCAAACGTGCATCAACGTAATGGTCTAGATCCAAATAAACAGTTTGTAAATAATGTAATATACATCCACAAGATATGAAGCAGTTAGAAAGCTAAATTGTATAACTTACAGCTTTTGGTTCGAAAACAAGGTTCCACGAACCATTTCGCAGCACAACAAACTTGGGTGTCAGTAATTCACTGAATCCAACAGATGTTGAAGGTGTCCACTACTGGACCACTTTCACTAATACCGGCAATTTATTTAACTTCGCGCTCACGTTCGCGTTCGGAAGCTTTTTTCTCTAGGGAAGCCGAATTTATTAAATCAGTACTTGTCGCTCGACTTAAGCTTAAAGCTTGTATACATAGATTTTAATAAATCTGCATCAATTGAATAAATTCACTAAATTATTATTTTTGTTTTGCTATGGCGATATTTATTAGCTACATTATTTTGAGGAATTCTCAATTTCATCTATTCACACGGTTTGTACGATTTGAACTGAACTTGCGGTTGATGTTGGTTCATGGAAATATTAAATATTTCCTGGATTGTTATTTAATATTGACGTTTGCGTCATTGTGTGAGTCCGATACGTCTTAAATTTTATGACTTTTATGGTTTCTGTCTATTTCAGTAATTTACAATGATTTTTATTTCTTTCAATTTGTAAGAATGTTTCCACGGGCACGTTCGTACGATGATAGTCTTAAAAAATATGTTAATGTTTTTCTAATTTCATATGTCTATTGTGAAGTCCCGGTTTTTAAATTTTGGTTGTAAAAGAATATACTAGGTACTTTACTATTCATGTCCTAATTAATATATGATGAAATAGCCCTTAATGAATTGTGAACTACCCAAGTTCTATAAAATCTTACATATATTTTCTTACTAAAACTCCTGAACCAGCTAAAACTAATAAATGCTTTTCTATTTACTAATATATGCTTAATAGCGCACGAGCACTACAAACTCCATGCCTGTGATTATTGATTGTCGTTACGATGTGACCTTAGGGTTCCTGAATAATTCTTAGGTTGGCTTTTTATACTAATTTATTTAGGTGCAGTGGCGCTCAACATTTCTATTATTTATGTTTTCTTTGCTTCCTCTTGACGCCCCACCCTACTTTTGACTTTTCAATGCTCCACCTCGAAGGTACTACATTATCCAGGAAGCGAGTATTTTTACGTACAAATTTTGAATTTTGCCGAACCCTTGCTGTTCCAAACAAGGTGGATCTTTAACGTGCGTGACAACACTTATAGGCGGAACCTACATTTTACCTCTCATCCGAACCAGGGCGTATTTTTATGAACAATGCTCGCTTAACATTTTTCAAGTGGTCCGTGTCGAGAATCGAACCCGGGACTTTGGGATCGGCAGTCATACGGAGCCGCCTTCATCTCTCAACCGCTGAAGTAAAGTTGAGAACTGGTCCACCGGCAACTGTACCTGGAACTTTGGACGCTTTATAACAACAACAATAAAGATAAGTTAACAGCAAAATTAAGTTATGAAACTTCTTGGTAGTTTTATATATTTGTAATAGTTATAGCAAAAATGGTTTTCAAAATAGTCATAAAAGGTAATAATGAAAAATCTGCATGCAACATATGTAGCCTAAAGTTAGCTACTTTCATAAGATTGAAGGTTAAAAAGCAAGATCTTTTTATAAATATTGTTTTAAATAGATTTATTATTATTATCTTCGCAAAAGTTTCTACAATTTGACAATTTGATAACAACAATTAAACAAAAACTACAAAATCTGTCTAAATCGGTTAATTTCCAATTAATAAATTTCTATTCAGTTACAATAATATAACAATAAATATGTTTACTTGCTATACCAAAAAATATCAATATTTATGTTTAATTTGAAGTACGAATTTTTACGTTATACCATAGTTACTGTTGTAACTATACGCTTCTTGGCCAGTTTTGAAAATTTATAAATAACACAAATGCAGTGATCGTTGTTGCTACTCAGTTTTGTTGATAACGATATAACAATTTATAAACAATAATGCAGTTTTTAAAGGAATCATCAGTATTAACTTTGATAACCATTTTTTAACCTTAATAATTGATAACAAATGGTATGAAAACTATTCAAGGTTAAATCAGTTTATGTTATAAGCGGTAATTTTCCTTTAAGTATAAGAATTTTTTAAGCATAAATCAATCTTCTAAAATTTTAAATAGCATAATTACTACTGCGGTTCATTTTGATATGTTTTTTGCAATTTCTGAAGAAGTAAGTATCCGTTGTCTTGAGAAGTATCCTACCATATCGCACTGGCCAACTTTATTCCCTCTAAAGCTACATAATATATGTGACTTTTCTGACCGTTGTATATGTAATCCAACTTGCTTTGATGGGCTTTGGTAATGATTATATAAACAGTTCTTGTTTTGTAATATAATTACTACTTTAGGCCCTTTAGATAGTTATTAAGAAATCTGATATTTGTAAATAGAATTTATTTTAATATGCTAAAATTTTTGTTACACTGTATACTTGAATTACATAAAACTATTTTAAACAGTTAGTTCTTCATAAAATTAATTCTATCTTTCATCTTAAGGACCTTGGTCGTTCTTTACAAGAAGTAAAATTCTGATCCCTTCAGTAAAACCCCAACCAAAATCTTCTCAACAAATGTGTTTCACCGTAGTGATTTCTCTAGTAACTCTAATAATTTGTTTCCTTCCATTCCTGTACCTAAATAATGTGGCTCATATTTAATGAAAACTTTCATGACCCATTGTTTCCACGGATACTTGCATCTCTAACGAATCAAATAGCGTTTGTCAATTTTAAGCGATTGTTTATTCCTCACCCTGTAGAATTTCTATTAAATATTCGCTATAAATTTAAATATTTTGAATCTATTCTATTTTGATAATGGGAAACCTAGGAGCTTGATATGGAAGTTTGTTTTGGTTATCAAAGATTAAAAATTCTTGCAATATGAGTTTGCATAAATAAATTTGGAAAGTGTTCTTTGTCAAACATTCGCTTCAGAAAGATTCTAATAAGGTGGACATTTGTTTTAAGTTATGAACATATTGCTTTTTAATTTGATAGCATGAAACGTGGGTTTGAGATTAACAAAGATTAGAATGCTTGCAATATGTGTATGCTTTAGGTATGGAAAAGTAGTGTTTATCAAAAGCATTTACTTCGAAAATACTATTATAACGATAAAACATCAAGCATTTCTTTACGAACACAGATTTCGAACAATGGACATTTTTCACGTGGTTAACTTATCAAGACATTATTAATCGAAATGGTAGATTGCTATAGATTTATACAGGATGTAGGTCCCCAATTATACACTTAACTATATAATTCCGCAATATTGGTTGCAGATGTGCCTAACAGGTTAAAAAGACGTTTTCTTAAAACGCCAGCTCGGACTATCAAGCAGACATGATTCATGGAATGTTTCATGTTGTATTGAAGCCATTCGCTATGTTATTTCCGCTTATCTGCAGGTGATGTTTTGAAAATACCTTACATGTGGCTGTTTGGTCGACAGGAACTGTTTTTGAAAGTAAAGCACGATACTATTTTATGGATTATTTCCACTTATATATATACATATACATATATATATATATATATATATTGTTATAGATTTAAAGGGTTAAATTTGGGGTAAGCAATGCAATTTCAAACACCCTGTATAGAGAAAGGAACAATTTATTTACGCGCAAAATTTATTTCATTTATTTAATTTAAACAGACGCGTATTGACGTAAATTTTATAATTAATGATTGAAAAGTAATAGGTTCATAAAGAAAACCAGTTTTTAAAAACAAATAGAAACGCATAATTAATTTAATTTATTTTAATTCAACGTGTAATAGCATTAAGAAACACACCAGGGTATATAAAATCAATAATCCAAAGGCAAAAGGGTTCGTGGTAGCAGACAAGGACGTCGATTATATCGAATACCGTAAAATATAAGCTCCTAGAATTGTTATTGTAAACGATCAATAATTAAGAACACCTGCATGTTTGAAAAGTTACCTTCTTCATATTTATAAACATAATAAAGCGGGTTTTATAGAATATATTTCCAACCGTCAGTGGCTTCGAATAAAAGCTAACAAAGTTTCTTAAAGAGCAGAAGGGATGCACGATCAATAATATGCTACAGATCAAAACGGGTATAAAAGCATTGGTTTCAAAACGCACGTTTGTATCCACGTGGAGTCAGACGACGCGGTTAGCAATATCGATTTTATATAACTCTTGTGGGGTTTGGAACGCGACATCTAATATGCATAAGACAGAGATAAAAATATTACAGGCGGAGTTTTATTACGACACAGGACTGTATCATTGGTTGAAATAGATAGTTTTACAACAGACGAACACGCGACAGGTGAAAGCGCTTTTTCCGATTAAGTTGCGCGTCCACGAGGTAAATTTCAGGATGCTTTAGGTCAGTTAGATTAAAATTTGCAGAAGTATTATTTTAAATTAAGTATTTCGCGTGAAAAGTGGTCCGAGAGGTGGCATTTTGAATAGTATAAATACTTTAAGAAAATTAGCAGCGTCCTCTTTGTATTCTCATCGTCTCTTTGTATTTTCATCGCTTTAGACTACGTATAATAATCAACCGACGTTATGATAGAGTCTTGTGAGTATTGAAAAATTGTATAATTCAGTAACAATAGTATTAGCACTTATAACGTGGTAAGTTGAGGCCTTGTAGTTATTAACGTGTGTAGTGTCGAGTGAATTAAATTAACCTAGGTCCAACTAATACCATAACAAGCTCATAAATCAATAAACAAAAGTATAATGTACGTGAATTTGTATGCTGTGATGGAATGCCAATGGGTAGCAACGAGCTCGGCGTATACTGAGGTTATCATCTATCTGGAGAATCAGAGCGCATAGTCACGAAGCCAAGGGATTCTGGAGGATCAGAGCGCATAATCACGAAGCCAAGGGGTTCTGGAGGATAGGACATCATCAAAGGAGATGAGACTTGAAGCATTTTCCAGGTAACTCATTTGAATTTGCTGTTATTTGATAAACTGTTGGAATTATTTGTGATGTGTGAGTGAACTTTGATGGTTATTTATGGTTATTTAACGTATTGGAAAAGATACGTTTACTTGACAATTATTAAGGTATTTTAAATATTGAATAAAAAAAGTGTATATAAGGCTTATTAAATTTCATTATGAATTTAATTTGGATTGTTAAGGGTACATGGGTGAATTAATTTGTAGTAATTTTATGCAAGGTAAAAGGCATACATTAATAAACTGGGTTATTATGAGCTCACCATACTCCAGTGTGAAATAAATATAGGGTATTATTTAGGGCCCATTTACTCCGATTGTATTAAATGTGTTTGAAATTAAAAATGTAAAACAAGGACTTTACAAAAATAGCACTTATTGAGTTGTAATTAGTGTACCAAACTGTATATATCTGTGAATAATTGTTTGTAAATAGCGGTAAATAAAGATTGTAGATGGTTGTATTATTTTGTGCTTTTATTGAATGATGTGTGAGTGGAAAGGAAGAATAATTGTAAATTTAGGTATCCGAGAAGAGGCACAGCTGAGCTAGCCAGGGAAGTTGCTGAAGATTTTTGAATCAGGATAAACGGGTAAGAATATTTTTATAAAATTTTTTATTGTTTTTTTTTAAATCAGTGTTGACACGGGCGATGTCAACCCCATAAGTCCGACCACAGCAATCTTATGACAGCCGAACGTTAGAACTTGAATAGGTTTTAGGGAGTTCCAGAGACTGACCCCACGATCCACAGCAATATATATATATATATATATATATATAAGTTAAGCGCCAAAAGAAATTTTTTTATGCAACGTCCTTTCACATGAAAAACCTAAAAAATCGAGAAGTTAAGATACTTTCTTTTAAGAAGCATTATTGTGGTTCAGTTGTGTAAAATCAGAAATAGTAAACGAGTGTAATTGTCTAGTAGAAACATTCGGTCTGGTAACAGTTGTGAGTTAAGAAAGTACAATGAGTACATTCTGTTATCTTTTTTCTTTTATGCTTTAGAGGAAACCAATTTAAGTTTGTGCTCTAGTTTTTACGCGTGGTCATTGCATGCTAAATGTACAGACTTCGGTTCAAATGTAGCAATGCAACATGAGTGCAAAATATGATTACGCCATTGTTTTTCAAGTCACAATCAAGCTTGGGTAGAAGCACCCTGATAAAATTTACTTGATTTAGTTAAGATTACGGAACGTAAGTTTGTGTAAAGACAACCGGATAAAATTTACTTCCTTTATTAAAGATTGCAGAAATGAGAACGTCAACGGCTACTAGTGATTAACTATAAGTTAAGATAAGCTTATTATTTGGCTATTTATAAAAATTACTTGCAGCGTTATACTATTGTTTTTAAATATTTATGGTTCCGGGTTGGAACCGTGTCATCTTATAGACTAAGATTGACGTTTCGCCCACTTTTGTAAGAGGCTTGATCAGGACAAGAAAAGAAAATGAAATATAAATATAAAAATAATAATAATAAAGATAAAATATTAAGTAAACAAGTTAAAGTGTAAAATGTAAGAAAAGTTATTTCTGAACTAGTAGACTCACCAGCCCATTTAAGCCAAAAGGTGTCTTTTGACAAAGGAACTGGTGAAAGTAGCAAGAGTGGTTGTTTATATAGAGCGAGAACTTGATGCATGAGTGATCATGAATAGAGAGAAATGTTGTAGCCGATCAGTGAACGTTATGGTTCTGCTTTTGTGAACTTAGGCTCGTTTTTCAAATGAGAGAAAGGTAGTAGTCATCGTCTTTGTTTAGATTGTTAGAATTTTTAGTGATTTCTACAGATTCTCTGATTTTTCTATTGTAGAAAACTGGAATTCTGGTCATTAGTTTCGTCTTGTCAAAATTAATGGTATGGCCTGTTTCATGTTGGTGTTCGGTCACTGCTGAGCGATTGTACTGGCTTGTTCTTAAGCATCGCTTATACTCGTTTAGTCTAGTCTGTACTGACCGTCCTGCTTCTTCTATGTATACTAAACCTTACTTTACTACGTTCAGCTAGCATGGTAAGTTTTTACAAATTTTTAGAAATTTTTCTTTCCCTTTTTGTTGTTGTGGTTCTGGGTGCGGGCTGCTTTCTTCACTTTTTGCTTTTTGTGCATTCGTTGCTTTTTTCTTGTCCCCACGGATTGCCACAACAAATATTTCTTCTCAAATTTGGAATACCGAGGAAACTAGTTCAATTTCTTGTTGGAATTGCCGAAAAGTTAAGTATACCTTTACTAATTGTACAGAATTATTTTTGTTACGATTGTGGAACACCTAGTGTTTATAACAAAAAAAGGATGCCCACGATGCAATGTTTCGGAAAACTATGGAAGGAATGCTTTTTCTCAAAGTGTACACATTTTGCATTACAAAATCGTCCACTTATTTGCTCGACAAATTCACAACGACACGCAAATTAAATTTAGATTCTGACTTACGTCTACCTTCGCAACAAAAAATGTCAACCCTGTTTCTACTAACTTACCTTCAACTTCTATTTCTTTAACTGAAATGTATCGCACAAACCCTCTCAAATGGTCAAATTGGTTAAAAACAGTTTACGTTTGTCATCACCCTAATTCTACACCTGCAAAGCTTAAAACTAAACCTTTTGATAATAGTCCACACTTACCTATTTCCACTGCCTCTCCCTTTTTTTCTCTCTCTCTCTCTTTCCCTCTCTCTCTCTCCCTTTCTCCTTGTCTCCCTCTCTCTCTCCTTCTCTCCTCTCTCCTCTCTCCTCTCTCCTCTCTCCTCTCTCCTCTCTCCTCTCTCCTCTCTCTCTCTCCCTCTCTCCCTCTTTCCCTCTCTCTTTCTCTCTCTCTCTTCCTCTCTCCGTCTCTCCCTATCTCCCTCCCTCCCTCTCTCTATCCCTCTTTCTCTACCCCCTCTATCCATCTCTGTCCCGCTTTTCCCTCTCTCGCTCGCTCTCTCGCTCACTCACCCCTCGATTCCTCGCTTCCTCTCCCCTCACCCTCTCCCCCTATCTCCTTCACCCCTCTTCCCTCTTCCTTTTAACCTCCCTCCCTTTCTAGCTCTCTCGCTCTCGCTCTCGCGTTCTTTCGCTCTCTCGCGCTCTCTTTTCCTCTTTGTCGCTCTCTCTCGCTCGCTCGCTCTCTCGCTCCCTCGCGTTCTCGCTCCCTTGCTCCCTCGCTCCCTGGCTCCCTCGCTCCCTCTCTCCGCCGCTCGCTCGCTCCCTCGCTCTCTCGCTCTTCAATCACTGCTCCCTCGCTACCTCGCTCCTTCGCTCCCTCGCAACCTCGCTGCTTTGCTCACTCGTTCCCTCGCTCTCTCGCTCCGTCGCTCCGCCGCTCCCTCGCTTCCTCTCTCCCTCGCTTCCTCGCTCCCTCTCTCCATCGCTCCCTCGCCCCTCGCTCCCTCGCTCCCTCGCAACCTCGATGCCTCGCCCTCGCTCCTTCTCTGGTAAAAAATAATTGCTCCGTCATTCCCTCGCTTCCTCACTCTCTCGCTTCTTCGCTTCCTCGCTCCCTCGCTTCGTTGCTACTAGGCTCCCTCGCTCCCTCGCAACCTCGCTCCCTCGCTGTAAATTGTAATAATTTGCGCACATACATGCGTCTTTATAATTCCTTTGTTAAAAATAAATTTCCTGAGTAAATTCTTTTCAGAAATGATAATAATAAAATTGCGATAATAAAAACTGTACATAAAAATTGTTCCTTACTAACGAGTATCAATATTCAGTTGATAATGGTTTAGAAAAATGAACTTTGATACTTACAAGAGTTTGTTTGCCAGTTCCATTCTTTTCCTCTTTGCTTCTGGACTTCGTCTATTCTTGTACTTTGCCCAGTTGGTTCTTTGTCCCAGATTAAGAATAGAAATTCAAAAGCACCAGCTTCCTCGATTTTGGATTCTGCTAATGCCCTTCTGGTATACTAACGACTGCGCCAGATAGATTTTGGGCCTTTTGGAGCGGCTTTTTAAAAAGGCTTTTCCAAAAAACTTCTGTCAAATTTATTTTATACTGAATTACAAGTAATTTTTAATTTACAAGTGGAGATCAAAATAATTGTAAGTTGAAATTCACTTTCATTAAATTAACTAAAATTACGGTGAGCAGCTGAACTACCAAAATGTTAAAGTTGAGAAGCTCTAGACCGACTCTCGAGGGTATTTATGCTGTCCCTGCCCTTCACATTGTTTGTGGGAACTGCAGAGCTCATGTCTGCTTATTTCTGTATTTAATACAATGTAACAATCTTAATTCTAATAGTTGCTGTCTTATAACCTACTGTGACCTGCACCTGAAGTATCACGTTACGTCTGGAATACAATGTCTGTTTCCGTTCTCACTTTCTGGCTTGTTGAACTTTCATTAACCTTTTTATAATGTCCTTCAGTTTATACAATGTAAAACATTTAACTTTAGTTTTAATAATTCAATTTGTTTACATATATATTCTAATTTGGGGGATATGTAACTTGCGGCGGTCAGCAAAAAAATAGGTATTTAATAAGCCTGGTACCTCCGAGTGACTGCTTTAATAAAATATTTCTTTTAGGTACTTAATTGCCGCGTACTTGTATGCCGTGGAGCAGTATCAAATCAACCCCATAACACATAAATATCTTAAACGAGGACATACACAGAATTATGTAGATTCAATCCATAGGATAATTGAAGGATCTCTAAAGAGGTCAAAAAAGTTAGGCCCCATATATGTACCCAATCAGTACATCTCTATTATCCGCAATTAAGAAAAAGAAATCCGATAAAGGTAATAGAAATGAAATTTAAAGATTTCTTTGATTTGAAGACTTTATTTGTTGACATAGGTCTAAACTTAATCAATGTCGATGGAACAAAGCTCAAAATAAATGGTGTTAAAATTATGCAGTTCGAAAAATGACTACGAAACAAGTTACCAACACATAGATTGGAGATTAGCTAATTTCAAACAGAAGAGTAGACGATCCGGTTCAGCATACAAGAAAATGGTGAAAATTAAGCGTCTATACAAAACAATTGCCGTAATCAGCAAATAAAAAAGTTTGAAAAACTTGATTGATAGCAATATAATTCCATCATTTTACAAATATTTTTATGACTCCATTTTAAAATAATTTAATAATTTATTTTTTTATTAAAAATAACGTTCTTTAATATTAAAAATGAAGTTTTGTTTAAGTTTTGTAAGAGTTAATTTTTTTTAAAGGCAAAAATGTATAATTATAAAAGTTTTCAATAATAATTAAATATTAACATTGACACAAAAGCCTTATTTTCTTTTTATTCGAAAGAAACAAAGATATAACTGCAAAATTCTAAGTCATCTTACGATTTAAAAAATCACATACCGGATTTTAAACCACTCCCTTACTCATACAACATACATTATTTCAAAGACATCAATTAATTAGACTCCATGACAGAGATAATTCTAATAAACTGAATGTTTTTTCTCTCTTGAACAAGCTGTTTTGCAGTTGTGTCGATATTCTTCCGGAACGGCGATATCATCATTCAATGTATGACAGCAGTAGTTTCCGGAAAGGGTTTAAGAAAATATATACTTCGACCCATGACAATTAAAAAGTCATCTCTGTATTAAGAGAATTATGTCCAAAATTTTGAACGTTCATGCGTAAGTTTTTGTAACTAAAAATGTTAGTAAGCAATTAGGAGCTGATTTGGCAGCCTAATAAATTGGAAATATCAAATTATAGTTTCCCTTCGTAGGACCTAGTAGCAAGGGTTATTGTATATTAAAAAATTTATTGATCTCTAGTTTCTTTCAAAGTGAAGCATTCAAATTATCTTCCAGAGGGACTAAGATCTGCTAAAAGCTCAATGAAAATCATATACATTATTATTCCAAATGCGGTAGTAGAAAATCCAAGTACAACAATAGCAACACTACAAGTTCCTTTGTTGACCACTTCCTTAGTGAATTACATACAATAAATATTGTAAGAACATTTTTATGTATCCAACACTCGCATAATTCGCAACAGATTTACAACTTCATGTATATAAATATACCTTGAGAACATTTTCACTTTCTTTTCATTATAATTAATAAAATTTGCATATTTAGAATCACTGTTAGTTTTATTTTTTAAAACTCGCTCAGTTTATTTATTTCTTTGTCAAGTATAAACATGCAACAGCCATCTATAGTTAAATCGTTTAACTTTTTAAATCATAAACGTTATACTAGTAATAAAAATAAGCGTCCAGTTTTGATATCAATTGTTATTAATAAACATTAATTATTTTTCAAGTGAAGGTATTTTTGATACCGTTAGGAGCTTTAGCTAATATTGTAAATAGTAGCTTATGGAATATAAATCATTAAACTCGTCAAGATCTATATATTCCCCAATTTACGGTACTTTATTCTAAAACACACTATATGTATATATATATATATATATATATATATATATATATATATATCTTCTTAATATGGACTGTTTAATATATAATGATCTTGATGAAAATGGTAATTGTACTTGGGATATAGTAGTCCAAAAATAAATTAAATAGTGTTTTGCATATATTCAATTAATTATCTGACGTTTCGGCAAGGGTTGTTGCCTTTTTCAAAGATACTACAAAATTATACAATATTGAATGGACATTAAAATTATAACATAGGTACTTACTTAATTACTAATGCATAATTATTAGAAAAGTTTCCTCACACATGTGGATTAGTGTTGGTTAATACATAAACAAAATGATAAAAAATAAATTTTAAATTAAATGTCCTATTGACATATTTGTTAAGCTTGACACATAGACTGACAGGAATTCTTGATTTTAAATTTTATATGGGTGCATGTAAATCTTAACTGTAATTGAACTATTGCTTTTTTTGTGTAATTCTATATAAATTAGAGTATATTGGATGTAGATTTTGAGTGTCTTGTCTAAAGTTCATCGAATTAATCTCATTTTGTATGTAATAAGCTTCCAAAAAAAGTCTCATTTTGTAATTGTTTTCAGAATCCAAAATTTCAATATCTTTATAATTTGGAACATGTTGGGTTAAATTAATATGTTGAGAGAGCACAATTCTTTTTCCTAATTTTGTATCTGACTTATGTTGTGTAAGTCTATTTTTAACCACTGGGTGGTGTTACCTACATACGTCTGATTGCATGAACAAGTTATTTTATAAATAATATTGCTACTTAATAATTTGTTAGGTTTGTCTTTGAGTTTTGTAAAAGGTCTCTTACAGATTTTTCATAACTAAATCCTATAGTTAGGTTATGTTGTTTTAAAATTCTAGCTAATAAAGGAGTTAATGTTTGTATAAATGGTAATTTTTTGTATAAAATGGTATTGGGTCTAGTTTCAGTACTGTTAAAATGGATGTTTGTGTATAGTAATTTCTTTACTAATTGTTTGGGATAACCATTATTATATAGCGTAAATTCTAAAGTTTTTAGATTAGTTTTTTTGAATTGTGGTTCAGAGATTATTTCTATTCTGTGTTTAAGTGCTAAAGCTGTATTTATTTTGTGGTGAAATGAATGATTGGAATAGTAATTAATGTATCTACCTGAGTTAGAAGGCTTATTATAGTAATCAAATAGCAGTTTGTTGGACGAATCTCGAATGACAAAAGTATCTAAAAGGAATTTTCTTTTCTTTTCAAGTTCATACGTGAACTTTAAGTGTTCATTGAAATTATTGAAATGGTCTAAAATGTATTGTATTTTATCTGGTGGAGCAGAACAAATGATATCATCAACGTATTTTACTAAAATACCATATCGAAATCTAAATTAGGTAAGATTGAGTTTAGTAGATGATCCATAACTATTTGTGCTATGATAGGAGATAATGGGGAACCCATTGAGTACCAAATTTTGTTGATAGAATACATTTTGAAAGACAAAATAGGTATTATTGAAAATTAGGGAGATGGAGGCAAGAAATAGGGTTTTTGACAATGTGGTATGTGGTTTGATTACATCCCAGTTTTTCGTGATTATATCTACAGCCAAGTCTAGAGGTATATTTGTAAATAGTGAAGAAACATCTAATGAAAGTAAGATGTGGTTCTTAGGTAGTTGAAATTGACGGAATTGACTTACAAACGTAAATGAATCTTTGGTATTATATCCTTCTAAAGGAAAAGATGTTTGTAGAATTTTTGCAAAGAAGACTATAGGATTTAGTTATGAAAAATCTGTAAGAAACCTTTTTACAAAACTCAAAGACAAACCTAACAAATTATTAAGTAGCAATATTATTTATAAAATAACTTGTTCATGCAATCAGACGTATGTAGGTAACACCACCCAGTGGTTAAAAAATAAACTTACACAACATAGGTCAGATATAAAATTAGGAAAAAAGAATTGTGCTCTCTCTCAACATATTAATTTAACCCAACATGTTCCAAATTATAAAGATATTGAAATTTTGGATTATGAAAACAATTACAAAATGAGACTTTTTTTGGAAGCTTATTACATACAAAATGAGATTAATTCGATGAACTTTAGACAAGACACTCAAAATCTACATCCAATATACTCTAATTTATATAGAATTACACAAAAAAAGCAATAGTTCAATTACAGTTAAGATTTACATGCACCCATATAAAATTTAAAATCAAGAATTCCTGTCACTCTATGTGTCAAGCTTAACAAATATGTCAATAAGACATTTAATTTAAAATTTATTTTTATCATTTTGTTTATGTATTAACCAACACTAATCCACATGTGTGAGGAAACTTTTCTAATAATTATGCATTAGTAATTAAGTAAGTACCTATGTTATAATTTTAATGTCCATTCAATACTGCATAATTTTGTAGTATCTTTGAAAAAGGCAACAACCCTTGCCGAAGCGTTAGATAATTAATTGAATATATGCAAAACACTATTTAATTTATTTTTGGACTACTATATCCCAAGTACAATTACCATTTTCATCAAGATCATTATATATATATATATATATATATATATATATATAATATTGAAATTTCTTGGACGTTGGTCAATGTATACCTATAGTTATTTCTAAGAGTAGGTAGAATAACTATAACAATTTGTAATTGCGTTTATTATTTTTAAGACGCGTTTCGGTCTTCAGGACCATTATCAATTACGTTCTACAAAATATTACCTATAGAATATGAAAAATATTTTTAATAATTACATACCTAAAACTTAATTGTAGATTGCGTATTTAAACTAAAGTAAAACATTTAAACATTTGTCACAATTATAAAATTCTCTGGTAATTATTATTTCATAAAAATAAAATTAAAATGATGTTTTTCATTTAAAAATACAAGAACAAAGAACACTTTAAAAAGTATATGAATGTAATAGTATTAATTATTTAGTCTGAACTGTTAAACAATATAAAATGTAGTGTGTGGTGATAAGTAAAGCCTGTTTAATAGTGGTGGTATATGTATGAAATATGTGCAAATAGGATATTTATAACAAAGTGCAAATTATGCTATTAAATTTTGGTAGAACTGTGTGAAATTTTCTTGATCGTTTTTTGAATTTATTGCTTGAGAATTTTTTGGATTTGGATAGTTTCTAAAATCCTCTTTACTGTCTTTTATTTCAGTACCTAAAATTTCTACATTATCAAAATCAAATTTGTGCAAATTTTCTAGGGCATGGGCCGCTAGAGCGGTGCATTTTGTTGTTAGTTTTATAGAATATTTATGCTCGTATATTCGTTTATGGAGGTATTGCTTGGAATTTCCGATATACACGCCGGGACAATCGCTACAATTTATTTTGTATATAGTGTGTGTTTTGTACTTTTGCTCTATTTCTGGTCTTAATTTTGTAAAAAAGGTTTTTGTAAAATTGTTTGGTTTATGTACAACTTGAATATTATGATTTTGTAAACATTTTTTTAGTTTTTCGGATAGTCTCGGGGTGTAGTCGATACTAATCCTGTTGTCTATTCCGTTTGATTTTTATTATCGTAGTTGTTAAATATCTAGTGTATTTTATTTTATAACTGGCTCGTAGAAGCTTTTGGGTAGTCGTTATTCTTTAAAATATTTTTAACTTTCTTAAGATTTTTTGGTTTATGTTTATTATGTGAAAAATGCATTGCTCGGTCGACAAGGTTGTTAATCATATTTTTCTTAACCTCACAGGGGTGTTAGATTTGTAATTAAGATATCTACCACTCCAGGTTGTTTTGTTGAACCAGTTGGTAGTGGTTTCTCCTTTATCATTGTAAGTAATTAACAAATCAAGGAAGGATATGGTGTTTTTAACTTCTTTCTCTATTGTGAATTGTAAACGGGGGCGGTAGGAATTAAATTTGTTTAGTGTTTCGTCGATTTTGTTTTCTGAAAGGCACATTATACACATTATACTTGCCAGGGAAAAAAACAAAAGGATATTTCTATTAAGGTGTAAAAGATCTGAATATTACCCCTACATTTTTAAGAATAAAACCAAAAACAATAATCTTTGATAATCAATATAAATATCAGTACCTAAAGTATCTCAATATTTTTTACTTGCATTGCATCAATATTTGCATAGCACAATGTTACACAAACTTACACAAAATTAATTTTAATTTATTACAAACTAAATCAAATTTAATTCGGCAGCAAAAGAAGGAAGTATACCAAAATTTTTTCAATATTCAAAACGATAGATATAACAAATTGTTTCAAATAATTAAAGAAAGGCATATAAAAAAAATCAACCACTTATGTATAAAGCAACAAAATATACACAAAAATCTAAACAAAACAAACAACACAAAGTGGCTTGTAAACCTCACTAAAACTATAATTCCTCCGCAAGTAAATTATTTATTAAGTTTAGGCAACAAATTTTCTTTGAAATTAAAAAGCATAAAATATGAACACGTTATAGCCAATATTGAAAGTGCTATAAAAACAAAACCAATTAATGAAAAGATTGAAATCCGAAATAAAATTTGTAACATCCTTACTAACCATAAATATAAAACTACAAACACCATTAAAGAAAATAACAACTTTTTTAATAAACACATAAAATTAACAAAAAATTTTCTTAAAACAAATAAGGATTTATACGTTCTACAAGCTGACAAATGTAAGACTACTGTTATAATGTATA
The DNA here is from genome assembly GCA_036346225.1 of Platerodrilus igneus. Lineage (NCBI taxonomy): Eukaryota > Metazoa > Arthropoda > Insecta > Coleoptera > Lycidae > Platerodrilus > Platerodrilus igneus. The sequence goes on along the minus strand of JARFIW010001151.1, from coordinate 1,863,091 downwards.
AAAATGAATATCTAAATAAAATGAATGAAATGTTAATGGATAAGACTACCTATATTGTTAAAAAAATCGATCCAACACTACAAATACAAAATGCCCTAAATTCTCTAATCGATACGTGGAATAAAAAAGGATATATTAGTCAACCGATAAAAAACCAGTTAATTTGTCATAACGGGCACGCTCCTTATTTGTATGGCTTACCGAAGGTTCATAAACCGAACGTTCCACTAAGACCCATAGTTAGTAATATAAACTCACCAACTTATAAAATTTTTAGTAGAGGCTTTAAAAAATATAAATGGACAAAACGAATACTTTGTTAAAGATAGCTGGAGCTTCCATAAATTTATTACAAAGCAAAATATTCCAAAAAATCATGTAATAATTTCATTAGATGCTAAATCACTTTTTACTAATATACCTATTGACCTAGCACTTAAAACAATCACAAAAAAATGGCCTTTAATAGCACATTTCACTAATTTACCTTTTAATGAATTCTTACAAGCCACCAAAATGTGTTTAAATGCTACTTATTTTAAGTTCGAGAACAAAATATACAGTCAAATTTTTGGCATAGCAATGGGCTCTCCAATATCTTCTACCATTGCAAACCTAGTACTGGAGGATCTAGAAGAAGAAATTATAAAACAGCTTAGCTATAAACCCGTATTTTTTAAAAGGTATGTTGACGACTGTATAATGTGCCTTCCAGAAAACAAAATCGACGAAACACTAAACAAATTTAATTCCTACCACCCCCGTTTACAATTCACAATAGACAAAGAAGTTAACAACACCATATCCTTTCTTGATTTGTTAATTACTTACAATGATAAAGGAGAAACCACTACCAACTGGTTCAACAAAACAACCTGGAGTGGTAGATATCTTAATTACAAATCTAACACCCCTGTGAGGTATAAGAAAAATATGATTAACAACCTTGTCGACCGAGCAATGCATTTTTCACATAATAAACATAAACCAAAAAATCTTAAGAAAGTTAAAAATATTTTAAAGAATAACGACCACCCAAAAAGCTTCTACGAGCCAGTTATAAAAACAAAAATACACTAGATATTTAACAACTACGATAATAAAAAATCAAACGGAATAGACAACAGGATTAGTATCGACTACACCCCGGGACTATCCGAAAAACTAAAAAAATGTTTACAAAATCATAATATTCAAGTTGTACATAAACCAAACAATTTTACAAAAACCTTTTTTACAAAATTAAGACCAGAAATAGAGCAAAAGTACAAAACACACACTATATACAAAATAAATTGTAGCGATTGTCCCGGCGTGTATATCGGAAATTCCAAGCAATACCTCCATAAACGAATATACGAGCATAAATATTCCATAAAAACTAACAACAAAAAATGCACCGCTCTAGCGGCCCATGCCCTAGAAAATTTGCACAAATTTGATTTTGATAATGTAGAAATTTTAGGTACTGAAATAAAAGACAGTAAAAGAGGATTTTTAGAAACTATCCAAATCCAAAAAAATTTTCAAGCAATAAATTCAAAAAACGATCAAGAAAATTTCACACAGTTCTACCAAAATTTAATAGCATAATTTGCACTTTGTTATAAATATCCTATTTGCACATATTTCATACATATACCACCACTATTAAACAGGCTTTACTTATCACCACACACTACATTTTATATTGTTTAACAGTTCAGACTAAATAATTAATACTATTACATTCATATACTTTTAAAGTGTTCTTTGTTCTTGTATTTTTAAACGAAAACATCATTTTAATTTTATTTTTATGAAATAATAATTACCAGAGAATTTTATAATTGTGACAAATGTTTAAATGTTTTGCTTTAGTTTAAATACGCAATCTACAATTAAGTTTTAGGTATGTAATTATTAAAAATATTTTCATATTCTATAGGTAATATTTTGTAGAACGTAATTGATAATGGTCCTGAAGACCGAAACGCGTCTTAAAAATAATAAACGCAATTACAAATTGTTATAGTTATTCTACCTACTCTTAGAAATAACTATAGGTATACATTGACCAACGTCCAAGAAATTTCAATATTATATTCAATACAGATGGTCAAGATATTAAAATAAAGTTTATATATATATATATATATATATATATATATATATATATATATATATATATATATATATATTGCTGTGATATTTTGAGCCCCTACGCTTGGGCGCGATATTTATGCTGTGTTATTTCACCAGCCCCTACGATGAACGTCATATAATGCTGTGATATAACCCTTACATTACTCAAGCACTTGTAAAAATGTTAATTTATAAATCTCCTTGCCTCAACTAGCTGATTCAATTAAATAAAGCAATTCTACAATACACAGTATAATGATTAAATATTTACAACCTGTTTAAATATCTTCTCCTTCTTTAAATTATTTACATCTGTCAGATTTTTAGAAAATGAAACCAGCAAAACAAGCTTTTTATTACATTTAGAGACCTTTTGAAACGTTTCAAGATGCCTATTGCCTTTCATAAATTTATCCAAGAAACCCCAGTTTGTCGGTTCTTACATTTCTGAATTATTATTGAGATAAAAACAGTTTATAGAAATAAATCATATCAAAATATCTAACCTGAAGTGGTTCAGCAGGTGCTCTGCATCCCCAAGAATTTTGGTGTCTAGTCTAAATGTTCTGAGTCTAATTTGAAGTCGACATTCAACCAAATTAGTATCCAAATCGTTATTGGTGAGTTTATTCCAATGAAAGGTTTTTCATTTCCGTAATAGAATATTTACCATTTTCAGAGATTATCAAATTGCTTTAACAGGCAGCATTCTCCAGAGTCTCGTATCCAAAATTGTATTTAAGATCGTAATTGATCGTTATTAAAAGTTTTAATGGCAGTCGTAACAAGATCTTTATTAGGATCGTTATTTAGAGTCCTGTTTTATTTATTATTAGAAATGGTATAATTTCACTAAATCTGATCTACTTACGTCTTTAGAAGTACGGCTCGCTTGCACAATTATACACTCTTTTAAAATAATTTTTCACTTTAATTTAATTAACGTAAATATTTAGCACTTTCAAGTATAGTGACTGCCCAGTTTCAAAAGTATACTAACTCGTTGTTCAATTGTCATTATATTTATAGGACCGGCCCCTTTTGTTTGCGATTCGTTGACTCCACGTGCTGGGCGACACCAAGTGTCTTATCTCTAGTTATTTTGGGAAACTTTACCAATTGTGTAGTTGAATTGCATGAAGCAATGCTCAATTTGTCACGTAATTTATTATTATACCTCACATTTAATTCAGAAATCCCAGGAATCTTTGTTCATTAAAGCACGTACTATTGTTGTTGGCTTTATTCTAATCTGAATGTTTGTTTATTTCCTAGTTAAATTAGATTTTTGAACAAATGTGGATACTTTTATATCCCGTACGCTTTTCAAATAATGTATAATTTCTGCCTGCGTTTATGATGATATATTAACGTACATTTTGAACATTTATCTAGCCAATTCATACAGGTTTTCCATTGATTTAATTTCAATGCGTTTCGTTACATTTTTAAATTCTTATTTTTGCTCGTAGCTACTCTTGGATATGCGTTTTAATCGCGTGTACTGCTATATAGAGTGTGTTCTCAACTAATAATATTTATAATGACCTATTTACTCTTCTAATATCTGTAATTATGTGCTTTTGTTACTTGGGAGTTTCTTTTGTTTATTCTACGACCCCTATGACTTAACCTACCCCTAAATTAGCCCTATAATTACAGCAATATATAAAGAGACAAGTTATCTGCAGTTTGCAGTTAAAAAAATTTGTATATACAAAAACTAAGATGTATCTGTAAATAAACTCTTATGAAAATAATAAAGGTTTATTCACTTATACAAATTGAGCTAATATTTGTATAACCATTAACAAAACAATAGCTTTATTATTTCACAAGGGAAGGAAACATCCACTGCCCGGTTTCGGCCTTCTTAAGCCTCGTCAGAGCGAAGTAGTTTCCAACAACCTTTTGAAGTAATCTAAGCTATTATAAGCTATTATAAGCTATTATAAGTTTGACGGAACCTTTGTACTACAGCAAAAGTAAATAATACCGCAATCAGATGGTAAAACGCCAACACTACTAAGCGTGGAGGTACAAAAGTTGATTCAAAACTACATTGTAGTTTTATAGATGGCTATACAAGTATGTCTTACCTTTGAGATTTGCAGAATGTTATAAGCAAAATTTATTTGCAAAAATAACAAACCTTCTCGTGGTGTCGCCCGTTTCTTGCCTCAATGGCAATTCATTTTTATTTACAAATACATCTTAGTTTTATTTATATATATATATATATATATATATATATATATATATATATATACATTGAACGCTAAATTCTGTGGGGAAAAAACCACCCAAAACACAGAAAAGTAAAATTTCCCAACATTTAAATTTTACCCCGTATAAACGTACAGATGTATTCCCGCAACAAGATTAATGTATTCCCGTGCAAAATAAAATCACTCTAAGTACATATAGTGTTGTAATACCATTTAAGACTGAAGCGCAACTTTAATCCGTGTATAAATAATGACTTTCTAGATAAATTTCTTTAAAGCAAGTCTTACTGCATTTATAAGTCGTAAGGACGAAGCCCAATTTTAAAATTAGCATTCATTGATAATGTTAATTCAAAATTCGTGTCTAGGTATTCTTTAAAACACGTTTTATTTACCATAAAACAAGTTTTATTGCGCGTTTGTAGACCAAAATCATCCACTTTAAATAACTTCGATTTTGAGCTATTTTCTTTAAGATATGCAAATCTAATATACGTACTTTGCTAGAATAAAAGTAAATCTTTAGGAATTCCACAATAAGCGTTATTTATTTAACAAACGTAATACGTTAATTTACATTTTTCCACTTTAAAAGATATATCATTTAGAACAAGTTCCATAACGCAATAATTCTCGTTAAAAATACCAATTTTATTGTTTTTAGTAAAGCCTAGCTTTATTTCACAGAAGTTAATCCAGAATTTTTAAATATTTATGTTAACCAAATAAAAGAATACGTCATTTTCTTCAAGAAATGTTTTCATAACTATTATATCAACACATTAACTATCTTGTATGAATATACGACGATTCGAAGAAGCGCTAGTACTGAGAGGTTATAAAATAGATAAGATAGAACGTTTAATAGCTCTAATTATAGTACAGAAGTCGTAGAAGAAAGATTGCAATGGCTGGTTTTAATGCATTAACAATGAGTGAAAGACATTTTACGACCGCAATAACTTTTTGCTATCGCCATGAAACATAAGGAAGTAAAATTGGGAATAATGATTGCATCAGGCGGGTGACTAATACTTTAAGAACATGATCAAAAGATGGCATATCGAGTCTGTTTTAGTATATAAAGGCGGAAGTACTTAGAAGGGGATTCATTTATTCCTTCGATAGCAACATGTAATTTTCGAATAGTTTGTAATTAATTCATTAATTAATTCATTGTCGGCTTTCGACGTGTAACATAAAACTTTGAATATAAGTGATGAAGCATAATTTATTGCTTCAAAATAAATGATATTAGTGCAAAGAGGAAGATCTTGCTAAGGAATATGATATCAAAGGTTATCCTACCCTTAAATTCTTTAGAAATGGACAGCCTATTGATTATTCAGGAGGACGTGATGCTGCCCAAATAGTAGCTTGGCTTGAAAAGAAAACTGTTCCTGCAGCTAAAGAGCTTAAGACAGTCGAGGAAGCTAAACAATTTATTGAAGAAAATAAAGTTGCAGTTGTTGGTTTCTTCTCAGATCAAACTTCAGATAAAGCTAAAGCTTATTTATCTGTTGCTAATGCTGTCGATGATTATCAGTTCGGAATCACTTCTGACGAAGCAATTTACAAGGAATATGAAGCTACATGTGGTTCTATTGTCTTATTTAAACAGTTCGACGAAGGAAAATCCATTTTGAAGGTGAACATACCGAACAGAACATCAAAAGTTTTGTTACATCAGAGTCGCTACCAAACCTCGTAGAATTCAATCATGAAACGGCACCTAAGATCTTTGGAGGTGAAATTAAGAGCCATTTACTCATCTATGTATCTAAAAGTGATGACAAAACCAGTGCTATTGTATCTGCTACTCGTTCTGTCGCCAAACCTTACAAATCTAAAATTTTGTTTGTTACAATCGATGTAGAGGAGGAAGACCACCAGCGAGTTTTAGAATTCTTTGGAATTAAAAAAGAAGAGGTTCCCACTGCACGTATTATTAAACTTGAGGAAGAAATGTCAAAATTCAAACCTGAATCGTCCGAACTTGATGCTGAAAGCATAACTACATTTGTAGATAAGTTCTTAAAGGTGAGCTTAAACAACATTTATTAAGTCAAGAACTTCCTGAAGATTGGGATAAACAACCCGTGCGTGTTCTTGTTGCAAGCAATTTCGATGAAGTTGTATTAGATAAATCCAAATCCGTCCTTGTAGAATTTTATGCTCCATGGTGTGGTCATTGTAAACAGTTGGTCCCTATTTATGAAAAAGTTGCAGAGCATTCTGAAAGTAATGTTGATGTTGTTATTGCTAAAATTGATTCCACAGCAAATGAACTCGAACATACTCGTATTACAAGCTTCCCTACAATTAAACTATACAAGAAAGAAGAAAACAAAGTTATTGATTACAATGGTCCTAGGACTTTTGAAGGGTTATCTAAGTTTGTAGAGTCAGGTGGTGTTGAGGATGGTGCAGCAGAAGAGCCAGTTGAAGAAGAGACTGAAAATGATGATACTGCACAGCGAGATGAATTGTAATTGTAGTACTAACATATTTTTGTTCGTTTTCTTTTAATGATTATGTAGTATTTAATAACAAAGTGCAAAGTAACAGGCTAATTTTAATCTATGTAATAAATGTTCTTTGCAGACTAACTAATACTGCTACGTCTGAAAATTAATTAAAATTTGAAACAGAGCCAGGAACTTTTGAATGCAGTTAATTTCAAAAACCCATATTTTAAATAGTAATTATAAGCGAAGATAGGTAACCAAAGGAAGAATTTGAAGCTACAGGCTGCAAGCATAAATTTGTTTTGTAACCTAAAAGAGATATTTGAACATTATAAAGCTAGAATAAGTTTTTATTTTTATAAAAATTATTTGTCATTAAATAGTTAATTTTCAGCAATATTAAGGCCAGAGCTCGAAGCGTTTCGACTCGTACAAAATTTTTTGCTCGGGTCGTTGATCAACTACACCGAGCGAGACAGGGCAATACAAGTGTATTTAAATTATCCAACAAAACTTGTAAATTATGTGACACATATAAGATGTTTCGGGGCTCTGCAATTATTAACAAGAATTATGTGAAAACAATTTTAATACATAAGTAAATTTTCTGTCTAAACTTAAGCTGTAAATTGTACCTATAAGCGTTATTTATATCTGTGCATGTAAGAGATTATTGAGATAATGTGTATAAAAAAATGAATTTAAATGTATAGAAGATTGTTCATAGATGTTTCTTGAGATTTCTGTTTCATTTTATTTTTATAAAATCCACAACATATGTTCGTTGAGTTAGCCAGACATGGAAAAATGGCACGATATGGTAAAAATTCATATTCTCTATTGCATCTTTACATCGATACAGGGTGGCTGTACCCGATTCATAGCATAATTTGTGGCTCCCAACATTTAGGCACTACACTTGATTTTCCAATGCTCAACCTGAAGATACTACATTGACCAGGAAGCGAGTTTTTTTTACCTGGAAAATTTTTGATTTTTCCGAACGCTTGTTATTCCAAATAAGGTAGGGATCTTTAACGTGCGTGACGACACTCATACACGGGACTTCCATTTTACCTCTCATCCGATCGAGGGCGTATTTTTATGAAAAATGCTCGCCTAAAATTTTTTAAGAGGACCGTGTCGGGATTCAAACCCGGGACTTTGGACATAGTAGTCACACGTATATCAACTACGCCACAGAGGCGGTCAACGTTTAGGCAGCCGATTCGCAGCAAAATATGTATATGATGTGATAATGGATCATATAAAGGTCATTCAGCACCAATCTGTATACATGCAACACGCAGAACCAGAGAAAAATAAAGAAATTCTCTTAAATATAAATTTTCAGTGTACATACACTCAATAATTGAAAACACTCTGTATATTAAACTCTAAACGCGAAAAGCTGTAATATTGCACGCTTTATTTATGTTGCATAATAGTATCTTTAAATAATGCATATCACGTAAGTAAAAATCCGTGAAAAATCCTAATTACAAAGTTACTCCATATGGCTTGAAACGCGTTCAGTTCATTTTATAACACGATTAAAAGTATTTAACGCAAAACGTGCAGTTGTATCTTTGGATCGAGAAGAGTATTTCGTTTCTAGATTGTTCAAGAAATTTGAAATGTTTATTCATCGACTAGCAAAACCCATAAATCAAATGGAAGCAAGTAGTAGAATAAGCGAATGATGACTATTAGTCAAGATAACGCATAAGCATTTGTAACATTCATTCAATAAAGACAAACGAATATCCAATTAGGGAACTGTAATATGAGATAAGACATATAACGATGTAATACATTAAAGATAATTAACAGATAATAGCAATTTAGATAAGATAAGCATGTAAAATATCCTAATTAAGTATCATTGCGAGCTGTAGAATCTCAATTTCGTGGAAAATTACATCATCCACATGAATGAAACCAGACAGATATTTCTAAATTTTTATGAAATACTATATAAATCGATTAAAGAATATAATGCTTTTAAATGAGTTGAGTTTACTTCGGTGTCTTACAATACGTTTAAAAATATCAGTCAACCGACAATAATGAATTTTTAAAACTGTAAACGCATAACAATAGACGTTGAAAGGTTGATTTGAGATTATGAAAAAATGAGATTTTGAATGAACGACAATCAATGACTGTAAAACGGTTTTAACTTGAATGGTAATAAATTTCTGTAAGACAATTTTAATATTAAACGGAAGAATATGATGTGGATTTTAAATGCAATTGTTCGTAAAGTAATTGGACGATACTGATATGAATTTGAAAAAGAATGCATAAAATTGAATTATACGATTTGAGCTTGGATACAAGCTTACTAGAGAAACGAACAATTAGCATAATTTAACAGTAAATTATTGTCTTAAAATCTTTTAATAGACAATTTTTGCTTTTTATATTTAAGTAGGTTAGATTAAATTAAAATTCTTTTTGTAAAACTTTTTTGTGCAATAGGATAATTTAAAATTTGATTTAAGCGTGGTCAAATTCCGGTAAGTATAGCCGCTATAAAGGAATTTATTTAACATAACTGATCGTCTACGTTTGATTTCGATTTAAGAGAGATTATTAAAAATTATTCATCTTCATTTCTAAAAATTTGTACATAGTGTGATTTACATAAGAGAAGATTTCTGAAATACTAATTAGAAAGAGAGATTTTTATGGACTGTATTTTAGTTTAAGTATCTAGTAGTTATAAAAATCTTTTTTTAGACTTAAAGTATACTGATGATATTGGACTGTATTTGTAGACCTTAATGTTTGTATGTATTTTCTTTGAGGATATTGTTTGTTAGAGAAAAGATGTATATGGTTGTAGCAACTGTTACGTAAAACATTTTTTGTTAACTAATATTTGATGTTATTATAAGTTTGATGTTTGATTTTCGTCGTTTCAATTAAACTGAGCAAGCAAGGTAATTTGGGCATCTTCAGACTGTAATTCACAGCACTCTTAGTGATGGACAATATAGGGGTTCATTTCATTTTATCGCTACAAGTCACAACAATATATATATATATATATATAAACATTTATATATACATATATATATATATATATATATAAACCCCAGTATACGGCAGAGAGTTCAGTTTCAAAGTATGAATTTGCAAGTACTATAGATAATAAATTAATGGATAGATCCTGAAAATAAATACCTTTAACGTGTATATAAATTAAAGGCTTGTGTATATAAATTGCATAGTTGAATTTAGTAATAAATATAGTTATTCGTCGTATTAGATGGAATTTAGAGGTAGCAAAACATTAAGGTTTCTCTGTATTTGTGAATAATGAATCTTATATTGGACCAAATAAAGAAAGGTAATAGAAAGTTTGTTACAATATACAGACCAGCACGATTTTTGTATCCTGGTGTCGGATGGGTGTCTTATGTATTTTTAGTCTCTGAAACGTAATGTGCAGTCAGAATTTTCATATTTCTTTAGGTATTAAAATATTCGTTAAAGACGGTTTATATTGTATAACAATTCGGCGGATGACTTATCATTGGAGTGCAAACAGTGTCATAATGTCTGGTGAAGATTTTGAAAATTGCTAGAAAGGCGGCTTAAGATATATAATCGCCGCCGGCAGAATGAGCAGCAGCTGATATCGTAAAAACATCTATAAGTACATATAAAATATATACCATAAAGGAATAAAATTTTACTGTGCAGTATATGTTGCTGGTAGACTTTATGGAATGTCACGAAAACGTGTAAACCAAACGGACACGTTGCATATGTCGCGAGTTTACGATGGAATCTCACAAAAAGACAATAACTATGTTATCAAAAAAGTTTATGAGCTTTATTTTGGATGTAAACTAGGAGATCAATATAAACCTCTGGCGCCACTTGTGCAACATGTGCGGTGAATTTGAGAATGGCTCAACGGTACCCGTAATCAATGTCTTCTGCAGTGCCTATGGTGAGGAGAGACCCTAGAGATCATGTTATAGATTGCTACTTTTTCTTGAAGAATATCTAGAATTTTACTGTCCTGTACCCAAATCTGCAATCAGTTCTCAGGCCAGTTCTCCACAGCCAGAATTCACATATCCCCAATCGTCCAGAATCGTATACACTTGACGATGATATGAATGCTGTTGGAGACAATATTGTTGAACCTATCGAAGAAGACACGGATTCTGATTTCCAAGCATTTAATATAAGTACTCCACGTTTACAATCTCAAGATTGGTATCCATTACAGAGTGGTACGCATATTTCCACATACCAAAAACTTGAATAAGGTTTTCTTCATTTTGTTATATCGTGTGATCAGTTGGTGTACTGTGTAGGTGTTCCTGGACTAATAGATGCATTAGGATGTAAATACAAAACTAATGAGTGGACACTATTTGTTGATTCATCTACTCTAAAGGTCGTTCTCTACAATGGAAATTCGTACCCCTCTGCTTATATTGTCCACATGTGAAGGAAATCTATGACAATATAAAACTTTAATTGAAGAAATTAAGTATACAGAACATGGATGAAATAGATGATTTAAAAGTCATAGCACTTTTGTTATTAATGCAATTGGGTTACACGAAGTACTGCTGTTTTGTCTGCACATGAGATAACAGAACAAATCCTACTTTGTGGAACACTTGAAAATGCGAGAAAACTTTGCTACTGGAAAAAAAATGTTACATATCCTCCTCTAGTTGATGCAAAGAAAGTTTTGCTTCCACCTCTACACATAAAACTGGGACCGATGAACGACTTTGTCAAAGCTTTAAATAAATATGGTGAAGGATTCCAATATCTGACAGAAAAGTTGTTCCAGACTAAGCGAGGCAAAAATAAAAGAAGACATTTTTATTGGGCCGCAAATTCGTCACACCATAAAGAACAGTGTATTTGATTCAAAACTAACCAAGATTGAGGCTGCTGCATGGACATCATTTGAAGAAGTGTGTTTCATTTTTTGGAAAATACAAAAGTAAAAAATTGTAAATCTTTTAATTTTCACACGTAATGATATGGGTTGCAACATATCTGTAAATGACGAACATGGTGAAGGATTTTAGCAAGACATTATGCATTGTGATAACCGATACCAGGGGAAATGTACAACTGTTGAAACCTAATCGAGGAAGCGCCATAAATATCCTAGAAACGAAAATCACATACAAAACATTTGTTCAGTGATATCATTCAAAACATTTTCGAACTAGGCAAAATCCTTCTCTAGCGTTTATTGGTCTTGAATTTCACAATAATAAAATCACTGGATTGATTATATAGGAAAAGAATTCTTATAAGATACCAATACTTGTCATCAAATACGTCCATCTCTTCGTGTTCGGATTCAAAAATGTCATCGTTAATTTTACTAGAAATTCGAACTACATCTTCACCTCCAATACGCGCAAGTGCTGTAAGTTTATTTCCAATTAAAACAATCATACCCAAAAGAAGTATTCTCTCTAGGTCTACAGCTTTTCTTGGTTTTCTACCAGTCTTAATTTAATAAGCAGCTGAACCAGGCTAATCAACGTTACTTTGTTACGCTTTTTGACGTCACTAGCTTTAACTTGATAATTAAACATAGAGGATTTCCAATTTTTAATTGGAAATGCATATCTCATCATAATTTAGCTAATATATGTAGGTTATGATGTATAAGAATGCGAATGTTGAATTTCCACGCAATGCCAGAGACTACTAGAAATAGTTTATTATGTTTATTTTATACTTCGTCTGAATGGAATATTAAACCAGGCGTTTTCTCAAGCTCAAAGTAATGTGCGTCATTGCTTCAACCAATGAGGACTGCAATATAGAGGAGGGCTTTTACAAGTAGGTGTGAACTGGCGCCATGATCGTGGCAGATTATATTAGACTTTTCTAGTGAACAGACGTAGTGACCAGTTAGTGCGACTTAATTGCAGTGAAGTTACCTGTGGAATCCTTTTACCTTTCCTTCTCTTAATACCTTTAAGGTATTTCATACTGTTATAGGTTAGCAACAACTTCACTGCGAATTTGCAGAAAAAGGATAATCAATCAAAGAGGACGTTGAAAGGAACAATTTCCGCAATACGAGAATTTATTTAGTTTTATCTTAAATATCTATATTAATAAAGGCAAGCAATTTTCTTGATGTATGTTATTATCTTTCATTCTTGTTGAAAATCTGTGTTATATTGTTACGACCTATGTACGGTAACATGATAAATTATATTATTTTGACATCTGGCATTTGACGAGTAATAACTTAATTTTGTCATATTATGATCGTTTAATCGATTCAAAATTTAGTTATCTTTTTCTCCAGCTTTGCTTTTAAGACCTTAAAAGGCAACACTTAAAATATCAACGAAGAAATGTGAAGAAAGTTTAGCTCCAACAAAAATTTTCGTCGAACTTCGCTTACTAAAATAGTGATATATTCACTCCCTGATAAACCTACCAGATATAGTTTGAGTGAAACCTGTTTCTTTCTAAATCCATGTGTTGTATTTACTATTTGTAATTATATACGACTTAAATAGGCAACAGGGGACCATTGGCGCCAGCTGAAAATATGACTGAAATTACAGATTTTGAACTATGTATAACTCGGTCCGGAGATTTAAATATGGTTTTATAATATCCTGGATTATCAATCAAGCGTCAAAAGTATATAATATAAGGATCCACAGCATCAATTTCTGGTCTTAAATCGCCAAATACAAGAAACTGCCGCTTGTGGTCTTTTAATATCTTAACACATTCATAAACTTAACTTTCCTTTTGTCCTTTAAGTAAACGCTTCGTAAACATATGACTAGCATATTATTTAAAATATATTTAGCTCCTCGCCTATTCGAATATCTTTTAATAAAAAGTCGAAAACTGTTAGATCAAAGTAAACACGGAAAGAAAAACATCTTCCTCTCGTGCTTGTTAAAGCTGTTCTACTTATCTTAAATCACTGTTTTTAAATGACGGCAAAGTGTAATGATGAAATATAGTTGTCCGTAGATGCTTCTCCAAAGCTGTTAATTTCTTTATTGGACCTACAAGCTCTTTCAAATTCAATCTCAGTCGTTCTTCTACAAGGTTTGGGACGAGGATCTGATGAACAATTCCTAAGCACTATTAATTTGGTCCAGTCCTATTCACCTCGAATTTTGAAAGTTTGATACTCAAATTATGTAAAACAATAACTAATTTGAGAAACAAATCAAGTACGCTTTTAATAGTGTAGCACGTATAAATGACACTCTTTGGTTTACAGTATTCTTGGTCTAAACTTTCGCTATCGATTACTTTATATCTTTGAAGGTCCTATTATTAGTATTGTATAAATTAAAAAGATTCCAAGCTATACTTAAACGTTAAGTTGTATTATGTTCAAGCGCTAAAGCTCTTTTATTATAAACGTGCATGTCGTTTTAAATAAAGTCGTACCGGTGTCTCTTTACGCCTGCGCCTGTAACAAACGTTTTAGGGAAACGAATATTAAGGAGCATTATGTCAACTTCTAAGACTGCGTAAAGATGCTTAAACCTTAAGTTTTTATTCGCAGCGCTAGTTTAGGAACAAAATAAAATTATTAGTTTATATTGAAACAGCTGTACGTTGAAATGGCGTTTTAAATACATATGACACTTCAATTACACGTCTGTTTATTAAATGAAAGCCTGAAGGTATTGGTTGTAAACATCGTTCATCACACAGAATTTAAAATTGATCTTTCATCATTGCTGATTGGTAAACTAGTTTCAACGCTCATCGTTTATTCCGATTAATGAAGTAAATTGTTACAAACAAGTTGATGCGGCTTTTATGCCTTATGTAGTTGAAATAGAAAATAAATGTAGGTACAAAATTAAATTTTCAATGTTTTGGAATTTCATACAGAGTTGCTTATTAATAGCTTATTGAATTAGTTATTAATCCTTGAAAAATTCGTTTTGAAGAAAATATCATGTAGTATAAAAAAGCTCTTTTCTTAAAAACGTTGTTTTTGGATAGCTAAATTATTTGTTGCATTACATATTTATTTGAGTTAAAAATAGGCAAGCTTATTTAGGCATATATGTGTGGGAAATGATTATTTTTGCTACCAGGTTTATACTAAATAAAAAGTTAACACAAATAATTTATTAATGTTTTTAGGTTGACCTTAAGCATTTTAAAATTTTATTAACCATATGTAAAGTTTTCAGATCTTACAGCTGATAGAGATAATACTAATGATATGTGCCCTATTAATGTCATTAATTAGATTAAATGAATGAACTCATCCGTAGTTTGATGGTAGGCTGGAGCATTAAGCATCATTCTTGTCAATATTTTATTAAGACCTGTAATTAAAAATAAAAATATATTTAATTTGAGAAAATACTTTACTGGGTAATGCTCTAATTATATTTGATTGCCTTTTATAAAATATTGAAGGTTAGTAAATCCTAATTCTTCTAATATTATTATTGTTTATTTTGTGATCCATTGTATGTACTAATTGTAACTTTCCTTTACAGGTGCAGCCGCTATCAAGTGTCTCAGCATGTTTCCTTTAGTGTCGTGGATTTAAGGGTTTCTACCTATCCCTTTGTGCGTTGTTTCATCTTCTTGTAGGAGTATTAGAGTTAGTGGCGCCTTCCCTACTTTTCCCCCTTACCACCTGTTATTTAACCAAGTAAACAACAAACCTACAACCAATCTCGTGCCTACTGCAGGGGCTTCCCCGAGCTACGCTAATACCTTTTTCTAAAGCCGTGTACTATTTGTCACCTAGGTTCTCTCTTGTGGTAGGTAATACGCCCTTGATTTGCCAGTACAAAAGATAGGTAAAAGGCTTGCAGTTACATCATTAATGCCCTAAGGTCAAATTTAAGATTGTTACAATAGTATAGTGTCGTACTTTTGTATGTAGAAATAATTTTAAGTACTCTACAGACCTTGATAAACACCGAAATAGAAGGTTAAATGATCAGTAGATATCAAATTTTGACAGCTGTACGTTGATGAAGTGGTCACTTCTAGATTTTGGGTATCTTATTTAAATAAATTCTGTAGAATATTGCAATTCATTCATTGGAATATTTTTTGTTTTTATTAAATCCGTGACTTGGGTGTTTAAGGGCATAAGTCCGCATTTGTTACGGATTTGTGTAAATAAGCACAAACAGGAACAAATATATATATAAAGGTACATTAAGTCAATGAGTGAAAAAAAACACAATGTGAATATTTAAAGGAATAACACGAATGCGTTTTAAGAGCACAGAAACGAACAAACGTTCATATATTCCTACATATAGAAAGCACAAACATCTACATGTATAACAAACTCATTAAATCAGCATGACGATTATAGTTAAATATTTATAAGATTAACACGACTGCGTGTTAATGAGCAGAAACAAGAACAAACGATCAGATATATTTAAGTACAAACATATATACATATAACAAACACATTAACTCAATAAATGACCATTACAGTTGAATATTTAGAGAATTAACACGCGAATCGGAACACTTCCCTCTCCTCCTTATACACAGTGAACGTCGCTCCTGCATGCTCATTGTCCATTCGCGAGCCGTCCGTGTAGATCCTGATCCCCGCCGCATTTTTATCGCCTTCGACAAACTCAAGCCCCTTAACATCAGCCGGATGCCTTAGTTCGGAAATA
The DNA here is from genome assembly GCA_036346225.1 of Platerodrilus igneus. Taxonomy (NCBI): domain Eukaryota; kingdom Metazoa; phylum Arthropoda; class Insecta; order Coleoptera; family Lycidae; genus Platerodrilus; species Platerodrilus igneus. The sequence continues at coordinate 1,846,594 of JARFIW010001151.1, read as the reverse complement.
ACAATTTTTATCTCAGCCTCCCTACTGCCAAGACCAAGATTTTCGACAATTTCCTGCCCTTTCCCTATATCTACAAGTCTCCGATCTGTAATCTCCTTGACGACAAATTCGATTGGGAGCATCCTACTAATCATTAAGACCGCCTCCGTGGAAATGGTCCTGTACGTCCTTGCCGCCTGGACCACGGTTATGCGTTGAACGCTCGCCAATTGCCGGACTTCCCTAACCTTAAAACCCTCCGCCTAAGCGGATGCCGCGTACAGCATTACCGGTTCTATTGCTCCAGCGTAGATTGTCCTCAATGATTCGCCTCTGAACGTCCAACTTATTTTCGCTGCCGCCATCATTCCGTTAGATATTTCGCTGCCTTTACTTTTAACATATTGCACGTGCGTCTTTTAATTTAATCTGTTGTCTAATTTAACGCCGATGTACATATTGCATTTAACCGCGATATCCAAGGCAAATGTTCAAACAATTTGCTATTTTCAAGTCAGGTATTACGCGTTTGCTGTAATCTTTTATTCTGATATGAGGCTAAATTATGGAAGACTGTATTCAGCATTAGTCTTTAAAAACTTTATTATCTTCCTTATTTGTTTGGTAGATTTAAATACCACACGCGTTGAAAAAATTTTCAATGCAATGAAATTCCACAAATTCAACGCTTGCAAATCATAAATAGGGACACAGAAAGTTAAAAAGGGGATTTTGTTCTTTGAACTACAAGTGAAAATCTATATAATAAGATAGTCTACATAAAAATTTATTAAAGTTCGTGAAAATTAAAACAAGTTAAATATTTGCAAAGTGAAATTGTTTTCGACATTTTTACTTAAAGCTGCTTAATTAATCGTAAAATTAAGAATTTATTTTGACTCATAATTATTCAAATTTTATAGAGTTTTAGTTCTACTTCTGGTTTAATTCTGCTTCTGGTTTGGTGCTACTTTTAGTTTAGTACTATTGTTAATTTAATTCTACTTTTGATATAATTCTACATCTGGGCTTTGTTTGAGTCGAATTCAAATCGAGCTCAATATTGATCAATATCGAAATTTTATTTATAAAAAGTGGATGGTATTGATGCCAAGATACTTGTTGGACGCAAAACATAACTCAAATTAGAGCTTAGGAATTTGTTGAGCGAGGTGTAATATTTATGTTTCATAGTGGGACTTGTAAATTCATTGGAGTTTTAAATATTCTGCTTTCTGAAGTGCTTGCAAGGTAGACGTACACTAATTTAGGTATATATATATATATATATATATATATATATATATAGTATATTATCGTGTAAATTATAGGTAAAAAGAAATAGATAACTCCAGAGAGTAATTTTGTAAGGGCCATGTATATAGAAAACAGGAATAAATTATTTACGCTCCAAATTAATTAGTTTTGACCTTAGAACAAACGGAAAATAGCATACTGTGTATTAATAAATCGTCATGTTAAATTTGCATAGTGTGAAAGCTTTGTAGTATGTATAAACTCAAAGATAATACGAGTATAATTAGTTTTAATATTCGATGGTTGTAAATTGTGCATATCAAGTAATAAGGGACGGCTTTTGTCTATATAAAATCGATAATGTAAACGCACATGTTTATTTAAACTAACAAGGCGTTCGTTAAAAACAAATTCTAAAAAATCTACGGGTTGAACAACATGGGAAAGTACAATTTCAAACTAGCAAACAGTTCATAGAAAGACGGACAGACAAATAAACAAATTCCAGAAACCAGAATGTACGTTAGAACATAATTTTTTAGAAATTTTAGTTAACGGTGGAAGCGAAGGCTGCAAAATAGCAGGTGGTTTGAAAGCAAGTATATACGGGATACCAATAGCATAGGGTGAACAAGAATGACAAATAACAGACGTTGGATAAAACACCCGTCTAAAGTGCGCGATAATTTGTAGAGGTTAACCACAATATCGATTTTAAGTTTCTGTAGTGGAATTTTAAAAAAGACAACGAATATGAGTTAGACGAGGATAACATAGTTGAAGGATAGACCTACGACAGGGAAAATGGTCTGGATTGGCTGATTGTAAGTGGAATGAGAGAAATTTCTAGGAGCGTTGTAACCGTTGTGCTATTATAGCCAGTGTTTTCGGACTAAAGCGGAGTGAAACGTGAAATTCTTAGTTTTGAAAAGATCGTTAGAGTTTGGATTTTGAGAATCAAATTACGGTGATGGTGATTTTGATGAAAACGGAATACTGGAGGTGGGTTTCAACGCTTATAAATACACTAAGAGACGTTTGGTTCGCTTCAGATATACATGGTAACATCTAGGTTAATAATTTTTAAATCGGTGATAAGTGCAGTTTCCGTTTTAATTTAAATTAAAAGTGTTCGAAAGCACGAGTAGGTGCTTAGTTAAACGGTGCTGTAAGTAAATACATTAGAAAAACGAATAAAAGATGTTACTGAGGTAAGCGAGCCTAGTTATTTTTCTGAACGAGGGTGCTGATTGTATGGGAGATTCAGAAGCTGACTAACATGTTTGGACAAGTGCATGGGTAGCTGTATCGAAGGCGTCAGCATAGCATTGGATTAGTTTGATGTACATGTAGCAGAGGGAGGTTCGATGGAATGCAACGACAAGGTTTGGTTGGACGACATCTTCAGAGGTGACGGTGCAAAAGGCGTACACCGGGTAACGAAATTTGTTCCTTTTGTTATTGCTTGAACATTTTGTGTTGTTATTTTGTGCTAGAGTGATTTGACATATTGGGTGTATATTTTATGAACATAAAAGCTAATTTGAAAATTATATGAAAAATACAATTTGAGTTTATTATTTGAAAGTATAGATACATGACATATAATTTTGATGTAAAGTGTAAACGGGTCTTTAGAGTTGCTGAAAACAAAGATGCGATTTATTTTTGCATTTAGAGTAACAGGATTTATACTGAGCTTACCATAGACCAGAGTAAATTTCAATTTAGAGCTTCAAGGTAGGCCCATCTACTTGAACTATAAAAAAAAATGTTGAAATAAATTAAATTCATTAAATTAAAAGGAGTTAATAGTTGATATTGTAAAATTTTGTGAAAATGTTTATATCCGATTTTTGTAAATATTGAGCTGGTAGCGTAAAATTTTGATTTGTGTGAATAAAAAGGTTGTATGTATGTATGTATGTGGGTGGTTCCACTTTGGAGGGTAATAAAATTCGGGACAGCTCCAGAACGTTTCCCAAAGCGTAAAGCTTAGCAAATGGACTGTAATTGTATGCAATTGGAGGTAAGGCGCGAAAAATAGTAACATAGGTCAAACCGTAATTAATGCTTGCTTATCTTGCAATGTTGTTCACCAATTTACTCCCGCGAAGATAGGTGTTGTTTACCGGTCGACGCAACCTAGTCGGGTAGCACCACTTATGCACTCGCGGTTGTAGTTATTAGGTGTTGAGTCGGTGAAAAACGATACGAGAGAGTGATGTTGGTGAAGCAAAAGGAATTTATCGCTTCGCCATATGTGTAGTACAACAATAATATACGATAAGGCCATCTATATTATCAATCGCTGACCTCCAACTGTATGAAGTTTTAACAGTATGTATTATTTGATTGGTAATTTTAGTAGGTAGTCTAAGTAAGAGAGAGTAAAAATAGGATAGGTAAGTATCTCTGAAGAAGTTGGAAGCAGAGCTAGTCGTGATATGCTGATTTAGGAGAGCTTTTTTGTCGTTCAAGATAAGTGGTCACGTCCAGAATGCCTATGATTGCGGCACTTTCAACCACTTGTCAACCACTACCGCTTGTTCGTTACGCGTTGTGATTGGTTGGAAAACGCCGTGTCCGTTGCACGATTTTGTGGGGATTATATTCAAATTCCTTTCACACGATAAAAATGCTATTTCTCCTAAAACATCGTCGGGGAAATGCAATGCCTTAAATACTATTAATACAAAAATTGTAAAGCGGTTTTTGGTGCTTAACAACCTGTCAAATGATTTTTTTATCATTTATCAACGTAAGATGTCTAACGTTGTCCAAATGAACATCGGTGGATGAGCGAATTTCAACGCGGACTTTTCTTAGAAGTATATAAAGATGGTACTGTACTTTCAGTAGCAGGACGGCCTCTTTTTCTAGTAGTTGCCTTATCTATAGTTGTTCAAACATCCGTTACAGTTGCCTTAAAGTAAGGTAAGTCAAGCATCTTCCCTTTAGAAACGCCTAATTGCAGCGCTTTAAGCATCTACTCATGCTAGATCGATTGCATGCGCGAAAATGCGAAGTACCCATTTCTTCGATTTATTGAATGTGATCACAAAATCTAACTTGTTGACATCTCCCAGGTGTTGATGATGTACTTGAATAACTTCTGGTTGGTCAATTTCTACATATTTTTAAGTTAAATCTCATCTTTTGCAGACATCATTCTCTCCAGTTCCCAAAAAATTGGACGCAAGTACCAGTAACTTATTGGTATGCCATTTTGTAATAATACCTTCTTCGTCTTTACCTATAAGTTGACCACTAGAGCGTGTACCACGCTTTTTCTTGTTTTTGGAACTCGAAAATAATGGATTTTTGAAGCGATTTTGGTGAGCAGTACATATTGTATATATGTTCTTATTTCTCAAGCACTGATTGACATTATAAGTTGCGGAAATAATTATCGAAAATAAGAAGTACGTTTTTACATTGGCTATTTTTATTAGTTTTACAACCACGCAAGCGCCAGGTTCAATAAGTTTTTAATTTCGCTGGATTAAGTTTTGTTGTAGAACCTTGATATATTATGAAGTTAAATATTAGACCTCTCGTTCTAAAGAGCGCAAATATTTTTATAGTTTACAGCTTCTTCAGTCTTGGGTTCGAGACATTGCGAAAACACTATAATATCAGCCTAAAAAGACAGTAAAACATCACATTGTCCTCATATAGAGAAGGCCGCTAAATTATAAATAATTTGCGTATCTTTTGTTTTGCACGGTAGAATTTGTTTCGACCTTCAAAGATGCACCTTTCCACTCAAAACTATAATTTTATTCACATTTTCACAAAACATATAACATTTCATGAAGACAGAGATAAGACGCAAATAATTTACTTCAATAAGCGTAGTTAAATTTTTCTTTGAGATAGCGGTGTTGGTAAAGAGAGATCGCTATATGTCCTCCTTCACAAGCACGCTAGGCAATACCCAAGGAGAGTCGAAGCATTCGATCACACCCTGCCCTTCCATTTCTCCAACCATTCTTTCGGCCTCTTCACGCTTGGCCAATTGTAACCTTTTCGGCTATTGTCTTATTGGCCGGGCATCCCCAGTAATGATTTTGTGAATACCGCAATATTTCCAAACTTACTTCTGTCAATCGCAAACGCATTTGAGTTTCGTCCAATCAGATTTCTAAGCTCAGCCAACTGTAATCGTTCAAGATTCTGGCATGAATTTGAAGAACACTTACCAACGGGCGACTCCTTAACGATGCTGGTATTTCCGCTTTGCAAACAACTGACGAGCACCACCCAACTGTGTCATTCTTTGTCAATGCGACGTCATAGTTATTGGTGTTTACGTTCCTAACTGGTACAATGTCTAACATTTTTGTTTACGCGTATCCCACGAATACGCCCTCCTAAGAGATTCATCACAGAGCGGTTCGATAGCGCGCATAAAGCCCTCTAGAAGTACACAATCCGATTGTCTCATCACCACTTTCTATCGTTCCCGGTAAGAGAACGTCATCCGTTAAACATACCTGCACAAATTCGTCGTTTTCCCCACAGAACGGTATCTTTACGTTCCCTACCCTCAGGACAACTTCTTTCATATACGAAAACCGTACTTTCCAGGATGTCTATTAAGATAGCTTCCTCGTCGAAGTCCGCTATTATCAGATGATGGTTGAATATTTTGCTACCAATCTAGATCTTTACATTTGAAATGCCGTGCGTGCGAATGTCTTTGCCGGCCACAATACGAAGACGTGTAATCACGGGCGTTACTTTATCATAGTTGTGCATTACAGCAGAGTTCACAATTGTCCTAGTGGCACTCGTATTAACTAAAAACGTGGTAATCTTATCAGTATACTGTAAATATACATAAATAATGACCTCACATTTAGTTCGCGCGATGCGGATGATGTTCTACGGGGCAGAACCTGTACAGGTCGATCCACCCCATCGTCGACCCTCTCTAAATTTTTCAACTTCTTTTCTTTGGAATTTCTTACACTGCTACTGGATTCTCCACAATTCCAACTTGCCTGCCGCTTTAAATTTCAATGTATGAGTCAGCGTATTATACCGGTTATTAAGCCGGGCCAGTCGTAGTGCTTGCTGTATCTCCCCATCCTGTATTCCATCGACAAAGGTCTATACTGCCAGCTGTTCCAAGAAAGTATCCAGTGCTGTTGGATAGGCTAATTATACCAAGCGAGGAACAGCGCCTTCGAACTCCGGTAAATTTTCGTTGGTTTTCCGCTAACGGTTTTTTACTTGAAAGAGGTACATTTGTTGCCGATGATAATCACCGTACCTGATTTTCAGCCTTGATATTAAGGCCCCGTAGATTCTTTAATCATGATCCAGTATAGCTTGTAGGATACTCAAAGCTTTACCCCGAAGTGCAACTATCAACGCAGTTGTCTTTCCATAATCATTCCTACCGCTAGCTGTTGCAGCAGTCTCAAATTGTTTAAAGTACGTCGCGCAAGGTGATGTTTCATCAAAGCTAGGTGATTTTACTTTAAATCTCAATTACGACGGTTTGTTTTCCTCGGCTATCTTAAATTTTGAGGCATGCTGTTGTATCATCGGGGCTTGGTGTTTGTACTGTTAGAGCATTAATTCGTTCTTGCATCTCCAGCACCATTTCTTTCATTTTTTACAAAGTCTTTAAAAGTTTTTTTCTAAATCTCGCTTCTAGTTCATGTGAGCTTTTTAATAAATCCTCGTACTATTTGGTTTCCAGTTTCTAATACCCGCCGGAACTTTGATTTCCAGTGTATGAAGACTCGCTGAGAGTTTTTTGTTTTTCCGCGGATTTAGCATGTTCTTTTATGAGCTCTTCTTTGAATTGTTTAATGGCTTTTCCATTTTGACCTAATTTTTCTGTAAACCAGTTCTTTAGTTTTACAGAATTTTTGTCCAGGTCTCACTTGAAGTCCTTCAAAATGAAAGAATTTTATTACTCGTTTCAGATTTTGATTGCGAGTGATAGGCATGCAAAAAAATCGTTAAAATGTTTTTTTACACTACAATCTCACTCACTTAACACCAGTGTAAGGAATTTTCTAACTGTCCTTTGTGCTTTAATTTCAATAAATACAAATCTAATAATTATTCTTCTCCATCACAGATATTTACAAAATCTTGTTTACATTATTACTAGCGTAATCACTATTAGTAGGCACTAATTTAACCTTCTGAATACGATAAATTAAACACTATTGTAACATTAATCCTACTAGTAAGTTATTTACCTAACACTTTTATATCACGCAAGCGAATTTATATTTACATTAATTTATGTACATCAAAAGTTTATTAAAAGGGCATTCAAATTAAAACTAAGCTGTCGCGATAGAATTTACCGTTTATTCAGAAAAAGGAGAAATATCTAGAACGTGCGTTACCAAACCCTTCGAGAACAACTCTCTTGTATTGCGATATCTGTCAATCATCCTCTCTCATCGTTAGACAAATATGACGCCGCTTTAGTAAAGACCGAATAAGCATCCTCTCCAGAATCTTTCATATATTTCTGATTACTCTTAGGATATGTTGAATTAAATCCATAAGTATTTAGAAATCCAAAATTTCTAAGGTTAACAAAACCCAAAAGATAAAGCACTGGAAGGTGGTTCCGGGAATCAGGCGCGATCGTGTATAACTTCTGATAACATGGTCTCGGGTTCGACCTCAGATACGGACCCCTTAAAAAATATTAGGCAAGCATTCTTCACATAAGCATGTCCTTGTTCGTATGAGAGGTAAAATGTGTAGGTGTTGTCACGCATGTTGAAGTGTTCGGTAAAATTCAAAATTTCCAGGTAAAAGAAACTCACTTCCTGACCAATGTAGTGCCTTCTGGTAAAGCATTGAAAAGTCACTTTTAATGGCACCTTGTATATTTTTCGTGGGTTAGGTAGGTTTGAGTGTGAGTACTAATACCAGGTTCCCGGGTTTGATTCCCGACACGAACTACTTAATGTTTGGCGAGCATTTTTTACGAAAATACATCCTCGTTTGGATGAGAGATAAAATGTAAGTTCCGTATGTTAGTTAAGATCCTTATGTTGCTTGAAATAGCAAGGGGTTGACACAATTCAAAATATCCAGGTACAAAAAACTCATTTCCTGGCAAATGTAGTATCTTCGGGTGGAACTTCAAAAGTCAAATATAGGGACACCTTGTATGGGTGGTTTCGCGGATCAAACAGATTTGCGTATGCTGCTGATCCCTAGGTCCCGGATTCAATTCTCGACACGGTCGGCTTGAAAAATATTAGGCGAACATTTTTCACAAAAATACGCCCTAGTTTGAATAAGAGGTAAAAATGTAGGTCCCGTGTGTGTGTTGTCACCCCGTTAAAGCTCTCTACTTTGATTGGAACGGCAAAGGTTCGACAAATTTCAAAATATTCAGGTAAGGAAAACTTGCTTGCTAACCAATAATGTACCTTCGGGCAGAGTGTTGGAAAGACAAATGTAGAGAGCATTTTGTATAGGCGGCTCCGTGCATCAAACAGATCCGCGTATGACTACTGATTCCAAGGTCTGGAGTTTGAATTCTGATATGGACCACTTGAAAAAGCGCATTTTTCACAATAATACGCCCTCGTTCAAATGAGATTTAAAATTGTCTTGTGTGAGTGTTTTCACGCACGTTGAAGGTCACTACTTTTCTTGAAACTGCAAGGAGTCGGCAAAATTCAAATTTCCAGCTAAAAACTGGCTTCCAAGCCAAGGTAGTACCTTCGGGTGAAGCTTTAGAAAGTGAAATGTAGGGATGCCTTGTGTGGGCGGTTCCGTGAATCAGACAGGTTCGTGTATAACTTCTGATCCCAATGTCCCAGGTAGAGTTTCCGGCATGATCCGCTTGAAAAATGTTAGGCGAACGTTTTTTATAAAAATAGACCTTCGTTCGGATTAGAGGTAAAAATTTAGGTTTCGTGTGTAAGTGCTGTCGCCCCCGTTAAAGATTCCTACCTTGATCGTAATGGCAAAGGTTTGGCAAAATTCAAAATTTTCAGGTAAAGAAAACTCGCTTCCTGGCCGATGAAGTACCTTCAGGTGGAGTAGTGGAAAGTTAAATGTAGCAGATACCTTGTATAGGCGGTTCCGTTGATCTGACAAGTTGGTTCGCGTATGATTGCTGATCTCAAGGTCCCTGGTTCGATTCCGGATCCGCTTAGAAAATGATAGGCGAACATTTTTCACAAAAATACGCCCTGGTTGAGATGAGAAGTAAAAATGTAAGTTACATGTGTAAGTTAAAAATTCCTTACCTTGTTCGGAATAGCAAAGGTTCGATAAAATTCAAAAGCTCCAAGTAAATAAAAGTCGATTCCTTATTAATGAAGTCCCTTCGAGTGGAATAAGAAAGTCAAATTTAGCGGACGCCTTTTATAGGCGGCTTTGTGGATCATACAGGTTTGCGTGCAGCTGCTGACTCCCAAGGTCCCAATTTCGATTTCAGACAAAGTCCGCTTGAAAAATGTTAAGCTAGCATTTTTCACAAAAATACGCCCTCGTTGGGATGAGAGGTAAAATGAAGGTCCCGTGAGTGGGAGTTGTCACGCACGTTGAAAATCTCTGCTTTTCGTAGAATTGCAAGGATTCGAAAAAATTCAAAATTTTCAGGTAAAAAACTCGCTTGCTGACTAATGTAATACGTTCGCGTGGACAGTCAAATGTAGGAGACACTTTGTATAAGCGACTTCGTTGATTAGATAGGTTTGCACATGACTACTAATCCCAAGGTTCCGGTTTAATTCCCGACACGAACGCTAGGAAAAATTGTCGGCAAGTATTTTTTTACGTTCACTTTCGACGGTAAGTTAAACACCACACTCTTTTTGATTCGCTATTCATGTACGTAGATTTTGTTACTATTCCAACAACACCCTGTATATCTTACCGTTTTACACGCTTCCTAACGATTTTCATTTAAACCAATTTGCTGCAAATTTGAAACGCTTATTCTATAAATTAAATAGTCAATACCTCGTTTTAGGTATCCGTGAACTTGCTACACATTACGATAGCGTATAATTACTTGAATATAAAGACTCGTTGACATAATGTATTGAACTATCTGATAAACCATGTTTCGAGTTTTCTAATTACGTGTTCATAACACTGATATTACTTTAAACTCTCGTTATTTCAAAACGAATATATGTGCATTTCCTTTTTGAACACGACAAAAGTACTCGTCGTTATCGTTGTATTTTTCGTTTCGTTTTTTTGTTTAGGGGGTTTCGTGCACACAATATTGTGTGCTTCACCCGTGGGATTGCCGCACCTTTTTGTGATGGGAGGACACCTGCAAGGCGGGATCACGCGCCCCTCTGTTTCGTCCCGTCATTAGAGACGGTGAGTCACTCCTACGTTGTAAACTCGAGGGTGATTGTTTATGCACTATTTGCACCATTTGATAACACACGTGGTAGCTTTAAAATGATTATCGTGATGTGAGCTAATATGAAGTATTAATATTGCACTTATTGTGATCATTTTATCCACTTAATTGTATGTATGTAATCGTTGGCGTACGATGATGATTTTAACCCTTGGTTTACCTTTATTTGGAGTTATAAATTTTTGTTATTTAAGACATTGTAGTGCGAATGTGGTATATGCAATTTATATTTACAATGATTTAGAGCTGTGGTTTTTAGTGTTGCGTTTGAGTTTTTTTTTGCTAACTAATGTTGGGGGAAGGTACCTAAAAACGACAGCTGTGTATGTTTAGTTGTGAGTTGTGAATGAGTGAGTATATTTTTATTTCAGACCTTCTTTGTTTTTGTATGTGAAATACCTCGCCTACTCACCGATTGAGTCTGGCCATTTTCCTTCTTTGGTCTTTTTTTTAGGTTACGTCGATGTACGTAGGAATTTATTAGAGATAAAATATATATCCGCGCGTGTGTGTGTATGTGTGTGTGTGTGTGTGTGTTTTGTCGTGCACGCTAAAGATCCCTGCCTTACTTGGAATAGCAGGGGTTAGACAAAATTCAAAATTTCTAGATAGAAATAAACTCGCTTTCTGGGCAAGTAGTATCTTGGGTGGAGCATTGAAAAGCCAAATGTAGGGGACACGTTGTATAAGAGGCTTCGTGGGTTACATAGGTTCGCGTATGACTACCAATCCCAAACTTTCGGGTTCGATTCCCGACTCGGACTTCTTGAAAAATGTTAGACGAGTATTTTTCACAAGAATACGCCCTTATTCAAATAAATGTTTACATGTAGATCCCGTGAGTGTTGTCGCGCACGTTAAATATCCTACGTTCCTTGGAATAGCAAGTTGTGGCAAAATTCAAAATTTCCTGTTAAAAGAAACTCGCTTCCTAGTCAATGTGGTATCTTCGAGTGGAGCTATGGAAAATCAAATTGAAGGGCATCTTGTATGAGAGTATCTCGGTGACTTAGTTGGTTCGCGTGTGACTACTAAGCCCAAGGACCCGAGTTCTATTTCCGACACAGACCGCTTGAAAAATATTATAAAATGACAAGTAGAATGTTGACTCCGTGTGTGGGTGTTGTCACGCACGTTAAAGATCCCTATCTTGTGTCACGGTAATTCTGATGAAAGCTTACAAAGGTGGGTTCTTTAGGGTAGATACGGTGACTTTTGGCACCTCGGCTAATAAAGACTCTTCTGCAGGGGTGGATCTTGATTCCTGCAAGTAGGTCGTTAAGAACCCGAACAGACCTACAAGTACATACAGTATAAAAGGCGCCAGAGACTTGATTAAAAGGCCAAAAGAACTACGGAACCCCAAGTCCCAATGGTTTCGGATAATATCACACCTAAAAAGCAAAATAACTATAACAGCGGTAGCCACTACAATCATATAACTATATTTCAAAATAACTGAATTACAAGGACGAGCACATTATCTGGAATAAAATACACACCACAGTGGCAGTGCAAATATAAACATATTTAATAATACACAAAGGATAATATAAACCGATATCCCACTAAAAGCAATGAATTTAAGGTATCTTTCGCCTGTTGGCGAGTACAAATTAACATTAAACTAGCCGCAAAATGTTTCTCGCTAGTAAGGAAATTTCAAAAAAACAGAGGAGAACGGGCTTACAACAATACACACAAATGGCTTTTCACCTACAGGTTAGCAATAAATATTAATTAATGTAAATAATACTCACCAGAGAGCGGTATAAATTTAGCATACCTGGACGATGCAATCACTAGTTAGTGGATCGCTGATCTTCAGTGCTGACTTATAACACGAGTTAACACACGAACAGCTGGTGATAGAATAGCAAGAGTTTGATATAGTTTACCAATAACAATACAATGATATAACCAGCATACTGTTAATTACACGGATTCAATCAAGAGTAAACAATAATTACGCCAATACTTGCGTAACGCCACACACAACAAATACAGCAATATAACTAACTTCTAAGTATATAACCTGGAGTCTGAATCACAAATCAATGCTTTCCGCTTCCAACGATTATTCAGTACCTAAGCTACTAAATGAAGTAATATTTAATATTGAATTTAAACAGGAATCCAAACGGATGATTAGTACAGAATTGAAGTGGGCTCACAGGGGCACTCAAGAGTTGGTATAAAGATCTGTTTCTGGATTACTTATACATGAAACAAAATTAATACCTGGATTAAAACCAAGATTAAAACCCAAGATTAAAAACCCTGATATAAGTAATATTAGTGCTGAAATTTCAGGAAGATATACTTTACCACAGAAGTGAGTTTCAATGAATTAATAACTAACAAAGAGCAACTTTGATATTCGTACAATACAAGATTCTGAAAGATAAATAATTAATATCAGAAAACACAAAACAGAAAAAAACGTGGCTCACCTACTATAAGTAAAAGCAGTAATATTCGCAAGGCGGTATTGTGAGAAAAAATAAACGTATAAACCAATGAAATATCAAAATCTAGTACACAAATATATTATTTAACTCATCCAAAACCGCTATAAGGCGAGATTAAGATGGATGTATTAAAAGACTGCTTGTCAAAGCGGCGTTTGTTGAAAGAAGAACAATGACTTCATCAACAGGTTTTTATCAACAACCTCCAAATTGCAATTACCAACATAAAAGGTATTACAGACCATGAAGATCTGAGCACGGAAATAATACTAAATTACTATGAATAATGGGGAATGTAGAAACTACAAAAACAAACGTTTCACATGCTTGGAATGGCAAGGGTTCCAATTAAAAAAAGTCGCTTCGTGGCCAATGTAGTACTTTCGGGTGGAAAATTGTAGAGTCAAATGTATAAGACATTTTGTATGACGCGGCTCCGTGAATCAGACAGGTTTGAGGATGGCTGCTGCTCTCTAGGTTCCGGGTTCAATTTCCGACACGGATCGCTTGGAAAATGTTAGAAGCGTTTTTCACAAAAATATGTCCTCGTTCTTGCGAGAGGTAAGATGTAGGTTCCGTGCGTGAGTGTTGATACGCACATTAAATATCCCTATCTTGTTTGGAATAGCAAAGGTTGTGTAAAATTCAAAATATTCAGGTAAAAAACTGGCTTCCTGGTCAATATAGTACCTCCGATACGAACTAGTGGGGGACACTATGTGCTAAAAGATTAACCAAACAATTCAAATAGTGGAATTGTTTCGTCCTCCAGATTTCTGAATTAGATCTCAACTTCTCAACATTTCCAAAAATCAAAAATTTTACTTCGTTGTCAATGATTTTCAACACTAGAAGGAGTTATAGAAGAGTTAAAAATGAAATTTTTGATGTACCGTTGTGCGAATAGGAAAAATGCCCTATGATTAGTTAATTCGCGTTAAAAATGTTTGATCGAAAGGGAAATATTTTGAAAAGAACAAAAGCAGTTTTCTATCTAAGCATTATTGACTTCTATTTTCCCGAAATTGTAGAACCTCTAAGATTTTCTATAAATTATTCACGATTAACCAAGTACTCTCGTATTAGGCAGATATAATCAATAAAAAAATTCAGTAAAGTCTATTGTTAAATTTTTGAAATGAAAAGTTGTAAGAACAAACTCATTTTGTTCCACGACAACCAACAATTTCTTGGTTAATTTTTTTTTCAAAAAAAGTAGTTTTGTGTGGAAATTTCTAATAATCCACCCAGATGTAGTTAGTATTAATTATATTTCTAATTCTCCGTATGCATATCCTGTGGTTATAAATAAATTAATATGCAAATTTGCTTCTATTAATGGAATTTGCTTGAATACGATATAACACGCCAGAGTAGTTAATGTCTGCATAAAAAAAATCTAGTGATTCAATCAGTTCTTCATAAATAAGTAGGCCACATTAGAATTTTATTCAAACCGACAAAACACAAAACAAATTTGCTTTTCATTGGTTGCTTGGTTGGTTGGACTAGACGTGCAGAAGTGAAAGTGCAAACCTAACCTCGATTTCACTTTCATTTAGTAGGCCGAACGGGCTCCACGACGTACCTTTATGCGATTATTAGTGAAGGTACAACTCGATTCTTTATCCTTGTTTGTATTGGTGTTACATTGAGTTAGAATGAACAAGAGAGTCTTATGTCGAAAAACAACAACAGGAAATTTAAATGAGCTTAGAAACCAACGTGAATTAGGTCGTGTGCTCCTTAAGTGTATAATGTTGCATCATCGTAGCAGATTATTATGCCATGAGATTCACTATCCGTTCCGTTGTAGCATTTTTGAGGAAATAGTTTTGGTAGTTTAATTTAGTTTCGTTAAATTAATCTGTTTGTTGTATTATTTATGGTTGAAGTATTTATATAAACTGCGTCGATTTTGTCCTGGTTTCGTATGCACACGCTTTGCTGAAACAAACAACTTAATTTTCAGTCATGCATATTTGATGTGGTACATGCAGTATTCATGATTTTCCAAGTTTGGATAAATTCAGGGTTGTTTCAGTCTTTTGTCTAATGCTCACAGAGTTACTTCTATATTCTATTATCATAAAGTAAGGGATAGAATTCTACTTATTATACATTTTAACTAATTTACCCCTTCAGAGCCACATTAAATATTATCGAAAAAAGTTTGGTTTAATTCAGTATGAATAATACGTTAAAATACATTATATTAACACTAATAAACAGATTATAAAAATAAAATTAAAGAAACAGTGGTGTTTTACATGTGTGTGAAGTTAGCATCCCATTTTTTAAAAATCATGATTTTGAAAGTTGTTCCAGATTGTTCTAATCTTGTACCGCATTGTTCCAATTCGACATTATTTTATTCCAAAAGATTTCTCGAAAATTTGAAAAAAACCCATTTTGTTACTGACGCCTCATTTATCGAAAATCGCGGTTTTGGCCATTACTTAACATGGTTCTAGTTGTTCCAAACATTGTTTCAGAAGGACAATTTCGTATCTAAACGATTCTTCAAAAAAACGGAAAAAAACATTTTTGGACAAACAAAACTGCCGGGTCAAGAGTAAACATAACTTTCCCTTCTTGCTCCAATGGATAACTTTTTGTTCTAAGCTGCTCTAAGCCTAGAAAACATAGTTCTGCAGTACGAATCTCCAATCACCAGCGGTTTTCCCAAAAATCGATGTTTTTACTATATCAACAGGGGTAAACATAGCCTTCCTATTCTGTTCCAATGGCTAACTTTTTGTTCTGAGCTGTTCTAAGTTTAAAAAACATAGTTTGTTACGTGCCGAAATCGGCCGTAAACATTTCGAATTTTAGTTTTAATTTGTAAGGATTTCGCGCCAATAATTTTGAAAAGACGTGTGTGTATTTCCGTCACTTCAGACAGTGCGTTTGCGCGAGATTGCGTTGACGCGGTGTGCCAAGAAGGGAAGTGGTGGATTTCCGGGAGACGTGTCGGCGCTGATGACCGAAACGTGCACGAATGCAGTTATCTTTGTGTCTTATCGTGTCTTTTTTTATATGTAGGTTCCCTTTGCCTCTATTGTCTGTCGCTACCTTTACCTTATTCCTTCGCCCCTCTACATAGGAAGAGAAAGAAGACGAATTTGAATTTGGATTTAACCGTGCCCAACGAACACCCCCGCCCGAAAAGGATCAACAGAGCCTCGCTGCCGCCATCATGGGGTAATCCTCGAGAGGCCCTACAGTTTACGTAAGTACTTTTTTGGTTTTTTATGTGATGGAGTAATTTTATATAATTACGTGACGTAATTTCTTATTTACGCAGCATTTTTGCAATTATTTAGCATTGCTACCAACTGACTGTAGTGGATCGCGTACCGCACCGCTGGAGTTATAATAGTGGCGCATTCCAACGTATATTAGGTTGAATAATTTCTTTTCTTATCTTCCTATATCTTAGAATGTATAAATTAACTATATTTGTAGTTTTTTCACTTAAAAAATAAATAATTATTTAAATTTTTAATATCTGTTAACTTAGAAGTATGGGGTGGTAGCACTGCTGTTGCCATGACAACCTAAAATGACATGAGATGACAGTTGCTATGCTAATTTGGCATGAGCTGCCATATTGATTATTGATTTTTGTGTATTCTTTTTATAAATATATGGCAAATCCAATTAATTCTCTTGTAACTATAAAAATAGTGTTTTATTCTAAATTCTCTTAAATAAGTACCTAATTCGGTTCGGAATGAAATTAAAAGTGCATATCTTTCAGGAGTGTCTATTATATAACATAACCTCACTTAAACACCTGTTTGGATTACATAATTTTGTTTGTAAGTATTCTAACTGTAAATAAATAGCTTTATTTTCTATCCATTATGAAGAAAAAGAGGAAAAAATCTTTTAAACTGACATTAAGTTTAGTTAAAATAATCATTTTACTTCTGAAATTTTTTTTAGTCTATCGTAACTTGTTTTTCTGGGTCAAGCTTTCAAAGCTGCCGTTTAAATAACTCATATAATATCGTGCTTCTCTATGATTTTAAGTGTTTTCTTAGTAATTTAAACAAGTAACTATAACCTACAAATTCCTTTTAAAGGAATTTTGCTTCAAATACAGCTAACGCAATTATCTAAGTATATCTTTTACCTTTCAAAACGCTGTAATAAACTGGATTTCTTTATATCTGCTCTTTAAACACTGCAATAATGAAGGGTTAATAACGTTTTGTATTTAAGCTCATTTACGATAGTTGTTGATAAATCCCGCGATATCAAAAGAATATTTTAATAATTTGGAATACTGTTTTTTCTATACATGTATTTGTTACAGGCGGAAAAGCTACTAAGTGTATCTTTTCCAGTCAAATTATAAAATGGGGGCGGCCTGTAAAACAAAATTTAAAGGGGGGTCACCGGCACTAGCTAGCATATTGTGACTTAATGACAATTGCCAAGGGCGCCAGACAAGTCGAGAATGTCCAAATGTTCGTACAAAACCTTGAGAGACTTGTCATCCCAAGGAGGACAATTGTTTCTTTTAATCGATTCCTCACTTTTTTACTACTTATATAAAAAAATAAGAAAAACTATTGACTTAATCAACGGCAAACAAAACTAGTTAATTCACAGAGCAATAAACGTGAACCTCTTACATGCATTGATTTTAGTTTATAAATTTAAGTGAATAGGTGACTATGGAATTTATGAAAATTTTGAGTACATAAGTAGTTATCAAACACTTGTATATGAAAGAAACTTATATTATAAATCATACATTAAATTAATCCTACGGTTTATGGCCAAAACGTCCTAACAAATAAACTAACTAAAAATTGGTCATGCTACTTAACTATAAAAGCTTACTTACTAATAATTTGTCCATTGTTTGAGGGTTTGTTTTCCAACGTAGAGCAGTTATTAAATTTGGGAAAAGAATCTCGCTTGTTGCTGCTGTTTGTAATGTTTAAGAAAATTGACTGGCACACGAACTCGGCAGAATTTTGACAATATCACTTACTTGCTGCGTCACACGCCTACAAGCTTTTTAATATTTATCTTGCATCACTATAAATCCGCGAACATATGGGCATAACCCTCGCGAAACTGGAAGAGTAACACTTCTTTCCAATTTTTTTTACTAACGTGATACGAAGTTTAATATTCTATGTCATGCCAGAGAACCGCTACCCGCAAACTACGTTTCTCTCTACTTCTTGACCACAGACGGCCCCATTGGAAGAACTCCCTGTCTTTGGCTAAAGCCTTCAAATATATAGACTATTCCTATCCTAATAATTATGAGCGTCATTTTCTGTTATCCAATGACTGAACAGAACCTCCCACAAAACAAGATTTCAGAAACCAAATCCAACCCCTTTTAGATGAGAATCATGGAAGCAACTATTTTCCCAAGAATTTAAATTATCTTTTTTCTTCTACGAATTTCTTAATTATGGCAATGTGGAATCTACCTATGGCGGCCGTAGTCTGGCATTAACAAAGACCGGCTAACCTACTTGAGCCGAAATGGATTTTAAATACAATGGATGTCTCCAGACTACTTAAAATTACTTGTAATATTTGAACAAATCAATTGGAAATAGTTTCCGCTATTTATAAAAGGTTTCGTTTTTGTATAACTGCTGTCAGTCAACGAAAGGTTAAGCTTTTCAAACTGAAATTGGTTTTCTTTATTTACGCTAAAAAGGTACTAAACTTTTAAGAAGTTTATTGTTACTTGGTTTATTAGGGTAGAGCTTTAAATTATTATGACCTGCCGCTGGAATTTAGTAGCCCGAAGCTATCGGTAAATCTGGTCTTTTATTATATAGGATCCTAACTGAATGTGAAGTAATTTATTGTGGGAATTTTTGTCTATACTTTATTCAAGTTACTGAATTTTTAATTAATTAATTTGTTTAATCGTTAACATTACAAAATAATGTTACATATTGTAGAATATTTTTTTTCTGTAGCGAGTATAATTTTGTTTTGATAACATATTTTTTAGACATATCGATATTCCAACGCAGCATTTTAAGATCTATTTGGTCTAGGCGAGATTTTTCTTCCAAGTTGGTCGCGCAGCTGTATGTAAGTCTAGACGAAACTCATCAAGAGTTTGTCCCTCAGTATTACTTGTATAAACGAGACTTCGGAGCTAAGTTTGTCGCTCTAGCAATTTGTGAATCATTTTTTTAATAATGATGTTGGAATTTTTCTTTATTAGTCTAGGTGAAGCTCAAACGAGAGCTTGTCATCCTAGCAAGTAAATGTGTTACAAAATATCTTTCCGTTCTTCAACAATTTTATCAGTAAATCGAGTTTTTATTACTGTTATCTCTTCACATATCGCTTTAAACCTCACTAGATGGCATAAAATTATCTTTAAAATCGTTTAACCCTACGTACATCCAAAAGTTTTTCACGTTCCATTTCCTTAACGATTTACCTAATGTTTTCTGTCCCTACTATCAATCAGTTAACTTTAATTACTTATTCCTTCTCTTATACAGCACCTACCGTTTACACGTTTAACTTATTTACCCTAAACTAACTATCTTTCTGCTTCTTGTTGACTTTTCCTTGAACTTACCGTTAGTCATATATCGGTTTATTGTCTAGGTTCCCCAGTATAACTCTATCATTTCATTTAATTAATCCTCGCACCTTTCTCTACAATAGATTATTTTGTTTTTAGTATTTATCTTACATCATTTAATTTTGTGGTAATTGTTGTAACTTTGGTTGTAATAACTCATTGAATTTTTATGATTGGTTTTAGCTGATGTTAGAGTGGATGCTTTTTTCTTTGGGCTCACATAGGAGCCGCTGCCTATGCCATTGTAAGAAATAGTTCATATTCGCAGTTGCAAAAAACTAGGACTTTCTATTCCATGTGTTTTTCCTCTGAATTATTACAATCGCCCACATTATCCTATATCATTACTTGCTTCTCCTTCCACTAAATCATCATAACGTATAAACATTTTTTTCGTTGTTTTTTGTTGAATTTCGTGGTGAGGTGCTATCGCTTTTTATTGATACCTTATCAAATTCTCGGTTGTTTTAGCATATTGGGACAGTGCGTCTGTATTTAACTGCTTATAATTAGGCATTTTTGTGTGTTTAGGGCGTTACCGTTTTTAAAATTACCTTGCAACAGTGTGTTTTCGGGTGAATGTTTTTGTAGTGATACTTTTAAGTTGTTGTTTCGACTTTTGTCTGATTTTCTTATCGTAGTGGATGCAGTCGTTAGGAAAATGATTGTACTAGTTCTCATTAAGAGTCTAGTAAATTTTTAAACTTATGATATACCTTAACTTGTCGGATTAATATCGCAGGTGGTCTCTCAGACTGACCTGTGTTTTATAGGGACAACTCTCTACCTTTTCTCGGACGCTTGTCCAAAAACTCTACTTTTTCTTATCCCGCTGTCTCCGTTTCTGCCTTATCTTTCTTTCGGTAGACCTGTTCTCGTCCCGGAACACCCGTCTACCACGTAAGAGTGATTTTCCTTCACTCCGGGCTACTGACCACATTTGCTGGTTGAGTAGTGCTTTGCTATCCACCTTTTCTGTCTCTTTAGCTCAATGCGAGCCCTTTCTCTATTTTCTTCTACCTGGAAGTGCGTCTTATGCATTCCAAATACCCACCTCCCTCTTTCTACCTTTCCTATTTCTACTGCCTTTTTATTTCCGTTAGTCACCGTGTGGTTGCGCGGGGGGTTTTCACGGACGCCCGGACCACGTCTCTGGGAATCTTTCGTGAGGTCATGCGGTGCCGCTGTCAGCGCACATGGCCGCTAACAGTGAATGTATGTATGAGTGTGTGTATGTGTGAGTGGATGATAATATATATGTATCGTTATATATGTGTGGATATCGTACGGATATCGTACCGATATCAATTAACGCCTTTGCCGGTCCCTCGCGCCGTTTGTTGAAAACGGGCCTGCTTCACAGGTCGCCCTTTTTAGGGGGCACGAGAAATTCCCATGTAACGCTCCAAGGAACCACTCTATCGTTATCTTATCTATTGTCTTTGATAATAACTTGAGTTAATATCTTTATCTTATTTATTATCTTGGATAATAACCTTACTTTAATATCGTTATCTTACCTATTACCTTTAATAATAACTTTAGTTTAATATCGTTATCTTACCTATTACCTTTGATAAAAACTTAAGCTCAATATCGTGATCTTATCTATTATCTTCGATAATAACTTGAGATCTTGTTTAATCTTTTTATCTTCCTAACGTTTGGTATTTACGACCAGACGTAAGAATTATTTTTTGAATATTAAGTGAAACAGTTAACCTGATGGTAGCCATGTAATTTGTTAGGTTAGTAACGTAAAGAAAAAAATTTGTTGATTCACAACCATGTCATGGACAAGTTTTGATGTGTATTGTTTATTAAACCAGAGTACCAGTAATTAAAAATTTGCTAGAATGTAGAGGAGCTCACTCTTTTGAACATTTTTAAATTTGGGCATTTTTTTTGCCAACAAAGAAATAGTCTAGATGCAACGCTCATGTGCGTCTGCACTTAGGTAACTGTAATGCTAGCTTTAGGTTAGTATATAGGTTAGGCGACTTGTCGCATTTGTTTTAGTTTAAGTAGTGTTTCATGCTCCCCGACAAATTTGTGCTGTCGATTATAACTGCGCCACATCAAAGACTCGTGTGTGCACTTTTCCGTTTCCTGGTAATCCGGAAGACGTGTTACCGGTCGGAAAAAAAACAGGTGGCGCCTAAATAAACATTTTGTAGGATTTAAGTTAGGATTTATGTAGGTTAGTTAGGATCTAGATTTTAAGATGTTACTGTGCTAACAGTCATTTTCTTTTTTTTAAGTTTTTTCTTTTATGGCTTTGTCGCGATTGTTACGTGCCGAAATCGGCCGTAAACATTTTGAATTTTAGTTTTATTTTGTAAGGTTTTTGCGCCAATAATTTTGAAAAGACGTGTGTTTATTTTCGTCACTTCAGACAGTGCGTTTGCGCGAGATTGCGCCGACGCGGTGTGCCAAGAAGAGAAGTGGTGGATTTCCGGGAGACGTGTCGGGACTGATGACCGAAACGTGAAGGAATGCAGTTATATTTGTGTCTTATCGTGTCTTTTTTTTTTATATGTAGGTTCCCTTTGCCTCTATTGTCTATCGCTACCTTTACCTTATTCCCTCGCCCCTCTACATAGAAAGAGAAAGAAGACGAATTTGAATTTGGTTTCAACCGGGCCCAAGGAACACCCACGCTCGAAAAGGATCAACGGAGTCCCGCTGCCGCCATCATGGAGTAATGCTGGAGAAACCCTACAGTTTACGTAAGTACTTTTTTGGTTTTTTATGTGATGGAGTAATTTTATATAATTTCGTGACGTAATATCTTATTTGCGCATCATTTTTGCAATTATTTAGCATTGCTACCAACTGACTGTAGTGGCTGGCGTACTGCACCGGCGGGGGTATAATAAGTTCTGCATTATGAGTCTCCCATCGCCACCGTTTCTCTCAAAATCGATTGTTTTTACTGTATGGACAAGAGTAAATATAGTTTTTCTCTTTTGTTCCATATAGCTAACTTTTTGTTCTGACCATATAGTCATCGTTTTCATTACAAAAATAAGAAGGATATTATGAATGGATGTGTTTGTCAAGGATCTTATGTCATGGAACGATACGCCGATAAACGTATACACCTATAAAATCTACGTGGCTTTGTCCTAACGAAAAAAATATCTCACCAATCACAACGAGAACGTACGTATAAGTTAGCCATTAGAACAGAATAGGAAGGCTATGTTTACTCCTGTCGATATAGTAAAAACATCGATTTTTGGGAGAACCGCTAGTAATAGAAGAGTCATACTGCAAAACTGTTTTCTAGGCTTAGAACAGCTCAGAACAAAAAATCAACCATTGGAACAAAAGTGGAAGGCTGTGTTTACTCTTGTCGTTACAGTAAAAACATCGATTTTTGGGAGAACCGCTGGTGATAGGAGATTCATACTACAGAACTGTTTTCTAGGCTTAGAACAGCTCAGAACAAAAAGTTTGCCATTGGAACAGAAGAGGAACGCTATGTTTACTCCTGTAGATATAGTAAAAACATCGATTTTTGGTAGAACTGCTGGTGATAGGAGATTCATACTGCAGAACTATGTTTTCTAGGTTTAGAACAGCTCAGAACAAAAACTTAGTCATTAGAGCAAGAAGGGAAAGGTATGTTTACTCTTGGCCCGGCAGTCTTGTTTGTCCAAAAATGTTTTTTTCCGTTTTTTTAAAGAATTGTTTAGATACGGAATTGTACTTTTGGAACAATGTTTGGAACAACTAGAACAATCTTAATCGAAGGCCAAAATTTCGAATGTTTAAAAATGGGGTGCCAGCACAAAAACGTTTTTTACCATTTTTTTAAAGATTTGTTTAGATACGGAATTGTCCTTTTGGAACAATGTTTGGAACAACTAGAACAATCTTAACCGAGGGCCAAAATTTCGAATTACTAAAAATGGGGCGCCAGCAAAAAAATGTTTTTGCCATTTTTTTTAAGAATCGTTTAGATACGGAATTGTTCTTTAGGGACATTGTTTAGAACAACTAGAACAATCTTAATCGAGGGCCAAAATTTCGATTTTGAAAAATGGAGTGCCAGTAAAAAATGTTTTTGCTATTTTTTCGAAGAATCGATTAGATACAGAATTGTCCTTTTGGAACAACGTTTGGAACAACTAGAACAATCTTAATCGAGGGCCAAACTTTCGATTTTTAAAAAATGGGGTGCCAATAAAAATGTGTTTTGCTATTTTTCGAAGAATCGTTTAGATACAGAGTTGTCCTTTTGAAACAATGTTTGGAACAACTAGAACGATCTTAATTGAGGCCAAAATTTCGGCTTTTGAAAATGGGGTGCCAGCAAAATTGTTTTTGCTATTTTTCGAAGAATCGTTTAGATACGGAATTATCCTTTAGGAACAATGTTTGCAACAACTAGAACAATTTTAATCGAGAGCCAAAATTTCGATTTTTGAAAAATGGGGTGCCAGTAAAAAATGTGTTTTGCTATTTTTTCGAAGAATTGTCTAAATACAGAATTGTCCTTTTGGAACAATGTTTGGAACAACTAGAACAATCTTAATCGGGGGCCAAAATTTCGATTTTTGAAAAATGAGGTGCCAGCAAAAAATGTGTTTTGCTATTTTTTCAAAGAATCGTTTAGATTCAGAATTGTCCTTTTGGAACAATGTTTGGAACAACTAGAACAATCTTAATCGGGGGCCAAAATTTCGATTTTTGAAAAATGGGGTGCCAGCAAAAAATGTTTTTTGCTATTTTTTCGAAGATTCGTTTAGATACAGAGTTGTCCTTTTGGAACAATGTTTGGAACAACTAGAACGATCTTAATTGAGGGCCAAAATTTCGGCTTTTGAAAAATGGGGTGCCAGCAAAATTGTTTTTTGCTATTTTTTCGAAGAATCGTTTAGATACGGAATTATCCTTTAGGAACAATGTTTGGAACAACTAGAACAATCTTAATCGAGAGCCAAAATTTCGATTTTTGAAAAATGGGGTGCCAGTAAAAAATGTGTTTTGCTATTTTTTCGAAGAATTGTCTAAATACAGAATTGTCCTTTTGGAACAATGTTTGGAACAACTAGAACAATCTTAATCGGGGGCCAAAATTTCGATTTTTGAAAAATGAGGTGCCAGCAAAAAATGTGTTTTGCTATTTTTTCGAAGAATCGTTTAGATTCAGAATTGTCCTTTTGGAACAATGTTTGGAACAACTAGCACAACCTTAATCGTGGGCCAAAATTTTTGATTTTTGAAAAATGGAGTGCCAGCAAAAAAAGTTTTTTGCGTTTTGTTTAAGAATCGTTTAGATACGGAATTGTTCTTTTGGAACAATGTTTGGAACAACTAGCACAACCTTAATCGAGGGCCAAAATTTTTGATTTTTGAAAAATGGAGTGCCAGCAAAAAAAGTTTTTTGCCGTTTTTTTAAGAATCGTTGAGATACGGAATTGTTCTTTTAGAACAATGTATGGAACAACTAAAACAACGTTAAGCGATGGCCAAAACCGAAATTTTCGATAAATGGGGTGCCATTAACAAAATGGGTTTTTTCCAAATTTTCGAGGAATTTTTTGGAATAAAATAATGTCGAATTGGAACAATGCGGTACAAGATTAGAACAATCTGGAACAACTTTCGAAATCATGATTTTTAAAAAATGGAGTGGTAACTTCACACACATGTGTTTTACTGCGGACCACTGCGTCGCTATCGAAACGTTATTGTTGTCGGTCATGCTAGTCCGCTTGAAATATTTATTAAATTATCAAAGATGATCGGGGGTTGCTGGGACAAGATATATTTGAAGACATGAGTGGACGAAAGTGGTATGTAACAAAACATACTTTCGAGAAAATTAGGTTCAAAGTTTTATACTAATACTTTTTTACTTTAGGGGTATATAACTGCATTGCTTTATGAATAAAATAGTGACATTGTCTGTGAAGTACTAATACTTCGTAACCCCAAAAAAGGCATTTTTCAGGGTGAACAAAAAACGTTTTATTTTGGTATTTTTCTATTGTGCTAAGTAGTATATTATTAAAGTTCCTTATCAATAGTAATCTGGTAGCTTTTGTAACATTATTTTGTAATGTTAAGTAATAAACAGATTAATTAATTAATTAAAAATTCATTAACTTGCATAACTTATAGACAAAAATTCCACAATAAATTACTTTTATATTTTAGTTAGCATCCCTCATAAAAGACCAGGTTTACATATAGCTTAAGGTTAAACTATTAGAAATTCCAGCGGCAGGCCATCATAATTTAAAGCTCTACCCTTGCAAATTCAAATACAATAACCCTCTTAAAGCTTAGGTCGGTTACAGATTGACGAATCTGATAAAATTAAAATGGAACAGTACCTTTTAACGTAAATAAAGAAAAGCAATTTTTAGTTGAAAAGCTTAATTTTCTTAATAATTTCTTTGATTGAGAAGAGTTATAGAAAACGAAACATTATAAATAGCGAAAACTATTTCCAATTTGATTTGTTCAAGGATTGCAAGTAATTTAAGTAGTCTGGAGACATCCATTGTATTTAAAATCCATTTCGGCTCAAGTGGATTACCGGTC
This sequence comes from Platerodrilus igneus, assembly GCA_036346225.1. Taxonomy (NCBI): domain Eukaryota; kingdom Metazoa; phylum Arthropoda; class Insecta; order Coleoptera; family Lycidae; genus Platerodrilus; species Platerodrilus igneus. The sequence goes on along the minus strand of JARFIW010001151.1, from coordinate 1,820,340 downwards.
TTTTGTTAATGGCAGACTACTGTCGCCACATTTCAATAATTAAAATTTCGAGAAGATACAATATCTTTAAACCCTTAGAAAAATAATTGCTTCCGTGACCCTCATCTCAAAAGGGGTTGGATTTGGTTTCTGAAATCTTGTTTTTGGGGAGGTTCTGTTAAGTCGTTTAATAACAGAAATATGACGTAAATAATGGTTAGCGTAGGAATTAATCTATATAACTTAAAGCTTTAGCAAAAAGAGAGGTTTTTTTTTCAATGGGACTGTCCGTGGTCAAGAGGTAGAAACGTAGCCACTGAAGTTCGCGGGTAGCGTTCTCCAGCAACGCAGATATGAAATTGCACTTAATATCACTATAGTGAAATTGGAAAGGAATGATTAACTCTTCTAGTTCGCGAGGGTTACGCCCGTATGTTCGCGGATTTATAGTGGTATAAAGTAATAATAAAAAGCTTGTAGGCGTGTGACGCACAAGTTAAGTAATATTGTCAATAAGATCCTGCCGGGTTCGTGTGCCATTCAATTATTTAAAAATTACAAACAACAAGAGCAACAAGCGAGATTCTTTCCCCCAATTTAAGAGCTGTTTTACGTTGGAAGGCAAGCCATCAAACAATGGACAATTTTTAGTAAGTTTTTTTATAGTTAAGTAGCATAACCAATTTTTAGTTAATTTATTTGTTAGGACGTTTTGACCATAAACCGTAGGATTAATTTAGTGTAAAAATTATAGTATAAGTTTTCTTTCATATACAAGTGTTTGGGAATTACTTATGTACGCAAAATTTTCATAATTCCATATTCACCTATTCAATTAAATTTTCTAAATTAAAATCAATGAATGTAAGAGGTTCACGTTTATTGCTCTGTTAATTAAATAGTTTTGTTTGCCGTTGATTAAGTCAATAGTTTTTTTATTATTTTTTTATCATGAAAGTTGCATAAATATTCAAAAAGATAAGAGTTGATTAAAAGGAATAATTGTCCTCCTTGGGATGACAAGTCTTTCAAAGTTTTGCACGAACATTTGGACATTCTCGACTTGTCTGGCGCCCTTGGTAATTGTCATTAAGCCACAATATTTATGAAAGGTAAGTGCCAAATTTTTTTGTAGTATATTATAAATTAATTTAACCCTTTCTGCAAAATTGTAACCCTCTATATGATCCACGACCTTCCGCTAGCTAGTGCCGGTGACCTCCCTTTAATTTTTGTTTTACAGGCCGCCCCCATTTTATAATTTTACTGGAAAATACATACTTAGTAGCTTTTCCGCCTGTAACACTTTGTTAAAGAATTGGTGAATAAACTTGTTTTACTGTAGGTTACAGGGTATTACAATTAAAATTATGTCATTATTATTATTAAAATAAGTTTACATTCACATTTTTACTTAAAAAAAAATAAAATTCTGCATTTATAGAAAACAGCAAATTATCATGCCGTGTACTGAAGACTGCCGTAAAAGACGTGGCAATCATTAAGCAATACAGATTTTAAAAGTTGCAAGTGTTGCCACTTCTGTTTTTATTGTGGCCAATCGCCTTCTTCTGTAACATTTTGCTTTCGCTGTGGAAGCTCTTTCCACTCGTCATCAAAATTGAGCTTATAGTAAATTGTTTCCTCTGAATACCTGAACGCTCTGATGTCTGTCACAACAGGGTCATTTGTGGCCTGGGAGTATAATTCATTATTAATATAAATATTATAGCATGGCTGCAATGACTTACCCTTCCAAGTCTAATTTATCCATATCTTTTGTATTTTTCGACCGTGTAGTACTTGACATCAGAGTACTGCATGCTCTTAACGTCATACTGTTGGGGTTTTGTTCTGGTTTCCTTTGTAATCCGCAAATAGTCATTTGGCAAATATATATCTTTATCTTTCACAGACAAAAGTCTTTTTTACTCACTGTTCACAAGTGTAATTAGCAGTGTATGCCTTATTTATAGATGTTTTCAGTTCAATTAACAATGAAGGACTATCACACTAATGCTATTTACAAGCACTAATATTTTTTTAAACTAATTCCTTAACTATAAGTCTTCTTAGCAACACTAAACACTACTATAATTTATTTATTACACTTTTGTCTATTTATGTAGTTTACAAGCTGATGGTACAATATACACGTTCATATAACACAAATTTATATTTACTCTTAGACTTCCAAAAGCGTAACTAATTAACTTTACACGATATAATTTATATTCGACATTTAGATATAGACGAACTCTGTACTTCATCAGCGGTCTTATATATACCCTGAATTAAATGGATGATTCATACTCCAGTATATGCTAGAAGGTTCGAGGCCTCTGTAGTATATACATTGCTTACGGCGCTTGTGTGTATGACGGCTTGCCTAATAGTAGCTCGTAACAATATTGATATCACTGCGAGCGACACCAGTGGACGTGAAAATGAGGATTTTGTAGACTTTGAAGAATCTGAGTATGTACCCTCTAACGAATATATTGATGAACCTGGATCTAGTGGAAAAGAACGCTTTTCAAAAAACTAACCAGGCGTGTAAAATAAAAATATAGTTAAGGGGCAAAGCTTGTGATTGAAATGGTAAATACTGATGAGTCCATAGTACAGCAGAACAAAAACGCAGCAAGAGTTAATAATGATATTATAGAGATACAAGAAAGCATACTAGAAGACACAGAGTCATTTGGTAATATTGCTAGTGAAGATCTAGTGAGAGGGAAACAGTTTTCCCAAGATTGGTTTATTCTGAAAGGGAGAAATGGTCATCGATGAACCACAGTTCCAAGAAAAGTAATAGACAGGACTCCGCAAAGGAATATAATTCATATAATGGCAGGTCTAAAGGTTCATGCCAAGTTTGTTTCTACGCCACTTGAGGCATTTAGTCTATATATAACCAAAGCAATGGTGGACAACATTGATACATATATACAAATGCGGAAATAAATGTGAGAGATGAAAACTAAAGGAGGCCAAGCCCACTACTTCTCGACAAGCCAGGATGAAATTAAAACGGTTATTGGTCTTTTATATTTCTCAGCAGCAATGAAAAAACAATAATTTACATACTTCTGAGCTATTTGACGAAAAACGTGTGTACCATATTGTTGAGTAACAAACATTAACATTTTTAAATATTAGTTTAAATAGGTGTCAGTGTTTTGTTAGACACTTTTTGGAACGCGCCGATGATAAGATAGGTGTCAGGTTAAGAATTAAATAAACGTGGTGGTTATTGTCAACAAGGTTCCTGATTTATATATGTAAAACATCTAAGAATATAATATCAATCAATAAAGGTATAATGAATATAATCTTTCAATTCTCTAAAGTTTAACATTGGTTATAGGCCCAGATTACTCTTTTAGAAAATAAGTGAAATTTAAAAGACGTGTTTTGAGGTTATGTTGGCATCTCGTGGTTTTCAGAAAGTGAAATTTTTTTAAATAAAGTAAATAGCTATTGTACGGAAAATGGAAGGCAAAGGAGTTGCTACGGGTGAAGATAGATATGGGATTATGTCATTCGCGGGCAATAATTTCGATAACTGGAAATTTCGTTTGAATTCAGTATTGAAAGCAAGCGAAGTTTGTGATGTTCTAAATGAAATCAAGGCAACTGATGTTAATTGGCTGAAGAAAAATGATAAGGCCGTGATGATTATGGTACCGAGTATTGCGGATTCTCATCCGGAGTATTTAAAAGAAACCAAATATGCCAAAGATATATTAGAAGAACTGGAAACTACCTTTGCAAGTACGGGCATTTGTTCAAAGTTTTATTTATTGAAGCAGCTTATAAATTTAAAATATGATGGTGAATGCGATATCCAGGAACACTTCAATAAATATCAAAAATTATTCAGGGAATTGAAAGACAATAGAACAAAATTTGATGAAAGTGATTTTGCGTGTTTTTTTAATGCTGTCGATGTCACCGAAATATGAAAGTGTTGTAACAGCATTGCGTACTGTGAGTGATGATGAAATTAAATTGAGCTTTGTTAAGAAGCGATTGTTAGAATTTGGTATAAATATAGATGGGCATAGAAGTCAAAGTGTGCCAGCTGCATCGTCCTTTCTAGCCAAGAAAAGAATAAAATGTGGAATGTTTGGACATATGAAAAATGTATGCGGGATTAAATGCTGGATTTGCCACAAATTTGGGTTAAAAATAATGGAAAAGGTCAATTTCGACACAAAGGTTCGTTTCAAAAAGGCTCGGCGGCTGTGGCTGAAAATGAAATTAAGGATGAGGAAGCAGTAGCTTTTTGTACAGTATCAATGGGTTATGAAGAATTCGTTTGGTATGCTAATTTGGGTGCAACTCATCACTATGTAAATACAGACGACAATTTAACAAATAAACAAGTGTTTGTCCATCCAAAAATTATCCATCTAGCAGAGCAAGGTAAGGTAATGGAGGCAACATGTGTGGGTGACTTGCATATGGTGAGTAAAGTAAATGATAAATTTATAAACATTGTACTGAAAAACGTGATGTGTGTACCTAAGCTAAGAGTCAATTTATTGTCAATTTCAACAATTGAGGAGCAAGGATATGAAGTGATATGTGCATATGGTAATATTGAAATTAAAAAGAATAATGTTATTTATGTTAAAGGTGAACGATGTAGTAAGCTATATAAAATCAAATTTATAATAACTAAGATGCTTGCAAGTGCAAACTTAACTGCAAGAACTGATGCTGAACTTTGGCACAGGCGTTATGCTCACTTAAATTGTGTAATGCTAAGTAATATAAGTAAAAATAAAATTGTTGATGGAATATGATCTTGCACTTAAGGATGTTAAAGAAAATGTATGTGAAGTATGTGCTATGGTTAAGTTAAAGTGTCTTCCATATCATTCAGTTAAAAATAGAAGTACAAGGGTGTTGGAATTAATTCACTCAGATGTATGTGGCCCTATGGTCCCTACATCACATACTGGTGGTAAATATTTTATTACATTTGTGGATGATTTTTCACGTTTTGTAATAGTGTACATTATTCATTCTAAAGACGAGGTTGAATTATGTTTAAGAAATTTTGAGGCTAAAGTAACAGCTATGTTTAGTGGTTTAAAAATTGCTAAATTGAAATGTGATAATGGAGGCGAGTATATAGGAAAAAGTTTGCAACGATTTTGCTCGGAAAAAGGTATTCAGTTAGCATATATTCCACCCTATACCCCACAAATGAATGGTGTTGCGGAGAGGATGAACCAGTCGATAATGAATTGTGCAAGAGCAATGATAATGGACGGAAAAATGGGCAAATAATTTTGGGAAGAAGCGGTGCTTACTGCAGCTTATGTATTGAATAGATCTCAGTCAAGTTGGCTAAAGGATAAATCGCCATATGAATTGTGGTTAAAGAAAAGACAAAATGTGTTAAATATGCGAGTTTTTGGGTGTACAGCATATTCAAAGGTACTAGATGAATTGAGAAAGAAATTAGATAACAAAGCGATTAAGTGCAGGTTTGTTGGATATTTGGAAAATAGATATAGGTTGTGGTCTGAAGCAAATAAGAAAATAATTCACTCGAGAAATGTAATATTTAATGAAAATGAGTTTGGCTCGATGACGATTGAGAAAAATTATGCACTTAAAAACAAGAACAATTTATTAGAAGACAATGGATTCAAACTTACGAATGAGGGAAAAGAATTAAATAAAATTGAAATCGGCCAGGACGAAGCAACTGAAGAGCTCGAGAGTGATAATGAGGCAAACAATGAAACTGATATTGGAATTAATAACGGAAACGATAGACCAAAACGTAATGTAAAACTACCTAAAAAATTACTTGATTACAATGTTGATTTTGGTTGTTTGGCTTTATTATCAAATTGGGAGTCTCAAATTCATATGAAGAAGCAAGAGATAGTACGGATTGGAAAAACTGGGAAGGTGCAATTAATGAAGAATTGCAAGTATTAAAAGAAAATCAAACATGGACGCTAGTGAATAGAGAGAAATATAAAGAAGTAATAACAAACAGATGGGTGTTTACCATAAAGTATGATGATAAAGGTGAACCGACGTATAGAGTAAGATTGATTGCGAGAGATTTTCAACAAAATAATATGATTGAAGAAATGCATACACCAGTAGCAAAATTGTCTACATTTAGATTGTTGTTATGTATATGCCTTAAATACGATCTGCTGTTGGAACAACTAGATGTCAGAAATGCATTTTTAAATGGAGAAATGACAGAAAAAGTATATATGAAAATTCCTGATGGTTTGGAAGTTCAAAAGATAGACAAAAATAAAGTATGTTTCTTGAATAAAGCGATATATGGTCTAAAACAGGCTCCTAAAATTTGGAATAATAAATTTAATAATTTTCTAATTCAGTTAAACTTTAATAGATCGAGATCTGACTACTGTTTATACGTTTATGTAAAAAAATGTACGCTGTTATTTGCTTCTGTATGTCGATGACATATTATTAGCATGTAATGATATTTTAATTTTAAATCAAATAAAATCACAACTTTCTAGTAAATTTAAAATGAAAGAGTTTGGTAAAGTTAAGAATTTTTTAGGAATAAATATTGTCCGTGATTCACAGAGGGGGGTTATATCAATCGATCAACATTCTGCTATAGTGGGTGTGATTAAAAGATTTAATGTCGAGTGCTCTAAAGATGTAAAAACACCGTTAGAGAGAAAACTTAAAACTTATTAAAAATGAGAACGAAAAATTAAAAACTAAATTACCGTATAAACAGCTTTTAGGGTGCCTAATGTACATTATAATGGGCTCTAGGCCTGATAATTGTTATAGTGTTAGCTACTTTGGAAGATATCAGGATTCGCCTACTGATGAACATTTTAAGTATCTTCTACGCATTGTAAAATATTTGAAGAGTACAGTTAATTTTAAGTTACATTTTTCATATTCCAATGATTCATTTGTAGGATATGCAGATTCAGATTGGGCAAACGATATTGATGACAGAAAATCTGTAACAGGTTATTGTTTTAAGTTGTATAATAATTTAGTGTGTTGGTCTTCGACAAAGCAAACAGTGGTAACGTTATCATCAACTGAAGCCGAATTTGTAGCTATATGTAATGCTTCATGTGAATTAATGCATTTGAAGAATCTTATGTCAGAATATAAGATACCGTATTCGTTACCGTTTTGTATTTTTGAAGATAATCAGAGTACCATTAAGTTACTAGTTAATTTCCAGAATAATAAGCGATGTAAGCATATTGATGTAAAGATGCATTTTGTTTCTGATTTAATTAATAATGGTATACTAACAATAATGTATATATCAACTAATGATCAATTAGCTGATGTTTTCACAAAAGGTGTTTGCAAAATACAATTTCAGCAATTTGTAAATATGTTAGGACTATGTTAAGTTTGAGAGAGGGTGTTGAGTAACAAACATTAACATTTTTAAATATTACTTTAGATAGGTGTCAGTGTTTTGTTAGACACTTTTCGGAACGCACCGATGATGAGATAGGTTCTTACATTTAAGCGTGATTCTTATAGCCCCGTAAACGAGGTATAAGAGACACCAAAGACAGTTGGTAACGCTAATCCAATAAGTGGAAATTAACGCGCCCATCTGTCAATGACGTCACACAATATGCAAATTATTACACGTGAATGACGAAATATGTAAAAGGTATTATAAAAAATGGAGTACTTACATAAATAGGTACAGCTTCCTACAGAATCATTCCCGTCAGGGTTGCTCGTGGCCCCTTTCCAAGTTATTTAAAGATGGTGGCTGCAACCTCCATCAGGATTGCTCCGGCTGGCTACTGCAGGCGTGGGCTGCTACCAGGTTGTATCCAAATTATCTTCTACCTATGTAGGGAACGATAAGGAACAGGTTTATAGGGACGATAATCAAATAAGGCAAGGAAATCTACATAACAAAGATAAAGATACGGTACGATTCGATACCCAATCACTCTTGTCGATGTTCAGCAGCAAAGTTCCCCGTTTTATCAACGTCTTCCGGAAACTTCCTCACTTTTCTCCCGCCACTCGCATCGGCGCGAAATCTCGCGCAAAGACTTCTGACGTAACGGAAATACGCGCACCAAGTCTTTTAAATTTGTGGCGCGAAATTCCCGCATATCAAAACTAAACTAAAAAGATGTCTAGTGCCAAATTTTGGCAGTAACAAGGTGTCAGGTTAAGAATTAAATAAACGTGGTGGTTATTGTCAACAAGCTTCCTGATTTATATATGTAAAACATCTAAGAATATAATATCAATCAATAAAGGTATAATGAATATAACCTTTCAATTCTCTAAAGTTTAGCACATATTACAAATGGATTGCAGCACAGACTTTTCAAAAAACTACTAAAAGATAATGATATTAAGTATTCTGATTTACTAACTTATACAGAAGTGAGGTGGCTTAGCAAAGGCAAAGTATTAGAACGTTTTCCTAGTTTGATTGTTGAAATAAAAGCACTTTCCGCAAATCGTTCAGAAATTTTGACATTTCTGAAAAAAATTCTTAAAGAAAAGTTGAATATTTCCAAGTGTTTAGTCGCTGCCAAGCAACGACAAATCACTGTAAGGAAATATTGATTACTGTACTGTACAGAAATAATATGTGTATACATGTGGACTACAAAAATGACTGAAAACATGCTTTCATGGGAAGTTCTGTTTAAACAATCTTACAACATTATGTAAATATAACAAACAACTAACTTCAGAATGTATTTGATTCTGAAGTAAGTTGTGTCTGATATTTTCAGGTATTTTACAATTAGTACCATAGGTTAGATATTATAAGTTACTATAGGTGAGCCCTTCTATACTACGGTGTTTTCTATTGATGCGCCATCTATTGGATTATATTACCACTACCATGTATCTTGACTAAGGTTTGCATCCATGCTAACAAAATGGTTAAAAACCTTACTAGGAAATGGTATGGATTCATGTAATATTGAATCTCAAACTAAAGAAAGTGGTATCTATGCTTAAAAGTTTAGAGTAACTTTTTAAACATGGATACAACAATATAAAAATACAAACAATTACAAGGATTTCCTTTCTTCATTTTAAGCTACTTCAAAACTTAATACATATGGCTGTTACATGCCAAAATTGGCAATGTACATTGTTATAATGTGTAAATAAATTCCCGCGAACATTTTTGAATGAACTTGTCAATTTCCGTCGTTCCCGAGTCGCGCTTGCGCGAAGTGAATGGCGCAAGTGCGCGCGGTGTGAAAGGACAGCCATTAAGCGACGAGACTTGAAGCCAGGAACATCTACCGGTGTTGTGTTGGTGTTTTTTCTCTTTTTAGGATGTAGGTTCCTTTCTACCTTATCTTCGTGTACCTCTACCTGTATCCTTGTCGTCCCACCTACGAACGAGCATAGAGGATGGACGGATAAAATTTGGAGTCAACAATGGCGTGATGTGGCCCACAACGAGATAGCCTTGGGATTTGGCTGTAAGGTGCGATTTAAGTGAGTACATTGCTTTTATTTATATTGTGCTCAAAATTTGACCATTGCATGACTGTTAAACGTGTTTGGTATTTGATGCAAATGGCGCGTAATTTGCCGCGTAATAATACGTTATATTAAACAATTGCGCAGTAGTAAGAAACGCGGGAAACCGTAATATGGTTTAGTACAGTTTATCTCTGAGGTATTAATATAGGTTTAGCTGAGAAGGACGAAGCAAAATTTCAAGTGTTATTTCTTCTTTTCTTTGAGAATAAAACCACACAATTTTGCACACAAATACAGTTGAAATAATTACGAAAGCGTAAAAACAACAGACCAAATAGAGACATCTTTAACAAATAAATATAAAACATGTCGCATAGGTTAGATATCTATAGCCTGGCGTGGCGTCTAAATTTAAATCTAGGATTCCTAAAATTAGTTAGGGAACCTAGATTTAAAACAGCGCTATCTGAACGGATAGTATCATAATAACAATTCTGTACATAAAAGTGACTACACCCTGATTAGTACAATTGTAGAATTTGTATTGTTACTTTCAAAAATACCAGCAATCATATTTCAATGTGTCAAGTTTGACATTCAATATCTTGATAGGAACGTTTCCATAGTTACGCAAAAAGTTTACTAGGAATTTGACAGCACCATTTATAAATAAAATTAATCAGGTTTTTTTTTCAAAATTAGTATTTTAATTTCTGTCGTTTTTTAACGTTTTGCGAAAAAATAGTATGTATACCACGTAGGAAAAGCAACATTCCCTGATTCCCTGACTCCGTCTTCACGTTGTCCGGGAATGTTGAGCTTTTCCTACTGGGTATACAACATATACAACATACTATTCTTGAACAAAAAGGGGAAATTTATAATATTCTTCAAGATCCGAACTGGCTATGTGATTTATCTTTTTAGCTGATATTTGTCAGAAATTGAATCAGTTAAATCTTGAACTGCAAGGTAAAAATAAAGATTTGGTAGATATGATAAGTGCTATTAAAGCATTTAAGCTAAATTAACCATTTGGATTTCACATTTTCAAAACAAATCGTTGACTCATTTTCCTGAAATGTCAAAAATATTTCTAAAAAATCAGATAGATTGCTGAATATATGTTAATTATCTAACTAAATTAAATAATGATTTTAATGAAAGATTTAAGCAATTTGACGATTTGGAATTGATTTTACTTTTCTTTCAAAATCCTATGAATAACGTTGATGTTACAATTTTAAGTGCGAAATTAAATAAATTTAATATAACAAATATAGAAAATTTAGAATTAGAAATTATAGAATTACAAAATGACATCGCTTTGAAAGCTGTTAACATGGATAAGACATTTTGGAAATTTGTTGATTCACATAAATATCCAATATTAAGAAATTGCGCTCTGAAGGTAAAATCGTTTTTCGGGTCGACGTATCTAAGTGAAGCCACGTTTTCTTCCATGCAATTTATTAAAAATAAGTTTAGAGTAAGTTTACGGATGAAAATTTGAATAATTGCTTAAAAATAGCAGTACTAATTATGAAAAATTGTGTGAAGAAATACAGTATCAACCTTCTCATTAAAAAACATAATAACTTTTTTATATTTATGTTTAGTTCTTATTTAGCATTTATGTATTATTATTACCATTTACCATGTACTATAACAATTATATTATATTATGTTTATGTTTATTTATGTTTATTTTTATTTTCTCTCCTATCCACATAAAAAAAACAAGCGCCCACTGCGCTATAAAAATTTTTCGTTGTGCACTTCTTCGAAAATGGTTGGCCACCGCTGCTGTACACCATACTATTCAGTTAATCTTTCTCTTTCGTGTACATTATTAGTTAGTTCGTCGTAAAATATAAAAATAATTACAAAAATAGTGATAAATAATTTAGTGCAAATTTGACTTCTATCAAACGTTATTTACTTTATGTAGTTTACTGCATAAAGGAGAATGGAAGAGTCCAAAGTATTATTTTAAGGGATTTTTGATGCCAGGAATGTCATAGAAAATCCACTTTAAAACACCATTTAATGCAAGAAGAAATCAACAGTCATACTGACAAGGCTTTTGTTCGTAGGGGTCCGGTCAAGAATCAAGAAATTGCATCTACTAATAAACAAACAACCAGTTTCAATAGTATTTCAAGACCTGAATTATTTTCAGAGACTATAAAGGTAAACGTTTTTCCCCAAAAAAGACCAAGCTGTGATATTTCCTGCTATTGAAGGCATTGTAGTAAAAGAATACCGTCAGTTGGGGTTACTTGGGACAATTTTAACACATTTTTGTATATATTTTCATAATCCTTTAAATATTTATATACTTTTTTAAAATTATGAATGAAGCAATTGCTGGTCTATTGAATTAACCAACTATATATTTTTATTTATCCAGCCAACGTCTTTATTTTTTTTGTTTTTGTCTATCTCAAGTTACCTTTAATTTGGGGTTACATGGGACATAGGTTTATTTACGTTTTATTTTCAATAAAACACAAAGATAAACCTGCACAGGACAATCTAGGACAGTTTTAGAACAAATATTAACTATTACAAACCAAAAAAATATATATATGAGAAAGTTTTAAGGCAATGGAAGTAGGTGCTAGACATTTCAGTGTGCAAAAATGAAAAACAGTGCATTTGAAACCTTGTCAATAAACAAAAACGTTATCAAAAGAAAAAACAAGTGTTCATATGTTATACTGGCACCTTGGAGGCAAATTTATGACGACTTCTGCTAATTTCAGGTGCTTGTAATATTGCAACAACATCTTTAAAGCAAATATTCGTGATGTCTTTTATGTTAGGGTAGATAAAAACTTGCTTAGATCCTTTATAGCATCTAAGGCAATCGATAGTTATTGTGGTTTTTGATATTGTAATAAATTTTGCAACAAATTTCTTTGTTGCCTTTTTTTTGTTCCACTATTATAAATAAATTTTGCAATCACAAAGTCTGACACTTTAAGAAGTTTATCATCCACAGGCAGTACAATGTTTTCATTGTCTTCTACATCTGCTGTATCTTCAACTACTTCGGAGATATCCTCTTCTGGCTCACTTTCGTTATTTTCCTGATGATAGTCATTACTCGAACTTTCCACCACTGATTTACTTTTCTTCATTTGGAAACTTTCGGCGTCTGATACTAGATCTGCCATGGAAACAGATTGGCCTGGTTGAATGTTTAATTTTTTCCTCTTTCTACGGTTCTGCTCAGGTAGATTTCTAGAACCATTTTGACTAGAAATAACGTCGGTAAACGCGGTTTTCATAGAGTTGTTTAAATATTCATTATCTGGATCTACATAATCAGGAAGATGTTTTAGAACTGCATTTCTATTTAATGAAACCAATCCGGATGCACGAAATTCAGATCGAATATTGTCAGCTTGGTTATTTTCCATTGGCATCAATGTCTGTTTCAACAACTGTTACATGCCAAAATTTGGCAATGTACATTGTTATAATGTGTAAATAAATTCCCGCGATTATTTTTTAATAAACTTGTCAATTTCCGTCGTCCCCGAGTCGCGCCTGCGCGGAGTGAATGGCGCAAGTGCGCGCGGTGTGATGAGACGTCATTAAACGACGAGAGCTAAAGCCATTAACATCTACAGGTGTTGCGTGTCTGTCTTTTCTCTTTTTAGGATGTAGGTTCCTTATCTCTACCTTCTATCGTTCCTCATACCTGGTTGTTACTATCATTCCGCTACGAGGGGAAAACAGGATGAACAAATTAAAGCTGACTCAACAATAGCGTAGCCGACCCACCCAGAAACAATAAGGATCCCGAGATGTTAAGAAACACACGCAAGTACCCGTTTTATTTAGTTTGCGCTTAAACTGTAACCATTGTATCACTTTTAAGGGTGTTTGGTATTTGATACAAATGCCGCCATGCTGCTTTAAAGGGCCTAGAATAAGCAGTGTCTAATAGTTGGCATAAATGGATTGAATTAGAAGGAAGAAAGATAAATTCTATATTATTGTTCTGACACTCGTGAATGATTTTTGGTGAGAAATGTGCAGCAGGGTTATCAACAATAATGACCTTTTCCCACATACATTTCTTAAAATATGCTAAAGTGATTTTAAAAAACCAGTTTTCAAATATTAAATTGTCGAACCAACCAGACTTAGATCGGTTGTACACTGTTCCGTTTGGTCCCCCCTCAATCCATTCAGGATACAAATGTTTTGCCTTATATACCAAACATGACGGCAATAATTTTTACACAATTTGCTCTACAAAAAGAGGGCAGCGGCTCTTTCGGTACTTAGATTGGCAGAGACCATAGGGGTCGGTATGGCAGTCTAAGACACACTACCGCGATGTGGAAGGCAACGGGAAACCACCACATTATCTCCCAACTACACAGCGTACTTAAATTGTAATAAACATGATGACATTCTCTGGGGTAAAAAATGCCGGAGTTAAAATAGTCCCCCATTCGGATCTCCGGGAGGGGACTACTTCGGAGGATGCGATCGGAAAGAGAGTCGGAAACATTCTGAGAGTCGGAGCGTGGAATGTTAGAAGTATGAAGCAAGTAGGTAAGCTAGAGAACCTAAAAATCGAAATGAATAGGTTATCACTAGACATAGTAGGGATTAGCGAAATTCGGTGGCCAGAGGCGGGGGATTTTTGGAGTGGAGACTTCAGGGTAATTCATACAGGAGCAGAGAGAGGAAATTTGGGTGTGGGAATAGTTATGCGGAAAAAGATAGGATACTGCGTAGAAAATTACTTACAAAAGAACGAAAGAGTACTCATGGTTAGATTAGAATCTAAACCGGTAAACACAGTAATAATACAAGTATACATGCCCACCTCTAGCTACAGTGATGAAGAGGTAGAAGCCATCTACAAAGATATCGAAGACATATTAAGATACGTAAAAGGACACGAAAATTTAATAATTACGGGGGATTTTAATGCCGTGGTAGGTGAGGGTAAGCAAGGAGCGGTAGTGGGTTTATTTGGTTTAGGCACGAGAAACGACAGGGGAAATAGGCTGGTAGAATTTTGTGAAAAGAACAATTTAATTGTCACAAACACATTATTTCAACATCATGCTAGAAGACGATATACATGGAAGATGCCAGGAGATATAGGAAGATATCAAATAGATTACATTCTTGTTAGACAACGGTTTAGGAACCAAGTAAAAGACTGTAGAAGCTACCCAGAAGCAGATATAGATACTGACCACAACATCGTAATTATGAAGGCCGCACTTAAATTTAAGAATATGAAAAAAAGGAGCGGAAAAAGTCACTTGGACTTAGAGAAACTAAAAGATAAAGATATTCAAGAAAGATTCGAAAAAAAGTCAAATGAATTGCTGAAAGATATCGGGAAAATATCTGATACTAAGGAAGTAGAAACAGAATGGAATAACATTAAATCTAGCCTAGATATGGCGGCCAGAGATATTCTGGGCTATACACAAAAAGAAAATAAGAAACCATTGATAACAAAGGATATCCTGAATTTAATAGAAAAAAGACGAAAATAAAAAAATAAAACAAACGAAACAGGAAAACAGAGATACAAAGCCATAAAATGGGAAATTATTCGAAAATGCAGGAAAGCTAAAGAACAGTGGATTGATGAAAAGTGCAAAGAAGTACAAACGAAGATGGAAATAGGAAAGCCCGACGAAGCATACAAATTAATTAGAATGAATTTTAGGGATATAAAACTGTACAGCAAGAATATAAGGGACGCACAAGGAAACGTCATTATAGAAAACGTAGAGAAAGTGGGTAGATGGCAAGAATATATAGGGAATTTATATGCAGGAGAGGAACTAACTGCATTAGAACAGGAATCAGACATTGAAAATGATGTCTTGGGATATCCTATACTTAGAGATGAGTTTGAATTAGCATTAAAGAGTCTGAAAAATGGTAAGGCGCCGGCTACAGATAAGGTGCAAGCAGAAACTCTAAAAGCCGCTGGACAAGCAGTAACAGAACGTCTCTTCCAACTTGTAAGCTATATGTATGAGACAGGCGAGATACCCAAAGATTTCAAACGTAGCATCATAGTAACTATACCAAAAAAGAAAGGCGCGGATAGATGTGAAAATTTTCGAACAATAAGTTTGACAGCACACGTGTCAAAAATATTAACTAGAATTGTGCAAAGACGAATGGAAAAACGAGCGGAATAAATACTAGGAGAAGACCAATTTGGGTTTAGGCGGAACAGGGGAACACGGGAGGCTATTTTAGCTCTGAGAGTGATAATGGAGAAAACAATAGAAAAAGGGGAAAGCATGTATATAGGGTTTGTAGATTTGGAAAAAGCTTTCGACAATGTAAAATGGAAAAAAGGGTTTGAAATACTCAAAAAGATTGGAATGAGTTATAGGGATAGACGAATAATACATAGCTTATACAAAGAGCAAACGGCAGTAATAGAATTAGAGCAGGAACGTAGAGAAGTAAACATTAGGAAAGGGTGAGACAGGGATGTGCCCTATCCCCAGTGATTTTTAACTTGTACATAGAAGAGGCAATGAATACTGTCAAATGCAGGAAGACATTTGGAATTACTATGCAAGGACAAAAAATTGATATGCTTAGATTTGCAGATGATATAGCAGTATTAGCGTCTAGCAAAGAAGAGTTAGAATCTGCTCTTAATGAAATGGAACGGTTCTAACAGAGAGATACGGTATGAAAATTAACAAAACTAAAACTAAAGTTCTAGTATGCAAAGGTGAGGAAAATAAATCAAAAACAAGAATACAAGTATGTAACACGAACTTACAAGAGGTTAAGGATTTCTGCTACCTAGGAAGCCAAATAACGCAAGATGGGAAAATCACAAAAGATATAAAACAAAGATTAGCACAAGGTCGTGCTACATTTAACAAGAAAAAGCAACTTCTGTGCTCAAAGACCACAAACATAGAAACAAGGAAAAGATTGCTTAAAACATATGTGTGGAGCACAGCACTGTACGGATGTGAAGCCTGGACAGTAGGAGAAGCGGACAAGAAAAAGGTAGAAGCCTTTGAAATGTGGTGCTACAGACGTATGATGAAGATATCATGGACAGACAAAGTTAAGAACGAAGAGGTACTAAAAATGGTAGGGGAAGACAGAAATATGTGGAAAACGGTAAAAAATAGGAGAGATAGGATGATAGGCCATATACTACGGCATGAGGGAATAGTGCGGAATATATTAAAAGCAGAGATCGGAAAAAAGAGAAGAAGAGGCAGACCTAGGTTAGACTACTGCACACAGATAGTAAAAGATGTAGGCTGTAGGGGTTTCAGGGAGATGTGTAGGCTAGCCCAGAATAGAAATCAATGGAGGTACGCATCCAACCAATCCCAAGATGGATAAACTAATGACGAAAAAAATAACTGTGCTTAAACATGATGATTACTATAAGTAACTACAAGAATTGGTTGGGCAGTATTCTCGAATAATGTTAAGTGTGAAAGGATTTACTGGAAAACCATTATTTCGGCAAATGTCTAAGTGTTGGGGGATCTTGGTAGCCACAGGTTGCTTAACCCCCTTCACTGAATCTCGGTGAAATAGGGCATAAAATTAGAAAACAATAGAAGGGGAACGAGCTGTATACACATGCTGTGTGAGAATTTCAGGGAACTATGTAGGCTAGCTCAGAATATAAATAAGTGCAGGTACGTGTCCAACCAGGAAAACCATTAATTCGGCAAACGTCTATGTGTTAAGGGATCTTGGTAGCCACAGGTTGCTTAACCCCCTTCACTGAATCTCGGTGAAATAGGGCATAAAATTAAAAAACAATAGAAGGGGAACTAGCTGTATACACATGCTGTGTGAGAATTTCAGGGAACTATGTAGGCTAGCTCAGAATATAAATATTATCTGATGATTAGTATAAACAACTAGTTGTTGGTTTGCGAAATATCTGCAACTAATGTTGACTGTGCGAAAAGATACATTGGAAAATATATTAAATCGGTAAATGGTTAAGTGTTGGGGGAACTTGGCAGCTGCTTACCTCCCTTCACAACCACTAAAGGTCGGAGAAATAGGGTATATAACTGTAAAACAATAGAAGGTGACCGAACTGCCTCTAACAAGAAAGAACAGCGCCTATGAGGAAAGACAACAAACATAGAACATGAAGAAGACTGTTGAAAGCATATGTGTGGAGCACAGCACAGTATGCCTATGAAATACGGGCAGTCTGAAACGCAAACAGAGAAACGGTAGCAGCCTTTTGAAATGCTGTGCTTCAGATGTATGAGGACGATAGCATAGACAGACAAAGATAATAACAAATAGGTTATAGAAATAGTAGGGGAACAAGGATATCTAGGGAAAAAGAGAAATAGAAGGGCGGAATACGATCTAAGGCATTTTTGGGAAATAGTATGGTATATATTACAAGCAGAGATAGGAAAAAAGAGGTAGATGTAAACCTAAATCAGATAGTGATAGTTGCAGACTGTGCAAATTTTAGGGAAATCTGTAGGTTAGTTCAGAATAGGAAACAATGATGGTACGCGTCTAACCAGTTCCAGGACTGAAGGCCTAATGATGATGATTAATGGGGATGTGAATAATTTTAATGAAATGAATGTTATTATAAATGAATATTTTGCTAATCTGTAAATATATTATAAAACATGGTTTTTGAGGTATATTAATATTTAATGTAGGAACACAAATATTACAAACTGAACAAAATAAAAAATATACAAATGTATTTCCTATGATAAATTTAACTGTAATTTAAGTTTTTTTACTTGTAATGCTTTTAATTCAATATCTGATTCTAATGATCGTCTTTCCAATTCCAACATCTCTAGCTTTGTATTATGTTTCTTTATGAGAAATTCACGTTCTGTTTTAAGATGGTCCAGCTCTAATTTAGCAACTTCCTTCTTCATTTCTGCTAGTTCTATATAATTTTTAGAAATTGCCAAAGATGGAAGAGCATCTGAAGCACGGCATTTCAAAGGCTGCTACTGTTCTTCTGCCTGCGTTTCAGATTGCCCGTATTTCATAGGCATACTGTGCTGTGCTCCACACATATGCTTTCAACAATTTTCTTCATGTTCTATGTTTGTTGTCTTTCCTCATAGGTGCTGTTCTTTCTTGTTAGATGCAGTTCGGTCACCTTCTATTGTTTTACAGTTATATACCCTATTTCTCCGACCTTCAGTGGTTGTGAAGGGAGGTAAGCAGCTGCCAAGTTCCCCCAACACTTAACCATTTACCGATTTAATATATTTTCCAATGTATCTTTTCCCACAGTCAACATTAGTTGCAGATATTTCGCAACCAACTAGTTGTTTATACTAATCATCAGATTTATCTGCGCTTATTTTTTCGTCATTAGGTTTTCCGTTTCAAAACTGGTTGGACACGTACCTGCACTTATTTGTATTCTGAGCTAACCTACATAGTTCTCTGAAATTCTCACACAGCATGTGTATACAGCTCGTTCCCCTTCTATTGTTTTCTAATTTTATGCCCTATTTCACCGAGATTCAGTGAAGGGGGTTAAGCAACCTGTGGCTACCAAGATCCCCCAACACTTAGACATTTGCCGAAATAATGGTTTTCCGGTAAATCCTTTCACACACCTAACATTATTCGAGAATATTGCCCAATCAATTCTTGTAGTTACTTATAATAAACATCATGTTTAAGCACAGTTATTTTTTCGTCATTAGTTTATCCATCTTGGGATTGGTTGGATGCGAATCTCTATTGATTTCTATTCTGGGCTAGCCTACACATCTCCCTGAAACCCCTACAGCCTACATCTTTTACTATCTGTGTGCAGTAGTCTAACCTAGGTCTGCCTCTTCTCTTTTTCCGATCTCTGCTTCTAATATATTCCGCACTATTCCCTCATGCCGTAGTATGTGGCCTATCATCCTATCTCTCCTATTTTTTACCTTTTTCCACATATTTTTTCTTCCCCTACCATTTTTAGTACCTCTTCGTTCTTAACTTCGTCTGTCCATGATATCTTCATCATACGTCTATAGCACCACATTTCAAAGGTTTCTACCTTTTTCTTGTTCGCTTCTTCTACTATCCAGGCTTCACAGCCGTACAGGCATCTTTTCCTTGTTTCTATGTTTGTGGTCTTTGAGCACAGTAGTTGCTTTTTCTTGTTAAATGTAGCACGACCTTGTGCTAATCTTTGTTTTATATCTTTTGTGCTTTTCCCATCTTGCATTATTTGGCTTCCTAGGTAGCACAGAAATCCTTAACCTCTTGTAAGTTCGTGTTATATACTTATATTCTTGTTTTTGATTTATTCTCCCCACCTTTGCATACTAGAACTTTAGTTTTAGTTTTGTTAATTTTCATATCGTTTCTCCCTGTTAGAACCGTTTCCATTTCATTAAGAGCAGCTTCTAACTCTTCCTTGCTAGACGCTAATACCGCTATATCATCTGCAAATCTAAGCATATCAATTTTCTGTCCCTGCATAGTAATTCCAAATGTCTTCCTGCTTTTGACAGTATTCATTGCCTCTTCTATGTGCAAGTTAAAAATAAATGGGGATAGGGCACATCCCTGTCTCACCCCTATCCTTATGTTTACTTCTCTGCGTTCCTGCTCTAGTTCTATTACTGGTGTTTGCTCTTTGTATAAGCTATGTACTATTCATCTATCCCTATAACTCATTCCAATCTTTTTGAGTATTTCAAATCCTACATACACGCTTTCCCCTTTTTCTATTGTTTTTTTCATTATCAGTCTCAGAGCTAAAATAGCCTCCCGTGTTCCCCTGTTTCGCCTAAACCCAAATTGGTCTTCTCCTAGTATTTCTTCCGCCCGTTTTTCCATTCGTCTTTACACAATTCTAGTTAATATTTTTGACACGTGTGCTGTCAAACTTATTGTTCAAAAATTTTCACATTTATCCGCGCCTTTCTTTTTTGGTATAGTTACTATGATGCTACGTTTGAAATATTTGGGTATCTCGCCTGTCTCATACATATAGCTTACAAGTTGGAAGAGACGTTCTGTTACTGCTTGTCCAGCGGTTTTTAGAGTTTCTGCTTGCACTTTATCTGTACCCGGCGTCTTACCATTTTTTCAGACTCTTTAATGCTAATTCAAACTCATCTCTAAGTATAGGATATCCCAAGTTATCATTTTCAATGTCTGATTCCTGTTCTAATGCAGTAAGTTCCTCTCCTGCATATAAATTCCCTATATATTCTTGCCATCTACCCACTTTCTCTACCTTTTTTATGATGACGTTTCCTTGTGCGTCCCTTATATTTTTGCTATACGGTTTTATATCCCTAAAATTCATTCTAATTAATTTGTATGCTTTGTCTATCTTTCCTATTTCCATCTTTGTTTGTACCTCTTTGCACTTTTCATCAATCCATTGTTCTTTAGCTTTCCTGCATTTTCGAACAATTTCCCATTTTATGGCATTGTATCTCTGTTTTCCTGTTTCGTCTGATTTATTTTTGTATTTTCGTCTTTCTTCTATTAAATTCAGGATATCCTTTGTTATCCATGGTTTCTTATTTTCTTTTTATGTATACCCCAGAATATCTCTGGCCGCCATGTCTAGACTGCATTTAATGTTATTCCATTCTGTTTCTACTTCCTTAGTATCAGATATTTTCCTGATATCTTTGAGCAATTCATTTGACTTTTTTTCGAAAGTTTCTTGAATATCTTCATCTTTTAGTTTCTCTAAGACCAAGTGCTTTTTTCCGTGGTTTTTTTTCGCATTCTTAAATTTAAGTGCGGCCTTCATAATTACGATGTTGTTGTCAGTATCTATATCTGCTTCTGGGTAGCTTCTACAGTCTTTTACTTGATTCCTATACCGTTGTCTAACAAGAATGTAATCTATTTGATATCTTCCTATATCTCCTGGCATCTTCCACGTATATCGTCTTCTAGCATGATGTTGAAATAATTTGTTTGTGATGATTAAATTGTTCTTGTCGCAAAATTCTACCAGCCTATTTCCCCTGTCGTTTCTCGTGCCTAAACCAAATAAACCTACTACCGCTCCTTCCCTACCCTCGCCTACCATGGCAATAAAATCCCCCGTAATTATTAAATTTTTATGTCCTTTTACGTATCTTAATATGTCTTCGATGTCTTTGTAGATGGCTTCTACCTCTTCGTCACTGTAGCTAGAGGTGGGCATGTATACTTGTATTATTACAGTGTTTACCGGTGTAGATTCTAAATTAATCAGGAGTACTCTTTCGTTCTTTTGTAAGTAATTTTCTACACAGTATCCTATCTTTTTCCGCATAACTATCCCCACACCCAAATTTCCTTTCTCTGCTCCTGTATGAATTACCCTGAAGTCTCCACTCCAAAAATCCCCCGCCTCTGGCCGCCGAACTTCGCTGATCCCTAGTCTAGTGATACCCTATTCATTTCGATTTTTAGGTTCTCTAGCTTACCTACATGCTTCATACTTCTAACATTCCACACTCCGACTCGCAGAATGTTCCCGACTCATATTTTTAACTTTCCGATCGCATCCTCCGAAGTAGTCCCCTCCCGGAGATCCGAATGGGGGACTATTTTAACTCCGGAATCTTTTACCCCAGAGAATGCCATCATGTTTGTTGCAATTCAAGTAAGCTGTGTACTTGGGAGAGAATGTGGTGGTTTCCCGTTGCCTTCCACATCGCGGTAGTGTGTTTTAGACTGCCTTACCGACCCCTATGGTTTCTGCCAATCTAAGTACCGAAAGAGCCGCTGCCCTCTTTCGGGGACCTGTCTTAGTCTGGTTCCTCACTAACGACCCTACTACTTTGGTTAGACCTGTAGTTTGGCTCTTCAGCTCATTAGAACACGCAAGCCATTTTACCTGTTCTAGTAATTTAGAACTTCGGCAAGGAATGTAAGGTGACAGACACTTTTAGGTTAAGGAACACTTTAAGCTGCAAATTTTGGCGGCTTAAATTAAAGTGTCATTTAAATTTTAAGGATACCTTAAAAGCAGTGTGCAATGCACCATCTGTCACTTTACCAAATTAAGTTCCACTTAAGGCTTAAGGAAGACGTGTGTAACTGGCCTTTAATTGCTTGAACGTGGGTGGAATCAGCGATAATCATAAATGTATTTTGAGGTATTATTTTAAAATCTATATTTTGATCTCTTAATTGTTGCACACCTGTGGAATTAATTAAAAAGGAATTATAGCATATCCAACAATGTATTACAGATAGGGAGGCAATAAAAATTGGTAAATATGGACGGTTATCAAAAGGTTTCGTTTTCAATTTTGCTGACGATGAAAAACATACACGGTTTTCAACCAATTAGACCATTCAAGTGGGGCTGTACGACATATTTCAGTTAAAGGAATAGGAGTTGGTGATGGAGATATTAGAAGCGTAATCGTTGGTTTTTCGTAATAAAGGTAACGGTACAAAATGTTTTCACCTTAATTGTGATGATAACGGTAATTTTGTGGTAGTTTTCCGGAATATTACAATATGGACATTTATTTTTATAGACATCCCGGTTTCCACACCCATAATAAAAAATGTTTCTACGTTCTGTGCAGTTAGTATGATTGTAGTTACCTTTCCGACAATTCCAACAAAAAAGGTGTAGTATAACCGACCTGAAGACTGACACAAACGCCCTCTATAAATGGCACACCAGACATCTAACATCTAACATCTAGTGGCAGTGGCTCGACGACTCCTACGTGTTGTTATTATCATGTGACCCAAATTCACACTGGGAAGATGGCGCTAAGGCGGGAAGGTCTGAAATAAAACTACAGCATTTACATAACATAGATAATGACATTCAAAGCAAACAGTGCCGTACTCAACCTGGACGATTAAGGAAAGAGCACGGTAGAGAAAACCTCAAACTGCCCTCACACTTCAAACTGCATTTGGCACATCTCGACAAGGACGGGTAACGTAGAAGTACCCAGATCACCAATACTGAAATTGACGGCATCCAACTGTTACCCAGACACACCACACATGACAACTGAAGGAACGTTAGTGTAGACCAGCTAGTCTTTTCTGGTAGGTACTGAGGTCGGCTAGGCCAATACTACCCAGCTACAGTTGAAGAGGGGGGACACCAGAAAGATGACCTGCACCTTAACTACCAATGTTCGTCCCAGCAGGGACATAAAAGGTTAGTAATATTCAACAAGGCTTGATAAGACGCGCCCACGTGCATACATTAACAGTTTCCAGCCCGTGTTACAAAATATTTCACAAACGCTAGCCGACTTGACAAGACAACATGAATCGCTGAAATAAACTTATGGTATGATTGCGCATAGTTAAAAAGGCGCTGGTTATTGAATACCAACATAGTCATAAATGCAAACGCGAAAGGCACGAAGATGGTTAGTCATACCAGACGTTCAATTTAATTACATCACAACAATTAGCACAAACGTTAAATACTAGTTAATTATATAAACATCGGCTAGATAATCGGGTAAACACATAACAAAATATATAATTACGTTTAAACCAAGATATGAGCAATGCAGTTGTAAATGTGATTAATACGCTGAAATAAAACAATTACACATAATAAAGATGTCAAATGCATCACAAATATCAAACAAATATAAAATATGTTAACAGCAAATACATACCTCAAAATTCTATAGTATAAATACAAGCCCAGATTCAGGTGCTAAATCTTTATATAAATGCATGTTAGTTAAATATATTAAATCTAGTAAGCAAATGTTAAAAATTATGCATTATGAATTGCATCGGTTGAAACGTACTTTTTAAAAATTAAACACATTGTGGCATTAGAAATTACAAACAAAAAATATACACAACAACTTCATGGTTAATTCAATTCCTATCTTAAAATCAAAACAAATGACATTAAACAATTAACTAAGCTTCGATGTAATTAGATAACTTCAAAATAGCTTATAATTAGAAACATTACCTGTAATATAACCGTCAAGTGAAAGCTTTTTCGAACTGCCATTTTAACAATTTAAAAACAAAGTGCTTTCAACCTTGTGGACTCGCTAGATTCTCTCTACACATGCGCCCCTAATGTAAATTCTGTCGTCACGAAATGCGTTCAGAAACCTGCAAGTGGTTCCTGAGCTATTCAAACAAATACCTTCAAATATTGAAATGTACCTACACTATAATATTTGCAATAATTATCAACCAACGAAAAATCGACTTGGAAACACTACGAGTCACTACAAAGGGAATAAGTTTCTTTGGTATTCGATATAGTTGATGAAAAATGATTGGGATTGCAGGAATGATCATTACGGTAAGATACATTCTGTTTCGAAAGTTTTGATTGAGGAATGATTTTTTTAACGGAACTTCACATCTTGTAGGGAACGGCGAAAGTCTTTAAATTGGGTGTTTCATTCGATTTTCTGTAAAGAGAGATGTTCAGAACAATAGGCGTTCGGATTACAAATAAGTTTAGTCATTACTTTCGGCTCGTAATACTTTTAATCTAATCTATAAAATAACGTTTGCACATCGATAATATACAATAAAACATTTTCATCAGGAGACTGAAAACAGGTACAGATTTGAGATAAAATTTCGTAGTTGTTGTCAAATGTAAAAAAATCTAGTTTCAAGAGGTTAACTAATTCAGCCAAGGGTGAATTTGGTTCGACTGCACTGTTAAATAATTGTTATTTTGTGCAATTTTGGGAGACTTTTAAGTCGTCAATCAGGTCGAGAAAAAAAGCTAAAAAGATTTTTGAATTACATCCTGAAAAAGTAAGGTTCCACTCGTAAACTGGTACTGATTAGGATACGTCCAACTTTTATGAAGGTAACGATAAATTATCTAAATTAGAAATAATGGCAGGAAGTTCGGAAGTAACATCTAATGTTTCTAAAATAAGGCCTTTGATGAAATCGGAACTGAGTTCTTTTCTAATTTTATCAAATTTATCAGAATTACACGTTGCAAATAGTTCAAGACGCTGTTCTACATGTAATAATCTAAATTGGACGCGGACTAATTCCAATTTTGTAGGATTTGGGTAGATAGAATAAACGATAGCCTTTATATCGTCGATAGTATCAGTTATTTCTTCGAGACTTTTTTCGGAATTTATAATATTTATGTAAGAATCAAGGGGTACTTAAATCATGCGAAACCGCAGCTCGAAACTGTAGCCGGCATTGATCTTGTGTGAAAGCGGAGATTATATTGCGAATCACAAGTTCCCAAGAACGTTCCCTTGCCTTTAAGTGCAGGTAATTCATATTTATAATTTTTAAAAGATTCGATAGTTGAAATATTGGTAACTTTACTTAGTTAAGCAGACATAAACGGAAGATCGATATTATTACGAAGAAATCGACGGAATTGAGTGTTTCGATACACCGAGATAGAGAGTAATTTTTTCTTAAACTATAAGCACGCAAAAATCGATATAGATATGTCAGGAGAATCAAAAGGTTTTTACAAATTCACAAAAATTTTACACGTTAAAACGCATGGAATCGATTTATATTTACATTACATGACCAAGGAATAAGTTAAAGAAATTTTTTGTAGTTTGCACAATAAATAAAGCATAATTATTTAAATTTGTTTTTTTTAAGCTTTCGAAAGATATTGTTAAATAGCAAATCCAGTGTCAAAAAAGATGTAAACACAACCTAAAATGTTTAAATAGGGTAGCGTAAATTCTAATTACCACTGCAAGATTTGAGGTCAAGTCTCCAAAAATTGTTCAAAAAGGTTATTTTTTGTACAAAAATATAAATTTACTCAACTATGGCATTTTAACGGAGATAGACAATAAAGAAAATAAATTTTACTTACGTGAGGTATTGATTAATTATTAAAATCAAACTTTCATGTAACCTTAAACTTTACATTTCTCTGGTAAACAGTTACTTACTTAAGATATTAATTTACACAAAGTTTCAAGACAAAAATACTTGTTAAAGATATTTAAATTAAAGCACAAAAGAAAAGAGACGCGTCATTTTTAATGGTTAAAGTTTGGCAGTGTCTACCAACCCGAAATACGGATAAGTAAAAGCTTTTTTATATGAATTTTAAGATAATTTTTATACAATATTTAAAGTATTCTTGTATGAAAAGATACAATGTTTTTTAATTTAAAAATACAATGAATTAATTTTATTACTTCGGTAGTAAGTAGGGGAAACAAAAGTTTTTTAGATCAATATATATTATGCGTGAAGTTAACAAACTAGTCTGATTTTTCAAACGGCTAATTTTTAACAAAAAAGCAGACCCTGTTGTGGACGGCAAATTATAACCTCAAATCGCATTCAAATATAAAACCCCGGACAATCAATATTCATTAAACACCAACTCCAGTGGTCCTTCACTGCTGGCGGCTCCGTGGCGTAGTGGTATGTGTGTGACTACTACGCCCAAGGTCCCGGGTTCGAATCCCGACACGGTCCGCTTGAAAAATGTTAGGCGAGCATTTTTCACAAAAATACACCCTCGTTCGGATTAGAGGTAAAATGAAGGTCCCATGTGTGAGTGTTATCACGCACGTTAAAGATCCCTACCTTGCTTGAAACAACAAGGGTTCGGCAAAATTCTAAATTTTCCAGGTTAAAAAAAACTCGCTTCCTGGCCAATGTAGTACCTTCGCGTGGAGCATTGGAAAAAAAATCACATGTAAGGTAGAAAGTGTCCCGGAAATAAGCTACATTTCCCACGTAAATGTCTACCCCTTCCAGCTGAGGTTAACGCACCTTTACGAGCGTTGTTGGGAACCAAGCCGTTTTAACGTAATAATCGTAATATCAACATACTCGACGACCACAAAAATAAGTCAATGTCCTATATATTCGTGCGAACGACAACTTGTGGTTATTACACGTGTGACCGTTATGATTGTTGTCTGCTGGGAATTTCCCCATGTACAGTTCTAAAAAGGTCCCTAACCTAAATTAATACAATTACGTTGGAGCCTTAAAATAAAGCGTAACAAACTCAACTTCGACAAACACGTAAAAACTAACACAAACGGCCATACGAATCAAAGATCTCCTACGAAACTATCGGATAGGATCTAAAAAGACACGCTCCACAAACACTATAAGACGCTCGCCATCAACACATAAAAAAAAATAACACGACTCGGACTTGCGATCCCTCAGAGCAATAGTTCCGCTGGCATGAAGCCAACAACAAACGAAGAAGAGTCCACGAAAAGTACTAGATGACTAAATCCAGACCAGAACAATCAAACCGCTAATTTGAATTTAGCAAGTCCCACATCATAAACTGGAATTATACCGAATGGATAGACCCAATTTGAATCGCAAAACACAAGAAGAGCAATCACCAGTAAGCAGCAAAAATCTAAAGGTTCGGGCAGACACATAAATTAGCGCCACGAACGCCAAGACCGGCAAACAGAGTTATAACACAATCGCCTTACAAAGGTGAATTAAAGGTCGTGTAGATCCCTATATGCCTGGAAAA
Organism: Platerodrilus igneus; assembly: GCA_036346225.1. Classification (NCBI taxonomy): domain Eukaryota; kingdom Metazoa; phylum Arthropoda; class Insecta; order Coleoptera; family Lycidae; genus Platerodrilus; species Platerodrilus igneus. The sequence goes on along the minus strand of JARFIW010001151.1, from coordinate 1,792,385 downwards.
ATACATAAGTAGTCAAATCAGCAGTTACAGTTCCGAAAGGTACAAAAAAGAAAACAGTTCAAGTTGTAACTTAAACATAAACAATAGTGAGAAAAATTAGGCTTCAGATGGCAAGTTGCGTCGCTCCTGAAGAAGACGAACGACGAACTGGTTTTATTGTCGTGAATGATTAGAGTGGGTTCATGAGTTGTATGAAACTATTTATGAACAGTGTTTCACCTATGCCACTTACATAAGGTGATGTTCTTTCTTAGGTAATCTTTGAACCCATACTGAAGAACTACTTTCCGAATATTCGACATTTGTATTTCTTTTTAAATTATAAAAACAACGACTTTCGTTTATTGTAATTGAATTCGTTGTCAAACTGTTTTAGTTAAGAGCAAATGTTTATTTGATTATTATACTGTTTTATTTCGATTAGATTAAGAATTCTTATTCTAAAATAATACCATCCCACCTTGCTTGCGCCCCTATCCCCTTCTCGTTATGTTCTTAATTTTTCGAAACGCGAAAATACTCATTCTAATTAATTATTAATAGAATAATTGAAAGTAGCCCAAATGCGTTGAACCGAGAAACATTAATTTAATACACGTTTACAGGTATAATGTTTAATTTATCGTAAGATTGTGCAATGTTTACTAATTATGCCTGATAGTAGTACATTAGCTTCTGTATTAAAGCGTAGTACGTGCATAATAATTGCACTTTTTATGAAATTTCTTCGAAATCTTTCCTCTAAATAAAGTCATACAAAATATTGGTCGCTTTCGCAAATACAATAAAAAATTTAATCCCGTCTTTTAAATAGAAGCTGGTTAGAGCAGGTGAATCATCTAGTAAGACAATATTTTGCGTTTGATTAAGGAAAATGTATATTTTTTATTGTAAATCTCATTCCGATCTAGGCAATACACCATTATGAGTGAAACTCATCCTACTGAACGATAGGCAACCAAGTTTACAGAATTACGTAATGTAGTCAACTAACCCCGAGTTTCTTATGTTTGAATTGCCATCTACTGATTTATATAGTACCGCATTCGATCTAAAAAAGTATTTATTTTATAAATGTCATTATATGTGTTGCAATAAGCTTGTAATAAGCTTAAATACAACAAACTCTTTTCCACATTTATAAATTTAAATATTATTAAGTTGTCACAACGCTTCAAGTATTTACTTTGGATCTAAATAAAGGTGCAAAAGTATACGCAATGGCAGTTAACAGGATGTACTGATAACAAGAATGTTAAAATTAAATTTTAACATATTTTTGTTGTATAATGTACTATAATTAAAGTAAATCAAACCCCATGGCAACTTTGTACACTCCAGCCAGATTATAATATCAGGTGTGCTTTGGTCTGTCAGTTTTTTGTTGTTAATTCTAATAGTTTTTGTGTATTCTTTCCACAATATTAACATTGGTTATGGGCCCAGGAGATACCAAAAACTATTTGTAAGTGTACTTAAAAAGATAACAATCAAAGTTAAAAAAATAGAAATGAATAAAGTTCAGATGAGTGAAAATAAATGTGGCATACTTCCATTTAATGGTAACAACTTTGATAATTGGAGATTCAGAGTAGAATCTGTCTTGAGGGCTTCTCAGGTTTATACGTACTAGATAATATTGAACAAAGTAAAAAGGATAGTGAATAGAAAAAGAAAGATAATAAAGCTCGCAATATAATTATCCAAAGTGTGGCTGATTCACATTTAGAGTACATAAAGGATATTGAAAGTGCTGCAGAAATGGTAAACAAGTTGAAAATTGTGTCTGCAAAGAAGAGCACCTGTTCAAAATTTTTCTTATTAAAGGAACTTTAAGTTTAAATATAATCTGCAGGATGATTTGCAACAGCACTTTAGTAAATATGACAAGCTTTCTAGAGAATTGAAAAATTTAGGAGCAATTTTTTCAGAGTCTGAAATGGCGTGTTTTCTACTTTTGTCAATGCAAAATTAGTAAGAAAATGTAGTTAATGGCAATCAGAACAATGTCTGATGAAGATGATTTAAAACTTTCAGCTGTGAAAAAACGATTGCTCGAATTTAGCAATAGAGCTAGATACTAGTTTATGGCATAAAAGGTATGGTCACTTGAATTATCAATCACTATCAAGAATCAATAACCTAAATTAGGTAGATGGTTTAAATTTCAAAAATAAAAGCAATGCAATTTGTGATATGTGTTCAGGCAAAGCAGAGAAATCTTCCATGTCATTCAAAAACTACAAGATCTTGTAGAGTATTAGAATTGGTTCACACTAATCTATGTGGCACTATTACACCAGATTCACATAATAATAATCGGTATTTTTTGACGTTTATAGATGATTTTTCTAGGTTTGTGATGGTATATGCTATAAGATCAAAAGATCAGGTTTTTGAATGTTTTCAGAATTACTTAGCTCAAGTAACAGCATTGTTTTGTGAGGTGTAGTATAATGTAGTATGCGTGTGCTACATTAGTAAAAAAAAAATACCAAATACGTTAGGATTGTTATGGCAACTTTCAATGTCATGAGTTTGTCTTTCTGGGTCAGGTTTGATAGATTGATATGAAATCAAGTTGCCAAGAAGATTAATACTCGTCAATGAGTATTTACTTTTGTCTTCATTTATGGTAAGGCCATATTTCGTTATAGCAGTTTTGAATTGTGCAAGATTTTCATCGTGCTCGTGTAGTGTATTGCCACACACAGTAGCATCATCAATGTATGCATATACGCCCTGGAGATTTTCAGTTTCAATCACCCAGTCTAAGGCACATTGAAATGCTGCTCCTCCATTTGTAACGCCAAATGGAACACGACAAAATTAATAAAGTTTACCATTTGCTTTAAACGCCGTATACGGTCTATCCTTTATTGGAATAGGGATTTGATAAAATGCAGTCTTGAAATCAATTGTGCTGTAGTATTTGTGAGTAGCAACTTTACTATCTGTTCAATTTTGGGAAAAGGGTACGCGTCAAGTTCAGTAAATCGATTAATAGTCACAGAATAATCGACTACCATATGCTTCTTTTGTCCATTGATGATAAGAACTTGAGCACGCCATGGTAAGTTACTTGGCTCAATAACTCCTTCAGTAGTTAATTTTATAATTTCTTCAGTAATATAAGCAGTGTCGTTATCACAGTGTCTTCTTGATTTACTAGCTATTAGGTGACAGTCTGCTGAAAGGAACTTAAACAACTCCGCATGTGGCACTTCAGCAGCTCCCAAGTTGCAGAAAGCTATGGGTTGTCCTTTCCCTCCAAAATCAATAGATATACTAGAATATAACCGTAAGACGTCATGGCCGATTATGACACCTGTGCACAAATTAGGTAGGATGAATAGTTTGATGTTTCTATGAACGTGACCAGAAATAGTTAGGTTAACTCTACAATAACCAAGAATCTGTAAGCGTAGTGAAGTGCTAGCCATTAAGACCTCGCCTGTACTTGGAATTTGTGCGATGCCCATTTTGGTTATTAAAGCGTCATCAATGAAACTCTCTGAACTTCCAGTGTCAATAAGTGCATTAGCGACAGTTTCATTAACAAGAACAGTAGTAGCTGCTTTAGTTAAACTTTTGGGCAAAGATGCTAGTATCGATGCATTATGTTCCTTGGGAGACGAGAGGCATACACCTTTATTCTTGCAGAATTTGTTCTGAAATAAAACCAAGATTTTACAGAAACGAAGGAAAATTAGTAAAAGCTATATTGCTTTTCGAAAGACTTAATTTAGACTTGAAAGGCCCCTTAGCTTCATTCACCAAAAATCGTTATATTCTAACCGTGATAGACGAATTCTCAAGATTCTTTTTTGCGTTTCGTTGCGGGGACTTAAGTTCCAACACAGTAATTAAGAAACTCAGTAAATTCTTTACTATGTTTGGAATGCCGGCTTACATTCATAGTGATCAAGGCGCTAGCTTCATGTCCCTAGAATTAAAAAACTACCTTTCTTCGTGCCAAGTCGCTACCAGCAGAAACAACCCCGTATTATCCCTGTGGAAATGTCATGAGTTTTAGTTAATTTTGAATGTTCTATGCTAAGTTCTATGTTTAATAAAGAGCCTTATTTTCTTGAAGGTAATTAATATAACATGAGGTCAGGTTGGCAAAAGTCAGATGTGATAATGGAGGTAAGTATATATCAGCATCATTTAAACATTTTTGTGCAAAGAAAGGTATTCAGCTTTTATATACCCCCCTCCCCAAACACTCCACAATTAAATGACGTGGCTGAAGGCATGAATCAAACTCTTCTAAATATGGCAAAAGCTATGATAATGGAAGCCGGAATAGATAAAACCTTCTGGGAAGAAGCGGCGCTTACAGCAGCTTATGTAACAAACAGGACACAGTCGTGAGTTGTTAAAGATAAAACTTCTTAAGAGTTATGGGTAAAGAAAAAACCGAATGTATCAAATATGCGCGTGTTTGGTTGCACAGCATATGTGAGAATGCCATATTCTTTACGTAAACAACTGGATGATAAAGGAATTAGGTGTGAGTTTATAGGTTATGCTGAGAATGGATACAAATTATGGAATGAAAATGAAAATCGAATCATTCACAGTAGAAATGTTGTATTCGATGAGAACAATTTTTGTAATATTGATAAAAAGAAAAATGAATTGATTAGACATAAAGTTCTTGATGAAATCGAAGAAATGGAAAGTGAAGATGAAGTTGAAGGTCATGAAATTATTGTTGATGAAGACAAACTGTCTGAGGCCAAAAATAAATGGGAAACTACCAACACATCTTGAAGACTATGATATCGATTTTAGTTGCTTGGCATTATTAAGTAATTTTTGCGAAACCCCAGAATCTTATAAAGAACCAACAAAAAGCTCTAAATAGAGACAGTGGAAAGAGGCTGTTGATGATGAACTGAGTGCATTAAAAAATAATAATACATAGGAGCTAGTTAACAAACCGGAAGATGAAGCGATTATTAACAATAGATGGGTTTTTAGGGAAAACGATTCATAAAGCTAGGTTAGTTGCTAGAGGATTTGAACAAGATGTCGTGGATGCGATGCAAATACATGCTCCGGTTGCAAGGCTTTTGACCATTAGAATTCTACTATCAGTATGTGTAAATTGTGACTTATTGATGGAACAATTAGATGTCAAAAATGCATTCTTAAATGGTGTTATTAGAGAAAGTATATATGAAGATTCCTAAAGGGTTAAAAGTAAGTGAAGAGGATAAAAACAAAGTATGTAAATTGAATAAGTTTATTTATGGTCTTAAACAGGCTCCAAAAATTTTGAATGAGAGATTTAACCTTTTTATGGTGAGTATGAATTTTAAACGTTCAAAATCTGATTATTGCCTGTTTACTTACCTTGAAGCGAACATTGCATGTTACTTACTACTCTATGTTGACAGGCCCGTGCTGGGTACCTATAAATGGCGAGAGACAAGTGATAATGAGGGCGCCTAACCGTGGGGACTCAAGCACACCCCAGTCAAACGGGGGTATCTAAAAATTAAACCCTTGGAAATTACACCTTACATATTATTCTGGATCTTAAAACTAGAAGAAAGTTGGCAAGATTATTTTTACAAAACTCAGTTTTATTAAGTAAACTTATAGCAGTATTTGAGAATAAAGAATTGAAAAAAATTTTTCGTGTTTATTAAATACGTCTTAAAAAAACTTTATTCTTCACAACTTAGGCTACGCAAGTTACTTGTTTTTTACATCTATCATAAACATATTAAAATTTTTAGTCAATTGGTCCACAGAATCTATAAAACCAACAAACGCCTCATTTCTGAGCTTGTTTCTCAGTTTCAATATACAAAATCTGTTTCTATTGAATTTAGATTGTCCCTTTCAGTGTGCATTAAAAGAAAGGTTTCAAGTGCTTCATTTGTCATTGATGAACGCAGTCTACTTTTAATAAGCTTCAACTTTCAAAACACTCTCGCAGCTGACCTGTGTCATTGGGATTGTTAATAAATACTTGTAAACCTTATAAAGTTCAGTGTACTGTAGGCTGTACATGTTAAACTCCACTATGACTTTAAAAGCACGTTTAATACAAGAGTTGCACTGATTATTTGAACTACAGGGCACAAATTTGTCCTCTTCAATATCATAATCTTCGTCCACATTTTCATCTGATATGTTTCCAACCTCTTCAAACACATCACTTTTGTAATCTGCATCCAATGATTTTTGACAAATGCTTGTCCAAACATTCGTGAATGAAATAAACTCTTGTTTAAGTTTGTCTCTGTCAACTGTAGGAATTAGTTCGCACACCTTCTGCAGCGCATTCACTGGGAGTTCGCTCTGTTGATCCTGATGAAATCTTTTTGCATCAAACAAAGCCATATCCAACTACAGATTTTTGTGTTTGATAAATCTGTTTTCAATCGTTTTAGAAACTCTATCAATAATGCAATTGAATATTTCAACCCTGAATACATCTTCAGAGGAACCCTGAATTTTTCCGTCGGCATATATTTCTCCTGCCATCTTTTTGATTGTTTTGCCGTTTTCTTTGAAATTCCGTTTCAATAGATATATTGCTAAATGCATCTCTGTCTGGGGAATGTTCGATTTTGTTAAACTTTAACATAAAAGTCTTTGCTGCATGCACAGTTTCAGCAAACTTGCTTCTAAGAGCATTGAGCCTTGAAACAGCTGATTCGATTAATCTTCATGCCTGAGCGTAGTCCAAGTTTCGTGTTTGTAAATAATCAGACAGTGGTGTTGTTATCTTGAAAACCTGAAGGAAAATCATGGCCGCTACCACAGTTTCAAAACTAACAAACTTCTTAAGAAGGCTTGCAGCATCGTTCCGTACGTTGTCATTGAAATCTTTACACGAAGCTATTCTTTGTAATGCCAGTGTCAGTTCAAAAAAGACTTACTTGAATGGTTGAGACTGAGGTTTCTTTGACGTCAAGGCATCAATTCTTCCAAAAATCTTAGTACAGGCATCACTTCGACTTCGCCACGTGTAGTACCAATAGCTGCTAGCTTATAGACTGGCTTGTTTCCATGTACTTTTATTGCCTCTTTAGTGATTCCTTCAAGAGTACATATTTCTTGAAGCAGTCAGAAAAAGGAAATAGTGATTGGAAGAACCTGTGCAGTATCAGAGAGTACAAGATTCAGTAGATGGGCATAGCACCATGTACAAATGTGATTTGGTATGATAGCTGATAACTTGGCAGTAAGTTCATTGTAGGGCCCACTCATGTTAGATGCTTCGTCAAAGACATCGGCTACACAGTATTCGATAGGTATTTGTACTTCTTCCAGGGGTTGTGTTAGGGATTCCAAAAGCCCGTCAGCTGTAGTAGTTGTGAAGCGGCTCCGTGGCATAGTTGGTATGTGTGTGACTACTACGTCCAAGATCCCGGGTTTGAACCCCGACACGGTTCGCTTGAAAAAAGTTAGGCGAGCATTTTTCACAAAAATACACCCTCGTTCGGATAAGAGGTAACATGGAGGTCCCGTGTGTGAGTGTTATCAAGTATGTTAAAGATCCCTATCTTGCTTGGAACACCAAGGGTTCGGCAAAATTCCAAATTTTCTAGATAAAAAGAACTCTCTTCCTGGCCAATGTAGTACCTTCGGGTGAAGCATTGAAAATCACATGTAGTGTATGATGTAACAGGCACTGCAGTACCTTCGGGTGGCGCATTGGAAAATCAAATGTAGTAGTTGTGACACATTTTAATGATAGAAGTTTTTCATAAACTTTGTGTCAGTGTACATAGCGGACCACGAAGGCACACTGATCACTCCCCTAAATGTCTATTATTGTGTCCATTAATACTGAGTACTTCACCGCTTCTCTTACCTGTCTGATATGATTTCTTTCATTTTGTGGCAAATAATTGAAACTATCTTCATAACTGTATTATTCCTCAAAAACGTCACCACTACTTTTCCTTTTTCTCCAGTTTCATTTTCTTTACGTTCTTTCTTCTTTCCCTTACCTCTTCTTTCCTTTTTTGATTTTGACTTTCAAAAAGTAAATCATAAGTAGATTTCTTCCGTTTTGCTGCAATAAATAAATATACCTATGCTACGTGAGCCTTGGAAGTTTCATGTTGGTCTATTCTGGTATGGACGTGCTTCCATTCGTCAAACCCTGAGCAAAAAGTAGAATTTCCATTACTGTAGACCAAACATAAAAAACAATACAACTTTTTGACAACTTTCTTATATGATAACCGTTGTCTGTTGAATGTTCAGCAAAAATACAGATTTTTTTCAGTAATGGCAATTATTTTTCAACTTGATAAGAACGAAATGAAATAAATCTGATAAATCGTTTTCAGTTGGCTTCTTGAAATAATCGTTTTCCTTTTCTGAGAAGACATCTACCTCCATAGCCTGCTCTTCTAATAAAAGTAAAGTTGAAGGTAGCGGCGACAACTGTTGTAATACTGGTAATGGTGGCGGCGACAGTGGCAGTGTAGATTTCTGCTCGTGGGACGCTTCCAATATTCGCATCTGATCAGTTATCAATAGACTGTTGACTATATCACCGCACGCGAGCAACAGACTGACAGAATTGCAGTTGACTATATCAAAGTACACGAGCTGGAAATAGAACAAACTAAGAATTGCGAGAAAATCCAAACTCATTTCATTGGACAAACTAAATTTGGAGATTCTTTTGCATTCAAAACTCGAAATACACAATTCCATTGGTTAAAGACATCATTAACGTTTTTCAACGCAGGAAGAATAGGAAATGGTAGTGTATAAATAAAATTTAAAATTCTCCGAAAGACATTCGTTATTGTTCACCATAGCCTAAAGAATCCTCTTGCAGTGCTCCCCATAGCCTGCAAAACCTTTTACGAGAAGCGCTCTCCATAGCATACTATACTTCGAAACGCAGTGCTCTCCATAGCCTGCGTATTCTCCGACAGTGGCACTGTCCGCCGCCGCACCTGGGGCACGTCATTATAATTCATTGTAGTTATAAAATCTACGTATGGGTGGTAAGATTTGTTCCATACACCAAGCAAATCGGAAGCAAGCACAGAATGCCCTTCCACGTGCGATCCGTTCAATGCGACCGCACCCAAGGCTTCTGTCGCCTCTGCCACCATCACCGAAAGAAGATATTCAAACCACTTTCACTGCAAATGCATCCCGAGAAGTGGTTTACTGTGATGTCGACGGCATCTGCCAAGTGTATCTCCAGGACAACACCCCCGTAAAGTTTAACGACGACTTCCTCAACGAGGCGAGGCGTAAGGTACCACTTCCACAACGTCTACCGAAGGATACCGAAGATCGCCGAAGACTGAACCCTCTATACTTGTAAATATTGTAAATTAGTAGTTTTTAATTTCAAATCATAACTCGTTGTAACTTAATGTTGTGCTAAATGTAAAACAAGAAAACTTTCGAAGAGTTCCGAAGACCACCGAAGCCGTTTTCACCGCCTTCAAGCTGTATAGACATTCAGTTAATAAGTGTTCAAGTTTATTTTGGTTCCACAAGCAAATACCAAGCCTTCCGAGGACTTCCGAACCACTTCAACTATTAAAAATCGGTCAATTTTACTATTTCGTTTTTATTTTTCATGTATTTCTGAAACTTATAATTATTTTTGCTTGTAGGTATTAAACAATTAATCAAGCCAAGCGCTTTCAGACGCCTCCCACTTGAACGATAACAAGACCTTCAGCTTTGGACTCATGATCAATAATTGTTGAAGTGTGAAAAATGTTGGCTTTAGGATTTTCTGTTCCACAACCATCAAATGTATAAACTACGTCAACTGCTGTTTCTACCAAATCTAGTTTTTGTTCGGCACTAGCACTACTCCCATTTTGAAGACTATTACTGCTTGAGTGTGGTTTTACACAGTAAGTCGTTATTTTGGAACAAGTTTTTGACGATTCTTGCAACTCCTTGATTCTTTTGTCTCTTCTATACTCATTACCACTTTTCTTTCTCTTTTATCCATTTTCTATGCAACACTGGAAGGGCAAAACAAAAAACAATGATTTTCAAACGTAGTGCAGAGATTCAGCTCACCCGACCTCACTGTGCGCTGCAGCTGCGTCAGCTTTTTGAAATCAATTTTGAAGACATTACACGTAAAACCTATCTTAGCTGTGTTAATTTAAGCATTTTTGTTTTTATGTGCTTTTTTATCAGAAACCGTGAAACAAATCTATAATTTTGCATGTGGTGATGGTACATACCAATCTGATTACGACTATAAAACGGGCTTTTAAGAAAATTTAATTTAGTTTGTTGATTTTTTAAAGTAAATAATAATATTTTCCCCATATTTTTTCCTTGGTATATTTTGCTTTCAAAATTATATGACAAAATCAGGAAATCCTCATTCTCATTTACAAAGTTAAAGGACATATGTTGTAAACGATGTGGTAAAAATTTCATGTCTGCATGACCATTATGATTTCTAAGAATAAGACAAGCCTACATAAAGTTAAAAAACATAACTTTTAGCAAATCGCAATAAAAATGCAGGTCTATTACCATTAGTATTTATATATAGGTATTGCTGCTGATGAATGATATAAATACTGTTTTCAGTATGGTTCTCGCCAAATTTGTCTAATTTTGTATATTCCAAATCCAACAAAAAGAAAACGTATTAATATACGCATTAAAATTAAAAGAAAATCATTATGCTATAATCGAAATTTAAAAATGTTAGCCAAGGGCGAGTCGAGCTCGCACTATTAAGGTTCCGTACCAATACTACAGTGAGCAATCAATAAACCAAATTAAGCTGTTTTTATTTTTTATGTATATTTAAATCTTATCCAAATTTGTTTGTGATAATTGAAAAATGAATATATTATCCCACATTGTACTGGTACCTTAGTAAATACGTTGTCTATTACCGTATTTAAAAAAATTTTCCCACCAACTATTACACTGTCAAAAAAACCTGAAGTTTTCCGATAATCTATGACTTAATAGTTACTATCCCTATTAAAATCAAAATTTTACCTTTGGAAATGTAGGAGAACAAGGGGGGACGGTCATTTTTGGCACATTTTGAGCTATATCAGGAAGACTACTGGACCGAATATTATAAAAAAATATTTTTAGAAGCCTTTTAGAATCCTCTTTCAAATGATGCATCACGCGATATATTTATTAAAACTTTTTTTCTTTTGACCGAATTAACCCCCGCCATTTTAATCTAAAAATATTTTATTTTTATTTTCTGACTTCGATATATGTGCGCATTATAAAGACCTAGCATTGTGTCAAATTTTAAATGCCTACATTACATAGTTTTTGAGAAAAATCTCTGTGACGGACGGACACGAGAGTGACCTTATAAAGGTTCCGTTATACCTTATAAGGAAGAAAACCTAAAAAGAACGATCTAAAAAAGCCCCTTTAATGATGGAATATTCTATATTGTAATAATTATTTTGCTACAGTTATTGTTATTAGAAGAAATGCACATGGCGAAATTGGGTGAGTTGCTGTTTAAATCACTAGTATCACTATATAAAGAATGGACCATAGAAGTCCAACTTGGTTAGTTGGTGTAGTACCTAGTTATTACTTCTGGTGTCTAGAGTCAAAATTATTACTTGCCACACTAATTTCTATCAACTGTGCATCAAACATGTTACCTTTACCTACTTAGACCTTCATAGGAGCAAATTTTTGGAAAATTTTAGGTGAGCATGGCATGTTTAGAGTTTAGAGTTTACCATGGGGATTACTGATAGTTTTACTATAAATAGTTTACGATTAATTTGTTCGAGAAACGAAAACAAAATTAAAATAAACCCCGCCCTCATTTAAAAAATATCAAAATTTTAAAACTGAAATAAGTTGTTTTGCGAGTCTACAAAATGCTGGATCGCTAACAAAAAACGTATTTTTAAAAACTTCTATATGTAGCAAAAATAATCACCACTGACCACTGAACATTGACCGTTGTCCACTCATGGAGGTTATCACTGAAAAAGTGTCCGATAGAATAATGCAATCGTTAGAAGATAAGTTGGCTGGTTTACACAAAACTATAGATGAACTTTAAAAAGAAAACGTCGATTTGAAAATAAAGCTAGATGACCTAGAAAACTACACTCGTCGAAATAATATAAGAATTTTTGGTATGGAAGAAAAGGTTGATGAGGAACTGTTAACCATGATTCCTAAATTGTTTATGGAGAAGTTAGGTATTAGAATTACAGAAGCTGATATAGATGTGTGTCACAGGGTTGGAAAAATAATCAGTGGAAAGGCACGGGCTGTTATTGTCAAGTTCACGGCTCACAGAAGTAAATATATGGTTTTAAGTAATAAAAAATTGTTAAAGGGTTCCAGTATTCGAATAGTAGAAGAGTTATCTAGACATAAATATTTGCTTTATTAGGAATGCTTAAAAAGATATTAAAGAGGTAAGGTATGGTCAATGAATGGAAATATATTTGTTATCAAAAACGGTCAATGAACTAAGGTCACTGATATCACACAAATAAACTAGAATAGATTTACGTCCAGCTTGTGTGTTCCTTGTTTATTGGTAATATATAATATATAATAATATATATAATATAGTGTAATCAATTTATTTAGCATGCGAGTGGCGGCAAGTAATTTTTACGGCAATCCCAATTATAGCAATTGATTGTTCCTCTTATTCAGTATTTACACTAAATTAACAAATTTAATTTAAACAGTTATTGTAATTATGCAACATCTTAAGTCAGCACATTCAAACGTTTGCTCATTGCAGCCACATTTTCAGCAAGTTAGAGGTGATTTTGTTGAATGATTTTGACATATTCGGAGCTAGCGAAACTTGGCTTCAGCAACATATTACATCTAACAAAGTTAGTATTGTGAATTATAATATTGTTCGTAAAGATAGACATACTTGGGGAGGGGGAGTTGCAATATATGTTAAGAATACCATTAAATATGATATTATACAAACAAGTAGCGAAATCGAGCAACTATGGATTAAATGCAAAGTATCAGGTCTGTGTTTTCTGTTGGAGGTATTATAAGGAATTTTTTGATGTATTTAGAAGATAGTATAAGAAATACTTTACTCGAGGTTGATACAGTATTTTGCATGGGTGATACGAATGTAGATTTGTGGTATTTTGGTAGTGTGGAAAGTAAATATGCTAATAGGCTTTTTGAAGATACAGGGTTTACACAGATGGTCAATCAAGCTACTAGGGTAACTCTGAACTCTGCAACATTGATTTATTATATTTTTACAAACAAATCCGAATTTATCAACATAATCGGGAAGTTCAAGATGGCTGTCAATGAGCAGCATGCTTTAAGTGATCTTACTAAAAATTGTGTTTATTGTAGTAAGAAAGTAGTCAAGAATGTGTAAAATGCAGAGTGAGAGTGCATTGCTCATGTAGTGAACGAAGTGGTACTGTTAAAACTAATGATTATGGGGAGAAATCCTATTATTGTGGCGATTGTTTGGATATGAAGTGTGGTAATGGAAAGGACATGAATTGTAACGATGATATTTATGTTACTAATAATTATGTATCAGCTCAGACTGAAGAAAAGAATTTAAAAACTAGTATTTCTAATGATATTCAAGTTTTTCTACAAAATGAAGCATTTAGTCTTATGGTGAGAAATGTAGTCCAAAGTGAAATAAAGATTCTACATCAAGAAATTAGGGAACTAAAGGAGGAAATAGTTATCTTGAAAAATAGTAATGTAGATCTAATAAAGTTGCTTACAAGTGCCAAGCAGTTCCAGAAAAGACTACCAGTGAAATAATACCTAATAAAAAGAATAATACATCAATACATCAATCAATCAATATGTTAGAACCCTGCTTAATAATTAATTTAGTTAGTTGTTCGTACTAAAATTAGGAAAATTAAGGTGCTGTAAAAAATCAATAGACCTGTCAGTCAACTTCAAAAACAAACAAACAAAAAAACAATCAGAAAAATGCTGTTGTAATTTACGTATTTCAGAAAAAAAAGTAGTCTCGTTCCACTTTTTCTTTATTGACATTGTGCTCCGAACCTGAATAAGAAGATCATAACGATATTTTAGCTTCTTTCTTACATACTATGGCGACCGTGACAGGACACAAAGAATGTTGGTAAAGACAAGATCGGCTACTGAAATGCAACTAACAGTTGAAAATGGAGAATTTAAAAAACAGAGAAGCGTGTTATGTAGCCACTTCACTAAAGTGGTTGGTTTTAAACCAAGCACTGGCATAGAACGCAGACATAAACAATGTTCAAGAATTATTACGTAAACTAGACGGCAGGGCAACATTATTGTTTAAAGTCGATGAGCAAGTCACTGCACTGATGAATAGTGATGAAAGGTTGACAGAAGAAATATTGAAAGGCAATGTTGAGGGATGTTATGGGGTACATTTACCACGGAAACCAATCTACCTGTGCTGTTCGACAATAAAGCTGTAGCAGAAAAAAGGTTATTAACAAGTTTGAAAAATTCACAACACAGTGGTAATTTACAAGCATATTTTGAGATTTTGGAAGAGTGGATAGGCGAAAATATTATAGAGAGAGCACCCATTGAAGAACTTACTAACCAGTCTGCTTACTTGCCACATCGTACTGTTATAAAGGAATAAAATCCAAAAGAGGGTATTCTCGTGTAAAATAATATAATATTTAAAAATCTTTATAAAAATTACAGCAGAGCGCTTTTGGCCATGTCAACTTAAAAATATATAATACATCAATAAAGACTATTTAATAATTGATTGTTCCAATAAAATTGGATAACATCTTGTCCACGTTTGATGAAGTCGAAAAGTTCGTGTATACAGCCAAGAATTAACTCTTCATGTTATAAAGGAGTCTAGTGTGACATCAAGGATAAGGCATTTTCGATGCATCATCACATGCCAAAGGACAACCTTTAAATGACTGTTTAGAACAAGGGCCGAATCTATTCGAGCTTATGCCAAATTTGATTAAGGTTATAAAAAAAATATCGTTATGGAGTTACAGCAGATATTTGGAAGGCTTTTCTACAGATTGGCATTACAAAACAAGATTGCGATTGTCTGAAATTTCGTTAGTGGAAAACTCACAGATGGAAAAAGTTGTTGAATATCAACACTAACGTGTCGTGTTTGGAGCCTGTATTACACATCACCTAAATTCAATGGAGAGGGCCAAAAAATTGAGCTCTACTTTTTACATAGATGATTGTTTGACAAGTTTACTGAGTGCCCATGAATTAAATAGATTTATTGAAGAAGCTTGCAGAATAATATAAAAGTTAAGTTAAGTTAAATTTGTGTTGCGTGGATGTAAGAATACCTTAGCTCTACCCTTGTTAATGAAACAGATAAAACAATAGTCGCGGATTTGCTCGGACTTAAGTGGAATATAAAAGAAGATTCATTTACTGTGCTGTACTGGAAAATTAGGCGATGTAGTAACAGTAACCAAACAGATTATGCTGTCGTTCACACAGAAGCTTTTAGAAGCTTTTTTAACCCAATAGGTTTTATGTGTCCGCTCACCTTACTCCTAAACTGTTACTTAAGGAAACTTGAAGTTTAAAAACTGGTTAGGATAAACAGCTCCCTGATGACGTTTCCAAGCGGTTCATGAAGTGGTGAAATAGACTTTTATATTATCCGAAGTATGAATACCAAGGTGGATAACCCTAAATCAGGCGTTGGACATTGCATGCTCTTTTAGACGTGAGCCAGAATGCCTATGCACAGTATTTTTTGTGTAATTAAAACAATTTTGGTATTTCTGTTCAGCTGGTTCAAGGAAAGCCTCGTATCCCCATTAAAAAGAGCAACTATACTTCATTTCGAACTGCTTGCCTGTTGCATAACTAATTGTTTAGTTGAGAGTGTTAAGAAAGGTATGAAGCTGAAACACGTTTTAGTGACTTATTGGTGATTCTATGAAAGTTCTATATTGAATCAAGACAGAAGCACAATAGGTGTTTTTGTCGGAAACAGGGTAAAAGAAATACGTTCATGTGCTACCTCAGATCAGTGGTGACATGTACCTGGCGATATGAATTTTGCCGACTTACAGTCAGGAGGTCGTATCTCTAGTCAATTATTGTCACCACAATGGTGGGAAGGACCTGAATAACTCCCTACCTCTGTACCAATCTTTTTTTTATCTTCTGCATTTTCCCCTCTAGCATTACTCGACTTCCTAGATAGCAGAAATTCTTAATCTCTCTTTAATTCTTGTTTCCTATTTTTTATTCTGGTTTTTGACTTATTTTCCCACCTTACATACTAGTACTTTATTTTTATTTTTGTTGATCTTCATACCGTATATCTCTGTTGATACTGTGTCCATTTCATTAAGCGCTACTTCTAACTCTAATACCGCTATATCATCTGCAAATCTAAGTATATCAATTGTTTGTCCCTGCATAATAATTCCCAAATGTCTTCCTGCATTTGACAGTATTCATTGCCTCTTTGATGTAGAAGTTAAAAATTAATGAGAATAGTGCACATTCCTGCCTTACCCTTTTCCTAATATTTACCTTTGTTCTTCCTACTCTAATTCTATTGCCTTTGTTTACACTTTGTATAAACTATGTATTATCCATCTATCCCTATCTCAATCCAATTCTTTTCAATATTTTGAACATTTTTTTGCTATTTTATATTGTTGAATGCTTTTTTCAGATCTACAAACCCTATATACACCCTTTCCCTATTTCTGTTTTCTAAAAATATACTTGTTTCATCAATATTCAATGGTGAGCGATGGGGTGTAAGTAACCTGACAGCACCAAAATACCCCACCAAAGACATTTACTGAACGAATAGTTTTTAAATTACTCCTTTCGCACAATAAACTTTTGTTGAGAATATTGCAAAACAAACACCTGTAGTTGTTTATGATAATCATCAGGTTTAAATACAATTATTATTTTCATCAATAGGTTTACCGTGCTGGAACTGGTTCGACACATACATCCATTGTATCTTATTCGGAGCTAACCTACACATTTTCCTGAAATTTCGACAACCTACATCTTTCACTATCTGTGTGCAATTGTCTAATCCAGGCCTAACTCTACCTCCCTTTCTTTCTTTCTCTGCTTCTATAATTCTGCACACTATTCCCTTATGCCTTAGAACGTGTCCTATTATCTTATCTTTCCTATTTTTACTGTTTTCCACATATTTCTTTCTTCTCCTAACATTTATAGTACCTCCTTGTTCTTAACTTTGTCTACGCATAATATCTTCTTCAACATATGTCCATAGCACTCATTTCAATGGCTTCTATCTTTTTCCAGTCCTACTATCCTCGTTTTGCAGGTGTACAATGCTGTGCTCCACACTTATGCTTTCAGCAATCCTTTTTTTGTTTCTGTTTGTTGTTTTCAAAAATAACAGTTGCTTTTTCTTTTTAAATACAGCATGGCCTTGTATGCACCATTCCCATCTTCGATTATTTCACTTCGAAAGTAACAGAATACCGTAACCTCTTTTAAGTTCTCGTTTCCTATCAGTATTCTGGTGTTTGACATATTTCCCCCTCCTTTATGTACTAGTACTTTAGTTTTATGTTTGTTAGTTTTCATAGCATATATCTGTTAGTACAGTTTCCATTTCATTAAGAGCTGCTTCTAACTTTACCTTGGTAGATGCTGATAGTGCTATATCATCTGCAAATCTAAGCGTATCAATCGTTTGTCCCTGCATAATAATTCCAAATGTCCCTCTACATTTTACAGTATTCATTGCTATTTTGACATACAATGTAAAAATTAATGGAGATGGGCACATTCCTGTTTTACCCCTTTCCTAATATTTACTTCTCTGTGGTACTGTTCTAATTATATTAACACTGTTTGCTGTTCGTATAATCTATGCACTATCCATCTATCTCTATAACTCGTTCCTATTTTAAGTATTTCAATCATTTTTCCCATTTTACATTGTCGAATGCTTTTTCAAAATCTATAAACCCCCATATACACTCTTTCTCTTGTTTCTATTGTTTTGTCCATTATCACCCTTAAAGCTACAATGGCATCTTGTGCTCCTCTGTTTTGCCTAGACCCAAATTGATCTTCTCCTAGTTTTTCTGCAACTCGTTTTTCCATCCATCTTTGTACAATTATATATCTCATACCAAATAAGAATAAAGTAGAGCATACTTGGATGCAAGGTGGATGTAGACGGCTTAAGCCCCTTTTCAAAATGGAAATTCCAAACTATAGATATTGGATGTCAAAATATCATATGAATATTATTTCATTAAATCAGTCGTTTGACATAAATAAATAAACAAACAAATCTGTGGATTCACTCGATACAATTTGAAATTCTTGTTTTGACTTTTCATCATATGCGTGCTATTATATTCTGTAGCTATTGCTATAAAGCAACTGTTTACTCTAAAAAGAAGTTACTAAAAGGAACTAGTATAATTATTTCTGAAGATCTTACACATGCTAAGCTTGATTTACTACAAAAATCTAAATCGGTGCTGGGCAAAAATAAAGCCTGGGCACAGGATGGCAAGATATTTAGAATAATTAGTCATGGTTCCCAGAGAATGATTGATTTCGTGAACAGCATAAAGTAACCTATAATTTGCTTCTTTTTTTGTTTTTTAAATAGTTGTACTGTTGCCTTATCTTGTGTACTAGCTAATTTATATATACTAAATTATGTCTATTGGCATCACTGTTAGTAATTTGGATGTTATTTACTGTATGTATTTCTCTTATGCAGTGTATTGTAATTAGTGTTTTAAATTTTTGTATAGGCAGATGGTAAATGTACATACACCTTGCCTTTGATTAAACTTATGTCTGCATTATTAATAATATCATAAGTTCGGTTTCACTTTTATTATTTGCGTACATTCTCCGTACTATTTTGATTTGACGGGGGCACCTTTATTATAAATGCTGTTTTAGTTAGGTTTTATTGCTAGTTTTTAAGTATTATTTCTAAACATCGGAATTACTTGAATATGCCAAACGGAAATGACTACCTTGCAATACAACACTTGAATGTAGTTTCGTTTACTGCTCATTTTCTTGATGTAGAAACCATTATTTTAGAAAATAATTACGATATATTTGCTTTTACGGAATCTGTTATCTTTAATTATAGCCTCAGATATGATCGCCATCAATGGGTATTACATTTTGCATCAAGCAGGTCATCCAAAGGAGGAGGCTTACGCTATACCTTAGACCAAGTCAAATGTATTCTATTATCGAAACGGATAATTGTATCGCACAGCTGTGGGTGCTCTTACAACTAGAGTTCTAAGCTAGCTTTGGGAGTATGTTATGCTTCATCAAGAGGGCTTTATAAGTCTTACTTGAATGTTTTTAAATCCACCTTGTCAGACATCTTTGTAACTTCTGAAGCGATACTGTCTGGTAGAGATAGATAAAGCGCAGAAAATATGTATAGCGCTGTGTATTTAAAAACTAAAAGCTCTGTAGCGCCTAAGATTTTGATAATTGTAAATTCAATAAGTTTGGTAGGGTATAACTGCACCAAATATTTTAATTGTTTGGATTGTTGTCGTTTTAATTTTCATTGAAAGGGGCATGTTACATAGGTTAAATAATTACTTATTTAAATATGTCGGTAGCATTGATGTTGCTTAGCTTGTAAGTGCGAAGCATAATAATAGGTCTATGATCGGATCAGAGTTACCTGAGAAAAATATAGATTAGCAGCTGTATGTCAAGTGCCAAGGACAGAAATTTTTTATAACATTTTGTTTAATAGAAAACCTACTTGTATCTATGAAATACAGGTGTTCTGCTTTTTAGGAATAACAATGATATAACATATGGAACCTTACTTTTTTTTTCTTTCAATTACTACCTCGATTTGAAATGATCATTTGGGCTTCGCATACAAGTCTAAGTCTAAAGGAAAAAATCAATAAATAAAATAACTGGAATACAAAAATTCTACATTACATTCGCACTTACCCTGAAAAGTTTCTCTACTTTTGTCGAAATCAATGGATGCCAAACCGTCGGTCACAGCAATTCCCTTGCTTCGATATCCTAAATTTCATCACCTCATATTTACTTTGCTCAAAAATACCTTACCATATTTACTCTGTCATAATTCAATAATCTTGTAAAATAAAATGCTTTTCAAATAAGGTTCCATCACTGGGGTAACTGGATATCCTATACAATTCAGTGACTTTATATAGTTCCTAAATAAATTGAAGTAAAATTCAACCTAAACTTAAACTATTAATATAAAATAGATTTAATACAAAGTTACAAATATACTTTCATAAAAAACAATTTCTTAACCTCACATCTCTGGCCGGGTATTGCTAAAAAAAAATATCTTAAAAAGACCTTAAATCTAAGTCATCGACATAACTATTTGCCACTCCAAATTTTTCCTACTTCCAGATTTAATTATTAGACATTTATAAATAACAATATTCAAAATATTGTAATAATAAACAAAAAAAAGGTTAAATAGTAACTTTTTGCTGTATCCTTTTTTTCAGTATCCATTCCAAAATACTAAATCTTCCTTTATACTCAACTAATACTAAATTTTACCACTAAAATTTGCATTCTAAAATCAATATACACAATCCTTCACTAATTCGTCCAACCCAATAATTATTTTCACTTCAATTATTTCCTTATTACATAAATACCCACCATTAAACATTTTAGTTCATAAATGCATAATTAAAAATGCTTAAACATAAAAATTCCATCTACTCATTGTAATTTCAAGATATTCAATAATACCAATGTTTGTTTACAATAAAATTCCTTAAATGATTCGAAAACAAATAGCTCCCTTGTTGTAAACAAACCATGAAGTTCCAATTTAATAGAAGGGTGCCTCACCCGGTCCTAATTCCTTTGTTTTCAAACGGTTGTCATGACATTATATCTGCCCACCACACGTTTATGAAACTAGTAAAACGTACGTCAGAGTCGCTGCACTTCCAGCCATGTCCCCAATGCTCCACTGAAGGTACTACAGTGTTTATGAAACTACCCAGTACTTTCAGATGTATTTAACTTTTACATATCGATCACTGACTACTTTTTCCCTTTGGGAATGCAATCAAATTTTTATTGGAGCTTTTGTACTTTCAATTTAATTTTTAAACAATCATTATATCAAATCCTTATATATAAACTAACATTATATCAAACCTCAATCCCCCTTTTCTATTTGTGCGTATCTCCACATTTTGATTGTTTATCGCCAGTTTACAGTTAATGATTATTTAATTGAAATTTCTAAAAGCTCAAATTTGGGATGCATATATTAATAGTTTTGCTGTTATTTACTTGATAATTCTGAAAACTTTCTAAAAAAAAATTACATGCTTCCACTATAAAAGTATACAGTTAAGAATGTTTTATTTATATTTTTGTGGTTTAAAATAATTTACAATTCTGAGTAGTGTTCCAATATGTATTTAACAGAGATAAAACTACCGATTTTTGTGCAATGTCTTAATTTTGAACACTATTATACAAGAAATCGAAATTATACAAGGTGCTTTAATAATAAGTTTGTTCATTTAAGATTAATTCCTCCTTGCCAATTTAATTCTCAAATTTAGCGTAATGCAAGGCGTTACGATAAATACACATACATACAGGGTGTTTCGTTAAGAATTGGACACATTTTAACTGGAGAATCGTGGGTGCAAAATAAGAAGATTTAGCCCAAACACTTTGGTAAAAGATTGCTACTTAGTGAGATACAGGGTGTTTTATAAAAAATTAAAAAACATTTATTGACTTCAAGACTGCAATTTGCGCAATCTATTAGAAAAAAAAAATGAAAATCCGACGTTTATTGAAAAATTCTTTTTAGACAAAGCGACTTTCACTCGTTTTTAATCGGAGAAATAATCATAGTTGGAATATTGAAAATCCATATCTATTCAGAGAATCTCACTTCAACATGAGTTTAAAATAAATGTATGGTGCGGTATTTTTTGAGACAATTTTTTGGATCTGTATGAACTATCCGCAAATTTGAACGGTAGCTCTTATTTAGTTTCTTCAACCCATGCTCTGATGAGATAGAGATATTGCCACTTAATAAAAGAAGAGATACGTGGTTCATGCAGGATGGAGCATCACCTCATTATCCTTTAATAGTGTGCAACTATCTAGGCAAATAATTTCGAAATCGTTGGATTGACAGGGCCGTGAATTTCCATGGCCTCCTTGAACTCCCAACTGTAATCACCTAAACTACTATTTCTGGGGGCATATGAAACTTTTGGTATATTCTCAAGAAATTAGTGAAGAATTGTGGTAGCAAATAGTTAATTCTGCTAATTTCATGGTAGTGATTCGTTGCTTAAGCCTTATCATAACATATAATTTAATAAACGTCTCCATGACATCTCATAATTAGTTAGTGGTTTGGCATGTTGGTAGCGATTCGCTGCTTAAGCCTTACCATAACATATAACTTATTTGTCTCCACGACATAACTCTCAATTAGTTAGCGGTCTGATATGTTGGCAGCGATTCGTTGCTTAAGCCTTGCCATAACATATAATTTAACACTTTTCCGTTTTTGGGGGGATAACCAGGTAATATTTCATTTCTTTATAGATGGGAATCATGTAAACATGTTGGAGTTCTTTAACAATCATCAGATTGCTAATATCTATGTAGAGCCAGGTAGATAAGAAAAAGATAGAAGAGTATAGAAAGACCTAGACCAAGCTATATTAGTCAAATTATTAGAAATTTAGGTTGTGAAGGGTATGTAGAACCTTTTAGATTAGCACAGAATAGAAAAGAAGTTAGAACTATGTCAAACCGGCTCAACTGCCTTTTTCCATAACCAAAAGTTTTAATTTAAAAGAAAGGTAGGTTTAATGAGTCTTAAATTAATACAAAGTAAAAAGAAATTATTGGCAAGTGACTCAAATTCAGCCACGAGGGCATCTATTGATAGAAGAGGCTTGAGACTGAATTTTATACAATGGAATTGGTACATCAGATGACTTTGTGCTGATATGGTAG
Organism: Platerodrilus igneus; assembly: GCA_036346225.1. Classification (NCBI taxonomy): domain Eukaryota; kingdom Metazoa; phylum Arthropoda; class Insecta; order Coleoptera; family Lycidae; genus Platerodrilus; species Platerodrilus igneus. Next base: position 1,769,357 of record JARFIW010001151.1, on the reverse strand, counting down.
CAGTTTGCAGTCCTGTCTGTTGCAATCCAGATTGGAGGCGTTCCTCAAGGCAGCAGTCGTTGATGGTAGGCGAGTGTGCAGTGATTAAATCCAGGTAACTGTTGTTTCTTTTTGTTTGCAGTTGTGCATAAACTGGTGTTTATGTGCATTGTGGTACAGAGTTATGAACTAAAACGACAAATTGGGGAAGAGCTACAGATTGAACCTTTTCTGTTGTATTATTTTACTGTATTTTATGTTGGAATTTATGAGAATTATAATATTTGACGTGTGTACAAGGTAAACGGGACTTTTTGGGGGATTGATGTGTGAATAGTAGCACAAAGGATCAAGGTTTTACTATGAGCTCGTATTAAACCGGAGGTAGAGTAAGGAATGTGGTAAAGTCCTGTTACTTTTATGATAATTGAATTGAAAAGTTTTATGTGGATTAATTAGAGATCTCAAAATGTATTTTAAAAATGTGTTATTTTAAAAAGGTGATGTACATAATGTATTTAGAATGAGTGGATGAGGAATTTTATGTTGAGCTTGGAGTGTATTGTTCGACAAATATGTAAATAAAGTTCGAGATTTACCATAGCAGAAGTTCGTTTGAGTAGTTAGTTTTATTCGCAGAAAGTAGCTGATCAGTCGTGGCATACTTCATTGCGAAGCAAAAATATTTTAAGTTTTTTTTTTATATAAGCAGCATCGAAGGTTTGTAGCATTTTGGCGCCCATGAATGTGGGACTTTATCAGAACCGGAGATTGCAAAATAATGGTTTTCCAATTTTAGATGCTTTAGTAGCAATAGAGCTTGAAAATTTAAACAGGCTCGAATCAACAATAAAAAGCTCGTAGATGGGCTTTAGTAGTAGCAAGTTCACAGCAATTAATGTCGACCCGATTTGTACAGTTTCAGTAGCCTGAAGATCGCAGTAATTTTTGACGCCCAAAAGTGGGGCTCAAATTAATTAGAATTTCGTACAGAGAGATCACAGCAATTTTGTCGACCCAAGTTGTGGGGCTTTCGTAGCAATTTTTGTCGCCCAAATCGTGGGGCACAAGTAGTACAATGTTTCACTTTTAGAGGCAGCAGAAGCTTTCGCAGTATTTTTAACGACCCAATCATGGGGTTTTCATATTTAGTAAATGGACGACACGGTAATATATATATATATATATATATATATATATATATACAGGGTGTTTTTTTTAAGTGGGAGGTCACCTGTATATGGCGAATGTAATAGATTTCTTCGAAGAACTGGCGATATTTTTCATCAAATATTTTGTTATATTAATCAATTCTATGGAATTAATATCTTAGTACTTAGAAAGCAGGAAATGCTTTTGCACATTTTAGTTGCCAAAAATGGCAGCGCAAGAACATTTTTTGAAAAATAATGTATAAAAGCTACACAAACATGGAACAATGTATTTCATCTAACAATATTTTACCTAAAGAAAAATAAATAAAAACATAAGAGGTTGTTTATAAATGTTCTATTAGGCGGCCATTTTGATCCAAGCATTTTAAAATGCATCTTTTAAACTCTTCATTTGTTGCCTTTTGTATTTGCTCTGGAGTTAAAGAATTTAGAGCATTTAATACTCGTCTTTTGCAATCTTCCTCAATAGTAGGAGCGTAGAAGAAGACTGTATCTTTTACATACCCCATAGAAAAAAATCCAATTTCTAAATATCGGTCCCCTGTAAAAAGTGTTCATCGAGAAGAAAAAGAATTACTAAAACAATATGTACTTTACCGTTTAAATTTTCCTGGTAAAACACTACACATACAATTCGCGAATCTCTAATAGCACAATAAACGTTAAAAGACCATCTTTCCTGAAAATTTGTTATGTATGCTTGTTGAGGATTTTCTGTGGAACAATGGTGTGAATTATGTCGGTTAAACACTCTGTTTTTCGTCAACTTTGCTTCACCGCTCCAAATAATATTTTTCAAAAACTGTTTATCCTCTTGCGTTCTAAGTAATACAAATTCGCAAAACAACATCCTTCTTTCGAAATCGGTTTCCTTAAGGTGCTGAACAGGATAAAGTGACCAACTTTTAAAATTATTTGCTTTCAAAATATTGTATATGGAACTACGGCTCATTCCTATATCCTGTACAGCATTATTTAGTTAAGCTCTGCTGCATGAAAATATGCCAATACATTAGTAACTCCAATTACTTCCTCCGTCACGGTGCTGGTCCTGTTCTTCTTTGTAATAAATGATCCATTATTCGCACAGTTTTCAAGAAGCCTAACATTCGGCGCTGGCTTTTCAGGAAATTTTTGATGAAAGACATCGCAAGTTCTTTGAAGAATTCTGTTGCATTCGCCATAAATAATTATCATTTCGAGATAATCTTGATTTGTAAAGTTTCGATTAACCCTCATAAATAACTACAGTACGGAATTGCAATCTGCGTAGAATTATCTACATTTAGCGTTTAGTAAAATAACCAATTATTCTTTTGTTAATGTATCGGACAAAAGCTACTTGATAGTAGCAAATGTTATTATGTTACTGAACTAGTGCATTTTCTTTTAATGCAAATAACTCAAAAACGGCTTACAATAAATAGATTGTTGTAATTACATACCTAAGGTATTTTTTTCCATAGAATCGATTAATATAACAAAATATGGTAGGTTCCATTTAAAAAAAACGGAATATTTGACATTTTATTAGTCAAATTATAAAATGAATTTTCTAGCACCCTGTACATTGCAATCAAATTTTCTTTGCACGTAGAAATAATATCAAGTATTATGAATGTGATTGCAAAAAAACAATTTTGTAAGTTCGTTCAATTTCTAGTTATTCCAGTTTATGTGACAGCGTGCAAATGTCAAAAATCTACTAAAAATCAAAATATCTCGAAAACGGCATTAGATAGAGGTATGGTTGTGTTATAAAAGTTCACATAAAATTCGACAAGGAATTCAAAAATGCATAAATATACAGGGTGTTCTATTTAAAATAACGATAGTAATACCGACTTCCGGTATAACCGGAAGTGCTAACGTATCGAAACTATTTTAGACGTGTAGGGCACATTCGATAACCTCCTAGTGCAAATTTTCAGCTTCCTTCTACCATTGGTCTTCCATATACAGGTGACCTCCCACTTAAAAAAAACACCCTGTATATATATATATATATATATATATATATATATATATATTACTCATATTTAGACCAGGGTAGAAAATTAATTAATTTCATCAAATAATTTTAATCACCGTGTATAAGGAATTTTATTAGATAATACGCTTTATTAAAAAACCGTGGAGAATAAAAATTCGTTCGTTTCATTAAAAATAAGGGAGTTAAATTATTTACAAGACGCTTGCTATAAAAAGATGCAGTATTGAAATGCTCAACGTGTAATTTAATTATTCCGAGTAAAGAAACAAATGGAAATTACGTGCAAAATTTATATTAATTGATTCAAGTTTGGGTAACGAGTATTAAACAAAATATACAGATAATAATTGAATATTTGATTAGGATTCACTAAAAATTAAAGGGTATTATTTTAATTGGAGTTAATTGAACCATTAGTAACATATAATATGTATAAAAAAGCTTGTAAAAACCCAATAATATTCAAATCGTAGAAGTGTTATTTAGAAGTATTATGTTTGAACACCTGCGTATTTTTAAAAGGATCATTCTGCGTAAATTTGGCAGATAACAAATGGTTACAGAGAATGTTGGAGAAACCGTCGCTTAATATTTACGGGAAATGCTAATAAGGCGGGTTATTTCACAAGTCCACATGGATTGAAAATAACCGATACTAAAGAATATAGATTTGTACCACTCGGAACAGGGTAGATAGAGACAGATAATATGCGCAAGACAGAGACACATATAGTAAAAGGCGTGAGTTGAGCAACGTCACTGGGTTGCGATTGGTTGAAAATAAGAGGCAAACAGGAGAGGTAAAAATAACATTTCTGTATAAAAATTAATTAGTTATTCCCAGACGTTGCGAGCCGTGTCGAAATTTCTGAGATTTAACTGGTGCGAGTGCAAATTTAATAAGAACCGACGCACGGGCGGTCGAGATGGGAACATAGTATGCGAAATTCTAGAAACTGGCCGTTTTGGGGACAAAACCGACAGACAGGCTAACCTCTATATATACCCGGGGTAATATGAGTTTCTCTCTCTTATTTTTTCGATTTGATTCAATGCGTTAAACAGTGCTTTTAGTTTTCCGATTTTAATTGAATAATTTAAACAGTTTGCTCGTATATTTTGGTGATTTAAAACAGTTTGTTCTTTACGTGCTACAATGAAAGTAATTTAGTGCACTTAGAAAAGAAGATGCAAGGTAATAAAGTCTAGTATCACTGTACCAATTATTCAAATTTGCAACGACAAATGAATACACAAAAGTAAGCAGTTTTGGCGTATAGCGTGAAAGAAGTATGCATTTCTTTGCTATTTTTCGGGGGTGTTAATAATTAAATGATTCGTAAACGTGTCTGGATCCACAAAACAAGGTTCAGATATACACAGATGAGTTCCGGAAAAGCCCTGAAACAACTTTAGATGAATGGTGGTGTAGAAAATTTTAAAGGCGACCAGTAATCCGAGGACCTAAACATAACCCAGTTGGATTGGTGTGATTAACAGAGGACGATGTACATTGAAGCCACGAATGCATTAACCTTCAGGTACCTTATGCTTTGTTGTTCGATTTTTGATGTTTTGGTGTGTGTTGAATAACTTTATAATTTATTTACTTAAAATGGACAGAAGTGAAATTGTACTAACAACAAAATTTTAATTTTAAGGTGAAATTTTCTTGTTTAAGTAGAAAGGGGTATTTAGTATTTATGTTCTTGATTATGATGAAAATTTGGGTATGTCTTTGAGCTCAATTAGACGAACCTGGTTAATTAACGTAAAGGGGTGGGAGATGCTCCCTTTGTACTCAGACTCAGGTCTGCATATATTGTTTTATTAATTAGTAGGCATCCTACAAGCACTTTAATTCTGGATGCACATTAAAATGATAACAAATTTAATCTTGAAATTTTCTGATACTGACATTTATGCTGAATTTTAATTTTGAAATTTTAATGTATTGTGAATATTGATGTAAATAGAGTTAACGTTGGTGTTTGTGATAGGAATGTGTTTGTTTTTTTTTATGATTGAAGATGAAAGTTTTAACTAGGTGAGCAGCCGAGGCGGAAAAGAGTAAAGAGACGATTAACAGAAGAAAGTCAATGGCCCAGTTAATTTAATAGCTTTTACATGGTTTCACAGCATTCTTGGCGCCCAATTCGTGAGGCGCGATTCTAATACATGGAAACACAGCATTCTATATATATATATATATATATATATATATATATATATATATTAGCATTTGGCATTATCAAAGGGTCTACAAAGGTAGTCGTTAGTACTACTGATAAAAACATTAATTTACCACTGGTATCAAGCTATACTAAAAGTTAAAAACAATACGGTTAACAAAGATTGATGAATAATTACTTGTTTGAATGCAGATATAGAATATTATGTACTAGTGATACAGCGTTTGAGGTTTAAAAAAGCATTTTTCCATAGTTTGCATATACGAAGGGTATCTAATGTATCTTCGATTGAATGTGTATAGGTTTTGCTTTTAAAATTATCATTTGTAATTTGTGCAGGATACTTTAGGCCATTTATAAGTTTGATTTACCTAAAATGAAAGATGTTTAATACATTTTAATTATAAAGCAAAATAAAAATATGAAATGTCAAAATAAAATGTAAAATTACCAAAGCTGTTCTAAAATAGTAACTAAGTAGAATTAAGTCTAATATGTTGAATGCATCCCTTATGTAATATTAGTTAGTAGGCTAGAGATAAGTTTTTTTTGTTTAGTTGTCCTAGGTGATAATTGTTTTAAAAAGAAATTAATAATAAAATTTTGAAGAGATATAAATTTTTGTACACTGAATAATTGTTTTTGGCTTAAGAGCTTGTACTTAAAAATTCTCTAAAAATTAATATACATGTTAAAGTGCATGCATTTTATTTCAATATAATAAAAAGAAAGTGAAAGGTTTATACGACGAAAATTAATTACAAAAGGAAGATTTCAAATCTACCAACATCGGGGCATCCTTTGTTGTGGTTAAAGAGTGCAGCTGGAATAGTGAATTATTTTGCAGATCAGTTTATTTGGTGAAGTATTGAAGTGTTCGTAGTTGTAGAGCAATTAAAGCATATAGTGGTTGAAGTAGTATTCAATAGTAGAACCTAAAACTATAGGAAAATCCTTATTGTATTTTAACTAAAACATATATTTATTAGGTACTCACTGAAAGCGTTCGAGGCAACTTTGTGGTATCCTGTTTCCAACCCCTGTACACCCAGACACATTCAACGGAGTTGCAGGTATCAAAGTTAATTTTATCTACACTTCATATTAAAGTAATTTGGAATTATTTAAATTTCAAACGTTAACTAGAGTAAATAATTGCTGAATAGATTTATCAATCTTTGTCTAATCGGTATACGTAAGCACAACAAAGAGGTTAAGTGATTTTGATCTCAATACGCTTTAGGCGCCTGTGTTTCAATACCTGTAAGGGGACAAAGAACCCACGTCTCCTTACAGAGTTTAAATACTAGATTCAGTTTCCCTGAGAGAGTTTCAAAAAGCCGTGGCATAATTGAATTTGAAAGGGTATTTATTTAAATCATTTAAAGACCAACACCATATTACAGGTTGCACCTATTATTTTTTTACTCGTATATTAAAGCAGCATTTCATAAAATATCACCATACATAACAATATATATTGATATGATAACGCCGTACGCCGATGTGCTAAACGTCCAACTGAACGCCACCGCTCTGTGTTTTTCTCAAATATTCTAATTTTATTATGCCACGGCTAGCCCTTTTTAATTTACACAGAGTGTACAATGTTACGATGATCAATTTTCATTTACCCCCTTTATGATTACCTGTTTGCATTGATAAAACGAAGTCAATCAACATTCATATAATGAAAGGAAATAATATTTACACTTCACAATTTTTGTAATTCTTTAAATACACCCTTCAATCAATTAATATTATATGGATTATTTATCTCAAAATTTATGTCCTTTTAATTTAATTTAAAGTCACCAAAAACGACATCTTTACAAAAAAATCTGGAACGTTCTAGATCCTTTTATGATTTTTACATAAGTTTCAATGTTCTTGTTGACTCCTTACAAACTTGTGAGAAAATTTATATATTCAGTGATAAAATTTAAATTTGAAGATTCCTTAAAACTAGGTAGGTGGGACCTGTGATCTCCTGATGATTTGTTTCGTGTTGTGGATCAACACCCCCCTCGTTATCTTCAATCGAAACCCAATGCTCTGCCTTGTACCAATAATTCAGTACGGTTACCCCTTGTTTCCAAAATTCACCTCGTGCTTTATTCTAGATTTCTCTGGATACGCTTTGGACCTCTTCCCTTAAATATCACTTGGAATGAATTTAGAATTATTCCGCTTATCGTCGTGAATTAGAATTAGATTGGAAGTGGATTAGAATTACAGCCTTAGGACCATGGATCAGAAGCCCTATATCATTATAAATATTTAATTTAAATTAATTAACCAATTTCTACTCACGTTTTCTGCAAAAACGGCAAAAACCTTTTCATATATACTTCACGCAATTCGTACACAGCACTATTTTCACTATAATATAAATTTTATTTATCTGACGCGTAAATATTTGATTAAGAGTATTGTGGATTCGACATGCTTCAAATTGAGACTGATTGTTTCTTATCACCTCTGGGCGTGATATAGCTATTGCCCTCTACCTTTGGATTGATTTTCCAAATTAGCCTTACAGATTGTTGCGACCAACCATATTTTGTCGTGGACATTCCTAGTATATTTTCAAGCTGATTTCTGATGGAACTATTTTGGATTTTCGTATCATGCTGTTATTTACTATTGTTATCGCCGATGGACTTCTAGCTTATGTCTGTTGTTTTGTGTAGATAAAGCTTTTGGAGAATTGTACAAAAATAAATGATGTAACACGAATGCTGTTTTCATTTATGTATTTATTTAAAGTATTTGAATGTGCGTTTTCTTATCAAAGCGCTTATTGTTCCAGCGTAATTGCTTGAAGATTTACTAGGTTTTATCTTATCTTCTGCGTATTTATTTTATAACTTGTTGAACACTCCTCAAGGTAGTTTAATTACATGTATGATTATTTCTCTGCTGAATACGCGTTCTATTATTGGAAGATATGCTTACTGGCATTGATTAAAGTTAATTACGGTCTATATACAGGGTGTTAAATGCTTGCTATTTACATAATGTGCGAATTATTTATTTTCCTGCTAAATAAATGCAGTTTACTGATTCCCATTGCTATTTACAGTTACTACGCGACCCTTACTACTCAATACACCACTAAACAACCCCTTATCACAGCAATATATATATATATATATAGACGTGAAAACGCCTCGCTTTGGAGCGTTATTAAAAGGGTGATATAAAAAAGGCTGCACATTGAGGTGCCACTAAAAGAGTGCTTTGACAACGCCGCATTGAGCGTCGCTGAAAAAGTGCTGTGACACAGATTCAGCAATTTGTAAAACTTGAAATTGTTCACTTACCTTCCTTTTAACTTTACCTGGCTAGCTGAATGGAATTGGCGGAGTTTTCAAAATGAAATCAAACACAGCAATATCACAAAGCATTTATACAGTATGGAATATCTTCTCTTATACAAGAGCATATAGACCAACTACATCATTTCTTTCAAACATACAATAATTTTTAAGAGCTATTTACCACAAAAGAAAATTGTTGCTTACCTTATTTTAAATTTACAGAATTAAACTTCTTCTTTCGGCTGGTTTACCTGGTTACGTTTATTGCCACGCTTGAAGGTTTGTTTGGCCAAAAAATCCTTGACAGATAAACTATTAAAAGGTCAGAGTATTTCGAACTCTGAACACAAATTTTCCGATAAAATCATTTACAAAAAATATTATATGATTAACACCTATTATTCTACCTTACATTAAATACAAATCGGTTAAAAATAAATCTAAAAATAATACTTGCAGAATCCACAAAAATGCTCCTTGTAATTAAATATCTTCCTATTTTAAATTGATGTCCAATCAGCTTACAAGATATTCCATATTAAAAACGGCCATCACCAAAGTACATTTCTGGTTAAATCTTCGTTTCAATTATTTAATAAAATCTTTAAAATAGCGTTATATTGAAGAATTTTTCTTATTTATTGTATTTAATAATTCCATTTTTGTATGTAATTTGCATTTAAAAACATCACTTTTATATTCATTGTATCATAATAATTATTAAACTACATTACATGTGATTTTCCAATGCTCCACCCAAAGGTACTACATTGGTCAGGAAGCGAGTTTTTTTTACCTGGAAAATTTGGAATTTTGCCGAACCCTTGCTGTTCCAAGCAAGGTAGGGATCTTTAACGTGCGTGACAACACACACACGGGACCTCCATTTTACCTCTCATCCGAACGAGGGTGTATTTTTGTGAAAAATGCTCGCCTAACATTTTTCAAGCGGACCGTGTCGGGATTCGAACCCGGGACCTTGGGCGTAGTAGTCACACACATACCACTACGCCACGGAGCCGCCATTATTAAACTACAGCATGCTCACTGCATGTTTCAACAGCTCGCGCTCCAATCAAAATAACATTTCGCGATCTAATTTAAGAATCGAAATCTATCTAACGAGTGATTGAAATGGAAAGAATCGAAAGACTCCCGTTTTTAATAAACGCTTCTTTATATACTTTAAATTATCTATAGCCAGAACGTTGTATAAAAGTGTGGAACATCATGATGCAAGAGTTTTCGGAAAACTAATTAGCGTCTAAAATCGCTGCGTTTATTCCACGTAATATTGTTCCAGTTATTCGTGATGCAACGCTGTTTGTTCTTGTTTTACAGATATACTAATGCTAAAGGTAATCAATTTTATCTGATATTTCTTGGATTTTTTGCGTTTTCAGTGTTCCAACCGCTTCTTAGTATAAACGATTATTTATTTATTAGTATATTTACGTAGTTCTAAATACCGATGACTCCATTCTAGAAAATTCTTTATTTACAATAAATTTCTGTAATCCATATTTAAACTTTAATTGCTTTTTAATACAAAAGGGTTGCATTTTGTAGAAAATATTTACTTTCGTGTTTCAGTACACAAAATTAATATGAAAATTGAGGTTTTTAAATACACATTGTTTGTAGTTCTTACATTAAATGCGTAAAGCTAGTACTATGCATCAATTTGCGTTCGCATTGAAATGCGTTTTACGGTTGTTTAAATGTTATTGGATGGTTTTAGTTTATGTAATTTGTAATGTAGTAGACAAGAAATGTTGTAATTATCACCTTGGAAAGTAAACAAAGGGAGTCTATTTTGAATATTTTTGGTATAAAGACGTATTTTATAGAACTGCGCTAAATTGTGTAAAGATTTTGGAAGATTAATAAACGTGTTTGATTTGAAATAGTTTGATTATTAAAGAAGAGTAAAGAGCAGCATCGGTACATAAATAAGTAATAGCGACGACAAGGAAGAGTAAAGATTTGTATTAGTGCGACGGCGAAGCGACGGATAGTAAGGTAGATTTGGAACGATATTGATAAAGGCAGAAGGCATCGGATTGGAATTGTAAGAAGGAAGAATATTTGGGATTGATTTGGATACGGATTTATATGTAGCGGGGCATTGAGTGGTTATAAACAGGGACGAAGATTGATTTGGATACGGATTTATATGTAGCGGGGCATTGAGTGGTTTTGAACAGGACGACGATAGATTTGGATTGAGTGCGGATTAAAGGCGGACGTATTAATTTGGAACAAGAGGAGCAAAATTAGGAGACCACGTAAGAGCAGTAATTGGAAGTGTAAGAGTCAACGCAGAAACTACGACGGAAGAATTAGCGCAGGGGAAGTAAAATAAACGGGTATTCTAAATTCTAAAATTCGGGTCATTTATTTCAGATATTGGGAGCAACAAAAATTAAAGAAAGATACCTGGAGGCGAGACTGAAATTCAAAAGGATAGTGCAACCGTGTAAAGGCGCATACGGCGACGAGGATTTTGAGCCAGCAGTAAGAGAGGCCAGAAACAAAGTATAATCCAGGTGAGTGCTGTGAAATATCTTATAACGTCAAAAGTCATAAATTTGTGGCAACGTTGATCATAAAAAAATTTGGCATATACAAAACTAAATTCAAAAATAAGTACTAAAACAAAAGAGAGTGCAGTTTGGTTGGGCATTGCACATCTACTTACCACTGAACCCACGGTAAGTAGGTGGATACCCTGAGAATAAAGAGTTCATATAGTCGAGGCATCTTAAAAACAATTTTGATTAAATCACCAACCAAACGTTGCAAAAGTACTTGGCGTGCAATAGGTATATGCACACCATATAAAAAGCATTGAAATTTATAAGAAAAGGCGCGTGACAAAAAAAGTAAAAAGAAGGGGGTAGCATAAGAATATATATATATATATATATATATATATATATATATATATGCTTTATATACCTCTTGATCTTAACACCATACATAACTTATTCAGATATAGCAGCAGATAATAGTTTAATCTTGGAAAATGCTATATTTAAAAATTAAGATGATGCATAATTTTATTTTCTTCATTTTTCAATTTTTCATCTCTCCTGCAGCAGCTGTGTCACTAGAATGGAAGGTTTCAGTAGGCTGCAACATCGAAAAATGCACATTCCTTTTTTTACTTCATAACCTAAAAGCATATTTAAATTCCACAATTATCACCATCTACTTATAAATTTTTGAATTTCAAGATTAACAGCATTATCTAAATAGTGAAGATTATATCAATACAAGTTCTATAATACACTCCTAGTTGATGCAAAACAGCATACTTAGTGGTACATGTATTTATTAACCTTGTAAAATGCACATACATTTGGTATAATGTAATACGTTAAGATTATACAGATAGCACATGGTTTAAAAACCTTATTCAGCAGTGCTCAGTCTTATAAAAAATAAATGAACATAAAATTACTGCCAACAGTGACAAGTACCGCTAATTGTACAAACGTAGTAAATATTTATTCACATTCTAATTTTGAGAATCTTTTTGTGTAGTAATAAAAATAGTATGCCTGTACAATTTTTCTTTCATATAATTATATATAAATCAACACTATGAATATAAAAATAAACATTTGAAAACCACTGCAAAGCAAAATACATTATTAAAAAGCAATGTATTTTCAAGTGAAAGATAAAATAATTCAAATTATTAAGAACTATAGATCTAATCTACTTCTTATCATTTACGTTTAGTAAGCAGATTAATATGTAGTTCTAAATACAATTGTAAAATGTATAAAATACCTATTCACTATTTAGTATGAAGAACTAATAATTCTAGACAGTGGTGTTACAATGTATTAATATTAATATAAACTGATAATATGCTTAAAATATTAATTATGAATATTTTATACTCTAGTATAAACACGGTGCAATGGTCTGTAGTATTATAAAGTTGGTAAACAAATTCAAAACTATATTTTTAAAATTTTAAGCAAAAAGTCTTGATTCTAAGATAAAATATTTCCCAAAAACAACTAATAATACCTAATTTAAAAATATCTAAATAAATTTCATAATTATTCATCACAGCTAATACTTTCTAATAAAGGCATTTTTCAAAACGCCAAGTCAATTTATTATTACTCAATCATGATTGTCCAAGCATTTTTAACCTTACATAATTCTACTAATTTCAAAATCAACAAATGTCCAGTAAAGGGCCTAATATTTTCCTTTCTAATATACACGCACAATATGTCAACATATTTTTGAGAGAAAATTCACAATGTTCTGTTCAAAAATAGAATTTAATAATACTAGAGAAATTACTTATTTAAAAAGTAGTAACCCAAGAAATATGTGGCTGTTCCATAGTACTTTTTTTTTTAATCATTTGGACAAGTTACAGATCCACAAAGAACCCTTTTTCTTCTTGGTATCTTTTAAGTTTATCAACTGACTAATGAAATTTCACAATGAGTCAACTTTAGTTATTTTTTAATTGAGAACAAATTTTCTAATCACAGTGTTAGTGCCAAGCCTACATCCCCTTCAAAACTTTTATAGAGAATATTTTAAAACTTCATGCCATTTTACAAAACTGTTAACCCCTTAGTAGCAATAAATCCCATATGGTACTTTACAGACCATCTCAAACGTATTGTAGTGATTTTTAGAAAATCACAAAGTTCTTTGTGTACTAAATAAACAGTATGTTTTGTTTTTCTCTCCGAGAAATTTTTGCATTGGTATAACCTATATTTTGTATTGAGTGATATTGTATAATAATTGACATCTTTCTCTGCTTATTTTAATAGAATATATTGTACATTATTTTATTGCCTATGAAAGATACAACACTCCAGTACATTTGAATAAAAAGGATATACCTAAACATGGTATGAGCAACAGTGTTTCAAAAATTAATAATGCCAAATGGTATCCACGGGTTTTCTTCGACTAATTAGTAACTTGGTGCAAATTTTTTCATTTATTTTGGAAACGTTTTTCACTCACTTTTTAATATGCTAAATGAATATGTAAACACCAGTTTAAGTATACAATATTTCTGGAACCATTAAATCCTAACACCAACACAACACGGAACAATTAATAACTTCTATATTCTGTATTTAAACTAAGAGGAGCATTTCAAATATCATGTGTTAAAATCTGCACTTGTGATTGGCTACGTGCACGGCAAGCTTACACAGTGAAATTACTGACGTTTTCTGAAGAAACCGTGACTGTAATTCCGTAAACGTGAAACAACAGCTTATAAATTATATTTGAATATTAAGCACATTCAATACAAAAAGCAACTTTCGTTACCGCTATAAACTAATAGCATTTTCTGCTGGACACATAGTTCTGTTACACGAAAACATAATCCTTTTGTATCTTCTAAATGGACGCATTCAACCACATACAGCGCTTGACATGTTGTTGAGGGTTATTTACGTAAGCGGTCTATAGTTTTAAAATCTTCTATTTTAGTGTTCATTTTATTTCAAAACATTCTTTTCAGAATTTGTATCAAATTATATTGATCATTGTACTAAAGGTTTTTATTGATATGACTTCTTGGCCTAAAATTTTGTGTTCCCCTCCGAAAAAACAGTGAATTGGATATGGGGCATTTATCTGCGGCTGAAAAGCAGTCAATACTAAACTTATATAAACAGCATTTGGCTGAAGTACCTTCAACTGCAACTACTGAAATTGTATTTAAAATTAGTATCACAATGGGTAAGTTTAAGTATTTACCTTTGGAAGGATTTTTATTTTGTACGTGTTGCAAACTCAACAGTTTATCGGACTCTAAAAGAATATAAGAAAACAGGCACAATTTCTCCTTCCAAACACTTAGGCAGACGTTCTGCTTGCTTTTGTACCTTTTTCAGAGCAAACAAACCATCGATTACCATGAGGAAATGAATTCAACCGTGGTCGAAAAATGATTTAAGTGTATATTATCAAAACTGCCAGATACTGCTGTAATTGTTATGGACAATGCATCTTATCATAGCCACAAATTAGAGACAATACCAACCACATCTTTCAAAAAAAGACATGCAAGAATGGCTATGATCAAAAGATATTCAATACGAAATCATGGTGCAATCAGAACTGCTCCATTTAATTAAGTTGCATAAGGAACAATACAACCAGTATGTGATTGATGAAATGGCTAAAAGTTATAATAAATTTGTGTTACGCCTAGCACCTTATCATTGTAAACTCAATCCAATTGAGTTAATTTGGGCACAAATTAAAAACGAAGTTGCAGTAAAAAACACCACTCCAAATTGTCAGATGTTGATAAATTGTTAATAAATGCCATTAACAATGTTACGGCTGTTCATTGGAACAACTGCATTGAGCACATGATAAAGGAAGAAGACAACATGTGTAGATTGGATGGAGTTATAGACGACTTGGTGGAACCTCTGTTATTTCACTTGGTGCTGAAAGTAATTCTGAAAGTTTGGATAAAGACTGATTAAGAATGTGTAATGTGTTATTTACAAGTTGTGAAATTTTTGGGACCAACCCAGCATCATTCAAGAATGAAACTTGCAGTGTTCTACGTGTGATATCTTACTGAGATGGTTTCCTTCAACTTTGATCATTCTTCTGGTAATCTATACCATTTGGGAACACACTCCTGTAGTTTATACCATATTTTTTATAGCAATAACTAGTTATAACTGTTTAATGCTGTCTACAATTAAATACTAATTTCACGTTTATTTTTTATTTATTAATATAGGGAACAACACCAATGCAAGTTGAAACATATTAAGTACTTTAGGAGATTGTTTACCAGGCAATTTAGTTTGCTAACAGTTAAAAGCTGCATGAATATTCCATAATAACTTCTCTTTTGGAAATTATTATATCAATCATATTTTTAGATGATGTTGTATGATTCATGTTTGCCGCCAAATGTAATCTAATGATATATTTTCTAGTTACTTATACAGTGTAAATCATGTTTTTCATTCGCTCCTCTTGGTTTAAAAACAGACTATAGTGCACATATATGTTTCTATTTATTATTCACATTCTTGATTTTCAGATATTGTAATAAGTATTTTTCAGTATCTTGCAAAAGTAACATTCAAATAAGTGCAATTTACAAATGAAGCAAATCTAGGTATTAGTACTTCAGCAATTCAATATCTTTTTGTAAAACTTATCTTTTGTAGCCATAGTTAATATTTGTTATGGATTTGGCAATTTTCAGATGGTCCGGGCCATTATTGATTCCGGCAGTCAGTGTAATTCTCTTACAGAACGTTATGCGCGTTGTATGTGTTTTTCACGACGCTGTATTTCTACGTTCATACAAGGCCTTAATGAAATGGCCTCCTTTTCATCAAAAGGATTAACTAATTGTCAAGTAAAACAAAAAATTCAGATGATTCCGTATTTTCTTTCGATGCTATCGTCGTTTCTAAACTCTGCTCTAATATGCCTCGTTTTTCTTCAGAAAATGGTAACCGGACCCATTTAGAAGGACTGCAGCTCGCAGATCTATCATATTTTAAATCAGGACCAATAGATTTATTGTTAGGTGCAGAAATTTTTTCGCAACTTCTTAAAGGTAAAATATTAGGTGACTCAGGCCAACCTGCCGCCTTAAATACGATCTTTTGTTGGGTGGTTCTAGGAAAAATTACAAATCATGCCAAACGTTTAAATGTCATGCTCTCTTTACGGATGCTGACATTTCCTTAGAAGCAAATATTTGTAAATTTTGGGAAATTGAACAAATTCCTGCTACAACAATTTTCTCAGCTGACGAAGCTAACTGCGAACAAGTATTTCAAAATCCGTTAAGCAAACCGCATGTGGCTGTTTTCAGGTAGACCTTACTTTTCGGGATAGTGAACCAGATTTAGGTGATACTTATTCACTTACATATCGCCGATTACTTTCACTTGAAAAAATATTGATTAAGATACCTGAATTGCATATCGCTCATTCGGATTTTATACGAGACTATCTAGAAAGCAATCATATGATAAGAAAGACTTTATCAAATTATCTTCCGCACCATTGTGTATTAAAACCACAGAGTAGCAATACAAAACTTAGAGTTGTTTAGGATGCTTTTTCTAAAGGTTCTAAAGGGATTAGTCTTAATGACATCCTATTTTCTGGGCCTAAATTACAAAGATATTTTTCCTTACTATTAAGTTTTCGAATTTTTCCGGTGGTTTTTATTGCCGATATAAAACAAATATTCCGACAAATACTAGCTTCTCCTGCACATAGAAAATTTCTGGCAGAACCGGTTTCAGAATATCTATCAAACACAGTTACTTTCAGCTTACCTAGTTCTCCTCATCTAACAATGCGGACTTTGCTTGAACTTGCCGACAAGGAGCAAGAATCATTTCTGCATGCTAGTTTTATTTTTAAAGCACAAATGTATATAGATGACGTGATTGGAACTAGTACATCCATTTCAGCTGCACTCTCTCTTCAACAAGAATTAATAGATTTATTAAGATTGGGAGGGTTTGAACTACAGAAGTGGGCAAGTAACGCATGCTTCTGAATTGTTATCTGCAGTTGTCGATTCAGATTCGGCAACTTCTATTTCGTTTGATAAAGATGAACTGCCCAGTACAAAGGTTTTGGGACTTCAGTGGCATCCTTCTAGTGATACATTTTCTTATACAGAGAAAGTCATTGCGCGTCCTTGTCAAAACGTACCATTCTTTCTGAGATCGGTGAAATATTCGATCCACTAGGTCTATTGTGTCCTATTCTTCTTTCTGCAAAATATTTAATACAGTGCCTTTGAAAATTAAAAAATGAGCGGGATGAAATGCTTCCTACAGATATTGTCAAAACTTGGACTTGGTTGAAGCATGAATATTGTTACATTTCTGAATTAGAAATTCCACGTCATACCAATTTTCCAGACAACTATAAGGCTGAACTGCATTGCTTCTACGACGCATTTAGTATAGGCTACTCGTATTGAAGGTCCTTCCTTGAGCCTACCATGGTTAGAATTACTAGGAGCCTTTCTACTAGTAGATTTAATTTCCTTTGTTAAAAATACATTTTCTTCGCAAATTTACATTAATGAGGTTTATCTGTGAACAGATGCACAAATAGTGCTCGTCTGGTTAAACACATCTTCTAACCATTGGAAAGCTTATTGCGGCATCGTCTTGGTATCATATTCCTTCAGAATTGAACGCCGCAGATGTGGCATCGTGGGGTATGTTTCTTCAGAAACTTTTGTCCCATAAATTATGACGGCATGGTCCTACATTTTTATCCAAACCCAAAACCGTTTGGGTTGACTTTTCTAACAAAATTACAACTCTAAGTCCAGATGGAAACTTGGAAGAAAAACCCAACGTTTTCATAGTGACTGTTGAATGTCACATTTTAGCGTCATTAATTGACAAATTTTCATCCTTAACAAGATTCTGAGAATTTTAATTTACTGTTTTCGCATACTTAATAATTTTCGAAAAGAATAAACAATTGTTACCTAAACAGTTTAGACCGCTCTCCCTTTTTCTTGATCCCAACAGGTTGTTAAGATTAGGAGGTCGTCTTGCAATTCCGAAATGTCATATGAAGCAAAGCACCCTTACTGCTATCCAGTCCACACCAGCTTACTACGGTAATTATTAAATCTACCCATTTCAAATATCTACATCCAGGGTTTAAAGCTCTGCACTATTTGTTAAGGCAACAATTCTGGATATTGTCCACTAGAAAGGCTATTCCAGAGCCTCTCCAGACTGAAGTCAATATTAACCGTCTTTCGCAGTGGCAGCTCATTCAGAGGCTTCAACATTACTTCTGAAAGAGGTATTCCCTGGAATACTTAAATACATTATAGATGAGAAGAAAATGGAATAAGTGTGTGCCTAAAATCCAACTCAATTCTTTGGTGCTAAAAGTGATAGTACTTCTCCATTTCGTTGGTCTTTAGGTCGTGTGATTGAATTGCAACCAGGTGCCGATGGTCAAATTTGGGTAGTGTCTGTCAAGACGTCCACTGGAAGTTTTCCAAGACCAGTTATTAAACTGTCCTCTGCCAAATATGTAATTATTTTTTCTTTCTTTTCTAGAGAGTTACTTCATTTTTTTACATCTAATTTGTAGTTAGGGAAACTCTGGGTGTTTTGGCGGCCGGCGTGTTTGCGCACCGTGATTATTTTATAATCAACATTAATTTCAATTATGTTTAAAAAGGGTTTATTAATTTATTTCTTACAGTTTGCATGTATTTCGGTATTTTAATAATAAACAAAATCGCTAGAGATCGGAAGGTGTACGAGCATCATTTAATTTCGAACTCTAGTATCAGTTTAATTAGTAAAATACATTCACTTTTGTATGATAAAACAAACATGGTGCTGGTTTTTTATCGCTTAACGAGGTTAAAACGTAGTGTTGTGTTCCATAATTCCTTTCATCGCCTATCCAACAATTCCGTAAGTGACAATAGTTAACTTCATTCCAATACGAACATTTACGGAAAGTTATTTATTGTTTACATTACATGCAACGTTTCGATCCATGACCTAGGATCGTTGGCAAAATTATCGATCCTAGGTCATGGATCGAAACGTAAATAAAGATGATTTTAAAAACTATGAGTGGTTTAATTCCCAAAGAAGATTAAGAAGAATGCTAGACAAACCACAACAAACATACAGGGAGTATATGCAACCTGTGTCTATCAACATATTTCTGCCTATGGTTTACTTATAACACATTTACAAACTCTTGTATGTTAACTTGATTCAGATGGTCCTCTGCTAATTTAGGTATCGAAGATTTCTACTGTTTACTTTACGTTTCGAATTGGGTTGACACATAGTGGACTCATAGAGTTCAAGGCCAGAAAGGAATGGTAATTGCAGGATACACGAGGACATTAGAAGTGTAAATCGCTTGACCGCTAATACATTAAACAGATTTGTAAATTTTTGTAAAGAAGGGCTGGATACATGACCTCAATAAAGTGTCAATTTTTTAAACAGGCACCCCGCTACAATGAACATTTTTATAAAAATACTTTTTGTCTATAATGACAAACACTTTTATCGAAATAATTTTAGGTATTATGATAGAAAGTTTCATGGCAAGTATAATTATAACAATTATGCGACTAAGCAATGGACATATAGATTCAATCATTTTAATGATAGGTATATTAATAATTATAGCACTTGTAAAAATGATACGTACTGTAAACGGCAGTATAGGTATTTTCCGAATAGTTATCAAAAGAAAGACTATAATTTTAGAATGACTATATTTTCTTGACGAGAATACGAAACTATATCAAAGCTTTATATAAAAACCAGATTATCGATATCCTAATCGACACTGCAAGTTACTATAATATAGCGTCAAGAAAATTTTTCTACAATAGTAGCAGAATCATACAAATTTAAGATGAAAACAGCAAATAATATAAATATACCAATCATAGGAAAGTCAAATGTGCATATAAATTTAGATGGACAAGGAGTAAACGGTACCTGCTTTAGTAATTCAGGAACTTCCCGCACCTTTGATTATTTCAAAAATACTTTGATCGATATTCATTGTAGATGTTTCCACTCAACACCTTACATCACAAATTTAAACAAGGTCGTTAAGATGATATGCAATTTCAAAACATGACATTTCAAGATGATGCCTATACTAAAATTAGACAATTATTGCAATTTTGGAAAAACAAATTATAAAAATATGCATTTAACTCAAATGAAAAGTAAAAATAGCAGCACAAACTTTAAGGCAAAAGGTTTCTTTACTACATGTGCCAAATAAGAAAATTTATAAAGCAGTTGATCAAGGAAGCTGGAAAGAAATTTTAAACTTAATCAAAACCTATACCTTCCAACCCATCCATCAACACAGACTAAATGTTGGAGAAGACTTCGGACATTTAATATTGAAAGAACACAAATGAATCCCTGTCATTTACAAAACTGTTATGGTTGTCTTCCAAATAATGTGCCGAATTATAAAATTTTGTTGTGTGATTTCAAGATAACATGCAAGCCTGTTCCTTCATATTTGATACTAACAGATAAAGAATAGCAAAATCTCTTAAACTTCCAAAATCTTACAAACCAACTGTTTGTAATTATTAGTATAACTTGTCAACTAACTTTTGATGTCAGTTAATAATAATCTTTCAATTAGTCGCACCAGGATGTTTGCCAATGAATTAGGTCAAAGTTATGTAAACTTTTTAAAAAAGAAATTGCTGGATGTTATTGAAGATTTGCAATTAAACATTTAAAATATATGTTTTCGCACATTTGGTGCTTTAGTATATTGTTATATTAGAAACTCTTAACACAAACAATATCAATTGTAGGTACGATCAATCTTTGGTGACATTTTTAATGCAAAATTCAGGTACAATAAAAGCATAAAATCGAAACACCAATGTTTGCATTATGTAATACTGTGTTTAAAATATTGCAGGTTTACATTCCAATATTTAAGATGCCTAATTACCGTAATAAGTAATTATGACCAAAAAATAAACATTTTAAAAATATCTGCAACTGGTTTTAAAATATTTCTATTTCTATGCTCCGTGCAGTATCACCAGTCGACAGTATAGACAGATGAGAGAAAACAAATACCGATATTTTTGACGAATCATGCAAAACATCATGTCTAATTCGAACAATTCCAAATGTTTTAATTACGCACATTTATCCACATATACAACCAAACAGAAATTGCTTTGAGATTTTCCAAAAGACAATTAAAGTTATTTATGTTCAAAATAGTTGAACATTTAATTTAATTTTGATATGCTTTTGTAGATCATTACGTTTAATCCAAATAGTCATAATAACCCCAACCAATATATCGGCATTTTCCAAGAAAATGCAAGATTAAAAGTTGACCAGAAGACAGATGCCTTTTTAAAATTGTTTAACAAAACATAAAAATAAATAACTGACACAAATACTGACTAAGACAGAGATCTGCAAATTTAAAAGTAACAGTTCTGTGTTAAATTTCAATATAGCCGATCTTAAAATCAAAAAACCTCAAAAAAGTTGACAAATAAAGCTGCTAAAAAATGTTTTAAAGACCAATAAACCAATATAATAACAAAGTAAACAACCCTTAATTGACTAGCTATCACATTAATAAGTTTAAAATTTTAAACAATTTTTATTATTTGACATATTCAAATTTGTTTACCAAGTTTAGACAGATATTCTTAAATTGGTAAGAAAAAACAATTTATATTCCAAATTGCAGTCAAATTCTTAAGCAGGAATTTTCCAAAAGATATTTTTTATCACAGAATTTCAATTTAAACATATAACCATAACATCGTTGCGTATTTGGTCGCTAAACTACTATTGCCAGTGACATCTATCAATGAATAACTTGTAAAGATTATAATTATTACTAGAGCTATCTAACATCAAAGTTATATTTGTTAGCAATAATAATAATTGTATGCTCCCTTTAAAATATACAATCAGAGCAGTGGAGACTTTCAAAATTAATGCATTTACATTCCAGAAATATGGTTACAACACAAATAATGTAGCGATATTTTTTGTATAATTTAATTGCTAAAAGTTGGCTGTGTAAATTAAACTGTATGAGTATTTGTAATTTATAATCACAATTTAAGTTCTTCTGTGACTGACAAATGAAATTGTACACAAGTTATCTAAAAACACTTTACAGAAAGATTAATTAAAGATGCAAACCACATTCATCAGTTGATTGTGGCTGACAATGAATTAAATAAGGCTTTTAAATTACATGTTCAGAACAATCGACATATGGAAATTTTCAGTTCGAATTTATTTTTGCATTCGTCATCTCCTATAGAGCACAAAAACCTCGTACGTTGTAAATTATATTTAATTTAAATACTGAAAAGTAACCCACATTTATATCAGCTGTGTGCATAAATGAAAAACTTATTTAACTGTCTCACCATTTTATTAAACTATGTTAACAATATTTTGATTATAAGTAATTCCTGGATAAAGCACGAATTTCTTATATTGTACTCAGTGAGTCACAGGATTGTTTTAGGCGAACATGCCTGATGATGAAACGATTGCAAGGTTGCAAAATGATAAAGACCTGTTCAGGCATTTCTATGAACAGAAAATAACCATCTGGGTCTCTGTAGGTAATTGCCCAATGTAGTTTTTTTTTAATTTTACCTTCAATTCGAACGTTATTAAAAATCAGTATGCACAGTAAATGCCACTTGCCCGAATAAAAAATATATTTTATATTATTGAACATTAATTATATTCTTTATAATTTAATTTGGAGCGGGAAGAAGGCTAAATCGTGCTAATGGTTTTAGTGTTAATAAATATGTCACTGTTTAAGTTGAAGAACCGAAGTAGCATTTCAACACCTAGCATGACAACAATAGGCAATGTTAGAGGTTATTTTGAAAATATCAGCTAAACTAAGTTTGTGTTGTAAGGTTTTGCACCAACTATATTCACATAAACATTATCGCAAAAAGAAACAACAGAGTCATACCAACTTTTTTAACAACTTTTATTAATGTTAAAAAATTATCGCATTATTTTTAAGCAAATATAAAACATTCATAAAGCAATTAACACATTGGCGTTACAATAAATAGCAACCAGATGCAAAGAAAAAGGAAAATTAATCTTAAACGAACAAATTAATATTGATAAATGTTGTATATTCCGATTTCAAGAATAGTAGTGTTTATTAAGCATGACATTTCAATAAATTATTAGTTTTATAAGGGGTAGTAAACTTAAAACCACAAAAGCCTTGTTTAATTTTCATAAATTATTTCAAAACCACAAAAATTATAACAGTAAATTTTCGTATCATGGTCATATTATTTTGGTAACTTTCAAAATAAAAAAGTGAAAAGCCGTGGAATTATTAATAGACATGTTCCATACCATAATTATTCCAAATATAGGGAAACTTTTTACAAATTTTGGTAACATGAAATAGAATTAATATTACATAGTTATGATACAAAGTGAACCTAAGACCATATCATAAGCAGATTCATACAATGAAATAATTATAAATATTTATGGTTCCGGGTTGGGACCATGACATCTTATAAACTAAGGTCGGCATTTCACCCACTTTTGTAATAGGCTTCATCAGAACAAGAAAAGAAAATGAAAATAAATAATTAAATTAATAATAATAAAGATAAGAATGATAATATTAAGTAGACAAGTTAAAGGTGAGTCTGCTGGTTCAGAAGTAACTTTCCTTACTCTATACACTTTAACTTGTCTACTTAATATTATCATTCTTATCTTTATTATTATTAAGTTTATTATTTATTTTCATTTTCTTTTCTTGTCCTGATTAAGCCCCTTACAAAAGTGGGCGAAACATCGACCTTAGTTTATAAGATAGAACCATAAATATTTATAATGACTCCGGCCGTAAAAGCCTCCGACAATATCACAATGAAGTAATTACTTTAGAGACAATTAATTATATCATTCACTACAATATTTATTCAGATTGATAAGAAAATGAAATAGTCACGGGCACGCGATCTTTGCATAGGACCATGAGTTCTCATCTGATTCACGTGGAATGCTATACAATGACATATCCTCCACCAAGTGTATAAAGAGTAGGGAAGAAATGACAGACACTAGATTGTGGACAAAAAACAAAGGATTAATTAATTATTTGCGAGTCATAAACAAAAGTGCGTGTGACAGTGATCGTGAAAGGTCCCTTGAGTACACCCCTTTTATTATGGATTAACAAACAGGCATTAATGTGGTGATGTCTTGCGGATTTTCCACAGAACTCTCAACACTAATATATTTGGATGATTTGGTTTTAAGCAATAACAATTAGGAGATAAGCACCTGATGGCAAACTCTTGGCTCCATGGAATGCTTTAGCCACCTGAAGGCGTAACTGTAATTCATAATGCATTAGAAATTGTGGTTTATTCTTTTCTTGTTGATGACATGCATGAAAGTTAATTAATTAAATATTGATAAAATTATACCACCTCCACCATTAGTTAAGGTATAATTAATATATAATCTGCGCAGGTGCAAGTTTTTATTAAAAATGTGAGACTTGTTATAAATTATTAATCTTCGATCATCAATGTTGTGGTTAATTAAATATGAATTGATTGTGAAATTTCGCAATACTGTGTGTATATTGTATACAATAATATTGTATGTCGCTGATATTTAAATTAATGTGAGAACTTTAAAATTTTGTATGAATATCTGTTTATAGGAATAATGGAATGGTACTGTATTGAAATAGATTTAGGTGACATAGTAAGCTGAAATTTGTTATCTTTGTGTACATATATAATGTAGCATTTTTGTAAGAAGAACTCCATTTCATCATGAGGTCAACGTAATTAAAATTCCCAGGTGCCCATAAATTTAACAGTGTTGAAAGCCTTTCAAGATGTGTTATTGCTAACGTAGCTCAAAATTGCACCTACTTATTTATTACCGTTATGAATTTTTGCACAATTTTTCCATTACTTCTATAAGGCCCCACTCTCGGTGGAATATAGTTCTTCTTACAAAACGTTACACTATATGTGCGCGCAAACAAAACAACAAATTTCAGTTCACTGCGTCTCCTAAATCTATTTTAATACAGCATCATTTCATTATTCCTGTAAACAGGTATATATACAAAACTTTAAAGTTATTTACATTAGCTTAAACATCAGCGACATACAAGATTAATGTAAACAAATATACTCAGACTTTCAAAATTTCATACTCGGTTCATATTCAATTAGCCATAACTTAAGCGATTGAATGATAATAATTTACAAGTCTCAAATTTTTAATTAAAACTTGCACTGTCCAGATTTTATATCAATAATAACTTAACACTATACTTTAACTAATGGTAGACGTGGTATAATCGTATCAATATTTAATTAATCAACCGTCATCCATAAATATCATCAATAAAATAATACCACAATTTCTAATGAGCTACTACTAGCCATTATGCCTTCAAGTGGCTAAATAATTCCAAGGAGCCAAAAGTTTGCCAATGGGTGCTTATCTCCAAATTGTTATTGCTTGAAACCAAGTCATCCAAATATATTAATGTTGATAATTCTGTTGAAAATCCGCAGGATCTCGCCACATTAACATCCATTTGTTAATTCATAACAAAATGGGTGTACTCAAGGAACTTTCACGATTGCAGTCACAAGCTTTTGTTTATGGTTTGTGAATAATTAATTAATTCCTGTTCTGTCCATGGTTTAGCGTCCGTCATTTCTTTCCTACTCTTCATACATTTGATGGAAGTTATGTCAATATATAACATTCCTATCCCACGCAAAGATCATGTGCGCATGACTATTTCATTTTTTCACTGATCTGAATAAATACATTGTAAACATTTTTTACTTTGTAGTGAACTATATAATCAATTATTTGTAACTTGAAATTGGTGAGTTCCACTAACTAAACATCTGGGTTTTTCTAAGTAATTATATCATTGTGTGAATCTGCTTATGATATGGTCTGAGGTTTACTTTGTAGTATTAATTCTATTTCTGTTACTATAATATTTGGGACAATTATGGCATGGAACGTGCCTATTAATAATTCAATGGTTCTTTACTTCTTAATTTAGAAAGCTTCCTTCAACTGACACAACCACGCTAGGAAAATTTACTGTAATAACTATTATGCTTATCCTTTTTGTGGTTTTGAAATAATTTATGAACCTAAGTTACGTTCAAATATGTATTCAACAGAAATAAAATTATGCCTTTGTGGTTTTCAAGTATATTACTCTTTATAAAACTAAAAATTTATTGAAGTGTCATGCTTAATGAACACTACTATTCATATTATTTATACAAGGTATATCAATATTAGTTTGTCCATTTAAGATTAATTTTCCTCTTTTTGCAGACGGTTTCTATTTCACACGATGCCAATATATTAGACGTATTCAAGTGGAGATTAATTACAATGCTTTTAAAATGGCTCTAAATTTTCCAAAAAATTTTATTTATATACTCATCTAGAAGTAACTTTTCATGACTCCACTACTTTGCAACAAACCTAATCTGGCTGAATTGGGCCTGTGACTCTGTATGTTCCAAAGTACTGATCCACGTTCCATCCCAGTACGAATCCTTACGAAAAAGCAAAACATCGATTTCAATAGTTTTTAATATATCAGTCCAAACCCAAAACATTTTTTAATTAAAACCGAGAGCAAAGTGGTCAGTTTTGAATAATCATATACTTTATTTGAGTTTTGGTATGTTTACAAAATAACAGAGAAGGTATTTTTTAACCTCTACTTTTATTCTTTTGTTTTTCAAAAAATCACTTCATTAAAGGTCTAAGTAATTTTATATTGATATAGTTAAGGAAATTAGGAAATAAAGTAGTTTGGCAAGATTTCTTATTAATATTAAATTTATAAAAATCAAATTAATATGTGTTTGTTTTTAAATTGTCTATACTTATTTGAAGGATACATAACTGGTGCAATTCCTTTAAATTTGTTTGATTTTTTAATTTCTTTAGTGTGTATTCCTTCAAAAATTATTGCCGATTCAACTACTTATACTTTGACTATGGATGGTTTTCAAGTTGACAAAAATAATGCACTACAAGGTAGGAAATAGATCGAAAAATTATAAGTCCTATATTGGACAACAATATCTGCATAACAAAGTTAATGCTAATTACTTTAGTATGCTTTATAAATAAGCGAATATAATACATTATAATTTTGTTTTAACCACTTTTGATATTATTTGCAAAATCTGAACATTTTTGAGTTGTCAAAACCAAAAATGCACACAATTCATTTTCACAGCCATCTTTCATTTAAATCCCTTTTATTATGTGGTAGTAATAGTAAAAATAAACTGTGATTAATGTAAAAAGCTCAGTGTTCATAATATAACAATTGATTTTACTAATTGCAATAACAAATTTAAGAAAAGTACTAAATAAAACTTAGTAGCACAAATATACTTAAGAGAAGTAAGTTATACTTCATCTTCATAAATTATCTATACAGTAATAGTCACAGCATATTTATAACTAGACAGTCTAGTATTTACGTAAGTCATATTGAATGCCCCGTGGCCCCACTTTAATCATGTGCAATCATAAAAACTTTAAAAGCCGTTGTAATATAATAGCAATGATACAGCAATAGCACTTTAAAACATATGTGCATCTGCTTTGCACTTATCCACTATCGAAAATTTTTATGCTTGCACGGTGATACAAATGATGTATTTTTGATTCTTTCACAATTTTTGCTGTGGTTACCTTTAAAAAATCAATCATCATTCTTAATAAAATTGAATAATTGAACCATTATATAAATTTGTCGAAATTTCACATGTAAAAATAATATAAGTAGTAAATTATAGGATAAGATGCAAGACCTATCAATAGCTGCTTGATAAAATTCAATAAAATATGGGGAAAAAGACAAAGGTGAAGCGACGGAGTCAGTAAAAAAAAACAATACTTTACCTTCAAGTCAATACATGAGGGCCTGCAGTGTCCATGGCCAAAATTCATCAGCCATACCACAAATTACTTTTAAAATATTGTGAGACAGTTCCAAACAATTATTTGCTGTTCCCAAACTTAAAGGCAAAAAGACAAAATAAAAATGGAGTCATGAGATGATAATTGCGTACGGGTTACAAACAAAATACTTATCTAGAATCATCTGGAATGCGATTAGAACTGTACACACAGGTCATGCTAGTATTTAATAAACAAAAAAATCATTACTTGTATCAGTTCACGTCCCTACCATGTCAAACGCTAAAAAAAATCCTAATAATTAATAAAGTAAATTGAACTGGGCATTTATAATTTGATTCCTCCTTCCTAAAATTATTTTATAACTATGTTTACCTTAACATATAACATAAAAAGTGTACTGCTGTTCTGAACTTCATTTAGTTGTATTCCAAATAATGAATTAATACAGTTAATGCTAAGATATGCGCCAAAATCCTAATAGCCTATGTTTCTCTCTTAAGTTATGATATATTAAAATGTCTTTTGTCAGAAACAACATATACTGCAATGTAATATGGTATGAATTCCTTTTTGTTTTATAATAAAATATATGGGTTGTTATTCGTATTTTTATCAGAAGTACATTAAATATAACAGGTTATGGGCCCAGGTAACTCTGAAATATAAGCTGGTTGAAATAATTACAATTGATTGTTCTGTAAAGAGAAGATAAAAGTAAGGTGAAGTCATTGCACGTGTTTGGCTAATAATTGTTTAAATTACTACGGAACGTGAAATTAAAGTTAAGAATGTCGCAATCAGGAAAAGGTTATCTAATTGAACAGTTAAATGGAAACAATTATTACAATTGGAAATTCCGTATGGAAATGATATTAGCAGAAAATGCAGTATTGGAATATGTTCAGCGCGAAATAAATCTTGATCAAGCGGCGAATGATGCTGCAAGGGAAACTCTAACTCAAAAGGATGCCAAGGCGAAGTCGTTGATAGTTCAGTGTGTCAATGATAACCAGTTAGAATGTTTACGTGATAAATCATCAGCTTTTAAAATGTGGGAAACATTAAAGGAGAAATATGAACAAAAAGGGTTACCTAGTCAGTTATATCTAAAGAGAAAACTGTTGTCTATGAAACTTGGTGAAAAGCAATCGTTAGTGGCTCACATTTTAGAGTTTGAGGAAATCGTTAGGCAGTTATGGGTTGCAGGTGCAAACATCAATGAACAGGATTTAATATGTAATTTACTTCTAAGTTTGCCAAAATCATATGAAATGATTATCACAGTTATTGAAAACACTCTAAATCTTACATTTGAAATGGTAAAGAGACAAATTAATTGCAGAATACGAGAAGAGGAATTTGGGTAAGCAGAAAATAGAATCGCAAGATGGGTTGTATGCTTTTAGTTCTCAAAACAACGGTTCGTGTTTCAAATGTGGAGCGATGGGACATTTCAAAAGGGAATGTAGGAAGTTTCCAGATACTAGAAGATATAATAATCCATCTTATAAACCTTCAACTTCAAGAAACGAAAATTTTAAAAATGGCAATAGAGGTAATCAAAGATTTTTTGGAAATTTTAGAGGTCGCGGTAGAGGTAATTTTAACAATAGGGGTAACCTTAATTTACATAAGACTAACTATGTTCGTAATGATTCATGTAACGTAACGCAAGAAGTCAAGGTGAAAATAATGAGAGTAAAAGTATATGTTTTTTTGGAGAATCGGTGAATGAAAATGAAATGTGTTTAACAGGTGATTTGAATTTCTTTGTTGATTCTGGTTGTACTGACCACATGGTTAATAATAAGAGTTATTTTTCTAATTTAATGATTTTAAAGGAGCCTATAAAAATCGCAGTTGCCAAAGAAAATGATTATTTATGGGCTACAGCGATTGGTAATTTAAAGGTATTTAGTAATATTAACAACGGACAGATAGAATGTAATATTAAAAATGTTTTTTATGTTCCTCAGTTGGGCAAAAATCTTTTAAGTGTAAAGCATCTAGAAAAATCTGATATTAAAGTATTATTTGAAAATGGTCATGTAAAATTATTGGATAAAACTGGTAAATTGATATGTGTTGGTGAAAGTGAAAGTGAAAGTTTATATGAAATTAGTTTCAAAATTTATAACATTGAATCTTTAAATGTTGAATCGTCAGAAAATACTTTTATGAAATGGCATAAGCGTTTTAGCCATATAGGCTTTTCAGGACTAAAAGAATTGATAACTAAGAAAATGGTAATTGGCTTTGAAAAATGCATTAATGATCAAGGGGTAAATTTTTGTGAACCGTGCATTAAAGGAAAAATGTGTAGAAGTCCATTTAATACCAGAACAAGAAGTAGGAGAATATTAGAAATTATACATTCGGATTTGTGTGGTCCTATTACTCCTATCACATTTGATGGTTATAAATATTTTCTTACTTTCATTGATGATTATTCAAATATGTGTGTAGTGTTTTTAGTAAAATCAAAACTTGAAGTTTTCAATAAATTTAAAGAATTTGTTAATATGGCAGAGGCAAGTTTTTCACAAAAAATTTCAAAGTTAAGGTGCGATAATGGGGGAGATTATGTGTCACTGGAATTAAAAACTATTGTTTTCAACGTGGCATTATGTTGGATTATACAGTGCCATACACTCCACAACAAAACGGTAAAGCCGAGAGGAAGAATCGTAGCTTGGTAGAGAGAAGCCGTGCAATAATTGACGAAAGTGGCATACCTAAGGAATTTTGGGGGGAAGCAGTTAAAACTGTAAATTATGTTATGAATAGGGGCACGTCCACTAACTCAAAAGGTTTAACACCAGCTGAAATGTGGTTCAATAAGAAGCCAGATATTAGTAATTTAAAGGTGTTTGGTTGTTTAGCTTTTAGACATATACATCCGGAACATAAATTTGATTCAAAAGCTGAGAAATGTGTAATGATGGGGTATTCTAATACGGGTTATAGGCTATGGGATATTGATAAAAAAGGATAATCATATCGAGGGATGTGAAGTTTAATGAGAATAGTTTTTGGTTTAAAGATAGGAAAGTGCTTGAAGTCATAGAGGACAGTGATAGTGAGAATTTAGGTAAAAAGGGGAATGATGATGATGATATTGACGTTTTAGAAAACAAAAATGATAAAAAAGAGAATGAGGGAATATCGAAACCAAGGCAGAATATGCATAATGTTAGGTTACCTGTAAAGTTTAAAGATTATGAATTGTATATGGCTTTTGATGCTTGCAGTTTTGTTGAGAATGTCCCAAACAAATATGATGAAATATAGAACAGGGCTGATAAGGAAAATTGGTTAATAGCTATAAACAATGAACTGAAATCATTGCAACAAAATGAAACATGGGAAATGGTTAAGGTGGTTGATAAAAATGTCAATATCTTAGACACAAAATGGGTGTTTACCTATAAACCGTTAGAGGAAAAGAAGGAAGATCAATTTAAAGCTAGATTAGTTGTTAGAGGATTTTTTCAAGAATTAGACAAGCATATTGATGATTTATATGTACCAGTTGCAAAAATGACCACGATTAGGGCATTATTGATATTGTATAGTTTAAGTATCATTTTCTACAATTAGATATCAAGAGTGCATTCTTAAATGGAATTTTAGATGAGGATGTTTTTATATACCCACCAAAAGAGATTAATTGAGAGTCAAATATAATATTTAAATTAAAAAAAATCTTTATATGGATTAAAACAGTCTTCAAAATGTTGGAACAATAAGATAAACGAATTCCTATTGGAAATTGGATTTAAGAGGTCCGAAAATGAGTATTGTCTTTATAACAAAATATCGCCCATATGTCATATTTTCATATTAATATATGTAGATGATATTATTTCAGCAGGGGAAAACATTGACGAACTAAATAAAATAAAAGTGAAACTTAAAAATAAGTTTCAAACTAAGGATAAAAAGGAACTTAAACACTTTTTGGGATTTGAAATTAATTACGATAGGAATAATGGTATTTTGAGAATAAACCAAAACATATATAAAAATGATTTTAAAAAGGTTCTCCATGGATAAATTTAAGGGTTCAATGATACCTATTGATCCAAAACTTAAATTTGAATTCCCCACTAATGAAACTATATTAACAAAAAAACCTTTTCGCGAATTGGTGGGGTGTTTAATGTATCTTGCATTAGGAACTAGACCAGATATATGTTTTGCCACAAATTTTTTCAGTCGATTCCAAGATAAAGCTACAGATGGTATGTGGGAAAGTTTAAAAAGAATTTTAAAATATCTAAAAAATACTGAAAACGTTGGTTTAGAATACTGTAGAAATAATATAAATAATATAAATTATGTAGATGCGGATTGGGGTGGTGATACACATGATCGCAAATCCGTCACTGGATATACTTATAAAGTTTTTGGAAATGTTTCGAATTGGGCAACTAAGAAACAATCCTGTGTATCATTATCCACAACCGAAGCAGAATTGGTGGCACTTTGTACGTCTGTCTGCGACGGACTGTGATTAAGAAAATTATTTCTTGATTTAGACATTAAGTTTGAAACTATCACTTTCTTTGAAGACAATCAAGGTTGCTTAGCATTAATTAAGAACCCAACAATAATCGTAGGGTGAAACGCTTAGATCTAAAATTTAATTTTGTTTGTGAATATGTCAAAGATGGAATTGTGAAGTTAGTGTATATAAATAGTGAAAATCAGCCAGCAGACATTTTAACTAAAGGTCTTTCACAACTTATGTTTATTAAATTTAAAAATATGTTAAGTTTGAAGGATTTTAGCGAGAAGGGGTGTTAAGATATGCGCCAAAATCCTAAAAGCCTATGTTTCTCTCTTAAGCTATGATATATGAAAATAAGTCTTTTGTCAAAAACAACATATACTGCAATGTAATATGGTATGAATTCCTTTTTGTTTTATAATAAAATATATGGGTTGTTATTCGTTTTTTTATCAGAAGTATATTAAATATAATAGTTAATGCGTGTGCATGTTTTGTTCCTACCTACGTTTTGAGTCTATAATGGGGATAAAGCAACAATTGTTTTCTTGAGTGGTGTGGTAATAAAAATTAATTAAAATTAGAGGGCAAGGCTCTTCAGTTGTGCAAAAAGTAAAATCTATCACTATCCTGCTTTATTGTAAAGGTTCTTTTTTCGTTATTGTCAAGGACAATTGTTTGTCTTATTGGTAACACAAGTGTTAGACTAACACAATGAGCAAATGTCCAACGGCATTTTAAAACCACACACATACAATAAGCTACCGATTTTCTGTTTAACACTGAAAGCCAGAAAATACAACTGTACCTACGTGTGTAACAAACCATGTTTACAATGACAGGCAAAATCTAAAACTGCAACACTGGCATCAATCATACTTACAGAACTATGTATAAAACAAAAAAATCTTTTGAATATGGAGAAATGATCAAGGGAGCTATGTACAAAGTTGAAGATATTTAACTGTGAAGAAACACTGTAATGCATCACACTAAAGCCATGCATGAGAATTTGAAAAAATTACACAATAAGGACTTGGAAAAACCTATTTTCCTGGCATCCCAGTTTGATGAATCTGCAGATGCGAGTGATGTTACTAAATTATGCATTTTTGTGCATACTTTTTGAAGATGACAAAAATAAAGAGTTGCTGACATTCAAATACCTATAAGTAA
The DNA here is from genome assembly GCA_036346225.1 of Platerodrilus igneus. Lineage (NCBI taxonomy): Eukaryota > Metazoa > Arthropoda > Insecta > Coleoptera > Lycidae > Platerodrilus > Platerodrilus igneus. The sequence continues at coordinate 1,735,420 of JARFIW010001151.1, read as the reverse complement.
AGATATCTACAAGTGCCTCAAGAATTTTATTGGCAAAACTAAATTTCTTATTCTTAATTTGGTGACTACCATGACAGATGAAACTCCAGCTATGTTAAAACAAAATATTGATTTTGTAACATTGTGCAAAAATGATGATGAAATTCCAGATTTTACCAACTATCAGCACTATAGACCAGCAAGTTTTGTATTCTAAAATGCTCAACGCAGATGATAATATAAAGATTGCTTTTAAAATAATTAATATGACAAGTCAGAAGTTTGCAACGGTATTAATTTTGAGCTTTGTTTGAATAAACAAAATCTGAAAATACATGTGTTTTCTCATGCATGCAACTGTACGATGGCTGAACAAATGTACCTTTTTAAAAAAATTTCGTCAATTACTTCGCAAAATAATAAATTTCATGTTCATGATAAAAGGCAAAAATGACATCAATTTGGTTTTTCTTTGCAATATAGTTAAGAGCTAAATAAACTTAATCTAAACCTATGAACAAATGACAAAGTTTTGATTGATATGATGTTAAATAAAAAGTTCAAGTCTCAACTAAGAAGGGGCAAAAAGAATTACAAGAATACGTAAGAAGAATCTACTCACAACTCAAATCGCGACTTCTAAAATATCACTGAACAGATTGGTAATGGCATAATTGGAAAACGCATCGGCTGCAAAAACCGAAGATACAAGGTTGAATCCTGTCCAGAACCGTATAGTTCCATCTTTCAATTACTAACTCGATTTGAAATAATCATTTAGGATTTGCATAAACAGTCTACGTTATTATTTCATCTTATTATATATGAGTGCATTTGTATTGATAAATGCCATTTACTTTAGCTAAAAGATTCTACATAAATGAATAAATAAAATCTAGTTTTATGATAATGACATTAAATTCGAGAAAATCATTTGTGATTTACATTTAGTAGATAGCAATTTCCTCAAAACTTTCAACTATATAACTGCAATTCATGCACAATAGTTTAAGTCACCAAGACAAATTAGTTTTGTATGAATACAAAGCATTTTGTTAGAAGTTGGAGAATGAATCCAGTTTTGCGTATAATATAAAACACATTATTATGTGTGGTGTTAATGATATATTGCATTGAGAACTAAGAAATGAATCGATAGTTTAGTTGTATCACTGCGACACAAAATAGCTATAGCTACTCAACTTTTATATGCATAGTCACAACAAAAAAGAAATAGTTCTTGATTAGTTAAGCTACATATTGGAAGTATATTAAATTCTGAAAAAATTCCTTTTCTCAAACTAATACTTTCCCATGTAAACTGCATTCAAGTTCAATCAAATGTAATATCGTTTACTGCTAACAACAAGACACATCATATTGTACATAAAACAAGCTGGAACATAAGCCAAAACTGATCATCAAACAAAGAATTGTACCAACATGTAAAGGTATAGAACAATTTATATAGGTTTCCCCATACAAGATTTATATAATAATTCACCTGGCTTTAAATAGTATTAAATTTGTATGTTAAAAAACATTCCATTCATTAGTCAAACAATAAATTACTAATTGAGGTATGTACTTTGTACACAATATAAGGTAACCACAATATTCAAGAAAACTTAATTCCTTTTTAAACACTATTCTTATTGATTATTAAAATAAGTCTTCAATTGTGAAAGATGCATAAAACACATTTGCAAAATATTATGGTGGCAAATGATGTTGGGAACCATTGGGGCTACATTCTCATAGAATTGCACAACACCTACAGTACCGCTGACGTGAACCACCAGCAGATGGAGGTGGTGTTACAGGTGCAAAATAAGCATGCACTTTAATATTTGGTAGATGGCTCTATATAAAATTAAAATTAAGTATATAGATAAAGAAAATTATTACTTACCCTTAATCGCCTAATACCAACTCTTGTGATAACTTGGCAATCATACAGTTCTACACGTTGGAGATTATGGCATGATGTTAAATGCTCGAGAGATGTGTCAGTAATTAGTGGACAATTATCTAATTCAAGCACCATTAAGTTTTCAGCAGCACAAGGTGACATCGACAAATGTCTAATTCCCTCATCCGTAATTAATTCACAGTGCGACAAAGTCTAGAACTATTTATTAAAATAAATAAGTGAATGGAATTATATACCAGATATTCAATTCTAGGGCAACCCATTGATAAATGAATTAAGGTGGAATCTGTTATTAATATGCATTCATCTAAATCCATTTTCTCCAAATATCGACAACTCTATATTATTCTAAAGTTAATTTTGATAGTGACAGACAAATAAATATTATTTACCTTTGCTAGAGCTTGAAACCCAGCATCTGTAAAATGAGAACATCTTGCAACTTCTAATGTTGACAAAAATGGACACTGTTGAGCTAATGCAATTAAAGCTGTGTCTGTCAATTCTGAACATCCAGAAAGACACAAATAGTGTAGTTTGTTACACTTCTCGGCTAATGCTTGAACTGCTTCATCTCTAATAGTCTAAACATAAAGTTTAGTTTACTAAAAAGTATATATGTTAAGGTAACATTTTAATAAATTGATAATTGCTTTAAATTATAAATTAAATCTTGCATGCTATCAATCATGAATTTTTACATCAGAAAAGTGATGCTAAATCAAATGGAAGAACATGGTTGATGACTTTAAAAGATTTAAACATAATTACACCTGCTTTTAACTATCCTGGATTAAAAACAAATGTGACATTCCACATACATGAAGAAATTCAATAAATTTCAAAAAATGCAATACGAAAGTTTAATTCTCAAATTTTTTCACATTCTAAAATGATATTTCACTACATACACGATGATTCACAACTTCATAAAATATTTTGACTAATGCGTAAAAAAGGGACGTCGATTGATATTTATGTATAAAGAAATATTTCTTAAAAATAACGACTCAAAATTTAAACTAATGTTTTTAAAAATGTCTATACATGTACGTGTAAAGTAAAGAGGCGACATCCACAGAATCGACTTTATTTTTTCTAATCTGCAGGTCACTTTGTCCAATGAAGTTGTAAATCACCCACTTTAAACTGATGATTAAAAAGGAGAGTAGAGTAAGTTTTATGCAAAAAACACGATTTCTTAAACATTAAGAGCTTTTAACAAATGTTTATCAGATACGTGTACGTATGTACTTAAATTAGGGTAGGTACTAATCAATTCTTCGTACAAAAGGCATTTAAAATGCCTTCCATTTTGATAAATACACAAACACGCTCTACTGTGCCAGGTTTGTAGAATATCATTACATTGATGTAACTGCCTTGTATTATCAATGTTTGCATTAATGTGGTACACTTTATCTTTAAAAATACCCAACAAAATAAACAAAATAAATCCTTACCCTGTTAATACCGCTAATTTTAAATAACCACAAAAGAAAAGCTTACACAGCATTTTGCAGAAACATTTCAAATGAGGATTAAGATAACAAAATAGTAACGGCTGCTGTTTAAGAATAATAAAGTTAGACTAATGACATGCTTTAATACATAGATGATGTAATAAATATAACTCCACTCCTCTTTTAAAACTGTAGTTGAAGTAGGTATTTCCACAAAGTTCAGAATCTTATGTGTGATTCACAACTTGATTGATTACAGTGACCTGCTGATTAGAAAAAATAAAGTTGGTTCCCTGCAAATATACATACAGACATTTTCAAAAACATCCATTTAAATGTTGTCATTATTTTTTAAGAAATAATTTTTTATGCGTAAATATCAATCTATATCCCTTTCTTAAGCATCAGGTAAAATAATTCTATGAAGCTGTAAATTATCTTGTATGAGTGTTACAAAATTTAACTTTTTTGCTCTTGTTTGCCTGACACAATATATAAAAGTCAAATATGTTTAGAATGATCTTGCGTTTGATACCTGAGTTTCATTTTACCTTTTTATTTTATTCTGAGAATATAAACATGTTCATATATTTAATAACATTCAAAACTAGCTTGGAGTTTTATTCATTGTAGCAGGTCCGCCTCTTAGTGTTTAGATATTAAAGTTTACGTGTCCTCCCACATACACTCAGAAGTGGTGGTGTGTGGAAGAAACATAAGGAGGGAAAGGTGTCACTTGACAGAAAAAGCTAGTAGAAACAGGAGTGGTTAATAAAAAAAAATAAGTTATTAATAACAAAAGTAGTGTGTTTTAGATTATTGTGGCTGTCCTGTATGACTATGTATACTACTCCCAAATAAAGACAAAAACTGAAGAAATCCTATTACAAGATAACCAGCTGGTGGTTACATACATGGCTAATCCAGAAAACCCCCGCCATACTCGAAGACGCCAACTGACGAGTGTCAATTGAGGTCAAGGTGGCTCTATAAAGTGCAGACTCCTCAAGGAATCAGTGTACTACCTGCAATTGTTGGAACACCAAGTTCACAAAAATCCCAAGTGTTATTAGTTCTTAGTGAAACTGATAAAACATATAATATTAAATTTCACCCTAAACTTAATGTGATAGGGTCACAAGTTTTTTACTATTCTATTTTTTCGTAATAAATCAATTTGTTTGCGACAGCAGAATATTTGTTCGGAGAAAAAGAAAATATAATTATGGAATTTGGATAAACATATGTTTATTTTATTTGTATTGCTAATTTTGTTATTTCCTATAATTAAGAAGTAGGATGGGATATATTTATACATATATTGCTATGGACTGAAGTGGCCTTGACATTGGGCGTCAATAAAAAATGAATGATATAAATTTTGTCCGTTATCTAATTATTTCTGGGTAGCTCTCTTCAAAAGAAAACTACTAGAATCAGACATCAGATTTATAATGATACAGAATATTCTTTTACAAATTATCCTTCAAATGCTAATTACTACATTCGCAACAGTTTTTCTCTAACAAACAATATCTTACATATAACATCTAAGAAAAACAACGTTCTCTCAACACAAAACTTAAAAATTAAACACTGCCAAAACAGCTTTGTCTTACGAACAAAATCTTAAATCCAACATCAGATAATACAACTTCTGAATAATTACTTGCATATACTAAAAATAGAGCAAAAAATATTTCACTTCTATAATTAGGATGAACACTCATAAATCTTAATCTCTTTATTGTCATTTACAAATAACTCCCTAATAAAATCTTATTATGTACAAAATTAATCAAGAATAGTCGGATAATTCAATATCCACCCTCTTCAAAATCGGATTTAAACATATCTAAACAGTTGGGTTTAATTATTGCTTTTTATACTGGCAAAACCTCACGGAAGGCTGCCACTCTCTCTTTAATCAAATTATCGACTTCTACCCTCACACAAAGGACTTAGATATTGATCTCGCTGACAACAAAAATCGAGAATTAATAGAAAATAATTTTTACGAAATTATAGCAAAAATTCTAAAAAAGTTCAAACTCTGAAGGCTTCTCAAGCATCTTCTCGTAATAATAGTTCTACAAATTTAAGTAGTCATAATAGAAGTATGAAACTTCCTCAAATTTCCATTCAGTCATTTTGTGAGGGGCTACCAAAAATAGATTTTATCATTTTATCAATTATACCCTCGTTAATAAGAGAAAAGTATCAGTTGATTTGATATTCAGAACTACCTCAAGTCGTATTTAAGAGCAGAACTCTTGACTTTGTACCAATTTTGTGAGGTCGAAGAACTACCCCCAATTTCCAAATTAACTATAGACGAAGAATTTGCAGAACAAAATTTCCTTCATATGCACAAGCGCCTTGAAAATCGCAGATTCCCAGTAAATTTTCCACTAAAGACTCCAGCTGAAAATATGAAGCTAGTGAATTCTTTTCACATTGCAAAAAGCTATTCCCAGGTTTTGGAAAAAAAGTTGCACTCCAATGTAGATCTTTTTCGTGACTACAAGGCATTTATTGATGAGTATGTGACATTCAATCATGCTAAATACATTCCACATATATAATAGAAAATCCTAATTTGTAATAAAAAAATTTCCTACCTCATCACTGTGTTATAAGAGAGAACCATGACACAACTAAACTTTGTGTCGTTTATGACGCTTCTAGTAAAACTTAAAATGGCCTCGCTCTTAATTATATAACTCTCAAGGGCTACCAAGTACAGACAGAACTCTATGATATACTGTGTCAATTTTGTCAGAATCCTTATGTGATGATTGCCAACATTAAAAAAATGTACCAGAAAATTAGAGCAAATCCGGAACAAAATTTGCTTCAAAACATTCTTTGGCATAACCGGACAATTACAATGTATCGAACTTTTAACAGTAACATATGGCACTAACTGTGCACCATTCCTTGCTACGTGTTGTTTACAACAGCTAACAAAAACATTATTACGATCAACCCTCCACAATAAACCCACGGGCAAGTAACTCATGTTATAAACCACTTATCCTGACATTTTAAATGGAAGTCGACATCCTTCTCAGGAGAGGTTATCTGCTTAACGATACGATAAGGATAAGCGTAAAAGGGTAGGAACACAAACGAATCACTCACAACAGCACTACCCGGCAGAAGGTATGGTAATCATTACACCACGGAAGTCGGTATGGTAATTCTCGAACTAGGCGGTGTTTCTCACCTTAAACGTCTCTCCCCTCCAATTGAAATTTACTCATTTCCGTTTGCGTTCATGGGAAAATAAACTTCTTTCTCACAACCAAAGCCTTATGTCAGCACTTACGATCGCTAAAATAAGCGAATGATGTCAAGGCCCATGTGAACACTAATAATCCAGTGTTTTCACAGTGTCAACCAAAATTGCAGTATTCAGCGGGGATTTTTCCATGCCGAAGTCAAAAAAAGTGCCTAAATGTAAATTAATAAACCCATACTTTGTAGCTTTACACAGTAAGGCATAACAACGTCTGAAGAAGACTTCGATTGCTGCAGATGCCTTGCTCCATCAAACTTATACAGATGATGTGCTGTATGAATGCAAAACAGTTGATGCCTTGGAAATTCATATCACGAATTAAAACACTTTCACAGCTCTGCTGGACTCCAACTACATAAAAGTAATTCAAATTCCGTCCATTTCCATGACAAATTTTGTCAAAACAAAATTCCATAAATCATGACATTTCAATGGAAAATGCCCCTAACAAGGTATTGGCATTGTTGTGGAATAATACTATGGACAGGTTTTCATTTTCCGTTCCTCCATTGCTAAATAGGAACTCTGTTTCCAAAGAAAAGCACTATCCACCATCACTGAAATATTCGACCTATTAGGTATTATTGACCCAATCATTGTTCCCGGCAAGATATTTTACAAAAATTGTAGATTGTACAACTTTTAGTCAATGGCTACAACTTTCTAAATTCCTTGAGATGCTTAAATACACTTAAAATTCCACATCGTTTGTTCCCAAATAGAACCATTGTCCACCTTTAACTCTATGATTTCGCTGATAGTAGCACAAAAACGTTTGCTGCATGCATTTATTTTCGAATTTGTTGTTCAGGTAACTTTGTTGTTTGTAATTTAGTCACATCAAATTTCCAATTAGCTCCGGTCAAGCAAGTTACACTTCAACGATTATAACCGAGTGCTATGGTACTATTAGCAAATCTTATCCAAAATATAACTGACATTTTTCAGAGCAAGTTGTCCTACTCATGTGTGCATTTGTGGACCTATTCTCAAATTACATTATGTTGGATAAAGGCACATTCTTCATGCTGGTCCACCTACGTTGCAAACCACGTATCACAAATACAACAGTCAACTTCGCAGTGGCAATGGAATTATGTATGTTTTGCAGAAAATCTTGCGGATGTCCTATCACGCGGAGTGCTGGTCGTGGATTTAATTAAATCTGGCCCATCTTTCCTTTCCAACTCCACATTAGAATTACTTGATGTGAATTTTCAAATTCCCGAACAAAGAAAAGTGGCACTTCATCTAGGTTCCAATGAATCTTGCTAAAGGGTGACTTCTGGCACAATTGTTTCGCAAACTTTACACAATTTAATAGATCACTCGTCTCAAAAGCATATATTTTTTTACTTGTTGCAAATACCAGAAATCCGCCACAAAAAATAGTTGGTTTTTTAACTGCGCCTGAAAAGGAATCTGCACTATACATAATTTTGAAGCAAGTTCAACAATTACATCTCCCAAAAGAAATATCTGAACTCATGAAGCTGAGCACACTATCGAATACAAACATGCTCCGACTAAGTCCGTTCCTCAATAATGCAGGTATTCTTTGTTTTAGAGGTCACCTGCAATATGCTGACATACCTAGGGCTCAAAAACATCCTATCCAACTGCCTTGCAACTATCACGTAGCTCTTATGTTTTCTGCTCGTGAAGAGCACAAACGTCTGTGGCATGCAGGAGCTGAAGCTGTTCTTTTTTTACTTGTCATTAAACAGACTCATACAAATTAATCAAGTTATTCATAACTGTAGTCCCTGCTTCAAAATGCAGCACGACCTTCCCTATCAAATTGTGTCAGACTTACCCACAGACAGTGTATTCATTAGTAGGACGTACACAAACATAAGTGTCGAACATGGAGAACCTTTCCTAATAAAATCTTACCCCCTTTGGAAGGCTCCTATGGTAAGTGGGAATCTTTGTATGTATGGTCACCAAGGTGGTATATATACATCTTGTTCCATCCACATTCACTGAAACATTTTTGCTCACATCGAAGCGTTTCATTGCAAGAAGGGGTAATACCAAAACCATTTACAACAGTAGTGCTACAAACTTCCTTCTTGGGGGGGACCAATTAAAAGAATTATGTAAATTTTCACGAATTGAATTATAGCATTTGCCGCTGAGACAAATATAGAATAAAATTTTATTCCACCAAATAGTACCCATGGGGGGGGGGTCAAAAGCACTTTATGCGGTATCTGGTGATCCATCAGACCTCAGGTGCTTTGACACCACATCTCCAGAAAATATACTTGCATTCTAGCAACAGTGCTCCAAAATCCAGTAGCATTTTTTGAAACAAAGGTCTTTCGAGGAATTGAACAGGCTTCAACAATGACCAAAATGATTAGTCCCTTCCAAAAATCTTCAAATTAACTGTTTAGTTCTTTAAAGGATAATATCCCCCCCCCCCTTGAAATAGCCGCGAGCCAGAATTTTTGCTACTATAAGGTTCTATGATGTAGTTATTTTAAATGATTGTGTATTTTGATTGAAATTAAATACTTCGGGGAGATTTGCTTCAACTTAATTTTAGTCTGTAATAAAATTTCTTACTCCACTCTTTATTCCATTTAAAAATCTTTGGTCGAGGTTATAAATAGTCATCCCACCATTAGCAGGTATAGGGACTCTTACATCAGTTTGCAAATTTTGTACATGCTTCAATTCGTGTTATTCCTTTGAGTCATGCTCTGGTAAAATATGTTTTCTTAAAGCTCTTTCCAAAAACTTTATGCTAATAAGTAGTGAAGCATGGTTGCACATATTTACGTGCAGATTTAATACAATATTGAATTGTAAACTAGGTATTTATAAAATAAGAAGTCTGTGTGGACTCACAAAGCATAATTGAATTAATTCCAATTGCAACTACTATATGTTACATTACAATGAAGTTAGGTATAAGAATTTAAAGATCCTTCAGTCGTCTGTAAATTATGGTTTACATATATGTTTTGGTTCATTATAAAATTGTGATTAAATGGTAAAGTGTGGTTAATTTATTTCCGGCTTTGCAACAAGGTTACCAAGTCCATATTGAAGGTTTAAAATAACATTAAGCAGGTACTGCTTCTTCACAAGGGATGAAAACGACAAAATTCCCATTACTTTTCATTAATGAAATCACATGCTAAAGTCCAATTTAGTTAACATTGTATCAACCTGTTTGTGATTCATCCTCATTGAGGCTCAAAAGTGATTGTTACACGAACAAAATATAGTAAGTACAGCTTTAAGCGACCCATATGGTGTGCCTTTGTGTCATTGTTACCTATCATTGCAGATTCACAGGCAACAATTGGCATAATCTTGATCCAACTCAACTGTCCATATCCATACTTATAAGTTAATAATACAATTATAATAGAAGTTACCGAGTATGATTAATAAAAAAGAAAATATCATTTTGTGGCAAAGATCTCAAAAATAAAAATTACTAAGTGCTAAGCAATAATGTAATGTAATAATCATGCGAAAATTGTTTCTATCAGTGATTTGTCTGACAAATCAATCGACTAATTCAATTAAAAAAATCGGTCCGCACTTTCTTATGATTCTAAGTCTAATAGCTTAAAACTAAAACCTGATTTCAGTGAAGGAGTATTTAATTACAATCAAAACAACATTTATATAAGCTTTTAATGATGAATTTGGTTAATTGAAAAGTAAAAATCTATTTCCAAAATATTGTTATTGAATTTAGTTAAAATTTGTTTTCTAGCAAGAATGTGGATGATATGGTACAATCATTCACTACATTCACAATCAAAAAGAACTGCTGAATCAAAACATCATGAATAAGATCACTGTGACATTTAACTGAACCAATCATTCTAACGGAAATGTTAAGAAACGGTCATGAAATCAACCACAATGGTAGGAAATACTCCAAACTAGTGTGTAATTTAACATACCACCAAAGTCCCTTAATTCTAAAGAAAAAGATCAGTAAGTGAGAATTGTCTATCAACATTGCAGATCCCCAGAAAATCTGTCACGTATACTTCTAAGAGAATAATCCAAAAGTGTGCTGTCAAAAACAAGAAGGCGGCTCCGTGGCGTAGTGGTATGTGTGTGACTACTACGCCCAAGGTCCCGGGTTCGAATCCCGACACGGTCCGCTTGAAAAATGTTAGGCGAGCATTTTTCACAAAAATACACCCTCGTTCGGATGAGAGGTAAAATGGAGGTCCCATGTGTGAGTGTTGTCACGCACGTTAAAGATCCCTACCTTGCTTGGAACAGCAAGGGTTCGGCAAAATTCAAAATTTTCTAGGTAAAAAAAACTCGCTTTCTGGCCAATGTAGTACCTTCGGGTGGAGCATTGGAAAAAATCAAATGTAGTGTGTCAAAAACAAGAATGGGACAAATTATAGAAATTAAAGAGACTAAGTGATAGAGCGGCGGTCAGTGGAAAAGAAATTGCCGAACTTACGGCTAGCTGCTAGTGGTGGAGTGGCATAGGTAAAATATGCAAGAAATAAGAGTTGGTAAAAAAATACGTCACAGAATAAAAGACAGACTTTGCGACACTGCGAAGCAATAAGGCCGTATCTAATCACCAAGGTAGAAGCAAAAGAGAGAGAAAGAAAGAAAACCAAATCGTTAATAAATAGAAAATATATAAAAAACGTGAAACTGTTAGTAAATCAAAGGGTTTTACAATATTTAATAAAGAAAATGAGTTTTCACTCTAATAACAAATATTTAACTGTAAGTGTTTCCAAGCAAAGTTTGTAACATAAGAAAAAATTGGCAAAGTTAACCGGCACCATCTACTAATTGACCCACGTGTACTAGCAATAATTTAGTAAAAGAAAATTGATTTCTAATTTGTACGGATTTTGCAAAGCACTTCCCACAGTCCAGGCGCTCCTATGTTTCCGGGTGGGTATTACACAAAATCCCAGTTCAAAGACAGTAGTACAGCGCATACATTATTGCTGAAAATTTTAAGAAAAAGTCACACTTAGAATGTTACTAAATCTACTATGAACTACTTAAAAATTAATAACGTATGCAAACACATACAAAAGTTAACAAAGGCCACTAAACCTACTTCTCTTTGTTATAATAAAGGGATTGAAAATTGCTAATATGATATTTATATAGTTATGAACTATCCTCTAGTTGAGCAACAATCAATGTTTAATACAGGACTGCTCATCCTAGTATTTCCAGTGTAGTAATCCAGAAACAACATACAAGTAACAGGAACAAATAACAGTAAGTATGTCCCAATACAATAACCATAAGGATAATAAATACGGAGGAAAAAAACGGCTGCTTATAATGTAGGTCGTACAATTCAAAAATACAGCAAACTGTTGTTGGAGAATTTAGTAAGGTAAGTCTTCTCTTACCATCAATCGCTCGTAGAACCAAAATTGTTGATGTAAAGAAATCGGAAGGAGCTATTTACTTTAAAGTTATCAATATCATACAAATTTGATAATGCCAAAATCATTAAGACAGTCGATATATCTTTTGTTTTCAACCAGCAACCAGGTCATTGTAGAATAAAGTAATACAATTTTCCGACTACATAACGTTTTACATAACCTCAGTTAGTTAAAATATCACAAGGTTCGGAAATAATTAATATCTGACAAAAGTGAACGTTAAAAATCCCTCTGTTGATTTCGGTTACATTACAATACAAATTTGACATATGATGAATCTAGATATTTATAAAACAGCAAAGAATGTCAATTTCTATTTTTAATTTTCTAATTTTTACATTGCATAAAAAATTATAGGCTAAACAAGTTTTCTGTATTTTATTGAAAGTTGGGAATTATTTCCATTAATGAAGTTTTAAGCACCATAATATGCATGCAATTGTATTTTGGCCTCTGATTTCGATTTTCCTTTTATAATTTGCAAAAGCAATGCACAGGAAAAATTCTAAATCATGCAAGTAAAATAGACTTTGTATTATTGTCAATTGATTATTTTTATACATCTTAAAATTTTAGCAATTTAAAATTAGATTTTGGCAATAAGCGCTTTTTTCTAAACATTTTCATATGCCAAACATTACAATTCATTGTATGTTTTAATCACAATCTACTTTAGCAGAACATCTAGAAAATATTCAATATTGATACGCGTGTTTACTAATAAATTCTGAATGTAAAATTAATTAATCAGGAGTGTGTAAATGAATGGAAGTATTATCTTTCAAGCGATGTAATATAGAAATGTTTGATATTTTCATATAGGAATGATGATGTCGCAGATTTATAAGTCCTACTACTGTTCATGTATTAAATTAATAACATTGTCTTTCACCAAATTTCAATTATTTAAAATTTCTAACTTCTTTTTCTGATGCTACTTTGAAGCATGCTAGGAAGTGTTGTTTTGACTGGAGTTGAAGCTATGGCAAATGTACTTTAACATTGTAATCTGAAAATGTAATATGGAAAAATAATGTTGTTTCTTAAGAAATTTGAAGAAATTTATTACAATTAATTTAATTACATCAAATTTTTCTATAGCTTTTAGCAATTTGAATAAATTTTTAATTACTTTTTTATAAATATCATTATTGTTTAATAATTTTAACATTTGAATATGCATTTTTTGTTCACTCATGATTGTAACTTTTACTAGTAATCCTTGAATATTTAATGTGCTAAAAACTAACATTTTTTATAATTTCTAAGTATATATATATATTTATCCATGATATGCTTTTCTAGTATGGATTTGGTTTGCCACATTAAAATTTACATTAATTTAATTTGTTTCGTAAAAGATTTACTTGAAACCTAAAGAAATTTATTATTTATACAATAGCATTTTAATTGTGTATTTTTCATTCACCAGTCTGGGACAGGAAGTAGAATAGTCCTTGGGATCCGCCTATACTTAGAGGCAAGTAGCCAAGCAACTATCCTTTCCTCGTCCCTAATATCCCTTGAAAGTTTACTTATTATTTTCAGTGAAAGACAACGAAAAACCACCATCAATTAATTTTTCCACAAAACGTACTTCTAAAAAGAATGCAAAATAAAAACAAACATGTATCTGATTTTTAACATGAATACACCCACAGCTAAATGGACAAAGTCTCTCATTCACGCTCTACTTCAGTAGGTCATTCATATTCCGATTCTGAAAAGAGAAAAAAGTCACTGGAGAAGATACAGAAGAGAGAAAAAGAAGCCATCGAAAAGGAAGAATAGTCTACAAATTGGGGTATGGAAGTTAGAAGTCCCTTTAGGGTAGGAAAACTGCAAAATTTAACAACTCAATTAAAATTAGATGTGATACGGTTTAGTAAAGTTGGGTCGGCCGAAAGGGACTTTTGGTCAGGAGTATTTAAGATTATCTGCTCAGGCCCAGGTAATGGTCATGCGGGTGTGAGTTTGATTATTGAGAGAAAGCAAGAAAAGACAAAATTTCTACAGCCTATTGAAAGTCAGATTTGATTTTAAATGTTCAAGTATACATTCCCACATCAAACCATGAGAATAACGTAATTGAAAAAATGTATAATCAAATTCAATAAGTTAGTCAGGATGTTAATTAAAAAAAAGGGGAATAGTAAGTGTCATATTGTAGGATAAAGCTTAAGATCAGCTGAACAGATAAAATAAATGATAGGATTCTAGAAATAGTTCGAGGAATTAGAAGTATTATGAGTGTAATTAAAAGATGTGATTTTAAGGCAAGAGGGAATGGTTACGTCAATAATAGATGACAGAGCAGAAAGCAAAGTAGGTAGGTAAAGGCAAAAACTCAAGTATATAAAGCTAATTAAAAAAGTTGCAGGTACAAATAGTTACAGGATACTGAAAGAGTTAGTGCAAAATAAGAAAAGTCGAGAGCTGTGTAATAGTAACTTCAAGGATGTGATTAAGAGAGGAAATAATTTTGATCTGCATATTATTGTTGTACTTTTTATTCTACTTCTTATCTTTTACTTTTGTTTAAAAAAATTTTATGCAATTTATAATTCATTTTTGTTAAGCTTTGAAAGTTTAAGTGTGAAAAAGCAAATTAATCTATTTTTATAGATTTCCGTTCTCGCTCCTAAAATTTTTTCGAATTTTGCAAATTTTGAAATGTTGAATTGGGAAAATGGGATCGGTATTCCTCACTTGGTCATAATATTCTCCAAAGCCATAACATTAATGGTCTATAATTTAACCACATAACATAAATAATTATAAACCTCAACACTACAATTTTTGTAATTGTATACATAGCAATAGCTGTAAAATAATTACAAAACTTTTCATGAATGACAGCACATTCATGGAAGATAAAAATACTTACACTGCATCCAAACAGATTTACTTTTTCCAGGTGTTCACAGTATCTCGCTAAACATATAACTGCTCTTGATGTGATCTGTCTACAACCTTTGGAAATAAAACTCTTAAGCTTAGGACACCCTCTAGCCAATGCTTCCACGCCATTTTCACTAAAATTGCCACACCAACTAATATTTATATGTGATAACTGTGAACAACCATCACTTAAAGCTTTCAGCGATAAGTCTGAAATTGCACCACAACTATCTAAATTTAACTTTTGTAGTTTTGAACAATGTTTTGCCAATGATTGACATGTAACGTCCGTAATTTTTTTGCAGTCATTCAAATTTAAGTCTTCTACATTCGGGCATAATTGAGCTAAAGTTTTCATTGAGCCATCGGCGATTGATTGGCATCCTCGTAATGACAGTTGCCTTAAAAATCCACCACATCTTCTAGATATGTTTTCTATGATTGGACCCTAGTAATATAGACATATACTATTAATCAAACATGATAAAAAGTATGAGAAAAGCACTTACTTCTACATCTCTTTGAAAGTTAAATAAATCTATTCTTTGCCAATTAGATCCATCTAATGCTAAAACATTCCATGATTTTGAAACTTGAGCACATCGACATAATGACACGACATCAAGATATGAAAATATACGTAAGATGAGTTCTTTTGGTAACTTTTTGTTGATTGGAGCTTCATCATCAGCAAACACTTTTGCTAACTACAAAACCATAAATCAAACTCAAATTTTTATGTAATTTAATAAAGCTAAAAATTGTTAAGTTGCATAACAAACAGTTATTCAAAAATAATTCTCACTGCATAGCACCACCACATGTAAGGCAAACATTTGCAAATTCATCATGACACAATTTTTTTATTTGCAGTTGAAATTATGAAAGCTGTTATCAATTAGCAAAAATGAATTTTTTTATCAGAAACCATACTAAAAAGCCATCACTAACTCCTTTTGCTATACAAATATAAGAAAAACTGGACAACAAATAAAAAGCATGAAACAAGCTGATTTTATTAAGTTTCAGAATGTTAAACTTCAAGCTAACTTTATTTCTTACTACTCATTTCTAAAATTAACCATTAAGAGGTATAGTACACCTAAAATCAAAGCATAACACATTTTATTCATTTAATTTAACAACATAAATTCAAATATAAAATAAGCATTAAAAGCTTCATGTCCTGCAATGAAAATTATATGCCAAGTTTTTTAATACCATTAATTATTGGGTTTTTGTTCAGGAAATCATTATAAATTATAAGTAAACGACCAATTAAAGGCATTCTTTACAACGAAAACCTTTGATTACGTTTAGCATCATTAACAATTGTTTGGTATTTCTGTCAATCATTCCTGACAAAGTCAAATTTAGTAATATACGAGATATATACAGGCAACAATGTTAAAATTCACGGCCAAGTATAACTAGTTGCTAATCAGAAGATGAAGATAGATGAATTTATAGTTAAGTTACCTATTATGGTAGCTCAACTGTAAAGTTGAGAGAATCTTTGAATACTAATTAAAAGCCTACACCTTCAAGTTCAGTCCATAAGCTTATGCATTCATCTTCCAATTCCAGTAATTTAGTTAATCTAAAATAATAACAATCAGGGAGTGTTAGGACTATCAACATTTTAAGACTGACCTGGTTTTCTTGAAAAATTATACAACATAGCAGGAATCTTTATTTTTGAGTTCAGTAATGGCTCAGATAAACTCAGATAAACTATTGGCATAACATACATATACATATTTGTTTAAGTATCAACTCAATATAAGGTTGTTTTTTTTTAATTTTCTAAAGGCAACCTCTCTACTTAAACAATGAATAAAAATTCATAAGCCTACAGATAGTTTACCTATCACAGTCTAGATAATTATTAAATGATATACTTACAGTGTATGAAAAAATCGTAGTTTCTATACTAGAAAGTTCGTTGTCATCGTTTTTACTGCCATTGCCTTCCTTTGTAGAACAAAGAATTTTGTCTATTGTTTCATAAAAAGTCAAATGTTCATAAGAAACACTAGTTTCGTAATTTGAACAGACAATACACTTAATCTTTATCTACTACATCAAATTTTGATTGATAGGGTGTACAATTGTAACATTTGAAGACAAAAAGGCACTCGTGTTTCTATTAACAGACAACAATAGATATTCAGATGCATAATATAGCATTAAGTAAAATAGAACACAACAAACCAAAACCACTGAAGTAATGTTGATGCCTTCAGTGTTTTTGGTTTGTTGTGTTCTATTTTAATTAACGCTATATTATGCATCTGAATATCCATTATCGTCTGTTAATAGAAACATAAGTGCCTTTTTGTCTTCAAATGTTACAATTGTACACCCTATGAATCAAAATCCGATATAGTAGATAAAGACTAAGTGTATTGTCTGATCAAATTACGAAACTAGTGTTTTTTATGAACATTTGACTTTTTGTGAAACAATAGACAAACTTCCTTGTTCTACAAATGAAGGCAATGGCAGTAAAAACGATGACAAAAAATTTTTTAGTATAGAAACTACGATTTTTTTATACATTGTAAGTATATCATTTAATAATTATCTAGACTGTGATAGACTAAACTATCTTTAGGCTTATGAATTTTTATTCATTGTTTATGTAGAAAGGTTGCCTTTAGAAAATAAAAAAAAAATAGAAAACTTTCTTAGATTGGGTTGATACTTAAACAAGTACATTATATGTATATGTATGTTATGCCAATAAAGTATATGGGTATGTATGTATATGCGTCTTCATAGTTTATCTAAGTCATTACTGAACTCAAAAATAAAGATTCCTGCTACTTTGTATAATTTTTCGAAAAAACCAGGTCAGTCTTAAAATTTTGATAGTCCAAACACTACTTGATTATTATTATTTTAGATTAACTAAATTACTGGAATTGGAAGATACACATTAGACTTATTGCTATCTGTGTTAAAACATCAAATGCAGTTTCTAGTATAATTTACAGAAAAAGACCACATTTTTAAGTGATATTTTCAGACAGCACTGTACAAGACATATTGGACAGGTTTGCTTTTTGCTTGATATAGATCACATCTATCAAAAAGTACGATTGTGTACATTGGCATAAATTTGAAAAAGACAGACGTTCAAATACGTGAAAATGCAGTCGCATGATTGTGCATATTTTATTAATAGCTTAAATGAAAAACACAAACACCGAGAAATTGCAGTGTGTAATTTCCCTTAAAGGAGTACAAAAATTGCTGAAGAAATGGAAATTCAACAAAGAACTTCAAAATTTCTCGTGAAAAAATAAGTACCATTGCTATGGAATGCAGACTTAAAATTTTTTCTGAAGATTATCAAAAGCATATGGAATTTTGTGAAGAGACGATGAATGGACTAATAATAATGAAAGCTTGCTGAAAATATTTTATTTATTATCGAGTCTTCTTTTAACATACATGGTTATTCCACCGCTGCTGCTTACTCACGAAAAACACATTACTACTACCTAAAGGACATAATACCCATAAAAACTCAGTGTATGGATTGAAATTTTGGATAATTCCATAATTGACTCACTTTTTTATTAATGGAAACATGAATGCCGATAAACATTTATAACATAAAAAACAGATAATTCCAACTGCTCAATGCCTATATAAATTTTGATGTTTGGTACCAGCAAGGGGACTATTCTGTACCTAATACAAGACGATTCTAAGTTTTTAGAGCTGAATTTCCTAATTGTATAATTAGAAAAAGAGGTACTACGTTTTTAAGAATAATGGCATCCTCTGGGGTAAAAGATTCGGGAGTTATAATAGTCCCCAGGACGTGATCGGCAAGTTTAAAAAGAAAACTGGGAGCAATTTGCAAGTTGGGACGTGGAATGTTAGAAGCATGAAGCAAATAGGTAAGCTAAAGAATTTGAAAATTGAAATAGATATGTTAGCATTAGACATAATAGAGATTTGCAAAGTTCATTGGCCAAAGGCAGGAAATTTTTGAAGCGAAGACTTTAGAGTACATCATACAGGATAGTAAAAAGGACATGCATATGTGGGAATAGTTATGTGGAAACAGATAGGACATTGTGCAGAAAACTACTTACAAACAATGAAAGAGTAATCATGATTAGATTAGAAACTAAACCAGTAAATACGTTAATAATGCATATGTCCGCCTCTAGCTACAGTGATAAAGAGGTAGAAGCAATCTATAAAGATATCAAAGACAAACTATGATTCGTAAAAGGACTTGAAAATTTAATAATTACGGGAAATTTTAATATAGTCATAGGTGAGGGTAAAGAAGGAACGGGTAGTAGGTTTATTTGGTTTAGACACGATAAACAACAAGGGCAATAGACTGGTGAAATTTTCAGGAAAAACCATTTAACCATCACAAATACATTATTTCAACATCATGCTAGAAGACGATGAATGTGGAAGATGCCAGGAGACATATGGAGATATCAATAGATTACAATCTTGTTAGACAATAGTACAGGAATCTAGTAAAAAGCTATAAAAGCTACCTAGAAGCAGATATTATAAAAGCCATGCTTAATTTTAAAATTTAAGAAAAATGCAACAGAAAAGGCACTTTGACCTTGAAAAATTAAAAGATGAGATACGCACAAAAAATTTGAGAAAATGTCACACGAATTTTTGAAAATACCTATATTAGAAAAATTTCTGATAAAAATAAGAAGCAGAATGAAATAACATTAAATCCAACGTAGACACTGTGGTCAGAGGTATTAAAACTAAAAGAAAACAAGAAACCATGGGTCAAAAAGGACATTCTGAATTTAATAGAAAAAAGGTTAAAATACAAAAATAGAGCTACGAAGCAGGGATGGAAACAGAGATACAAAGCCATAAAATAGAAAATTATTCGCAAATGCAGGAAAGCTAAAGAGCAATAGTTTGAGGAAAAGTGCAGAAAAGTACAAACTAAGTTGGAAATAGGAAAGACAGACGGAGCAAACAAACAAATTAGAATGAATTTTAGGGATATAAAACAGTATACCAAAAATATAAACGACACAGGAGACAACATTATAAAAAATGTAGAGAAAGTGGTTAGATGGCAAGAAAATATAAGGAATTTATATGCAAGACAGGAACTAGAAGCACTAGAACAAGAACCAGACATTGAAAAGGATGACAGAATATCCTATACTTAGAGAAGAGTTCGAATTAGCATTAAAGGGTCTCAAAAATAATAAGGCACGGCAAGATAAGGTGCAAGCAGAAACTGTAATAGCCGCTGCACAAGCAGTAACAGAACGTCTCTTCCAACTTGTAAGCTCTAAGTATGAGATGGACAAGATACCCAAAGATTTAAAACTTAACACCATAGTCACTATATCAAAAAAAGATGCGGATGGATGTGAAAATTTTCAAACAATAAGTTTGACAACATATATGTCAAAAACATTAACCAGAACTATATAAAGACGAATGCAAAAAAAGACTGAAGAAATACTAAGAGAGCAATTTAGGTTTAGGAAAAACAGAGGAACACGGAAGGCCATTTTGGTTTTAAGTGTGCGTTGGATGCCATCCCTGCAGGAAATATTTTCGTTCGTGCATAATTAAACCCTACATTTCTTGCGTTCTTTTCGCTGTCATATGAGTATTCATTAACAATTTCAACCGCTTTTTCGATTTAAACGTTTGCTTATTGATTACCCAATAGGTTTGATTAGTATATACAGTTATAACATTAAATACTTCAAATCTATCCTATTTTGGTATAGCATCGAAAAGTCTGATATATGGTTCTCCGAACATTTGTTTTCAAAGATATTACATTACAAGGTGGTGTATGTGTTTTCTGCAAGGTTGTTTGCAAACACAGGCGTCGACCATTGAAAGTTTCTGGTTTGCTTATCGTTACTTTGTATTTAATATAAAATATTAAGTGATATGTTAAATTTTTATAATTTAATGCTGAAAGTTAGACAAATCTCCTTACACATAGTTCTTAAGTCCCTGAATTTGAAGTATATTCCTTGTTGCGTACTTTAGACACATGTTGTTTTGAAGTGCGGTGACTGGTTCTATACAATTAGACATTAATCGGATTTTCCTTTTTATCGAGATTATTCATCGCGCATCTGGAGATGGTACAGGGTTTGAAATGGAACTTTCTTCCCTCTAATCGTCGGAAATGTTATGGGGACAGCTGTTATTGGTTGAGTGTTTATTAGAAAATAGATCGCCATTGACTATCCTATAATTTTTTAGAATCATCTACTGTTTAGGTGCGATATTAGAACATCATCTGCACCGCCTGCAACGAAATACATCGCGTTTGTAGGTGGGCCTTTCTTGTATTTCTGTTGCCTACTATGTAAGTATATGCTATTCCTAATGAATATTTTACATATACAAAGATTTAAAAATTGTCCACTATATAAATTTTTGATTAATTTTTGCTTTATGTACATGACAGAATTTAACAATTCCATGTGACTCCTGTAAGTATATACTTTTCCTAATGAATATTTATATATATATATATATATATATATATATATATATATATATATATATATATAGACTGAAAACAGTCCACTATACACATTTTTGTTTAATTTTACTTTATGTACATGTTAAGAATTGAAGTAAAAAATTCGTTCTAAGTAACTAAAGAGTATATTAACTCTTTTTATGAAGATTTTTGTACTTTGTAAATCCTCCGCGATATGTTGGGTAAATGTTGTTTTCTATGCGAGTTGGTTTTCCTTTTATTACATGTTAATTTCTTAAAAGTTTGTACATAAATTATCTAGCTTGAGGTTTGCTTTTCTTTCTGTGGGATCCACCCTACTCTACAACTTTTTAGCTAGCAGGGCCATCTTTGGATCCCTTTTTGTTGCGGTATTTGGTGCGGGCGATTTTCTTTGCTTGCTTTCTAGACCGCACAGAATGCCCAACACCTAACATGAGGCACCAAATTTAATGTTACGCTATTCCGTGCAAACAAGAAAGAAAAGCAAAATAAGCAAAGAAAACAGCCCGTACAAAATACTGTAACAAAAAAGGAATGCAAGAAAGGCCACACTAGCTAAAAGTCATAGAGCAGAGTCGGTCACAAAGATAGAAAACGAAAACCCCAAGAAAGAATTTTATTCACACACTTATAATTAATAAATAAACATTACAAAAAGGAGGAAACCAACCGGCGAAGAAAACAATATGCATCCAACATACCCCGGAAAATTTACATAATACAAAAATCTTCGCAAAATAATTAATACACTACTTAAAATTACTTAGAACTAATGTTTAAGCCCAATCCTAATATTTACATAAAACAAAAATTTAACAAAATTATATAGTGAACTGTTTTCAGTTCCTTAATTATCCCAATATTAAATCTTTGATATCAAGATAGTCATAAAACCATATACCGGCTAGTTTTAGTAGTGCAGACTGGGTTCTATGAATGCAAATAATTTTTAGGGGTATACAACTCCAACACTTTTCTAAATACTCTTAGACCTACCTTGAAAGGTCATTGAACTCCTTGTCTATATAAAGCCTTTGAGCCCTAACTGACCTGAAAAGAATCAACCCTAATTAAAACCTCTCCAAAAGATGGGTGTTCTGAGGGACGATTAACAGTTTCTACTGCTGTTCGAGATTGATGGAGCCTCGATTTACACATTTCTTACCTCCTTATACTAGTCTACTATAACACAAATAAAAAACTCCACGTCTTGCACACCTAACCTATTTACCAAACATGATTATCACAGTAAATAACAAAAGAGAAAATACTAAGACCTACCCCTACTTTGGCCAAATATGTGTGTAACTAAGAAGAAAAAACAACTTAAATTTATTAATGATAGACATTCACTAATTTCATTTGTAGGTACTACTTCGCTTCTACAACAGTGACCTTTTTATGAATGACAATTTGATGCAATACACTTTAACTTTACAGACGCGTGTAACAACATTAATAGTCTTGTTAAGAATAAGCTCTACACATGTATAAATGTTAACGATCAATTACAATTCTTAGACAAAATAAACAGCATGTGATAATTATAACTCAATTCACTTGCAGGTTTTTGATTTGTTGCATTCCCTTAAACCTCCATCCACATGAATGGGCACGACTCCTTGCAGGTAAAATTCCAAACCTGTTATGGTTGATCAAAAGCTTCCAAAACACCAGTCAATTTCTAACAAGATAGATATGTAATGTCTGTATTTAGTTGCGTCCAAGTGCCTGTCTAATCCCGGGCAACCTCGATTTGTGACTACAGTCCCGTCACTTAATGTATCTGTCTTTCAAACATCGTCTTGCACCGCGTTCGAGTTTTGAGAGGTTGCTTACTTGTGTTTAATAATCTGATCTGGACTGATCCACTGATTCTAATATCCGATGGTTTTATAAGAAGCTACATCCCAGGGTTACTGCCCGATTTTCTTGTTTTCACGTATTGTGCATTCAAACTATCCTAAGGTCGAAATCAATGTCGTTCTCATTGAGTAAATTCTCAATTCCTCCTACAGTTTACACGTGCATATCAATTTGTATGGCTTGTTTTTACGATTATTGTGGTTGTAGAGTGTGTCGGTTCAATTCCATGATTCAATGGCTTGTTTTTAAATGTATACAAATAAACTTTCCTATGCCAGTTATTTCTAAAGATCTATCTGTATTTTTCTAAATTTAATACAAAGAGTGTAAAGTCCCGATAGTCATTAACACTTGTATTTAATATATTTGATGCTTTACTATTTTAATTCTGGATCCTAATTTAATGTGTGTGCTTTCTTGCTAAAAGCTCATTTAACTAACTAATTTTCCTAAATTCTTTTCTATTATCTAATGTTTGCTTAAAGTATGCACTCGCGTTACACCATTAAAAACATATATGAATACCAAATTTGAAAAATATTGGTTTACAAATAACCAAATTTTACAACCGTTCTGGAATTGTTTACTAACCCTGTATATCTAAGGACTGAAATGAGACCATCTGCAACTTGTAGCACTTCTCTTTCTTTCGTTTTCCATTCAGAGGGGTATTCCATTTAATTTAATTAATTGCTTTCTGTTACCTAAACCATTACGAGGAGTGGTGGATTAGCCCCACAAATGTCACTTTGGCAAGTAACATTTCACGAATAATTGAGGAAAGTATCAGAGACTAATTTCATTCAAATTTCCCTTTTAATTAACTTTAGATCTCAAATTTAAAATACAACAAAAAAATAAATAATTAAATTATTATTCAAATTTACTGTTATTCTACGAATTTGTGTAACAAATAATCAAAATGAATAATCCGAACGAAAAAATTACAAAAGACTGAATGCCAATTATATTACATTCAATTCGTTATAATCTTCTCAAACTAACATCGTCATCAAACTTCAAAAGTCAACTTGGACCAATCCGCTTAAGGCAGTAAATCAGAATCAATCTCTAAACAAATAATCAACTAGCTTGTGCTAGGTATGCATGTACGTTAGCGCTTCTGATCACAATGAAAGAATCCAAGGCAATCCAACTTTTAATCTATCATAGTTGAAATATTCAAACAATGTAATTAATTACAAAGAATTTCATTGACAAAATCTACTAATCAATCTAAAAGCACAACTGTGCAGAACTCCACTTCTGACACAGTAATTTTATTGAGACATGTTACCTTGGAATAAGTGCAAACCAAGAAAACATAATGTTATTCTAAAAATCTATGAAACAAAAATATAAAATTGCTGTATGGCTTGTTGCCAAAGCATGGTTAATATATGCAATTCAACACGTTGCATATTCATTGAAATACAATGACAATGGATTTTCAAATGCAATACTTCAAACAATCCAGCAATTTTTTCCACCTATATACAAAATTACTAAGTGATTTTTGAGTCAAATCAATACATAAAACTCAACGCTTTCAAATAAAACATATGATATGTGCAAAAGTGTAAATAATTTGCAAAATATGTCTGTATACATGCCATTTCAAAAAAATATATGAAAGAATCTACCAATAGTAAGTGAACTGGAAAAACCCCATGTCGGTGTCAATGTCAACACACTTTTATAGTCACTATATAGTATATAATAACAACATTGCATGGCATTTTTATACGGAACCAAAAATCTACATGTTCTCTATACTTAAATTAAGCAAGTATAATATTGTATTGAAACAGAAATTAAGAAGTATATGGAACATTCTGGAAAGCACGCTTATTTGGTGGTGGTTCCCAAGAGCTGGGTGTCCGAGGTTTTAGAATATCTACATAATGAGACATCAGAAGAACACTTTAGCATCAAGAAAACTCTAGGAAAAGTCCGTAAAAGATTTTACTGAGAAGGTTGCAAGAAAAACATCGGGGAATGGTGCAAGAAGTGTCGGTTATGTGCGCTGTTGAGTAACTGTAGGAAGCCCATTTAAGAGAGAGGCAATTGACATCACATGCCCATTTTTTGAAACCAACCCTGGAGAAAAATACATCTTGATGGCCATGGGCTACTTTACAAAATGGATTGAGAAGTATGCCATTCTCAACCAGGAGGCAGCAGCTTTTCTGCCATTTTGGAATACTTTTGGAGCTGCACGTTGACTGTTAAGTACTTTAATATGATAGTTATATACTTAACACGTTTTATTAATCGCGTCAATAATAAGGACTTATACTACACGCTCGTGAAGGTTATTTGGAGAAGTGATTATTGCTCAAAATTTAGTTTCAATTTTGGATCCTGTCACAAAACGTGATTGGGATACTCTTAAAAATAATAACAAAATTCCATCTTTGTCAGAACTCAATGGATTTTTTGGAACAAAGGGCTAGCATACTGGAAGCTTTGGAATGCGAAAATAATACTCAAAAAAGTGCTATCCCAACTCGTGGAAATAAAAATTCTCTTACACATGGAAGCTCACACAGATCCAAATCTCTTCTGATAAACAATGCGTATTGCAATTTTTGTAAGGCCTATCACTCCATTTATGTTTGTGAAAAGTTCAGGGTACTAAGTGTACAGGATCGTATTTCGCAAACAACAGCTCTCAAACTTTGTTTAAATTGTCTTGCTCGGGGCTGTATTTATAATTAACCACATCCGATCTTTTAAATTCTCAAGAAAATTTGCCTGAACTAAAGCTTGAAGCTGCGGTTCTTGTAACCTTTAAACATACTTAGCAAACTTGAAAGGATTATAGCCTCGCTTTATACATAATTGTTCTGTTTCTAAAACCGTGTGAAATTATGGCATACTAGCTCTAAAAGAAATTGATTCCACTCGTTTATGTTTAGTAAAAATTGTTCAAACAGAATCATTTTCTACAAAAATAAAATTGTTGTAATCTCAAAATGGTCTCCTGAATAAAAGGAGAAAAATAAGTTTAACTCTGTTTCTTGATCAAAATGGTTTTATACGTGTTGGCAGATGCATCCATAATTCGGAATACACTTTTGATAAAAAAAACACCCCTTGTTATTAGATGGTCATCATCTTCTGTCAAAATTAATTGTTATGTGAGAACACATTAAACTGTTGTAAGTTGGTGCTCTCTCTCTCAAATGTTAGAGAACATTTTTGGTTTACAAATGGCAGAAACTTATTAAAACAAATAGTACATAATTGTATTACATGTTTTCGATGCTCTCCCCAAAATGAGTAATTTGCTCCATGATAAAATCACAAAAATTTTCCGTTTGCTATGTTCGGTGTTGACTATGCTGGACCCATGTCGATTAAAAGTAAAAGTGGTCGTAGAAGTACCATATCCAAATGTTATATTTATATGTTTGTGTGCTTTTCTAGAAAAGCAGGCATTCATAATGTCTCTAAGAAGATTTGTATCTCGTCGTGAAAAGCCATCGAAAATATACACTGACAACGCTACCAATTTTGTAAGTGCAAATTCAAAATTAAAAGATCTTTACAATTCTATTGAAAATAATAAAAATGATCTGGTTAAAACTGCTCTTGAAATGGTTTTCAGTGGCATTTCATACCTCCTCAAAAGCCTCATTTTGAAGGCGATTGCGAGGTGGGTGTAAAAAGTAGCAAGCATAACTTGAGGCACATCTCAGAAAACTCATTACTTACTTTCGAAGAACTATCTACTCTCTTGACACAAATTGAAGCGATCCTCAATTCGCGTCCTCTCTTCCCTTTATCCAGTGACCCAAATGACCTAAATCCCCTCAATCCAGTGCACTTTCTAATCGGAAGACACATGGCTAGTACTCCACATCCAGATGTTAGGGTTGTAACTGTGTCTAGATTGAAACACTATGAGCAAATTCAACAGCTCCAACAATTATTTTGGAAGAGATGGCAGCTCGAAAATTTTGGTGAATTGCAACGTCGTATTAAATGGCAAGCCAGTCATGGAATTTTAAAAGAAGGTCAACTGGTCATCATCAAAGCTGACAATACTCCTGTTGCGTACTGGCGACTTGGTCGTATCTTGGAAGTTTTTAGTGGCTCTGATGGCATCAACCGTGTTGCTGAAATCAAGATGTCTCACGGTGTTGTGCATCATGCATTTTCAAAAATTTGTCCTCTGCCTGAGGGTGAATAAGTCTCAGTGTTAATAATTTTTTTTCATTTTTAAGCAAACTTAATGTTCCTTTGTTACATGTTTGATCTTAATGGATATTTTGAGTGTTATAAAAAAAACACTAGTACCTTTTTTCATGGAGGCCGCTTTATGTTAAGTACTTTAATCTGATAGTTTTATATTTAATACGTTTTCTTAATCGCGTCAATAATAAGCACTTATACTACACACTCCTGAAAGTTATTTGTTCTAACGCACCCTTCAAGGTGTAAACGGAAATATTCAGCATTCACTGACGAACCGTCGTACTGTGATGTTTTATTATTTTCTTAAATATGCATTAAACTCTACTCATTGTAATTTCTCAATAAAACTCTTAAAAAGTATACAGTCCTACTTGCTCTAATTAATCTCAGAAACACTGACCAAGGAAGAAATTTTAAGTCGGTGCTATTTCAAGAAGTTCGCCTATTGTTGGAGATGGAAAAGACCAGAACAACACCGTTGCATCTTCAATCAGATAGTATGGCAGAACGCATGAACAGCACCTTGGGAAAGTATCTCTTCAAGGTAGTCTCTGAACATCAAAGGAACTGGTATCAATAGATACAGCTACCAATCTTCGGTTCACGAGATACGTCTATCACGTGACTTTGAGTTCGGTAATGAGCTTAAAGAAGGCATTATAGGCAAAAGCTATGTCAAGAGTCTCAAGCAGAAAATGCATGACATCCATGGAGACATAAGAAAGACTATTCAGATTGCAAGCAACCGGGGTGAAGACCAGGTATGACATCAAGGCGCAAGAATCTGGTTTTCAAATGGGAGACCATGTACGGTTGTAAAATACCAAATGGAAGCGTGGATTGTCGCCAAAGTTACAAAAAAGTTGGGAGGGTCCTTACAAAGTACTCAAACAAATCAATGATGTAGTGTATAGGATTCGTACGCTGCCAAAAGTCAGAACAATAGTGGTGCATATTAACAGACCAGCACCTTACGACATTGATGGCTATGATAATGCTGGCGGACATGATAAAGAAAGGTGATTGTAGAACCAGGAAAACCCGCCATGGCCTGGTCCAAATTATAAATGGTTCGAGTCCATGTACAGCGGTATCGGAAAGACAGGGTTGAGATTACCTAAGGGGCCAACAGGATTATATTTGATGTGCAGTCCAAAAACTCTCTTGTACATTATGTGGTGCTGGATCTCAATATAACCTGAACGAAAGCTACGGTGTTCAAAAGCAAATTTGATGGTCTAGACCAGCTTTGCCAACAACAACCAGAGGTGGGAAAAACCATACACATAAGACATGGACATCGTCGCATTTATTACTTGGTTACAAAGCAATTGTCCTCTGGTAAACCCAGTTACCAAAACCTGTGGAGGACATTGGGGGATCTCAAAGACCAGATGAAGGAGTTTGGAGATAAGAAACTGGCCATGCCTAAGATTGATCACGGGCTCAATAGATTGGATTGGAGGGTTGTATGAAACATGCTAGAGGTACTATTGCAGAAGACCCGGGTCAAAACGGAACGGCATCTACTACAATGAGTCATGATTGCTGCTTCCATCAATATGGATAATGAAGAATGGCTCCGGTTGTTCTTATTGCCATAGGGACATCCAGCTTCTGCCCCACAAAATGTTCTGGGACAGAACAGTTTTGACAGGGAAGCAGTTACACTGTATCTAAGAAGTATATGAAACACTCTGTAAAGTGCACTTATTCGGCGTACACTAAAGCAACCTCATATCTGTCTAGAGATAAGAAAGGATGATTTACGGTATAGTAATACAATCATATCTGTCTAGCAATAAGAATGGATGATTAACAGGTAACATAATACAACAAGGTTGTTCTCAAAAGGTATGATGACTTAATTTCTAGATTTCCCTCCATTTTTCTTGATTAAAAAAATATTGTATACAAGTACAAACCCCGCTGCGATAGAGTAGTATTAGTTTGAATTTCGTTCTAATAAACATTTCATGTACATAAATTAATGTAAATATAAATGTGTTATATAAATAAATTACCAATTAGGTTAGTGCTACAATAGTGTTCAATTCGTCGAATTTAGATGAATAAATTGGCTCTGTAAATATTTGTAATTGTGAAGACTAATTATAAGATTTGTATTTATTGGAAATAAAGGCTAAAGGATAATTAGAAAATCGTAACAGCATTTTCAGACCTGACAAATTGTGTAATTTGAACAATTGCAAACAACCATAAAAACCATTTAGAAAGCGCAATATATTGTTCTTAATCTTCTTTGGGAATGAAACCACTCATTGTTTTTAAAATCTATTTTATTTACGTTTCGATCCATGACCTAGGATCGTTGTCAAAATAATAAAAACTTCAAGTTTGACGTTTATGACATAAATTGAAGGTTACTTTGATTTATTGATGTTTGAAATATTTGGTTTGAGTACACTAAGCAAAAATTTTGCCTTCAATTTGTGTTGCGACCTGGGATCGACTTTCCTATGGTAGCCAATACGCTTAACGTGAAATCAGCTGATTAATTTTTATTGGTGAATTTTATATAAATTCAATAATTTGGAAAACATTTTTTAACATGTTTCTATTTATACAATTGAGAGATTTCTGATTTTATGTCTTATTTTACTGAGATTCAGTGAAGGGGGTTAAACAACCTGTGGCTACCAAGATCCCCCAACACTTAGGTATTTGCCGAAATATTGGTTTTCTAGTTAATATGCTTATTGTTATGTAATTAGTTATTGTATGTATAAATAGAAATCATGTATGTATGCTGTATTTCATGTTAATATCGCAAGGAAAACCCAGGAAAAACTTGCAATGCTACCTAGATATTGTGGGCATTTGATCTTCATTTGTTATTTCCTTTGTTATTTCTTTTAGTAATGGAATCCATTGGCAATGGGAAGTCCACTATCCCCAATCTTCAGTAATATATTCATGGAGGAATTCGAAAAAGATGTGATATTCACACAAGAATTGAAACCATTGATCTGGTGGAGATACGTTGATGATGTTTATGCTATTTGGCCTCATAATATAGAATTAATTAAAAACTTTATACAGTCAATTAACGAAATAGAACCAACTATTAAATTCACATATGAATTAGAACAACATGGAAAACTTCCGTTTTTAGATATTCTAGTTAGCAAAAACGATACAACAATTAATACATCGGTATATAGAAAACCAACGCACACTAACAGATACTTAAACTTCGATTCAAACCACCCACAATGTGTCAAACGAGGAATTATCAAAACCATGTATGATAGAGCAAAATTAATATCATCAAACGAAGAAATTTAAAAAAAGAAAGACCTAATCAGATGTACACTAATAGAAAACAAATATCCTAAAAGAATAATAGAGAAAGAAATGAATAAAATCCTAAAAATAAAGAAAAAGAAAACAAAACAACGATACACACCACAAAATGCTCTCAATACCATACATAAAAGGATTCTCCGAAAAATTCAAAGAATAGGAAACAAATTTAGAATTAAAACAGTATTTAGAACCAACAATACACTAAGAGCACAATTAACAAAAACAAAACCCAAAAACGCAATACAAAATTCAAAAACTGTATCTACAAAATACCGTGCGAATGTAATAAGTTTTATATAGGAGAAACTTCCAAACCATTTGAAGTTCGATTAAGAGAACATAAATCATATATAAAAAATAGAAAATTTGAAAAATCCATGATTTGCCAACATGCATGGGACTCCAGTCATAAAATAAAATGGCAAGATGCAAAAATTATCGACAAAGAAGAAAACCACCAAAAACGCAAAATCAAAGAAGCTGCCTATATAACCCTACATAAAAATAACTGCGTTGCAAACGAATCCGTGACTTTCAGTAAACAATGGATTCCATTACTAAAAGAAATAACAAAAGAAATAACAAATGAAGATCAAATGCCCACAATATCTAGGTAGCATTGCAAGTTTTTCCTGGGTTTTCCTTGCGATATTAACATGAAATACAGCATACATACATGATTTCTATTTATACATACAATAACTAATTACATAACAATAAGCATATTAACTAGAAAACCATTATTTCGGCAAATACCTAAGTGTTGGGGGATCTTGGTAGCCACAGGTTGCTTAACCCCCTTCACTGAATCTCGGTAAAATAAGACATAAAATCAGAAATCTCTCAATTGTATAAATAGAAACATGTTAAAAAAATGTTTTCCAAATTATTGAATTTATATAAAATTCACCAATAAAAATTAATCAGCTGATTTCACGTTAAGCGTATTGGCTACCATAGGAAAGTCGATCCCAGGTCGCAACACAAATTGAAGGCAATCATTATTTTAAACTTTAAAAATTTTTGCTTAGTGTACTCAAACCAAATATTTCAAACATCAATAAATCAAAGTAACCTTCAATTTATGTCATAAACGTCAAACTTGAAGTTTTTATTATTTTGACAACGATCCTAGGTCATAGATCGAAACGTAAATAAAATAGATTTTAAAAACTATGAGTGGTTTCATTCCCAAAGAAGATTAAGAAGAATGCTAAACAAACCACAACAAACATACAGGGAGTATTTACAAGTCAGGTATGGGCATGAAATTTGTATTTGTTTTAGACAGTTGGACAATCTAAACCTAAAGCTATCGCATTCCAAAAATTCACTCACATTCCTAATAAAGTGCAGAAACAACGAAATAATACCAAAAGGATTTAGAATCAAATTTGGAAAGACAAGCAATAAACTATCAAGAATTCTCGAAAGAGCAAGTTACAGTATGATGAGGGAAAGACTACAAAACCACCGACACATTATTTATATGTTAAAACAAGATATTGAGGGCATTATAAATTTCATACGAATAAAGGTAACAAAATATGATTTTGATAAAATTCTCGTTAGTGCAAAACCTACTACAAATCAGTATTTTCCAAACAAAAGAAATTCACATAAAGAAATTTAATAACCTATTTATAGAGAAAAATAACACACAAACTAAAACGTTAGAAAACAGGAACACCATGCTAAACACCGTGATAAATTTATCAAACAGAACCATTAACGACACAGAAAAATCAATTCTTTCAAAAGGCCTTAACTTTTCAGTAACACCAAAATCAATACCAACCTTTGAAATAATTAGCTGTATTGAGAAAACAGCAAACCAACTCGAAGAAGATCAAGCAAACGAATTTAGAATACGATGTAAAATCGAAATAGAAAAGAATCACAAAATAAAACCAAATGTAAGTAATAACGAAATAAAAGCAATTCGCAATCTAAAAAACGATAACTCAATTATAATTCTACCTGCTGACAAAGGCAATGCAACAGTAATAATGAATAAAACGATTACAACACAAAAGTCAACGAACTATTGAACACTGAGAATTACACCAGTTTAGAAACGGACCCAACAAAATCAATTGAAAATAAAATATACAAAACTCGATTTAAATTTAAAATGAATTCGAAGACAAAGAAAGAAGTAAACTAGTCCCACATTACAGTAAACCACCCCACTTTTACGGTCTACCAAAATTCATAAAAAGACATTCCTCTAAGACCTATTGTAAGCTCAATAGATTCACCATGCCATAATTTAGCAAAATTTCTACTAAAATTATAAATCCATTAGCAGGCAAAACGGATTCTTTCATTAAAAACAACCAACACTTTTAGAAAAACTATCAAACATAAAAATTGAAAATACACACACAATGGTAGCTTTGATGTAGTAAATCTCTTTACAAATGTCCCTATAAACAAAACGCTTAATATTATAAAAACAAACTCGAAATAGATGGCAATCTTAAAGAAAGAACAAAACTAAGTATATCATCGATTATGGAATTACTTGATTTATGCGTAAATACCACATATTTTCAAATAAATGATCAATTTTACAAACAAAGCTTCGGAATGGCAATGGAAGTCCACTATCCCCAATCTTCAGTAATATATTCATGGAGGAATTCGAAAAGATGTGATATTCACACAAGAATTGAAACCATTGATCTGGTGGAGATACGTTGATGATGTTTATGCTATTTGGCCTCATAATATAGAATTAATTAAAACTTTATACAGTCAATTAACGAAATAGAACCAACTATTAAATTCACATATGAATTAGAACAACATGGAAAACTTCCGTTTTAGATATTCTAGTTAGCAAAACGATACAACAATTAATACATCGGTATATAGAAAACCAACACACACTAACAGATACTTAAACTTCGATTCAAACCACCCACAATGTGTCAAACGAGGAATTATCAAAACCATGTATGATAGAGCAAAATTAATATCATCAAACGAAGAAATTTTAAAAAGAGAAAGACCTAATCAGATGTACACTAATAGAAAACAAATATCCTAAAAGAATAATAGAGAAAGAAATGAATAAAATCCTAAAAATAAAGAAAAGAAAACAAAACAACGATACACACCACAAAATGCTCTCAATACCATACATAAAAGGATTCTCCGAAAAATTCAAAGAATAGGAAACAAATTTAGAATTAAAACAGTATTTAGAACCAACAATACACTAAGAGCACAATTAACAAAAACAAAACCCAAAAACGCAATACAAAATTCAAAAACTGTATCTACAAAATACCGTGCGAATGTAATAAGTTTTATATAGGAGAAACTTCCAAACCATTTGAAGTTCGATTAAGAGAACATAAATCATATATAAAAATAGAAAATTTGAAAAATCCATGATTTGCCAACATGCATGGGACTCCAGTCATAAAATAAAATGGGAAGATGCAAAATTATCGACAAAGAAGAAAACCACCAAAACGCATAAAATCAAAGAAGCTGCCTATATAACCCTACATAAAAATAACTGCGTTGCAAACGAATCCGTGACTTTCAGTAAACAATGGATTCCATTACTAAAAGAAATAACAAAAGAAATAACAAATGAAGATCAAATGCCCACAATATCTAGGTAGCATTGCAAGTTTTTCCTGGGTTTTCCTTGCGATATTAACATGAAATACAGCCTACATACATGATTTCTATTTATACATACAATAACTAATTACATAACAATAAGCATATTAACTAGAAAACCATTATTTCGGCAAATACCTAAGTGTTGGGGGATCTTGGTAGCCACAGGTTGCTTAACCCCCTTCACTGAATCTCGGTAAAATAAGACATAAAATCAGAAATCTCTCAATTGTATAAATAGAAACATGTTAAAAAATGTTTTCCAAATTATTGAAATTATATAAAATTAACCAATAAAAATTAATCAGCTGATTTCACGTTAAGCGTATTGGCTACCATAGGAAAGTCGATCCCAGGTCGCAACACAAATTGAAGGCAATCATTATTTTAAACTTTAAAAATTTTTGCTTAGTGTACTCAAACCAAATATTTCAAACATCAATAAATCAAAGTAACCTTCAATTTATGTCATAAACGTCAAACTTGAAGTTTTTATTATTTTGACAACGATCCTAGGTCATAGATCGAAACGTAAATAAAATAGATTTTAAAAACTATGAGTGGTTTCATTCCCAAAGAAGATTAAGAAGAATGCTAAACAAACCACAACAAACATACAGGAGTATTTACAAGTCAGGTATGGGCATGAAATTTGTATTTGTTTTAGACAGTTGGACAATCTAAACCTAAAGCTATCGCATTCCAAAAATTCACTCACATTCCTAATAAAGTGCAGAAACAACGAAATAATACCAAAAGGATTTAGAATCAAATTTGGAAAGACAAGCAATAAACTATCAAGAATTCTCGAAAGAGCAAGTTACAGTATGATGAGGAAAGACTACAAAACCACCGACACATTATTTATATGTTAAAACAAGATATTGAGGGCATTATAAATTTCATACGAATAAAGGTAACAAAA
This sequence comes from Platerodrilus igneus, assembly GCA_036346225.1. Lineage (NCBI taxonomy): Eukaryota > Metazoa > Arthropoda > Insecta > Coleoptera > Lycidae > Platerodrilus > Platerodrilus igneus. Next base: position 1,699,925 of record JARFIW010001151.1, on the reverse strand, counting down.
TATGATTTTGATAAAATTCTCGTTAGTGCAAAAACCTACTACAAATCAGTATTTTCCAAACAAAAGAAATTCACATAAAGAAATTTAATAACCTATTTATAGAGAAAAATAACACACAAACTAAAACGTTAGAAAACAGGAACACCATGCTAAACACCGTGATAAATTTATCAAACAGAACCATTAACGACACAGAAAAATCAATTCTTTCAAAAGGCCTTAACTTTTCAGTAACACCAAAATCAATACCAACCTTTGAAATAATTAGCTGTATTGAGAAAACAGCAAACCAACTCGAAGAAGATCAAGCAAACGAATTTAGAATACGATGTAAAATCGAAATAGAAAAGAATCACAAAATAAAACCAAATGTAAGTAATAACGAAATAAAAGCAATTCGCAATCTAAAAAACGATAACTCAATTATAATTCTACCTGCTGACAAAGGCAATGCAACAGTAATAATGAATAAAACGATTACAACACAAAAGTCAACGAACTATTGAACACTGAGAATTACACCAGTTTAGAAACGGACCCAACAAAATCAATTGAAAATAAAATATACAAAACTCTATTTAAATTTAAAATGAATTCGAAGACAAAGAAGAAGTAAACTAGTCCCACATTACAGTAAACCACCCCACTTTTACGGTCTACCAAAAATTCATAAAAAAGACATTCCTCTAAGACCTATTGTAAGCTCAATAGATTCACCATGCCATAATTTAGCAAAATTTCTACTAAAATTATAAATCCATTAGCAGGCAAAACGGATTCTTTCATTAAAACAACCAACACTTTTTAGAAAAACTATCAAACATAAAAATTGAAAATACACACACAATGGTAAGCTTTGATGTAGTAAATCTCTTTACAAATGTCCCTATAAACAAAACGCTTAATATTATAAAAAACAAACTCGAAATAGATGGCAATCTTAAAGAAAGAACAAAACTAAGTATATCATCGATTATGGAATTACTTGATTTATGCGTAAATACCACATATTTTCAAATAAATGATCAATTTTACAAACAAAGCTTCGGAATGGCAATGGAAGTCCACTATCCCCAATCTTCAGTAATATATTCATGGAGGAATTCGAAAAGATGTGATATTCACACAAGAATTGAAACCATTGATCTGGTGGAGATACGTTGATGATGTTTATGCTATTTGGCCTCATAATATAGAATTAATTAAAAACTTTATACAGTCAATTAACGAAATAGAACCAACTATTAAATTCACATATGAATTAGAACAACATGGAAAACTTCCGTTTTAGATATTCTAGTTAGCAAAACGATACAACAATTAATACATCGGTATATAGAAAACCAACGCACACTAACAGATACTTAAACTTCGATTCAAACCACCCACAATGTGTCAAACGAGGAATTATCAAAACCATGTATGATAGAGCAAAATTAATATCATCAAACGAAGAAATTTTAAAAAAGAAAGACCTAATCAGATGTACACTAATAGAAAACAAATATCCTAAAAGAATAATAGAGAAAGAAATGAATAAAATCCTAAAAATAAAGAAAAGAAAACAAAACAACGATACACACCACAAAATGCTCTCAATACCATACATAAAAGGATTCTCCGAAAAATTCAAAGAATAGGAAACAAATTTAGAATTAAAACAGTATTTAGAACCAACAATACACTAAGAGCACAATTAACAAAAACAAAACCCAAAAACGCAATACAAAATTCAAAAACTGTATCTACAAAATACCGTGCGAATGTAATAAGTTTTATATAGGAGAAACTTCCAGACCATTTGAAGTTCGATTAAGAGAACATAAATCATATATAAAAATAGAAAATTTGAAAAATCCATGATTTGCCAACATGCATGGGACTCAGTCATAAAATAAAATGGGAAGATGCAAAATTATCGACAAAGAAGAAAACCACCAAAACGCAAAATCAAAGAAGCTGCCTATATAACCCTACATAAAAATAACTGCGTTGCAAACGAATCCGTGACTTTCAGTAAACAATGGATTCCATTACTAAAAGAAATAACAAAAGAAATAACAAATGAAGATCAAATGCCCACAATATCTAGGTAGCATTGCAAGTTTTTCCTGGGTTTTCCTTGCGATATTAACATGAAATACAGCATACATACATGATTTCTATTTATACATACAATAACTAATTACATAACAATAAGCATATTAACTAGAAAACCATTATTTCGGCAAATACCTAAGTGTTGGGGGATCTTGGTAGCCACGGGTTGCTTAACCCCCTTCACTGAATCTCGGTAAAATAAGACATAAAATCAGAAATCTCTCAATTGTATAAATAGAAACATGTTAAAAAATGTTTTCCAAATTATTGAATTTATATAAAATTCACCAATAAAAATTAATAAGCTGATTTCACGTTAAGCGTATTGGCTACCATAGGAAAGTCGATCCCAGGTCGCAACACAAATTGAAGGCAATCATTATTTTAAACTTTAAAAATTTTTGCTTAGTGTACTCAAACCAAATATTTCAAACATCAATAAATCAAAGTAACCTTCAATTTATGTCATAAACGTCAAACTTGAAGTTTTATTATTTTGACAACGATCCTAGGTCATGGATCGAAACGTAAATAAAATAGATTTTAAAAACTATGAGTTGTTTCATTCCCAAAGAAGATTAAGAAGAATGCTAAACAAACCACAACAAACATACAGGGAGTATTTACAAGTCAGGTATGGGCCTCAAATTTGTATTTGTTTTAGACAGTTGGACAATCTAAACCTAAAGCTATCGCATTCCAAAAATTCACTCACATTCCTAATAAAGTGCAGAAACAACGAAATAATACCAAAAGGATTTAGAATCAAATTTGGAAAGACAAGCAATAAATTATCAAGAATTCTCGAAAGAGCAAGTTACAGTATGATGAGGGAAAGACTACAAAACCACCGACACATTATTTATATGTTAAAACAAGATATTGAGGGCATTATAAATTTCATACGAATAAAGGTAACAAAATATGATTTTGATAAAATTCTCGTTAGTGCAAAAACCTACTACAAATCAGTATTTTCCAAACAAAAAGAAATTCACATAAAGAAATTTAATAACCTATTTATAGAGAAAAATAACACACAAACTAAAACGTTAGAAAACAGGAACACCATGCTAAACACCGTGATAAATTTATCAAACAGAACCATTAACGACACAGAAAAATCAATTCTTTCAAAAGGCCTTAACTTTTCAGTAACACCAAAATCAATACCAACCTTTGAAATAATTAGCTGTATTGAGAAAACAGCAAACCAACTCGAAGAAGATCAAGCAAACGAATTTAGAATACGATGTAAAATCGAAATAGAAAAGAATCACAAAATAAAACCAAATGTAAGTAATAACGAAATAAAAGCAATTCGCAATCTAAAAAACGATAACTCAATTATAATTCTACCTGCTGACAAAGGCAATGCAACAGTAATAATGAATAAAAACGATTACAACACAAAAGTCAACGAACTATTGAACACTGAGAATTACACCAGTTTAGAAACGGACCCAACAAAATCAATTGAAAATAAAATATACAAAACTCTATTTAAATTTAAAAATGAATTCGAAGACAAAGAAAGAAGTAAACTAGTCCCACATTACAGTAAACCACCCCACTTTTACGGTCTACCAAAAATTCATAAAAAAGACATTCCTCTAAGACCTATTGTAGCTCAATTGATTCACCATGCCATAATTTAGCAAAATTTCTACTAAAAATTATAAATCCATTAGCAGGCAAAACGGATTCTTTCATTAAAAACAACCAACACTTTTTAGAAAAACTATTAAACATAAAATTGAAAATACACACACAATGGTAAGCTTTGATGTAGTAAATCTCTTTACAAATGTCCCTATAAACAAAACGCTTAATATTATAAAAAACAAACTCGAAATAGATGGCAATCTTAAAGAAAGAACAAAACTAAGTATATCATCGATTATGGAATTACTTGGTTTATGCGTAAATACCACATATTTTCAAATAAATGATCAATTTTACAAACAAAGCTTCGGAATGGCAATGGAAGTCCACTATCCCCAATCTTCAGTAATATATTCATGGAGGAATTCGAAAAGATGTGATATTCACACAAGAATTAAAACCATTGATCTGGTGGAGATCGTTGATGGTGTTTATGCTATTTGGCCTCATAATATAGAATTAATTAAAAACTTTATACAGTCAATTAACGAAATAGAACCAACTATTAAATTCACATATGAATTAGAACAACATGGAAAACTTCCGTTTTAGATATTCTAGTTAGCAAAACGATACAACAATTAATACATCGGTATATAGAAAACCAACACACACTAACAGATACTTAAACTTCGATTCAAACCACCCACAATGTGTCAAACGAGGAATTATCAAAACCATGTATGATAGAGCAAAATTAATATCATCAAGCGAAGAAATTTTAAAAAGAGAAAGACCTAATCAGATGTACACTAATAGAAAACAAATATCCTAAAAGAATAATAGAGAAAGAAATGAATAAAATCCTAAAAATAAAGAAAAGAAAACAAAACAACGATACACACCACAAAATGCTCTCAATACCATACATAAAAGGATTCTCCGAAAAAATTCAAAGAATAGGAAACAAATTTAGAATTAAAACAGTATTTAGAACCAACAATACACTAAGAGCACAATTAACAAAAACAAAACCCAAAAACGCAATACAAAATTCAAAAAACTGTATCTACAAAATACCGTGCGAATGTAATAAGTTTTATATAGGAGAAACTTCCAGACCATTTGAAGTTCGATTAAGAGAACATAAATCATATATAAAAAATAGAAAATTTGAAAAATCCATGATTTGCCAACATGCATGGGACTCCAGTCATAAAATAAAATGGGAAGATGCAAAAATTATCGACAAAGAAGAAAACCACCAAAAACGCAAAATCAAAGAAGCTGCCTATATAACCCTACATAAAAATAACTGCGTTGCAAACGAATCCGTGACTTTCAGTAAACAATGGATTCCATTACTAAAAGAAATAACAAATGAAGATCAAATGCCCACAATATCTAGGTAGCATTGCAAGTTTTTCCTGGGTTTTCCTTGCGATATTAACATGAAATACAGCATACATACATGATTTCTATTTATACATACAATAACTAATTACATAACAATAAGCATATTAACTAGAAAACCATTATTTCGGCAAATACCTAAGTGTTGGGGGATCTTGGTAGCCACAGGTTGCTTAACCCCCTTCACTGAATCTCGGTAAAATAAGACAAAATCAGAAATCTCTCAATTGTATAAATAGAAACATGTTAAAAAATGTTTTCCAAATTATTGAATTTATATAAAATTCACCAATAAAAATTAATCAGCTGATTTCACGTTAAGCATATTGGCTACCATAGGAAAGTCGATCCCAGGTCGCAACACAAATTGAAGGCAATCATTATTTTAAACTTTAAAAATTTTTGCTTAGTGTACTCAAACCAAATATTTCAAACATCAATAAATCAAAGTAACCTTCAATTTATGTCATAAACGTCAAACTTGAAGTTTTTATTATTTTGACAACGATCCTAGGTCATGGATCGAAACGTAAATAAAATAGATTTTAAAAACTATGAGTGGTTTCATTCCCAAAGAAGATTAAGAAGAATGCTAAACAAACCACAACAAACATACAGGGAGTATTCCCAATATATTGCATATAACAGATAAGTTTTCGATTAATAATAAATATAAAGAACTGAAATGGATTAAGTTCAAAATGAAAAGAATATAAAAATGCACTGAATATAAATGTTTTAATCAAACAAATACCTATGCTGTTCAATATTCAAGATATTTCTAATAAAATATTAGTTTTCAATGCGATACTGTGGAATAACTGTAAATAGTTGGAAAAGTGAATGCTTTGTGGTTCAGATACAATTGGCACGCAAGTCTCTTTTCAATGATCCCTAATTTGGTTCTCGACAAGGCATCCATAACAATATAAAAGGTTGGTATTTGGAAGCAGAAGTCAAAGATGGATTAATTTGTGCATGTTAAGGATTTTAATCTTGCTTCAAATGACAAGAACCTAACATAATTCTCAGTTTCCACTGTGGTATGATGCTTTTTCAAACCCCACCCCTCTACCACTCCGTCAATTGCTCGTATTTAACGATGGCAACAGAAATAATCTGATGTAAAACAAATTAAAAATGCAATTATCCTAAGAATCACATTGGTGCAATTTCAATTTGACACATGATATAATATATTGTACTAAACATTGTTGTATTCAAAATATTTGTATACTATTTCTACAGTTTCAAAAGTTAAACAAGCAAGTCTTATGAAAGCGACACCTAAAGATTTGCCTATAACAACTCTCAAACTATTTTAATATCGGTTTAAATAGCAGCAATCTACCATTAATCACCTTAACCACATACATTTGTTAGAAATGCATCTTAAATCAAAATGTTATTATATCCAACACACGTTAATAATAGCTGTGCATAAAAAGCTCATTCACAAATACCAACCTGTGCACAATTTTGTTTGACTGTTTCAACTGCCATGCTAGTGCTGTACAGATTTTGATGTTTCAAATGCTTGTTACGCTTAGGACGCCACCAAGGACGAATAAATTCGGTATCAAATGCTACGTCTATTTTATTTGTTTCTTGCTTTTTTGAGATGCGACCAGACTATAGTACAAATAAAACAATAAACTATATAATACTAGTTCAAACAAAATACAAATATGCTTTTAAAAATTGATAAATCTATATCAGTCTACTTCTGTAGTAATATCTCATCAGATTTCAATCTTACAACTACATACTAAAAATTATACAACAATGTGATCTTAATCAATTTTAAGAAATTCACACAAATTATTTTTTAATAAGACCACTATCAATAATGTTACTGGTTCTTTTTGCTGTTTCTCTGTTAGAAATATTTCTTAATATAATTATAGGTAATATACGCATATTGTACATGGACTTTCGTGCATGCATATGTGTAAGCATGCATATAAGTATCTTTGTATGTACATATATAAGAAGAAAATGTAAAATGAGAGGCATCAATTCTTTTATTTGAAATTTTAAGAGAAATAACAGTGTTGTTATTTCTTTGTACTTTAAAAACACCCTATATACAGAAGAACTGCATCTGAAGTAGTTAAATACTAGACTAGTATTTGCTATAAACACTAAAATCAGTATATAAAAAAAATCAATCAATATTAATTAAAATATTATCAACAATAGAAGTTGGATGCAGACTTACAAGGCTATAAATTCATTTCATTCGTAGAACTCTGTTGAAGGTTTAACTAATTACAAGGTTATGTATACTTATAATATACTATTATCACTATAAAAGAAATACAGTGGTGTACCAATAATGCAAATTTTTCTTTAGGATGCAGTAATAATAGTACATTTAGGTCGTCTTATGAAACAAACCAGAAATGACTACCAGCATTAGGAGGTAAGGTTACAACTTGAATTATTGCATAAGACTTGTCACTGAAGCTTTTAAATTAACATTTAAATGTATAAGATAATTAGAATGAATGCTTATACAAATCTCAAGTTAGCTGTATCTTCATTAAACATAGAATAGCTATTTATGCACCGAATGTGTTATTAAGATGATAACGCCCGAAGGGCGACTCATCCAGCCCAAGGGCCTATGGCCCTAGGGATGTATTGAGTCGCCTGATGGGCATTATATCTAGTAACACAAGCGGTGCATACAAGATTTTATATTTCATCTCATATATAAAATAAAAAATAGGTGATAGGTACGTTTTCTATTTAAGAATTAACCTCGTGTTTACCTATATAACTATTAAACACACCTACATCATGTTTTCCATGACAATAAACAGTTTGAAGTTCCTATGTTTTGGACATTTGTCACATTTATTTAAGATTAATAGTGCAAAATGGCTAATCAAAGTTGCCAGCAATAATTGCAAAGCAAGTTCTAAAAACAACTGAAAGTTTGCTACCCATTAAATCTAAACAGAGCTATGAAAAAGCTCAATAACACACTTAGTACATAAATAGCTAAAAAATTGATTTGTTTCTGAGGCCATAATGAGCGAGCGTTATGAAACCATTACGCCCCATTATGCCCTAGTTGTTATGGATATGTTTACATATCTCGTATCCCGATACACGGTTATTGTAGGAATTTCAAATAAATGTTATATGTGAAAGTTGTTAGAGAAGAACAAATGACCATCAAATAATTCAGACACAGCAAATACATTGCCAATTTAAAATGGAGCGTATCCAAAATTATTATTTAATCCCCTTGCAACGAAATATCACATATAGTTTTATTATCAACTAAATAGTAAGCAATGAAAACAATAAAAATCGTATGTCAATTTTATAACATGAAGTTTTCATCATAATAAGAAAATAATAATAAATTTATTAAGTTTTAAACTCTAAATCAGTTTCTGTTCAAAGTGACCTACCTCCGTTGTAAGCAATGCATTCCTGACATATTTTAATATTTTGTCACATGCCACACGAATACTATTTTTAAGATCGTCTAGATCTTACGAAAGAGTAGCATAACTTGTTGTTTGAGAAATCTACAAACAAAAAATCCAAACTAAAGACATCTGGTGCACGTCACTAGAAGAAAGAACATCAGAGGATTCAGGGCTTCATTACTGTATGGTGAACCACTTGTTCTTAAAACAGATTAAGTACCTTGGTGTGATCCTGGATAATAGGTTAAACTGGAAAAAACACGTGAAAAGAGCAACCAAGATGGCAATAGCCACAGGCAATTACGCCATGTGGTTGGCAAGAGCTGGGGCATAACTCCCCAAGTTCTATACTGGCTCTGCACAGCAGTTATAAGGTCTAGGGTCCAATACGAGTCAATCGTGGTGGCTTCAGAACCACCTTGTAGTGTCTCCCTCAAGTTGTCCATAATTCAAAACCTGTTTGGAAATATCAGGAGCAATAAGGACAACACCTACCAAAACTCTAGAAGTCTTACTAGATCTCCCAGTTCTCTCCCCATCAAGATTCAGGGAAACAGTTCGAGATAAAGGCAAATGGTAGCGCAGGGAGAGGCAGTGGGACAAGCTAAAGTTGCTGCTATAGCAGAAAAGGAACTACTCGTTTCTACTATCACAGTGAAGAAAGCAGAGGATAGATTAAGACTACAGAGGCAATTTATTTTCACAATTTCTACGAGGGAAAAATGGAAGCAAAATGAGATTAGATTTCCTCAGGACTCGGTGGTGTGTTGCACTGACAGTATTTTTCTTAATCTTCTGTGGGAATTAGAACACTCATAGTTGTTAAAGTCGTCTTTATTTACGTTTCTATCCATGACCTAGAATCATTGACAAAATAATAAAATTTCAAGTGTGACATTTATTACATAAATTGAAAGTGACTTTGATTTAGTAATGTTTGATACATTTTGGCCTGAATACTTTAGGTGAAAATTTTAAAGCTTAGAGGAATGAGTGCTTGCAATTTGTGTTGTGCCCTGGGAGCAACTTTGAAGTAGGCAATATGCTTAACGTGAAATCAGTTGATTAATTTTTATATAGTTAAATTTTATATACATTCAATAACTTGTAGATTGGAAAACATTTTTTAACATGTTTCTATTTATACGATTGAGAGGATGGTTAGTAAAGAAGTGTGCGATTACGTTACCGTAAGGTTTAAGTAGCCGTTTTTTATATTTATCTTGAAGAGAAAAACATATTATGATTCAGCCTACCTCTTTGGTAGTGCCGGACTTTCACCAATTAAAAAACTTCCTTTGTTGTTACATGGTTCTGAGGCGACCCTATACTTGTCACATACCAATCTTGTTCATGGATATTTTTTATGGTTCTGAGGCAACCCTATGGCGGGTTCACACTTGTCAGATACCAATGCTGTTCAACGAAGATTGTATATGGATCTGAGGCGACCCATGGCGGGTCTACACTTGTCAGATACCAATGCTGTTTAACGAAGATTGTATATGGTACTGAAGCAACCCTATGGCGGGTTTACACTTGTCAGATACTAATGCTGTTCTACGGGGGCTGCTAATATGCCTATTGTTATGTAATCAGTTATTGTATGTATAAATAGAAATCATGTATGTAGGCTGTATTTCATGTTAATATCGCACGGAAAACCCAGGACAAATTTGCAATGCTACCTAGATATTGGGGGCATTTGTTTTTAATTTGTTATTTCTTTTAGTAATGGACTGCATTGCTTACTGAAAATCAGGAATTCATTTGCTACGCAGTTATTTTTATGTAGAGTTATATAAGCAGCTTCTTTGGTTTTGCATTTTTGGTGGTTTTCTTCTTTGTCAATAATTTTTACGGCTTCCCATTTTATTTTATGACCGGAGTCCCATGCATGTTAGCAAACCATAGATTTTTCAAATTTTCTATTTTTTATATATGATTTATGTTCTTTTAATCGAACTTCAAATGGTCGGGATCTTTCCCCTATATAAAACTTGTTACATTCGCTTGGTATTTTGTAGATGTAGTTTTTTGAATTTTGTACTGGGTTTTGTTTTTGTTAATTACGTTCTTAGTGTGTTGGTTCTAAATACTGTTTTGATTTTGTATTTGTTTCCTATTCTTTGGATTTTTCGGAGAATCCTTTTATGTATGGTAATTGAGAGTATCTTTTGATGCGTATCGTTTCTATTTTCTTCTTCTTTATTTTTTGGTACTTTATTCAGTTTTTCTCTATTATTCTTTTCGGAAACTTGTTTTATATTAGTGTACATCTGATTAGGTCTTTCTCTTTTTTTAAAATTTCTTCATTTGATGATATTAATTTTGCTCTTTCATACATGGTTTTGATAATTCTTCGTTTGACGCAGTGTGGGTGGTTTGAATTGAAATTTAAGTATCTGTTTGTGTGCGTTGGTTTTCTGTACAATGATGTATTAATTGTTGTATCGTTTTTGCTAACTAGAATATCTAAAATGGAAGTTTTCCATGTTACTCTAATTCATATGTGAATTTAATAGTTGGTTCTATTTTGTAAATTGAATTTACAAAGTATTTAATGAGTTCTGTATTAGGAGGCCAAATACGTATCTCCACCAGATTAATGGTTTCAATTCTTGTGTGAATATTACATCATCTTTTTCGAGTTCCTCCATGAATATATTACTAAAGATTGGCGATGGTGGACTTCCCATTGCGATTCCGAAGTTCTGTTTGTAGAATTAGTCACTAATTTGAAAATATGTGATATTGACACATACACCAATTAATTCCATGATCGATGATATACTTAGCTTTGTTCTTTCTTGAAGGTTGTCATCTTTTTGTAGTTTGTTTTTTATAATATTAAGCGTTTTGTTTACAGGAACATTTGTGAAGAGATTTACTACTGTGTGTGTGTGTGTGTGTGTGTGTGTGTGTGTGTGTGGTGTGTGTGTGTGTGTATTTTAAATGTTGATGTTTGATAATTTTTCTAAAAAGTGTTGGTTGTTTTTTATGAAAGAATTCGTTTTGCAGGCTAATGGATTCATAATTTTTAGGGGAAATTTTGCTAAATTAGCGTATGATGAATCTATGAAGCGTACGATAGGTCTCAAAGAAATGTCTCTTTTATGAATTTTTGGTAGACCGTAAAAGTGGGGTGGTTTGTTGTAATGTGGGACTAGTTTGCTTCTTTCATTGTTTTCAAACTCATTTTTAAATTTATATATTTATAAATTAAAAATAAAATATACAAATCTCTAGATAAATTTAAAAATGAGTTCGAACACAACATTACAGCAAACCACCTCATTTTCACGGTCTACCAAAAATTCATAAAAAAGACATTCCTTTGAGGTCTATCCTAAGCTCATAGATTCACCATGCCATAATTTAGAAAATTTCTACTAAAAATTATAAATCCATTAGCATGCAAAACGAATTCTTTCATAAAAACCAACCAACACTGTTTAGAAAAATTTTCAAACATCAAAATTGAAAATACACACACACATGGTAAGTTTTGATGTAGTAATTCTCTACACAAATGTCCCTGTAAACAAAATGCTTAATATTATAAAAAACAAACTACAAAAAGATGACAACCTTAAAGAAAAACAAAACTAAGTATATTATCCATCATCGAATTACTTGGTATATGCGTCAATACCACATATTTTCAAATATATGACCTTTTCTACAAACAGAGCTTCGCAATGGCGATGGAAAGTCCCATATGGCCAATCATTAGTAATATATTCATGGAAGAATTCGAAAAAGATGTAATATTCACACAAAAATTGAAACCACTAATCTGGTGGAGATACGTATATGATGTCTGTGCTATTTAGCCTCATAATACAGAACTAATTAAAAACTGTGTAGTTTCAATTAACAAAATAGAACCAACTATTAAATTCACATATGAATTAGAATAACATGGAAAACTTCCATTTTTATGTATTCTAGTTAGCAAAAACAATACAACAATTAATACATCAGTGTACAGAAAACCAACGTGCACAAACAGATACTTAAACTTCGATTTAAACCACCCACATTGTATCAAACGAGTAATGATCAAAACCATGTATGATAGACCCAAATTAATATCATCAAACGAAGAAATTGTAAAGAAAGAGGAAAGACTTAATCAGATGTACACTAATAAAAAACAAGTATCCTAAAAGAATAATAGGGAAAAAACTGAATAAAGTCCCAAAAAATAAAGAAGAAGAAAATAGAAACAACGATACGCATCAAAAAATACTCTCAATACCATACTTAAAAGGATTCTCCGAAAAAATCCAAAAAATAGGAAACAAATTCAAAATCAAAACAGTATTTAGAACCAATAATACACTACCAACACAATTAACAAAAACAAAACCCAATACAAAATTCAAAAAACTGCTTCTACAAAATACCATGCGAATATAACAAGTTTTATATAGGGGGTCTGGAAAGACCATTTGAAGTTCAAAAGAACATAAATCATATATAAAAAATAGAAAATTTAAAAATCTATGATTTGCCAACATGCATGGAACTCCAGTCATAAATAAAATGAGAAGCCGCAAAAAATTATTGACAAAGAAGAAAACCACTAAAAATTCAAAATCAAAAAAGGTGCTTATACAACCCTACATAAAAATAGCTGCGTAAATGAATTTGTGACTTTCAGTAAGCAATGCATTCCATTACTAAAAGAAATAACAAATTAAAAACAAATGCCCCCAATATCTAGGTAGAATTGCAAATTTGTCCTGGGTTTTCCGTGAGATATTAACATGAAATGAGGCCTACATACATCATTTCTATTTATACATACAATAACTGATTACAAACAATAGGCATCTTAGCAGTCCCCCGTATAACAGCATTAGTATCTGACAAGTGTAAACCCGCCATAAGGTTGCCTCAGAACCATATACAATCTTCGTTGAACAGCATTGGTATTTGACAAGTGTAAACCCGGCATCGGGTCACCTTAGATGCATATACAATCTTCAATGAACAGCATTGGTGTCTGACAAGTGTAAACCCGCCATAGAGTCGCCTCAGTTCCATATACAATCTTCGTTGAACAGCATTGGTATCTGAGAAGTGTAAGCCTGCCATAGAGTCGCCTCAGAACCATATAAAGTATTTATCGAGCAAGATTGATATCTGACAAGTGTAAACCCGCCTTAAGGTCGCCTCAGAACCATGTAACAACAAACGACGTTTTTTAGACTGTGAAAGTCCGGCACTACCAAAGAGGTAACCTGAATCATAATAAGTTTTTCTCCTCAAGATAAATATAAAAAACGGATGCTTAAGCCTTACAGTAACGTAATCGCACACTTCTTTAATAACCTCTTTAATAGTCCTCTCAATCGTATAAATAGAAACTTGTAAAAAATGTTTACCAATCCTCAAGTTATTGAATTTATATGAAATCACGTTAAGCATATTGCCTACCACAAAGTCGCTCCCAGGGTGCAGCAGAAATTAAAAGTACTCATTCTTCTAAACTTTAAAATTTTCACCTGATGTATTCAAGCCAAATATATCAAACATTAATAAATCAAAGTCACCACCTTCGATTTATGTAATAAATGTCAAACTTGAAATTTTTATTATTTTGACAATGATCCTATGTCATGGATCGAAACATAAATAAAGACGATTTTAACAACTAGTGGTTTTAAAGGAAATATATAATCTCCAAGTGGGGTTGTATATTAAAGTAAAATTCAAATATAAAATATAAAATGTCATTTTATATTTTATATTTGAATTTTACTTTAACTATGAGTGGTTTAATTCCCAAAAAAGATTTAAAAAAATACAAAACAAACCAGAACAAACACACAGGGAGTATTGTACTGACAGGTCACAAATGAAGGATACAAGACTTGCAGTGGCAGGGGTATATATGAAAGTAAGAGGGTTCATTGGAGCTATCGCTAGGTTGATATACAACTATATTCCGGACAGAGGTACATGTAATATTAAAAGTGGCTGAAAGTCAAGAGATAAGACAGACAGAAGAGCGGAGGATTAGTATCTGCTCAGATAATCAAGTAGTATTCCGAGCAATCTGCTCTCCTAGGACCAGATACCCACTGGTTCAGAAGTGCAGAGACGCATACAAGGAATTAGCCAGCCAGAAAGGAGTTTGGCTTTTCAAGGCTACAAGATACCACAGTGTGCAGGGAAATGAGGAATCTGACACGTGAGCTAAGCAGAGGGCAGGAATCACTCATTTAAGGCCTGAACCATACAGACATTACATTTGATTTTCCAATGCTCCACCCGAAGGTACTACATTGGCCAGGAAGCGAGTTTTTTTTACCTGGAAAATTTGGAATTTTGCCGAACCCTTGCTGTTCCAAGCAAGGTAGGGATCTTTAACGTGCGTGACAACACTCACACACGGGACCTCCATTTTACCTCTCATCCGAACGAGGGTGTATTTTTGTGAAAATGCTCGCCTAACATTTTTCAAGCGGACCGTGTCGGGATTCGAACCCGGGACCTTGGGCGTAGTAGTCACACACATACCACTACGCCACGGAGCCGCCTCAACCATACAGACAACGAGGAAATCGGTGGCGACCAAACTAAAACTTTGGATGCTGAAAAAGGTGGAAAGAGGAGTGAAAAAGAGGAGAGGAGACCGTGGACAGTCAAACATAATGTTGGTTGGGTCGGACGAGTCAAAAACAACATGAGTATTAAATAAAGATAGGAAAACACTCAGTGAATTGGTGGAAATCTTCACTGGACATTGTTACTAAAACACTTGCCCCTGCTGGGTATCAAAGCAGAATCTAGGTGCCCAATATGTGAAAGACAGGGGGGAAACTGTTGCCAACTACATAGGGAAGTGTGAGGGATATATGAGGTTAAGACATAGGGTCCTGGTTTCATAGAGCTACGAGCAAGAGTAGTTAATCTTCCTTCGCTGACCAGACATGCTGGCTTTCATTAGAGAAACTGGCAGATTTTCAATGGGAAAGCAAAATAAGGATGAAATAGAGAAATCTGATAGTAATAGGGGTTAGTAAAAAGGGCAAAATGGTCTATTTGGTGGGCTACTTTTGTCTCTCCCTAATTTATTACGGCTATGCCTTTAGTTGATGAGAAAATTATAACATGTGATATATTGATGAAATGAAGAATTCCATGGAGTCTTAGAATAAATAATAATATTAGGTACATTCCATTTGAAATTGTCAATGTATTTGCTGTACCTCAATTATTTGATGATCATTTGTTTTTCCGATTTTGGCAATTTAATGAAAATACTGTGTGTAACAACTTGCAGATATAATATTTGTTTGAGATTTCTGCAATAGCCGAGATATCTACTGTGACGCATAAAATGAAAACACAATATATATGTTTTGACAACAGTACACAAATTTATTCGCACTCCCAACTATGAAAGGTTTTAAAAAGTCTAATATAAATTGTTATATTTAAATATAACAGCACTGCACACTCAAGTAATTATAGGAAACTCCATATGTACAATTTTAGCAGATAATTATTTCCACTATATAACTTGGAATATGCACATTGATTCGTGCTATTTATAAACTTTATTAAAAATTCGCCGTTAAGAATGTTCACAAAGCATTACATACAGTGTGTCCCAAAACGTTTTATACAAATGGAGAAAAAGTTTATCTTACATTTCACAAAAAAAAATTTCTTGATAAAAATCTCTGCATGACTTGTAGATCCATAATTAAGTACAACATTTTTAAAACATTGGCTGGAATACAGGGAAAATCAAAATTATGATTTGGAGTGATAGTAAAATACGCTCGAACTGTTTTGGAGAGCAAAATGTTCATTGAAATTTTTATTAAATAGCAATAAATTATGCCCACTTTGTAGATTTGTGATTTTCCCAGAAAAAAATTACAAGATATAATTAATTAGATTATTTATTGAATACAGGAATAAGACATGATAAACAATTGATAACCTCCTATCAATTTATCAACAATGAATAATCACAACTAATAAATTCTATTGAGAACATGTAAAATTACTTAAATACTAGGGAACTTCAACCTATCCACCGTTCCTTTCTATACCACATCTGGAGTTATAGCTTCATATGTATCTTTAATGATTCTTTCAAGATGATCAACATCTTGAAATGGCCTCTGAAGGTATACTTTTTCTTTTAAGTAGCCCCACAAAAAGAAGTCTAGAGGGGTTATGTCCGGCGACCTTGGTGGCCAAAGAAACTCCATGTCCCTTCCAATCACTTTACCGTGGACGAGCAAATCCCTAATAATTCTTTTACAGTAACATGGTGAGCCATCCTGTTGGTACCATATTTTTCCTCGTTCATCTAGCGGTAGTTCATCAAGAAAGTCTGATAACTGATTGTTTAAAAATTATAGGTATCTTTCTCCATTCATGTTATTTCGAAAAAAGAATAGTTCAACAAACCTGTATTTGTAAAAGCCACACCAAACATTAGTTTTAAATGAATATTGATCTCTGGTTTGGACATGGAAATTGGGATTAACATCGCTCCACCATCGACAATTTTGAAAACTTACTGTACCATTAGATGTATACGTTGCTTCGTCAGAGAACAGTACTTGTCGTGTCATAAATCTGTTATTTTCCAATTCTCCTTGCACACGAGCACAAAATTCAAACCTTCTTTTAGAGTATGGGTAAATTGGGGTTTGTATGGTTTAAATTTATTTGACTTTAAAATTCGTACAACTGTATTTTTACTTACACTCAATAAATTGGACCTTCTTCGAAGTAAATATTTTGGATTTTCCACGACCAATAGCATCACAGCAGCTTCGATTTCTTCATTTCGAACCCATGCCCGATGTTTTTTTCTAAATTTATTTTCAACACTTCCAGAACTCGTGAAATTATTTATTACATATCTGACCGTTGTCAAATGTATCATTTTTATCAGGGTGTCGAGTATTAAAGATTTCTGCTGCCTCCCTACATGTTTTATAATTTTCTCCAACAATGAGAACAATTTCAATTTTATCTTTAATACTCAATTTTACTGGCATTTCTAATTATTGCAAACACACACTTACGTAACATTTGACATTTGTTGACAGTTCTTAGATATTCCAAAGCACTTTATCAAAAACGTGTGTAAGAAGTATGAGTAACATAATCTCAGGCGCTTATTATGAACGGGATCTTACGATGTTTCGTACTGCGCATTAATTTAACAATTGCTCATGTGTTTATTGAATACCTTTTAATTTTTATCTACAAAGTGGGTATAATTTATTGCTATTTAATAAAAATTTCAACAAACATTTTGCTCTCCAATACAATTTGAGCATATTTTACTATCACTCCAAAATCACAATTTTGATTTTTTCTGTATTTCAGCCAATGTTTTAAAAATGTTGTACTTAATTATGGATTTACAAGTCATGCAGAGCTTTTTATCAAAAAATTTTTGTGAAATGTAAGATAAACTTTTTCTCCATTTGTATAAAACTTTTTGGGACACTCTGTATATGGAAAAATACTTGTTTCAAAAAATTCCAGTTTTCTTTTTCTAACTATTAGTTGAGGACTTTTAAATGGCAAAGTTTCTACTCTTCCAAGATCATCTTGTTTATCTCGAATGGTCAACCTTACCCCATTGTCAATAATGGAAATCAATTGTTCAATAATCAAATAATCTTTATTTATTTGCTCTAAAACTTTTCTTGCACATAATGTCACCTACCAAAAAGCGTTTCACAAAATATTCTAGAAAATAATTAATTGTAAGGGATTTTTTGTATAATTAATTTTGGGGTACTGCACATGTGTGTGTAATATGAAAATAGGTCGTGTGAATTATCTTCAGGTTTTTAGAAATAACTTTATTATCGTGTAATAACGTGGGAAAAGTATGTTAAATATAATTTCCCATGGTTCGTAATAGACACGGCGCCTTCCCCACTAATCAGGATGACGAACAAGGAAGGTTCATGACCTACAAGTTCTTAGAAGTGCGCCATGACATTCATTAGTGACATGACTACCTTATCTTCAACTGTTTGTGCGGAAGTAGCGATTTATAGACTATGTAGTGGAGTGTTTATCTGTCGATTTCCTTATCGAAGTCCTTTATCGTACCTTGTATTATCTGGGTTCCCTGTTTACATTTTTGTTATAGACAATCAGCAAACTCCTCTACAAGAGTATGAACTAAATCAGCGATCCGCATCCACTATGTACAACGTCGAGATAAGAGAACAATTACCTGTTACCAAGCTTGCTAATGTGCATTAATTTAGAAGGTATATTGATTTATTCACTAATTTACATTGTTTATTTGGAACATAAATTATGCTATTTTATTCATAAATTCTGTGAAACTTAGTACACCCTCTATGCAAGCAGATGGTTAAATACCATACTTTTACCTTTGTTTGTACTAATAACAGTACTCTAAACACTAAGTGGTCATCATCCGTAGCACAACTATGTAAAAACGAAATAATGAGGTTGCTCCGCATATTTTCCTCATCGTGTATGTTGAAATGAACCTTCCCAATAAACAAACCTAATGTTGCTTTGAACATCTGAAAATGTTTTCCTCATCACGTAAGCTATTGGTTCAACAGCACAAACAAAATTGCCTAATGCTAAAAACCCCCAATTTCATACTGTTTCTAGAACTACTTGGGGAGAACCAACACAAACTTTGCATTCTTATTGGTTTTTTTTTAAGCAAAAATGTTTTATTTGTCTTTACATTACATACATATACAATTAGTTAAAGTAAAAACATTACAATATTCGTTCATAGAATAATAAATATGCCTGTGTCTCAAGGACTTTTTTCAGGCACTTCTGAAATATTTGAGTCATTAATATAATACCATTTTCCCATTGAAATGTCAGTATTACTTTTTGTGGTTTTGCGTTGTGAAAACAATAAATGTTTTTTATTTTTAGGTAGGAATTGCCAACGTGACTGTCGTTGTCTAACGTCGTTCTTGCTTTTACATATGCGACATAGTGGCCATGATGAATAGAACCGTTATGCTGTATAACTCCGTATAATGTGTATAATACTTTGGATTAATTAAAGTTCAGCCCTTGAAGGTTTTGACATTCTTTTAAGCAAAATGGTGTTAAATCCAGTAATATAGGAAACGATACTTGGTCATTCAATTTTGTTGACCGAAATCTTAGGGTTTGAAATCTTTTTAAATGTAAAATCAATACAAGAGGTGGAATGTTGATTAAAATTTGCTTAATGGCATTGGTATAAACATTTTTTTTATCTGGTCCAACTTGTCTCTTGGTGCACCAATCACAGACTATTTTATTACTTCCGGTAAGTAACTCACATACAGTAAATTGGTTTAAACAAGATTGCACGGAGTAATCAGTTTTTTCACATTGATATTTTGGCACTATAGTATTTCTATATGTATCGTTTATATAATGTTCTTCATCTGTTTTTTCATCTTTGTATATATCAAAATCTCCATAGACATTATGTATTTTCTTGCTGTCGTTAAATAAGTATGTATTTCTGTCGATGGTATCTTCTCTATTAATGTAAGATGGCCTTTTGGACTGCTTTCTTTAGATTTTTCAATTCGGCTGGTGACAGTTTGGTTGCCAGTAGATCCTACTTGATTAGAGCACTTTTGTTGTTTTCTGTGAGATTCTTTAATTATAAGTTTTTCTTTCTTTATTTTGTGTTGTGATGATTTATGTTCGTCAAATTGGTTGTTAGTCAAAAGAAAGTAAATTAGATAAGGCTATATGCGCCTTATCGGTATTTAAGAGGAGTGCTTTTGTGTTTACCTATTTCGATTAATTCGTAGACATTTAAGGAGTAATTCAGTGGCCCAACTTTTAAAAGTTTGATGTTTTCAAGTTTAACATGGTGGATGCTTTCAAAAATGTGATTGGCAAGAACACCTTTCATATTCTCCATATTTAAAATGAGCAATGTGTTTTTTAAATACAGTTGTTACATTTCTTAGTCTGACCAATATATTTTTAAAAACATCTACTAGGCCCGAACAACTAATCTCATAATTTTCCGACTTTTGCAACTTGTCTAACTTATCTTTTGAGTTTCTGAACATCTTATTTGTATTACTTAAAATAATTTTGAAATTGACTTGTTTCAATATCTTCTCTATGCAAGGAACTTTTAATACATTTAATACGATCTTTAGTGGTGGCCGAGTGCATGGTCGATGATCTACAGTTGCTATTTCTGTTTTTAATTTTCTGAGAATAGTATCTACGGTAATAATAGAGAACCAAGGCAATTGGCTATTTATTTAATCGGTGTAAATGCCTTATTAAACCTATTTATTTAAATGAACATAATTATCTATTAACGAACAAATAAAAAAATGCAGTTCATTTTGAAAACAGTGGTTAGAAGAGAATAAAATAAAACGATTCACAATGGTTTCTTTTCTATAAATAGCAAATTCTAGTATAATATCAATTCCAATTACTAGGATATCTTTGAATAACCCTTGTGATAAATGATATGTTGACCACTTGTCAAATCGATATATTCATGTAAGATTTGGGTGATTTGCACCAACCCCTATATTTGATTTTCCAATGCTCCACCCGAAGGTACTACATTGGCCAGGAAGCGAGTTTTTTTTTACCTAAAAATGTTTAATTTGCCAAACCCTTGCTGTTGCAAGCAAGGTAGGGATCTTGTGGTTGATACTAAACTTACAAAAACCCCGGGAAGAATTTTAAAGGAAGTATACATCTTATGCCAGCATATGTAGTCCAGTTGTATTAATATTTGCAAGATGCTAATATTATCCATTCTGAACGGACCTGCACCTTGACGACGTACTAAAATACTAGAACAGGTGGAATGGCTTGCGCATTTCAATGAGCTAAAGAGCCGAACTATCGGTTTAACCAATTTAGTGGGGTATTTAGTGAGAAACCAGACTAAGACAGGACCCCGAAAGAGAGAAGCAGCTTTTTCAGTACTTAGAGTGGCAGAGACCATAGGAGTCGGTATGACATTCTAAGACACACTACTGCGATGTGGAAGGCAACGGGAAACCACCACAATATCTCCCAAATACACAACGTACTCAAATTGCTTTAATGATGATGGCATCCTGTGGGTAAAACATTCCGGAGGTAAAATAGTCCCACATTCAAATCTCCGGGAATGCACTACTTCAGGGGATGTGATCCGAAAGTATAGAAAAAGATCCGTGAACATTCTGCGAGTCGGAGCGTAGAATGTCAGAAGTATGAAACAAGTAGGTAAGCTAGAGAACCTGAAACTCGAAATGAATAGGTTAGCACTAGGCATAGTAGGAATCAGCAAAGTCCGCTGGCCTGAGGCGGGGGATTTTTGAAATGGAGACTTCAGGGTAATTCATACAGGATCAGAGGAAGGAAATTCAGGTGTGGGGATAGTTATACGAAAAAAGATAGGACGACGTGTAGAAAACTACTTACAAAAGAACGAAAGAGTTCTCATGGTTAGATTTGAATCTAAAGCAGTAAATACAGTAATAATACAAGTACACATGCCCTCCTCTAGCTACAGTGAGGAAGAGGTAAAAGCGATCTACAAAGATATCGAAAACATACTAAGATACGTAAAAGGACATGAGAATTTAATAATTACGGGGGATTTTAATGCAGTGGTAGGTGAGGGTGGGGAAGGAGCGATAGTAGGTTTATTTGGTTTGGCACGAGAAATGACAGGGAAATAGGCTGGTAAAATTTTGCGTCAAGAACAACTTAACCATCACAAATACATTATTTCAACATCATGTTAAAAGACGATACACTTGGAAGATGCCAGGAGATATAAGAAGATATCAAATAGATCACACTATTGTTAGACAACGGTTTAGAAATCAAGTAAAAAACTGTAGAAGCTACCCAAAAGCAGAAATAGACACTGACCACAACATCGTAATTATGAGGGCCGCACTTAAATTAAAAAATCTGAAAAAGAGGAACGGAAAAAGGCACTAAAAGATAAAGATATCCACGAAAGAATAGATAAAAACTCAAATGAATTGCTGAAAGATATCGGGAAAATTTCTGATACTAAGGAAGTAGAAACAGAATGGAATAACATTAAATCCAACTTAGACATGGCGGCCAGAGATATTCTGGGGTATACACAAAAAGAAAACAAGAAACCATGGATAACAAAGGATATTCTGAATTTAATAGAAGACAAAAATGCAAAAATAGATCAGATGAAACAGGAAAACAGAGATACAAAGCCATAAAATGGGGAATTATTCGCAAATGCAGGAAAGCTAAAGCACAATGACTTGATAAAAAGTGCAAAGAGGTACAAACGAAGATGGAAATAGGAAAGACCGACGAAGCATATAAACTAATTAGAATGAATTTTAGGGATATAAAACCATATAGCAAAAATATAAGGGACGCGCGAGGAAACGTCATTATAGAAAATGTAGAGAAAGTAGGTAGATGGCAGGAATATATAGGGAATTTATATTCAGGAGAGGAACTAACAGCATTAGAACAGGAATCGGACATTAAAAATGATGACCTGGGATATCCTATATTTAGAGATGAGTTTGAATTAGCATTAAAGAACCTGAAAAATGGTAAGGCGCCGGGTACAGATAAGGTGCAAGCAGAAACTCTAAAAGCCGCTGGACAAGCAGTAACAGAAGGTCTCTTCCGACTGGTAAGCTATATGTATGAGACAGGCGAGATACCTAAAGATTTCAAACGTAACATCATAGTAACTATACCAAAAAAAAAGGCACGGATAGATGTGAATATTTTTGAACAATAAGTTTGACCGCACCTGTTTCAAAAATATTAACTAGAATTGTACAAAGACGAATGGGAAAAACGGGCTGAAGAAATACTGGGAGAAGATCAATTTGGGTTTAGGCGAAACAGGGGAACAGGAGGCTATTTTAGCTACGAGGGTGATAATGGAGAAAACAATAGAGAAGGGGGAAAGCGTATATATAGGGTTTGTAGATTTGGAAAAAGCATTCGACAATGTGAAATGGAAAAAAATGTTCGAAATACTCAAAAAGATTGGAATGAGTTTTAAGGACAGCCGGATAGTACATAGCTTATACAAAGAGCAAATGGCGGTAATAGAATTAGAGCAAGAAAGTAGAGAAGTAAATATTAGGAAAGGGGTAAGACAGGGATGTGCCTTATCCCCATTAATTTTTAACTTGTACATAGAAGAGGCAATGAATACTGTCAAATGCAGGAAAACATTTGGAATTAATTAAGTAGAGAAGTAAATATTAGGAAAGGGGTAAGACAGGGATGTGCCTTATCCCCATTAATTTTTAACTTGTACATAGAAGAGGCAATGAATACTGTCAAATGCAGGAAAACATTTGGAATTAATATGCAGGGACAAAAGATTGATATGCTTAGATTTGCAGATGATATAGCAGTATTAGCATCTAGCAAAGAAGAGTTAGAAGCTGCTCTTAATGAAATGGAAACAGTTCTAACGGTGGGATATGGTATGAAAATTAAAAAAATTAAAACTAAAGTTCTAGTATGCAAAAGAGGGGAAAATAAATCAAAAACAAGAATACAAATAGGGAACGTGAGCTTACAAGAGGATTTCTGCTACAAAGATTAGCACAAGGTCTTGCTACATTTAACAAGAAAAAGCAACTACTGCGGTCAAAGACCACAAACCTAGAAACAAGGAAAATATTGCTTACAACATATGTGTGGAGCACAGCACTGTATGGCTGTGAAGCCTGGACAGTAAGAGAAGCAGACAAGAAAAAGGTAGCCTATGAAATGTGGTGCTACAGACATATGATGAAGATATCGTGGACAGACAAAGTTAAGAACAAAGAGGTACTCAAAATGGTAGGGGAAGAAAGAAATATGTGGAAAACAGTAAAAAATAGGAGAGATAGGATGATAGGCCACGTACTAAGACATGAGGGAATAGTGCGGAGTATATTAGAAGCAGAGATAAGAAAAAAGAGAAGTAGAGGTAGACCTAGGTTAGACTACTGCACACAGATAGTAAAAGATGTAGGCTGTAACAAATTCAGGGAAATGTGTAGGCTTACTCAGAATAGAAATTAATGGAGGTACGCTTCCAGCCATTCGCAAGATGGAAAAACTAATGACAATAATAATTACTGTACTTAAACATGGTGATTATTATGAACAACTACAGATACTGATTTTACAATACTCTGAACTAATGTTAATTGTGCGAAAGGATTTACTGGAAAACTATTAATACGGCAAATAACTAAGTGTTGGGGGATCCTTGGCAGCCACAGGCTGCTTAACCCCCTTCACATACCACTGAATCTCGGTGAAATAGGGCATATAATTAGAAAACAATAGAAGAGAATCGAGTTGTATATAGGCTGTTAGCGGCTCCGTGGCGTAGTGGTATGTGTGTGACTACTACGCCCAAGATCCCGGGTTCGAATCCCGACACGGTCCGCTTGAAAAATGTTAGGCGAGCATTTTTCACAAAAATACACCCTCGTTCGGATGAGAGGTAAAATGGAGGTCCCGTGTGTGTGTTGTCACGCACGTTAAAGATCCCTACCTTGCTTGGAACAGCAAGGGGTCGGCAAAATTCCAAATTTTCCAGGTAAAAAAAACTCGCTTCCTGGCCAATGTAGTACTTTCGGGTGGAGCATTGGAAAATCACATGTAATGTATATAGGCTGTTGGGAGAATTGCAAGAAACTGTGTAGGCTAGCTCAGAAGATAAATAAACTGAGATACAAGTCCAACCAGTTTCAAGACGTAAAACCCAATGACGAAAAAATAAGTGCTCTTAAATCTGATGACTATTATAAACAACTACAGGTGTTGGTTGTGAAATATTTTCAACTAATGTTGATTGTGCGAAAGAATAAATTGCAAAAACTATTAATTCGACAAAGGTTCAAGTGCTGGGGGAACTTGGCAGCCTAAAGCCTGCTTACCCCCCTTCACATACAACTGAATATCCAGGAAGTAGGGTATATAACTGTAAAACAATAGAAGGTGGCCGAACTGCATCAAACAAGAAAGAACAGCAGCTATGTTCAAAGACAACGAACATAGATACAAGAAGAAAACTGTTCAAAGCATAGTGTGGAGCACAGCACAGTAAGTCTATGAAATAGGCGCAGTAGGAAAAGCAGACTGAAAGAGATAGAAGCCTTCTGGAATGTTGTGCTTCAGATGTATGTGGATGGTAGCATGGACAAACAAAGTTAAGAACAAATAGGTTGTTGAAATAGTAGAGGAATAAAGATGTCTGTGGAAAACGAGAAAAAAATAGAAGAAATAGAAGAACAAGATACGTTCTAAGGCATTTCTGGGGAATAGTACGGAATATATTACAAACAGAAATAGGAAAAGATAGGTAGAGGTAGACCGAGATCAGACAAATAGTGATAGATGCAGACTGTGCAAATTTCAGCAAAATGTGTAGGTTGGTTCAGACTAGGAAATAATGAGGATAGGCATTCAACCAGTTCTAGGACTGAAGACTTAATGATGATGATGATGATGATGATGATGCTAATATTATGGAAGATGACGGTTTTAATGTTCAGAGGGTAGATTTTGAAACTGATCCTAAATAGTAACTTAATCATGTAATAATGTAATTAATTTGTTTGTTTGCTATTTTCCTCTAATAAAAACACGTTCCTTACTGCAATATTCACTTTTTGCGTTGTAATTGTAAAGAGGTTGTAATTTTCATATAAAAATCTTACAATTATTCTAAAACAAACAACTTATTAAACAGTGTAAATATTTTTTATTTATCAAAAACTTTAGGGCACAATATCTTAGTTAAAACCCAGTGCGACTTACTAGCTTTTTGAAATATACTCCCCAATTATCGATTAGCCCCTGTTTAAACTATTCTCAGTATCCTATTTACAATCCCTTAACAAACATAATAACAAAATTCTCAGATACCAGCATAGTTTGGGAAGTAAAGTTTAAAATAAAAAGCTTCGACCAGTTTTTTAGGTTTATTAGAAATTTTTGTTTGAGTTGTCACAGAAATGTATTGAGTTTCTCAGACAGCAGTTGCCTATAAAAGTTTGCATATTACCAAGAGTCAAATATTACCAGCAACATAATTCAATTAATATTCTACGATAATTAAAAATCTAAACAAATTTTGCGATGGACTTTATGGCAGTGAATTATTCAAGGTTCTTAATTACCATTATTAGTGAAATAGGTTAAGTTGCAAAAAAATACTCATACGCAACTTTAATTGATAACCACAAAATGTGTTTTACTATTAATTTTAACAAAAAATTTCCTTATAAATGATACTTACAGATTAATATTCTCAGGTATAATGCTTTAAAGCATGCAGTATATTTTATTATAGAGGGTCGATGCACCGTTTGTAACGCTTAAACAAGTTCATTGGTCTAAGATGCCATAGAAGACCCCTGTTACATCCAAAACTATCTAATTAATTTAATAAGTCACGAGACAACTAAAATTAAAATCAAGAAAAAGAACATTTTAAAACCAAGAGTCATACAGTCTAAATTGACTAGTTTATATGCTGAAGTTCTAATGATCGAATGACGAAATAATAATAAACTATTAGAACTCCATATATTTTATTAGACATATCTAATGAATAAAACATGTAACAAGGGAACAAAGAAATTAAGACATCCAATATAATTGAGTTTAACCACAAACAACTCAATGTTGTTGCTTATATAGGCTTAAAGTTTAATACCAAAACAAAGGAAATTCGTAATGGTTTGACGTTTAACTCGATCAGCTGATTTCGATCAAGCAATATTTACTAAATGCACAAAACCGATTTTAAACACTTTTATCACAAATATCTTACCTCGAATTTATTTCTGCTCGCATAACTCATAGTATTTAAAACTGTTTAATCACTTTTAAATGCGCCTTAAACAACTTATTTTCCTTAGAGTATACCATTCGCAACAAAATAGTCGTATGTGTACTGATGTACACACTGAATTATGCGCACAGGCTAGTAGGAACTAGGAATCCGACCTTTGCATCAGTATACACAGACCAATGATGAGTGATATTTTTGTTTACGAGAAGCGCTATTGGTTGCAAAACGATCAAAACAGAAGACTCCCCCGCCAAGCTTATGGATTGTGAAAGGTCGATGTACACTAAATACGAACAGTCACAAAACGACTTCCACGAAAAGGTTCATGTCTGGTCGTCTACGTTAGTCGTATTCGCTTTATTGCCTGAAACAAGACAATTCCACGTATTCGAGTTATTGGTCTTTGCTTTATGTGCTTCTGGTTAACGGACCCTGAACAAAGAACGGTGTGCAAGCGTATCTATATCTCCACTGTTTTTACCGTCTAGTTATATAGATAGTTTTTTTTTGCTGTGTATTTGATAACGTTGTAAGACAGTATACCTTTACAGGGTGCATTTTATGTAGTAAAAATGGGGTTATTATTGTTCATTTCTAAAGTTGCGACCGCGCTTATGAACAAAACTGATTTTCTATGAATAGATGTTGAGCGTTGTGTTATATGCTGTCACCTAATGTGTTTATACTTCAATAAGTAATAACGATTGGCACCTGAATGAAATTGCATAATAACAGAATCAAAAGGTTTCGTCTCGGGCCAAACCTTGATATGATACAATTAAATAGTGTAGCCCTGTAGCCTCTAAAATAAACGTTGAAAGTCTTATTAGAAACTGAGTATATCAGACAATTAATAATTCCCTATCACCTATTTAAAACATTAGTTATACTGCAATAAAAAATTAAGGCAAAATCACAATTTGTTTCTTAAAAGAATGGAATTGAATTTTGTTATAATGAAAGTATTTTAACCAACGGAAAATAAAGGTTACTAAATAACTAACCACTCGATTTTTTTATTTTTAAAAATACGAACACCGGATGGGGGTAATCATTAATAAGAATATATTACCATAGATGACGTTACCTCGAGATTTACCAGCGCTCCTACAGTTTACCCAATTTTATAAGATAACCACCCCAGATCTTCATGATTAGATTTTTTTCACCGACGAAGGTACGTTTTCTAAACGAGGAGTTTTTAATTGGACAAACAATCCTTTGAGGGATTGGAGGAATACTCGTGCTTTAAGATAAAAAACATTTTCGACACGGGTTTAAAGTAAATATTTGGTGCGGTGTGATTGATATATGAATTTTTCAATGGTCTTTTTGAACTGCCATCCAGTCTAAATGGAGTATTGTATTTAAACTTGCTTGTACTCCATTTAAACAAGCTTCTAGAAGATATACCACTTGCTTTAAGACAAACCTTGTACTTTATGCATGACGGGGCTACGCTACATTTTTCTGTCAGTGTGCCAATACCTAAAGAAAATTTCCTCATCGCTAGATTGGCCCTGAAAGTGAATTTGTTTGGCCAGCAACGAGTCTAGATTTGAACACCCCTGAACTTTTCAATATTCTTTGAATTTCCTAATCTCGCGTTTAAAAAAATTTCTTTGAAATCCTTATTTTCTGCAATTTGTATAAGATTTAATTTCAAAGCCCTAGAAATTTACGACCACCACCTAAATGATTGATTTTGTACTCCTAGAATTATTTGCATGCAACACAAACTTTCTGTCCACGACTTAGAACCAGAAATATTCTGGCATAAAGAATTTAAATGAAATAATTTTTGTAGTACAACTTTAAGAACAATAACTAGCTTTTTCAAGATAAATGCTTTTAATTTATTTATAATTCAAAGTTAAGTATATTCTAAAGATTAAGTTGAAAAGATGATAATAATTAGAAAGATTCTTTCTAAGAAACCCTTTTATCCTCTTTTTCCCACAAAAATATCAAACATTTATCTACTCTCAAATCAATGATATCCTTAGAAAATCAAAAACCCACTATAGTCTTTCCTGTTGTTAATATAACACATCAAAATACCCTATAATACGGAAATTCTCACTTAGGCTAAATTTGACTACCTGATACTTCTTAACATCATCGATCATCATTTTGTTTTCGACCTTACTTAAGGTGGGTTTGACGCAGCTCTAACTTCTTTTCTATTCTGTGCTAATCTAAAAAGTTCTACATACCCTTCACAACCTAAATTTCTAATAATTTGACTAACGTAGCTTGGTCTTGGTGTTCCTATACTCTTCTCTTCACACCATCAAGCGCTTAAATTATACATCAAAACTCTACTAATTAGGTACAGGTATGCAGATAAAAGTTCCCAAACTAAGCTTAAATACACTATTTCAGTTTTTTATACATAGGTCAAAAATTCACTTCTGTTGTTATCGACTTGTGACTTTTCGGAAAACATTAATGAATAGATATTTCGTTGTTGACCAAAACTTATGCGTTTAAAACTTTAAAAATAATATAAAATACAAAAGAACTTTCTATTGTAAATGTATGCTATATGATAATCAAACAATAAAAATATTCAGAATGCTTTTCAAACCTTCAGAGTATTACTATACCTACTATTAAAATGAAATATGTACAACTATTTTTGGCACCGAATTCGAATTTTGTTTTGATAACAAACTAGTACAGCAATATATTGATGTGATAAAGATGTCGTGAGAGGTCATGGAAACCCAAATCGTATAAATAAAGCCCACCCAAGTAGAAAAAAACGTGAAAAATTAAAATTTCCAAATATTTAATTACTGCACCCTGTCTAAAATAAGCGTATTGCTTGTACAAAGCCATCCGCGTTATTACAAAACATTCCCATGTGTGTAAATAATTATTTTAAGAGATAAATACACAGTCATTGAAATGTAAAGCAAAACACACTTCCCGCATATTTAAAAACCCCAATTTTACATCAATAATACAGCTGTGTGTACAAATATACATTAGAATATAAATACAAAAGCAATTTACTTCGCGTAAGAACGATATCAATTTATTACCGGTCATTAATTCAGCAGCAGGTGAAACAGCACGAAGGCACAAATTGTGGCTAGGTGTTGCTGTACTTCGCATAATGTGTTAGTGTTAAATATTACATCTTCGCTACTCCTGTCCTGATGAGCCCCAATAAGGGCGAAGCGCGTCGACAGGATGCCCTTGTGGCTAATATTGAGTCACTTGCCATTAAATTTCATTCTTTGATATATATATATATATATATATATATATATTATATGTAAAGGGGGGTATAAGGTTTCTAAAGGTATATTTGTATTAATAGGGGTGTATGCCAAACGATAGGATCAATATTTCAGATTTAATAATTTAAAAACTATAAATTTTGCTATACTTTACATACGTTAAGGTATGTACTATTTCAGATTGAAACTTATATGCCAAAAGGTAGATAACATGACTTTATGACGTTGATATAATGCACGGTACTTGAGGTTTTATACTGAGTTGATATTTCATGAGCCAGTTGAGAGTACATTTGCCGTCGGAAAGCCGAATGCATTTATGGATATCTGCAATATAACAAAGCGTCCAGGTCGTGTATAAATTATTTGGCTTTTCCTTTTATAGAATCAAACTTTTGGACGAATTGTAAATCAAAATTTAAAGTGAATCAAAATGTAAAAGGTTATTGGAGTTTAGTGAAGTGTTTTGGACCAATAGTAGAAATTTAAAATTATTATAAAGACTGTAGCGAAGGTATGTTGGACACTGAAAGAAAGATGATTTGTTATTAGATGTTATATGTTTAAAAATGTTATTCTAGTAAGCTAAGTTTGTTGATTTAATAACTAAGCAAAATAAATAAGGGACTTCCTTTTCGAATTTGTTCAGATAAAGACCTATTTTATGAAACCTGCGTTAAAGTGTAAAATATTTTGAAATAAAAGTTTATATAAGTATCATCGAGTATTATTTAATCCAAGTGTGAAAGGAATAAGAAGCTTCGAAAAAAAAGGCGACGAGTATTAAAAAAAAGTAAAAGTGTTTAAAAGTGCAACGGGAAAGTCAGCGTGTATTTAAAGAAGATTTTGGAAGTGGTTATTAGTGCAAAGGGGAAAGCGACGGTTATTTGATTGAGAAGATTTGTGTTGGTTTTGGGATAGATTTGGTATAACGGCAGTAGGAGATTGGAGTGGATACAGAAGGAATCGACGATACAAATAATTTGGATTGAATTGAGAAGATTAAACGGCAGTAAGGACATCGTATGGATAATTGGAATAGCAGGACTAGGAGTGATTTATAATAGGACAGCGGGTTTGAATTGGATTGTGCGAAGAGAGGATTAATTGGGGTACGGAGCAGAGGAACAGGAGATCAATATACGGCGAGGAAGAACTAACGCAGGGAAGTAGACAACGGTTTTTGCTAAATTCTAAATTGGGGTAAATTTATTTCAGGTTTGGGTCAACGAAATTTGTTTTTAAGAACACCTGGAGGCAGTACGCAAGCGGACAACATTGGAGAATCTTTTGTGAAAGTGCGTACGGCGATTTCGAACTTGAGCCAGCAGTTAAAAGAAGGCCTTCAGAGCGGTATATTTCTGGTAAGTACCGTAAATATATCATAACGTCAAAAATTAAAGTCATAAATAGTTACATAAATTAATTTGGCATCAGACAACTTTGATCTATTAAAATTTGGCATACATAGTAAATTCAGTACATTAAAAAAGTGGTAAAACAAACGAGGGTGCAGTTTGGTTGGGTAGTGCACATCTACTCACGATTGAACTCACGGTGAGTAGGTGAGAAAACCCTGAGATTAAAGTTTCAAATAGTCGAGGCATATAAAATATAGTAATTAGTAAAAAAAAGAACCAACCAAACGTTTGCTAAAGCACCTCGATTTGAAGTCATACATTAAATAGTAAATTTGTGACGACGACAAAAGTCGTGTAACAAATTTTGTTTAAAGTTACAGTGTAATAAATAAATAAGGTATTAGCCCAAAGTGAAAGTAAAGTAAATATAGGGGTGATATAAGAAGGTGGCAAACCCAACGTGAGGCTCGAGAAAAAGGTTAAAAAGGTGTTAGAGTGAAAGAGAGTAGAATCCGGGAGCCCGAGTTAGGTGGGGCCCGCAAGTTTTATTTTTACAGGAAACGAGTTCAAAACAAGGAAACATAGATGACGGACGAGGACACAAAAGAATCACAAGATCGGGACTAATATACGGGGTTGAAATGGATGTAAGGAGACAAGACATAGAGCTAGACGCAGGGGGCGACCTACAGGAGACGGACACGATGCAGACAGAGTTGGAGATGACAGACACGGACTTGGACCAGGCGACGGTACCGCAGGTGAGAGCAGCAGAAGCCGACGGAAACCAGGACCTTAGGAGATTTCTGATGAGTTTGCAGACAAATTTAACGGACAAAATGGATGAATCACGCAAGGAACAAAGAGATGCACACACGGAACTACAAACGAATTTAACAAAAAAATTTGAAGAGTCACAGACAGAATTAAAGACAGAACTGACAAACAAAATTACAGAATCACATACAGAACTGACATACAAAATTACGCAATCACATAACGAGCTAAGGGACGAGTTTAGGACAGCGCACGCGGACCTGACGGCGAAAATGAACCACACGCAGGACTATTTACTAACTCAAATACAGATTGCAAAGACGACGTGCGGACAGAGGTCCAACAACAAGTAGACAGGGTTGACGACAAGTTAGAACACACACGAGTACATTTGCAGGAGATTTGAACGCGACACGGACTGACTTTAGAACGGAAATTAAGACACGGGTAGACACAGTGGAAGAAACGATGGTTAGCGGGTTTTCAAATTTAAGTACCGAAATACAAACATGTGACAAACGACATGGGACCAACTACAAAAATTTAGGACAAACACTAGAGACCATACAAAACGAAAACGTACACGGTAGGACAAAACTTGACGACAAAGTCACGGGATTAGAAACCAGGGTAGGACATGACGTTAGACAAATTCACGAGAAACTCGACGACATAGAAAGGAGGCGAATTGGACTAGACTACGGACCGCACTTTCGATTAAACCGGGACGCTTTACCGAAGTTTGAGGGACGTAAGACAGAACAGCCCATGGGATTCCTGGACCGACTAGACGAGATCGTAGGGACAGAAAACGAACGAACAAAACTACAGATTGTGGGGGCGAGTTTGACAGGAAATGCCGAAAAATGGCATAACATTATTCGTAAACAGTATGACACGTACGCGGACGATATCGCGGGCGTTTTCATATGGAGAATTTGTACCCATATAGAGTAGTACAGGAAGAGGGTTTAATAGGATAGGTTAAAATGTGGTTCATGCAACGGAAAGTTTAGTTTTTGTTTTTGTTTTGTTATAGTAGTATAGTATAGGTTAGAATATAGCGTAGGGTGATAGATGTGAGAGAAAGGCGAATGCGGGTTGCCAAAGTAAAATAGAAACAACGAAAGGGTGGTTTTGAATGAAAATCAGAAATTTTTGCACACCAGGGGAAGAGAAAAACATATGAAATTTCCAATTTCATTAAAACCAGTGGGGCCAATATTATGTAAAGGGGGGGGTATAAGGTTTCTAAAGGTATATTTGTATTAATAGGGGTGTATGCCAAACGATAGGATCAATATTTCAGATTTAATAATTTAAAAACTATAAATTTTGCTATACTTTACATACGTTAAGGTATGTACTATTTCAGATTGAAACTTATATGCCAAAAGGTAGATAACATGACTTTATGACGTTAATATAATGCACGGTACTTGAGGTTTTATACTGAGTTGATATTTCATGAGCCAGTTGAGAGTACATTTGCCGTCGGAAAGCCGAACGCATTTATGGATATCTGCAATATAACAAAGCGTCCAGGTCGTGTATAAATTATTTGGCTTTTCCTTTTTATAGAATCAAACTTTTGGACGAATTGTAAATCAAAATTTAAAGTGAATCAAAATGTAAAAGGTTATTGGAGTTTAGTGAAGTGTTTTGGACCAATAGTAGAAATTTAAAATTATTATAAAGACTGTAGCGAAGGTATGTTGGACACTGAAAGAAAGATGATTTGTTATTAGATGTTATATGTTTAAAAATGTTATTCTAGTAAGCTAAGTTTGTTGATTTAATAACTAAGCAAAATAAATAAGGGACTTCCTTTTCGAATTTGTTCAGATAAAGACCTATTTTATGAAACCTGCGTTAAAGTGTAAAATATTTTGAAATAAAAGTTTATATAAGTATCATCGAGTATTATTTAATCCAAGTGTGAAAGGAATAAGAAGCTTCGAAAAAAAAAGGCGACGAGTATTAAAAAAAAGTAAAAGTGTTTAAAAGTGCAACGGGAAAGTCAGCGTGTATTTAAAGAAGATTTTGGAAGTGGTTATTAGTGCAAAGGGGAAAGCGACGATTATTTGATTGAGAAGATTTGTGTTGGTTTTGGGATAGATTTGGTATAACGGCAGTAGGAGATTGGAGTGGATACAGAAGGAATCGACGATACAAATAATTTGGATTGAATTGAGAAGATTAAACGGCAGTAAGGACATCGTATGGATAATTGGAATAGCAGGACTAGGAGTGATTTATAATAGGACAGCGGGTTTGAATTGGATTGTGCGAAGAGAGGATTAATTGGGGTACGGAGCAGAGGAACAGGAGATCAATATACGGCGAGGAAGAACTAACGCAGGGAAGTAGACAACGGTTTTTGCTAAATTCTAAATTGGGGTAAATTTATTTCAGGTTTGGGTCAACGAAATTTGTTTTTAAGAACACCTGGAGGCAGTACGCAAGCGGACAACATTGGAGAATCTTTTGTGAAAGTGCGTACGGCGATTTCGAACTTGAGCCAGCAGTTAAAAGAAGGCCTTCAGAGCGGTATATTTCTGGTAAGTACCGTAAATATATCATAACGTCAAAAATTAAAGTCATAAATAGTTACATAAATTAATTTGGCATCAGACAACTTTGATCTATTAAAATTTGGCATACATAGTAAATTCAGTACATTAAAAAAGTGGTAAAACAAACGAGGGTGCAGTTTGGTTGGGTAGTGCACATCTACTCACGATTGAACTCACGGTGAGTAGGTGAGAAAACCCTGAGATTAAAGTTTCAAATAGTCGAGGCATATAAAATATAGTAATTAGTAAAAAAAAGAACCAACCAAACGTTTGCTAAAGCACCTCGATTTGAAGTCATACATTAAATAGTAAATTTGTGACGACGACAAAAGTCGTGTAACAAATTTTGTTTAAAGTTACAGTGTAATAAATAAAGAAGGTATTAGCCCAAAGTGAAAGTAAAGTAAATATAGGGGTGATATAAGAATATATATATATATATTACTCATATTTAGACCAGGGTAGAAAATTAAATAATCACATCAAATAATTTTAATCACCGTGTATAATGAATATTATTAGATAATACGCGTTATTAAAACCGTGAAGCATAAAAATTTATTAGTTTCAGTAAAAATAAGAGATTTAAACCATGTATAAGACGCTTTATATCAAAAGAAACAGTATTAAAAAGCTCTGCGTGTAATGTAATTATTCCTAAACAAATGGAAATTACGTGCAAAATTTATCTTAATTAACTCTATTTCAAGTAACCGGTATTGAACAAAACGTACAGATAATATCTATAGAAACATGGAAAAACCCACTAAAATGCAAATCCTAGAAGTGTTAGTTAGAAGTAGGATGTTTGAACACACCTGCGTATTTTAAAAGGCAATTTCAGTTTAATTTGTTTAGATAAACATGTCGATTCTAAGGATATTGGAAACGGTTAGATGCTTTAGCACGAAATACAAAACAGGGTTTATTTAAAAAGCTCATTCGGCGAAAATTTTGCAGATAATCAATGTTTACAAAGAATCTTGGAGAAACCGGGGCTTAATATTCACGAGAAGGTGCGATACGGGGTTATTTAACCCAGATAGTCCACATGGACTAAAATATAATCGATAATAAAGAATATCAATTTGCACCAATACGAACAGGTTAGAAAAGGAAAGAGAAAATGCGTCAAGCAAAGACACATATAGTAAAAGGCGTGATTTAAGCAACGTCACGAGGGTCACAATTGGTTGAAAATAGGATGCAAATATCAGAGGTAGAAACAACAATTTCTGTACAAAATTAATTAGTTTTTCTCGGACATGTTTGCGTGCCGTGTGAGAATTTCTGAGATTTAAATGGGGCAAGTACAAAATTCGTAAAAACCGACGCACAGGCTACGGACTGGGAATATATCATGAGAAATTCTTAAGAATTGTCTGTTTTGAGGACAAAAGCGACGTGCCGGCTATTCGCTATATATACCGGTGGTAATATGAATTTCGGCCTCTTAGACTTTTAACTATTCGATGCGTTAAAAGCTCTTACATCCGCGACTTGATTGAAGATGTTAAACAGTGCATTTTAGTTTGATAAAATAATTTAAAGTTTGCTCGTATATTTTGGTGATTCAAAATAGTTTGTTCGTTACGTGCTAACATGAATATACTTTAGTGCACTTAGATACAAGGTAATAAAATTTAGTATCACTGTACCAATTGGTAAAATTTACTATGACAAATAAATACACAAAAGTAGGCAGTTTTGGCGTATATCGGTGAAAGAAGTATGAATTTCTTTGCTATTTTTCGGGGGTGTTAATAATTAAATGGTTTGTAAACATGACTGGATCCACTAAACAAGGTTCAGATATACACAGATGAGTTCCGGAAAAGCCCTGAAACAACTTTAAATAAATGGTGATGGAGCAAATTTTTAAAACGTTGAGAATCAGAAGCCGTAAATATAACCCAGTTGGAATGGTGTGATTAACAAAAAGGACGATGTACATTGAAGCTACGAGTGCAAGTAACCTTCAGGTAAATTATACTATTTTGTTTGAACTTTGAGATGTTGGTGTGTGTTGAATAACTTTCTAATTTGTTTATTTAAAATGGACAGTAGTGGAATTGTACTAACAATAATATTTTAATTTTAAGGTGAAATTTGCTTGTTTAAGTAGAAAGGGTATTTAGTATTGATGTTCTGGATTATGATAAAATATGGGTATGTCTTTGAGCTCAATTAGACGAACCTGGTTAATTAACGTAAAGGGGTGGTAGATGCTCCTTTGTACTCTGCATATATTGTTATAGTAATTAGTAGGCATCCTACAAGGACTTTAATTCTGGATGCACATTAAAATGATAATAAATTTAATTTTGAAATTTTCCGATATTAAAATTTATGCTGAATATTAATTTTGAAATTTTAATGTATTGTGAATATTGATGTAAATAGAGTTGACGTTGATGTTTGTGGTAGGAATGTGTTTGTTTTTTTATGAATGAGGATGAAAGCTATCTAGAGGAGCAGCCGAGGCGATTAACAGAAGAAAATCAACAGACCAGGTAATTCAAGAGGTTTCACAGCAATATATATATATATATATATATATATATAATGCTATAATAATAGAGTAGTTTAGGGGTAGGCTAAGTCATAGGGGTCGTAGAATAAATAAAAACAACTTCCAGTTTAAGAAAAGCACATAATTCCAGAAATTATAAGAGTACATCGGTCACTCTACATATTGTTAATTGAGAGCACACTGTATATAAAATACACGGGATTAAATGCATAAGAACATAGAAATATCTAAGAGTAGTTTACAAGCAAAGATAAGATTTGAAAATGCAACAAATTGCATCAAAATTAAATCACTGAGAAACCTATATGGATTGGTTTTACAAATATTTAACAATTGCGTTAAAAAGATCATCGTACACGCAATCTAAATTAATCATTATTAGAAAATCGTACGTGACAGGAAGAAATAACATTTGTTCAAAAATCCAATATAATAATAATTAACAAACATTCGAATACGTGAGTTAATAAAAGGCAAAAGTTGGAAATTACCACGAGATGCGAGAGGTGTACGTGACTGTTAAGGCATGCATTCAAATATTTGAACTAAATAATTGGTGAAAGTTCCA
Source organism: Platerodrilus igneus (assembly GCA_036346225.1). Lineage (NCBI taxonomy): Eukaryota > Metazoa > Arthropoda > Insecta > Coleoptera > Lycidae > Platerodrilus > Platerodrilus igneus. The sequence continues at coordinate 1,661,415 of JARFIW010001151.1, read as the reverse complement.
ACGTATGCCAGATAAAGTCGAAGTGTCGTCCCAGAACGTAAATAGACCAATGAGAAGCAGGTGGAGGTACGGCTTTATATATGATAATAACAAAGCGACAGAGTTAGTATACATTCAAACTGGGCTACGACTATGTTCGAAAGTACTAAGAATTTACGTAACCAGTGAAGCAAAATTAAAGTGAAATTAGATTTGAAAAGTGTGCAAATTTATGCAACGAAAATAAGCCAATCTATTAATAGACGTAAGTAAAACGACTTAATTAAAAATCCATTTCTAATATTAATAAAACAGGGCTTCTAATACTTACATTGAAATTGTTTTAATACCGATATTTAAATTGGATTCTAATACCTACATTGAAATTGTTTTAATACCGATATTTAAATGGAATTCTAATACATACATTGAAATTACGTACATGTAATTTGGATTTTAATATCTCAATTTTAATTTAAATCTGGACTTTAATTTTGGTTTTATATAGACTTTAATTTCGACTTTCAACTGAAGACAGTTTAAAATCAAAGTATTCTAATTTGAACATATTCTGACTTGGTACGAGACAATTCATGGGGATGCAGATCACAGACTAGGAAGGAACTACAGAACCCATTCCAGGTTAGCAATCTTAATGCACTTTATTATTGAAAACTGTTTTTAATTCAATATCTATCATTTTTGTATTTGTAAGAGTCAACAAAATATAAAAAAATCATTTAACAATTTATGACAAAGGGTATAGGTATTGTTTTAGTAGATAGTATGTTACGTGCCAATCCAATTGGCACTTAAACATTGTTATTAGGTTAGTTTTGATGTACGGGAATTTCGCGCCATAATTTCAAAAAACGCGGTGCGCGGAATTTAAATAGACTAGGCGTGTACTTCCGTTACGTCATAGTGAGTTTGCGCAAATCGTGCGACGCGGAGGGTTGGACGAATAAGTTCGCGCCAATGTGTAAAAGACAAAAGAGTGGGGACGAGTTTCCTCTGCTCTCTATAACGTGGCTGTTTGCCTTTGATGTTCAAGGAGTGTGGTCGGTCAGGTATCGTATCGTGCTTAGCTTTACCTATGTAGTTTCCCTGCTTGCTTATCTTTTGTTTGTCGACCCTTACCTGTTTTTTCCCGTCATTCCCTGCATAGGTAGGTGATAAATTTGGAACCACCGAGGCGTACCGTACTCCACGACCCGAGATGACGAGTCACCATCTTCCATTACTCCGGGAGGGAGCCCTGATGGACTTAAATGGAGGCCTACCTTAGCGCAACTCCGTCGAATGCCGGATATCTTATGTGAGTATTCTTTTTGTTAAAATTGATCGCTTTTATCTTTATTTGTTTTAAATATGTAAATTTCCGAAGTATTGCGCAATATACAGTTTGCATTGGTGACGTCATTGGTAGTGGCAACGCGGAATCTGTAATAAGGTTGTCGTTGCCATCCGCCAGAGGCGTAGCCCGCTTTTCTCATTGCGCTTGCGCGATGTATTTATGAACTCTTAAACTGTATTACCGACTTTGTAACTGTATTTATCGACGTACTTCGTAAACTGTTTTATCGCCTCTTTAAGTGTAAGAACTATCACCATATAAATTGTAATAAGCACAACCGTATTAAGTTCGATTGCGTATACTACCTATTTATTGAGGCGGCAAAGTAACCGCATTGGGTTCAGTAACCCAGATATAGGGCCAAATGGCTGCTGAGAAAATCCTTCGATTTAGTGAACTGCAAAATAATGAATTCAAACAAATGCACATCGATATACATATTTAGTTTATTGCGATTAATAGATTATTTACAGAAATCACCCCTAAAGCGAAAATTAACATTTAATGGTTTACCACTACATTTTAGTACGTACAACGCACTTCACCCTCAATGACAGTTCTCGAGATACTGAATCCCGGGTTGGTTACGGATCAGAACGTAACAACCGCCACTTAGACCAGTCCATAATATAAGGGGTAATGCGCATCAAGTCTGTATATTAGTATTTGCACATAACTGAACACTAGAAATATTTTAAGGCTGTTAGGGGTGACACAGTAATTATAACAGGTATCTTGGAACGTTCGAAGGTCCCTAAATAAGTAAAAAGATAGTTTTGCTGGCTTTCAAAAACCATAAATCTGGTATATGTTGATATTCTGTAAAAAGGGGAAAATTTTGTGAGTTGTAAATATCAATCATTATATTGTGTATTGTAGATTGCTTTATTTGATTCAATAAGATTCATTCGGGGTAAAAATCCTTATTTAACATTCCACATCGTAGGGGCTCATGAATCCCAAAATAATAAAAGCTTTCAGGGTAAATCACAGCAATTTTATGTATACCCAATCGTGGGGCGAGTAACACAGCAATTTTATGACGCACATCGTAGGGGCATGATTGTTCAGTGGGGATAGCACAGCTATATATATATATATATATATATATATATATATATATATATATAGCTGTGAAACCTCCTCATTCATGTGAACTACGCTTTTCGCCTCGGCTGCTCACCTAATTTTATAAACCTCCTCATTCATAAAAATTAAACAACACATTCCTACCACAAACATCAACGTTAACTCTATTTACATCAATATTCAGAATACATTAAATTTTCAAATTAAATTTCAGCATAAATTTTTAATATCGGAAAATTTCAAAATTAAATTTATTATCATTTTAATGTGCATCCAGAATTAAAGTCCTTGTTGGATGCCTACTAATTAATATAACAATATAAGCAGACCGGAGTCTGAGTATAAAGGAGTATCTACCACCCTTTACGTTAATTAACCAGGTTCGTCTAATTGAGCTCAAAGACATACCCAAATTTTCATCATATTCCCGAACATCAAAACAAAATACCCTTTTACTTAAACAAGCAAATTTCATCTTAAAATTAAACTTTTATGGTTAGAACAATTTCACTAATGTCCATTTAAAGTAAATCAATTATAAAGTCATTCAATACACACAAAATGTCAAACAAAATAGTATAATTTACCTGAAGGTTACTGTCCTCGTAGCTTCAAGTATCGTTTCTTTTGTTAATCACACCATTCAACAGGACTATATTTACGGCTTCTGATTCTCTACGCTTTTAAATTTTCTCCATCACCATCCATTCAAAGTCGTTTCTGGGCCTTTCCGGAACTCATCTGTGTTTATCTGACCCTTGTTTCATGGATCCAGACACGTATTTGAACCATTTAATTATTAACACCCCAAAATAGCAAAGAAATTCATGCTTCTGAGCTTCTGTCACCAATATACACCAAAACTGCCTACTTTTGTGTATACATTCGTCTTGTAAATTTTGCTAATTGGTACAGTGAAACTAAATTTTATTACCTTGTATCTAAGTGCACTGAAGTACATTCATGTTTAGCACGTAAATAACAAGCTATGTTGAATCACTAAATTATACTAGCAAACTTTAAATTATTTAATCAAACTAAAATGCACGGTTTAATATCTTCAATCAAGTCGCGTATGTACGAGCTTTTAACGCATCGAATCGTCAAAAGTCTAAGAGGCTTCGTTTATATTCATCTCGGTATATATAGCAAAAGCCTGTCTGTCGGTCGAGTCTCTAAAACGGGTAATTCTAAAGAATTTCTCATGCCATGTGCCCAGTCTGCCGCTCGCACGTCGATTTTTACGAATTTTCACTCGCCCCATTTAAATCTCAGAAAATTTCCACAGCACGCAAACCTGTCCGAGAAAAACTAATTAATTTTGTACAATTTTCTTTTTTACATCCTTTACTTTTTTTCTTTTACTTTGCATTTTATTTCCTAGTTTAACATATAACCTACGCATTTAACCTAAAATAAATCCAAATATTATATAATTTAATAATTAATTTAGAAATTAAATAATTTTTTACATAACTTGCATAAAACGAAGCCCTTTATACGTATAACCAATTTTCAAAAAAACCTTTTAAAAATTTAAATAATTTGTAATTACTTAAAAATAATAAAAAAAAAATTCAGTCTATTTTTACTAGTTGTTTTTAATTTCCCTAATTGGCTTCGATTCCTTTGCTTACTTATTACCCAAAAAAATTTCACAAACCATTTGTGACTCGTCTTGAATTAATGCTAACTAATTTTATTACCTTTCTATCCTATAATCTGTTTAGTAATACACTTTTATCATAATTTATAGCAACTTTAATTTTATAACAAAGGTTAATATTTAATAATTATTAATTTACGACATCTCAAAGTAAAGCTCTTTCTCCGTTAATCAAAACCTTCAATTGTAAATCACTTAACTAAGTTACCTTACTTTTCCTTTATTTTATTGTTCACTTGAATTTTAAATCGAAAATTTCAATCAAACTTTTAATTTAATTTTCAACAAATTTTACTGCTATATTTGTTTATTAAATACCTGATTGTTAAATACCATTACTATTGTTCGTATACCATTTTAATTCTTAAATAACCAAATTTATTCTAACCCAACATCAATTAACCTTATTTCACAGCTAATTATTAATTTTAAACTATTATGTATAAATATTAATATGAAATTTAAATAAATTATTATAAATCTCATTCCAAATTAAACAATTGTGGTGCTCTAATTTATACCTCATTAAAACTTTATAAAACACTACCATACATCAGATTAACTATTTCTCAATTACATTAATTTTCAAATTAAATTTCAGCATAAATTTTAATATCGGAAAATTTCAAAATTAAATTTATTATCATTTTAATGTGCATCCAGAATTAAAGTCCTTGTTGGATGCCTACTAATTAATATAACAATATAAGCAGACCGGAGTCTGAGTATAAAGGAGCATCTACCACCCCTTTACGTTAATTAACCAGGTTCGTCTAATTGAGCTCAAAGACATACCCAAATTTTCATCATATTCCCGAACATCAAAACAAAATACCCTTTTACTTAAACAAGCAAATTTCATCTTAAAATTAAACTTTTATGGTTAGAACAATTTCACTAATGTCCATTTAAAGTAAATCAATTATAAAGTCATTCAATACACACAAAATGTCAAACAAAATAGTATAATTTACCTGAAGGTTACTGTCCTCGTAGCTTCAAAGTATCGTTTCTTTTGTTAATCACACCATTCAACAGGACTATATTTACGGCTTCTGATTCTCTACGCTTTTAAATTTTCTCCATCACCATCCATTCAAAGTCGTTTCTGGGCCTTTCCGGAACTCATCTGTGTTTATCTGACCCTTGTTTCATGGATCCAGACACGTATTTGAACCATTTAATTATTAACACCCCAAAATAGCAAAGAAATTCATGCTTCTGAGCTTCTGTCACCAATATACACCAAAACTGCCTACTTTTGTGTATACATTCGTCGTTGTAAATTTTGCTAATTGGTACAGTGAAACTAAATTTTATTACCTTGTATCTAAGTGCACTGAAGTACATTCATGTTTAGCACGTAAATAACAAGCTATGTTGAATCACTAAATTATACTAGCAAACTTTAAATTATTTAATCAAACTAAAATGCACGGTTTAATATCTTCAATCAAGTCGCGTATGTACGAGCTTTTAACGCATCGAATCGTCAAAAGTCTAAGAGGCTTCGTTTATATTCATCTCGGTATATATAGCAAAAAGCCTGTCTGTCGGTCGAGTCTCTAAAACGGGTAATTCTAAAGAATTTCTCATGCCATGTGCCCAGTCTGCCGCTCGCACGTCGATTTTACGAATTTTCACTCGCCCCATTTAAATCTCAGAAAATTTCCACAGCACGCAAACCTGTCCGAGAAAAACTAATTAATTTTGTACCGAAATTGTTGTTTCTACCTCTGATATTTGCATTCTATTTTCAACCAATTGTGACCCTCGTGACGTTGTTTAAATCACGCCTTTTACTATATGTGTCTTAGCTTGACGCATTTTCTTTCCTTTTCTAACCTGTTCGTATTGGTGCAACTTGACACTCTTCATTATCGATTATTTCAGTCCACGCGGACTGTTATCTGGGTTTAATAAACCCGTATCGCACATTCTCGTGAATACTAAGCCCCGGTTTCTCCAAGATTCTTTGTAACTATTATGCGACGTTTTCCCCAAGATTCTTTGAACCATTAATTATCTGCAAACTTTTCGCCGAATGTGATATTTAAACTACGCAGGTGTTCAAAATAATATTAATTCTCAGAGCTTTATTCCGTGGTATTTTAATCTTGGGTTTTTACAAGTTTCTATAGGTATTATATGTTATTAACGGTTTAATTAACTCCAATTAAAATTGATTTCTATCCTTTTCATTTTTAGCGAATACAACTTAAATATTAATTATTATATGTACACTTTGTTTTACTACCGGTTACTTAAATAGAGTTAATTAAGATAAATTTTGCACGTAATTTCTCTTTGTTTAGGAATAATTACATTACACGCAGAGCTTTTCAATACTGCTTCTTTTGATATAAAGCGTCTTATAAATAATTTAAATTTCTTATTTTACTGAAACAACCGAGTTTATTTATGTTTTATGGTTTTAATAAAGCGTATTATTTAATGAAATTCCTTATACACGGTGATTAAAATTATTTGATGTGATTATTTAATTTTCTACCCTGGTCTAAATATGAGTATTTTCCCCCTATTTGAATACAAATAATCCCACTTATTTGACTTCAAATATAAAACATTTAGACAAAAAAATTACAAAAAAATTGCCTATCTCTCTCTACCCTTATCTATCTAACTTACTTACTTTGTTTCCAATCAAAAAAAAATATTTACACCTATCCTATATCCCTATCCTATTCCTAACTCTCACTTAATTTTATAAACTGAAATTATCCCTAACTTCATCCTACTTATCCATCTAATCCTATATACATCCTATCTACCTATCCTATTCCTAACTTTTAACTAATCTTCACTATACTTCACTTCCCCCTACCTAATCCTATATACCTATCCTACTCTTACTCTATTCCTAACTCTCCACTAATCTTATATGAAATATCTATACTTAACCTATCTCATTTTCTTCCTACATTTACTTTTTATTCTCATCCTAAACCTATTTCTAATTATCTCCCATATTTATCCTATACTTAGCTTTATTTTCCCTAAACACTTACTTCTACTCTTCTATCTACACCTATTCTATCCCTATCCTATTTAAATCTAACTCTTCTTGACCCTCCAAGTCTTTCTTCTTACCATCCTAATACTTTTCATCCCTATTTCTCCCCCTTCTATATCTATACTTATCATCCCTATTATCTCACATACAATAAACTTATCATCCCTATTATCCTGACTCTTAAATATTGCTTCTTCTTTAATCCCTACACTTGTCTGTTTCTCATTTACTATTTTTTTTCTTTCTGCCGACAAACCAAACGATACTACTTTACAATTATCGATTTTTCCCTCTATGGAAAATCCTATGTACCTTCTAGAATTTTTGTGTAATGGAATCCGCCAGAATGAATTCCTTAAATCTACTTTATTAAAACAAACTTGCCAATTAACCTCGTCAAAAATAATTCTGCCTTCACCTGCTCCCTGATATGCTGCTTCTACCCCACTACTTCTGCATGTTTTTGTATTAAAGCTTGAACCTCTACTATCCTCTCCTCTGGACATCTTATTGTGTTGATCTGTTTAACTTCATCATCCTCTACCTCTACTACATTAATACTAAACCCCGTGTCATCCTCTGTGACTTCATAACTGCCCTTCCATGGCACTACCCTATCCTTAATCCTTATTACCTTCCTTTCCATATCTATCAAAACCCCTAACTTCATCATACAGTCAACACCTAAAATGCTCTGAAACTTCAGTCCAGGTACAATTACAAACTCCTGTTCACAGCTTAAATCTCCTATATCTATCCTAAGCACCACAACACTATTTACTACAGCAAACTTCTTTTTATTTGAGCTACTAAATGGCTACGTTTTATAGGCATAATTCTATCACAAACCTTATCCCTAATTTTGCTGACGAATTCCTCCGATATTAAACTCGCCTCTGCCCCTGTATCAATTAATACTTCTACATTATTTTCAAAAATTTCTAAATTAATAATTGGCAAATATAATTTTCTACAGTTTCTGGCTCTACTTCCTCCTCAATTTTGAAAAATTCACGTGGATGTTCGTATACATTTACACAGAAATCTAGTGGTCTGTCACGTTCTAAAAATCCTGTCTCATCCTGTTTTCCGTGCTTGGTCCTGGTTGTCCTTCTACAACCTGTGCGTACGTCCTCCTCGTGTCAATATCCGTGTCCCTGTCTCTATTCGGCGTGCTGGTCACAGTCCTGTTTACTTCCGGTAAACTGTTCTGTCGCGTGTAACTAGGTCTTGGCGTCGGTCCCCTAGTCGCACTATTACTTCTGTATTCCTGTCCTCGTCGTTCCCAATTCGGTCGAAAATTTCTGTTGTAGTCAGGCCGTCTCGGATAATTCGGTGTCCTGTTGTCAAACCTAACTGTGTTAACATTTCGTTCTCGTATCTCTCTTGTCCGTCCTACACATACATCGTCATATCTCTGCAAATACTCTAAAATGTCTCCCGTTCTGTGATGTTTTGTAAGGCCACGTGTTGTCTAATTTCCTGTTCAAAATGTCGTGATAGGTACTTGATAATCTGTCTGTCCGTCAATGGTGGATTCAGTTGTTTGGCCACACTGTACTTGCGGATGGCATATTGCTCCCTAGAACCTGCAAACTCTCCCTTAAATTTTCCTGTAATCAAGTCGTCCCTAATCTGATCCTGTTTGTGATCACTCCAGTAATGTTGTAAAAATTTGTCTTCAAAGTCCTGATACGTGTCTATGTCCTGTCCTACTAAATTGTACCATGCTTCCGCGTTGTCCTTTAATAAAGCCTTTATCGTATTTAGTTTAGTCTGTTCGTCAAATAAATTTCCCACAAGATTTCTTACACTATTAATAAAAATTTGTGGATTTACCCTGTTATCACCATAAAACTTCATGTGTTGGTCCAATGATACTCCACCTGTATAAAATCTGGGACCTTCCCCCGTTAAATTTGATATGTTGTATTTAATACTACTAACTTCGCGTTCTACCCTGCCTAACTGATCCCTACATGAGTCCGTTACTTCAGTCATTTTTACGTTTATTTCTTCTTCACAGAAAATGCGTACTTCGGACCTTAAATGTCCCATTTCCTGTCGAAGACCTGTAATGTCACGCTCATTTTTATCAACCCTATTTTCAACTTCCCCCATTTTCACGGTAAGACTATTTTTAAATTCTGAAACTTCTTTATTCGTCTTATCTATTTTCTCACTTAGGGTTTCCTAACTCCTGTTAATGTCTCATTCATTCGGTCAAATTTCTTATTCGCTTCTTCCCTAGCTCTATTAGATTCATCGCTTAACTGTTCTAATTTTCTATTGGATTCTTCACTCATCCTCTCTAACATTCTCAATATCATCTCGTTTCCTTGATCCCTGATTCCGTCCTCGACTGATCTCTACTGCCTCCAGCTTCTTCCATTTTAGAAATTTTCTCACACAATGCACTATCGTCACTTCCAATTTCCACTCCTTGACTCCTTAACCACTCCTTTCTCTGCATACGTTCCAATCACTCACACACTCTAAAATACTCTTAAATTTATACCCACACAAAAACTCTCTCTCAGATCGCCAGTTTCCTGGAATAAAATAACAAAATTTTATTTGGAATTCGAGCCTCACTTTTGGGTCGCCAAATTATGCTGTGAAACCTCCTCATTCATGTGAACTACGCTTTTCGCCTCGGCTGCTCACCTAATTTTATAAACCTCCTCATTCATAAAATTAAACAACACATTCCTACCACAAACATCAACGTTAACTCTATTTACATCAATATTCAGAATACATTAAATTTTCAAATTAAATTTCAGCATAAATTTTAATATCGGAAAATTTCAAAATTAAATTTATTATCATTTTAATGTGCATCCAGAATTAAAGTCCTTGTTGGATGCCTACTAATTAATATAACAATATAAGCAGACCGAGTCTGAGTATAAAGGAGTATCTACCACCCTTTACGTTAATTAACCAGGTTCGTCTAATTGAGCTCAAAGACATACCCAAATTTTCATCATATTCCCGAACATCAAAACAAAATACCCTTTTACTTAAACAAGCAAATTTCATCTTAAAATTAAACTTTTATGGTTAGAACAATTTCACTAATGTCCATTTAAAGTAAATCAATTATAAAGTCATTCAATACACACAAAATGTCAAACAAAATAGTATAATTTACCTGAAGGTTACTGTCCTCGTAGCTTCAAAGTATCGTTTCTTTTGTTAATCACACCATTCAACAGGACTATATTTACGGCTTCTGATTCTCTACGCTTTTAAATTTTCTCCATCACCATCCATTCAAAGTCGTTTCTGGGCCTTTCCGGAACTCATCTGTGTTTATCTGACCCTTGTTTCATGGATCCAGACACGTATTTGAACCATTTAATTATTAACACCCCCAAAATAGCAAAGAAATTCATGCTTCTGAGCTTCTGTCACCAATATACACCAAAACTGCCTACTTTTGTGTATACATTCGTCATTGTAAATTTTGCTAATTGGTACAGTGAAACTAAATTTTATTACCTTGTATCTAAGTGCACTGAAGTACATTCATGTTTAGCACGTAAATAACAAGCTATGTTGAATCACTAAATTATACTAGCAAACTTTAAATTATTTAATCAAACTAAAATGCACGGTTTAATATCTTCAATCAAGTCGCGTATGTACGAGCTTTTAACGCATCGAATCGTCAAAAGTCTAAGAGGCTTCGTTTATATTCATCTCGGTATATATAGCAAAAAGCCTGTCTGTCGGTCGAGTCTCTAAAACGGGTAATTCTAAAGAATTTCTCATGCCATGTGCCCAGTCTGCCGCTCGCACGTCGATTTTTACGAATTTTCACTCGCCCCATTTAAATCTCAGAAAATTTCCACAGCACGCAAACCTGTCCGAGAAAAACTAATTAATTTTGTACCGAAATTGTTGTTTCTACCTCTGATATTTGCATTCTATTTTCAACCAATTGTGACCCTCGTGACGTTGTTTAAATCACGCCTTTTACTATATGTGTCTTAGCTTGACGCATTTTCTCTTTCCTTTTCTAACCTGTTCGTATTGGTGCAACTTGACACTCTTCATTATCGATTATTTCAGTCCACGCGGACTGTTATCTGGGTTTAATAAACCCGTATCGCACATTCTCGTGAATACTAAGCCCCGGTTTCTCCAAGATTCTTTGTAACTATTATGCGACGTTTTCCCCAAGATTCTTTGAACCATTAATTATCTGCAAACTTTTCGCCGAATGTGATATTTAAACTACGCAGGTGTTCAAAATAATATTAATTCTCAGAGCTTTATTCCGTGGTATTTTAATCTTGGGTTTTACAAGTTTCTATAGGTATTATATGTTATTAACGGTTTAATTAACTCCAATTAAAATTGATTTCTATCCTTTTCATTTTAGCGAATACAACTTAAATATTAATTATTATATGTACACTTTGTTTTACTACCGGTTACTTAAATAGAGTTAATTAAGATAAATTTTGCACGTAATTTCTCTTTGTTTAGGAATAATTACATTACACGCAGAGCTTTTCAATACTGCTTCTTTTGATATAAAGCGTCTTATAAATAATTTAAATTTCTTATTTTTACTGAAACAACCGAGTTTATTTATGTTTTATGGTTTTAATAAAGCGTATTATTTAATGAAATTCCTTATACACGGTGATTAAAATTATTTGATGTGATTATTTAATTTTCTACCCTGGTCTAAATATGAGTAATATATATATATATATATATATATATATATATATATATATATATGGGCTAATAAGTAGAAAATATAGGGTTATAAAACGCTTATACGATGTAAAATATAGGTGGACACTTCAATACAAGTTGAACCATTTATGATTAAGAAATCAATCTTCAAGCGTTATGTTACTATACTTAATACGGCGTATCAAGGCTATGACGTCATATGTCAGCTGTCGACTACGTTGCCAAATGTTGAAAATGTGTTTTTTTATTTAAATACACTACTAATTATTGCTATACTAAAAACGCCCTAAGTTGTTATGTAGCAAAGCATACCAGATAAACATGCATTTCACGCTTCAACAACGATTAGTTTGTGAAGGAATACATTATAAGAATCAGCTATCAATTATAGTTACATTAAAAAAAAGTTTGTACAATATTAGGACAACATGAAAGCCTGGCCTACTACTTTTGACGTCATAGCCTTGATTCGACGGATGGACTATAAGCACTTTGTAGTGATTGGTAGTATTTCCTAAGTCGATTCTCATTGGTTCATAATTATTGCAAATATTATAGTGTACATTTCTGTATTCGAAAGTATTTGTTTGAATAGTTCAGTAACAACTTGCGGGATTCTGAACGCATTCCGTGACGTCAGAATTTACGTTATAGGGGGCAATAAATGTAGGGGTGATCGATCTTGTGGACAAGGTTAAGGGACTTGACTTCCGCATTTCTAAATGGAAGGTCGAAAAGCTTCACTTGGCGGTTTTATTAAAAGTAATGTTTTAATTATATTCTACTTTAAGTTATCTTATTGCAGCGAAGCATTATTAGTTGTTTGATGTGCATTGTTTGTGTTTTAAGCTTATAATTAAATTAATGATGACGTTATCATGCATATTTTTGTTTATAGTTTTTATTGCCACTTGATATGTTTAATTTTTTAAAAGCACATTCTATCCAGTTGTAGTACCCATAATAATAATTATTAACGTTTGCTTACTAGATTGAGTATATGTTGACAACATGCATTTATGTGAAATTAGAGTCTGAATCTGGGCTTTTGTATTGTTGAACTTGGTATGTATTTGTTACAAGCATATGTTATAATGATTTACCTGTGATAATTCTGTAATTGTTTTATTTTAGCATATTAACCACATTTACAACTGCATCACTCACATCTTCGTTTAAACCAAATTTATGTTGGTTTTTGTTTATCCTATCATCTAGCCGATGTTTCTATATAATTAACTAGTATTTAACATTTGTGATAATTATTGTGATGCAATTAAATTGAACCTCTGGTATGACCGACCATCTCGTGCCTTCGCGTTTGCATTTATGACTATGTTGAAGATAGTTTATTCAATAATAAGTGCCTTTTTAACTGTGCGCAATCATACCATAAGTTTATTTCAGTGATTCATATTGTCTTGTCAATGTACTCGTAGTTGTACCCTTTTGCAAATAATAGAAAGTCGGCTAGCCTTTGTGCAATATTTTGCAACACGGGCTGGAAACTGTTAATGCATGTATGTGGGCGCGTGTGATTGAGCCTTGTTGAATATTACCAATATTTTATGTCCGTGCGGAGAGGAACATTGGTAGTCAAGGCAGAGTTTACCTTCGTGGGGTCACCCCTCTTCAACTTTAGCTGGGTAGTATTGGTTATCCGACCTCAGTACCTTCTAGTAGCTGGACTATACTAACGTTTCTTCAGTCGTCATGTGTGGTATGTCAGGGTAACAGTTGGCATCCCATCAAATTCAGTGTTGGTGATCTGGGTACTTGTACGTCACCTGTTTTTGCCGAGATATGCCAAATGCAGTTGGAAGCATGAGGGCAGTTTGGGGTTTTCTCTGCCGTCCTCTTTCCCCAAACGCCCAGGTTGAGTACGGCACTGTTTTCTTTACATGTTATTTTTCTATGCTCCCATGCGAATGACCCAATTAGTGGTTATTGTTTTTGATTAAACATAGGGCTATGTAAATTAGGGCTGGCAAAATTCGAAAAAGTTGTATTCGATTAATCGAATTTTGCAGTATTCGCAAACCGATTAATCGATTTTCTATCGAATATTCGGCTAATCGAATATTCGATTAATCGGTTAATCGAATATTTGATTAATCGGTTAATCGAATATTCGATTAATCAATTAATCGATTATTCGATTAACTGATTAATAGAATAATCGATTATTCGATTGTTAACAAATTTTTTAGTTAACTAATTGGCTAGTTCATTAATCAATCGATTAGTCAATCAATCGTATGGTTGTCTAGATAATCTATTAATCGACTAACCGTTTAATCGACTCATCAACTAGTCAAACAAATAATCGTTTGTCTGATTAATTTACTATCGTGCGGGGTAGTCAATTACAAAATTCATCAAGTCGTGTTTCATTTCATTTTCAAGTATCCTCCATCTAATAGCAAGATCATGTCCTGAACTTGTACTATGTATGGTTGTATTTTTGTCTTCCCTCACGTTATAGCTTGCACACATAGGAAAAAGAGAACTTGGGCTCTATATACGTAATACAAATAATACGGCTATAATTTAGTTAGGTATTATAAGTTCAAGTTAGAAACAAACTTACAAAATAATTTTAAAATTATGAACTTGCAGTTTAATAAGCAACAACTAAATTATAAACTACAATAGTGGACCTACTCAGGTAATCGGAAATCGAACAGCTATTAATACAGGCGTTTTCTTACTATATTATTGTACACTCACGTAGGTAGTTGATTTTAATCTATTAGGTAATAAAACTGAATTATATATACGTCACGGATCATGTTAGTCAATTAACACAATAAAAAATTATTCTTCCAATTGATTCAAGTCAGTTAATCAAATAACAGTGATTATAGGTGTTGGTGGATGTATTTCTAATTTATTTGACAAAAATATATCGTTTGTAATTTTGTGTACAGGTCCGGTTCCTGTACACAGGTCAGAGCACGCTTAAGTATTATTAGGTTTTGGAAGGTTTAGTTTAAAGTAGAATCGAGGGTCTGCCTTTGTATTATAAACCGGACGTTGCTCCTTTTAGGATAAATCTTTTACAACATGTTTCTACTGTTATATTTTTAATTCTACTAGAACTTTCGTTCTGTAAGTACTTGCCTCTTAATAGAAATAAAAGCAAACCATTTTACTTTTAACTGTATTTTATTTACCCATAATTTTTAATAGGCGTGTCCTATTGGTCGACTAATCGAATATTCGAATATTCGACTAATCGATTATTCGATTTGTTAATTTTTAAAAACCGCGATTTTCAATTAATCGAATAATCGAATTTTATTGCCAGCACTAATGTAAATACTGTAGTTTTATTTCAAATCTTCCCGCTTTAACGCTATTTTCCCAGTATGAATTTGGATCACATGATAACAACACAACGTAGGTATCGTCGAGCCACTGCCAATACATTTTACATCATGGATCCTGTTGTGCCTGTTTAGAGAGGGCGTTTGGATCAGCCTTCTCAGGTTGGTTACACTACATCTTTGAAATAGGACCTTCGTCTGCTAGATGGGTCATCTATAAGTGGGTGGTAGGTGAATATTAAGGCATGATCTTGTAATATAAAGGACTATATCATTAGTGATATTGAAAGTTTGCGGTGGTTTTAAAATAGTATATTGTACAACGAGCATGGAATGATGCCCATTTCTCAAGAGTATGATAAATTGCAGCACGAGCTGAAAGCGAGTGCTGCAAATCATACGAGTGAGAAATGGGCATTCCATGCGTGTTGTACACTATACTTTTTCTACGACTGTAGTACGTACTTTTTAAATGTGATACCTCTTTTGTTAATATTATAAAATACATGGTAAGTATAGGAGTATACATTTTATTAATATAAGTTTATTATCGTTTGTGAATATACGTAAATTCAAAGAAAAGTACAAATTTATCATAATAAAAGTAAATAAATTGATTTAAGTTTAGTTTTTAGATTCATTATTATTAACAATATTAAAGGTTACATTGCAATTATTAAACGCATTGTAGGTGTTTTCCCAAAAACTAAATTTTCTTGACGTTGGAAATTCTTGTCTTTGGACGTTGATGGAACATTTGATGTGCTATCAATTGAATTTTGTATTATGTTGCCTACATTCAACTTATTATTTGTTAAAGAATCGGCTATATAGTTTTCGGCGACTGATGTTGATTTCCAGCCACCGTGCCTTTTTAAAGATGTTATATCTTCTCCAGCATCTACAAGAATAGTGGCGGAAGATCTCCGGAAGCAATGACCAGTATATAATTCCGGATTGGGTAGTTTTAAATACGTTGCAATTTGCTTTCCCATAGCACCGAATTTATTGATACCCACTTTCTGTGTGGTGCATTTTCCTTTCTGATAATTTAAGAAAAACTAGGATCGCAAACATTTGATGGACGTAGATTCCAGTATTTTTTTGTGATTTCATAAAAATTACTCGTTATCGTAAAGCTGCGTATAATTTTTGTTTTCGTGTCGGGAACTGTAACTAATATCGCAGAACCCAATTCCGTGAAATGAGTAATCTTCATCTGATGTAATTCCTGTCTGCGGCAAGCACCCATAGTTCCCATAATTAATGCAGTCTGTAACAATATAAAAATAGCTATAAACACGCATTATTCTCCTAAGTTAATATTACATACTTTTGTCAGAAGAAACTGTTGATCCGGAGCCTCAGTAATAAATTTATTTATTTCCTGTTGTAAAAATTTTGATTTTTAGATTTATAACCGCTTGACTTCCGTTTGAGAAACGCTCTTAATTTTCCATACTTTGATATATCTACATTATGATGGATGGTGAGACTTGTTCTCAACATAGAATAATGCGTCCACAATGTCGGAGATTTATACTTATTAGATAATTCATTAAAGTACGCAATTAAAACATTTTCAGAATAAGATGTTGTCTTTTGATCTCTTTGCCAATCCATAAACGATTTATAAGCAGTCTCATATTTTTTTTTGGAAATTTCCGGTAATAAATTTAATGTAGTTGCATTTGCAGCTTCCACAATATTTGGAGGCGTCCGTTCTAGTTCGCTTTCACTATCACTATCCATTTTTTAAAGACTTTGCAAATACTTTAAGATTTTAAACGCTTTCACAGTATGAAATTATTTATTTGACATTTGTTGGTTTATTATTTGTTTCATAGACACCTTTGAAAACTCGGCCGTCATTGGAAATAAGATGCAAGTGCAGGGCTACTTGATTAATAGAAATATAAGCTCAACCGTCCAAATTGAACATTCCCGCACTGGTTGCTTAGCAACTTGCCTAGCAACGAGTGCGGGAATAAAAACCTGTATAGAATGTAGTAGATTTCTCTATCAAAAACACACCTAAAATAGGCTCGTTCCAAAACAGTCGTAGAAAAAGAATATTTATAAATGAACCAAGTTGACCAATGAAAATGAATTATACGACAACTTTAAAATTGAATTTTGAGCAAAATATGGTGGTTTCATTGTATATATTAATCTGTTTTTAGTAGTAAGAAATAAGTTTGGATTATATGAAGAGTAGGCATATAAAAAATGAAATGAGGTACGTCTCCAGGATACCATTATTATTGTAAGTGATTACCTAGTTATAAATAAATAGTTGATTTTTAATACTATATAGTAAAAATTGTCATAGAAATTTGTGTATAGACTGTGCGTATTTGGTTTTTCTATTATTGTAAACGATATAGTTACAGGTTTGCTGTAATAAATTGTTTCATGATTACTTAGAAGCGTCATTGAGTATTTCAGGTTATTTAACATTTGCTTTTAGGAACATTCTTTGCAGTTAGCAGTCTTAAAGAGGTCCGCGTGCCTTTAGGTTTCCTGTTTGTTTTAGGTTTAAAATAATATCGATTTTAATGAATTTTTAGGTATATTTTTAAGCCAAATCACTCTCCTGATCTCTGATATTGGCACCCGCTTGTTATTCATTCTAGAGCTTTTCCGTAGTAACCCTGTGAAATTAGGTGGCATCCAAAGTATTTCCCGATCAAGACCACATTCCTTACCCGATGGCATTCTGGAATACTCTTCAAACACTTACACCACCTGTCCCACTGAGTTAGTCGGCAACCAACCTTTTTGTTAGTGCAGTTGAGGTTTTCGGTATCTTACCAAAACGGGATTTTTAGCGAAGTACTTCAACGAATTTACTGTGAATTACCTGTTAGATAGTCTGGGGGTCAAAACTGTATAACAACATACAGACT